>CM019067.1:185599203-186304203 GCA_009667805.1 Leptobrachium leishanense | reverse complement strand
AACCGCTGCACTGCAGCGAGGAATGCTGCAAATAATTTTTACACCATAGTACCAAAAAGGACCATGTGCAGTGTAAAAATGAAGAAAAATAACGTTGAAATTATTATTTTTTTGTTTCATTAGTAAGGCAGTGCCATTATGTGATTTTACGTATAAAGAAAGCAATGCCACTACACTAACTCTCCTTCTCATTTCCAAAGCCAGAACCAAACGAGGAGGTGATGGAGCAAAGCGTTATTATGCATTGGTTCATCGAATACACAGAACTGTTAAACTGTTTTATTCCCTTGACTATTATATTCTGGAAATTTCTTTTCATTGCTGCAGATTTAGACCAAATCAACTATATCCGATAATAGGGTATAAGTAGATACTATTGGAGATCATACTCGATCTTTGTAGTGGACGGATAAGGCAAACTCCAACATAACGGGTGATGTACTAAAGTACAAGATCTCTCCATAGACTGGATTGTAAAGATTTAAAAATCATCTGAGATACAGAAAGCAAAGTTAAAGCTAAAATTTAGTGTAGTTTAAAGCTTTAAAATAAATAAACCTCTGCTGTACTCAAATGACGAGGAGATAGCATCTCTAATAGTTTGTCTCAGTTTTTTGTGAATTTTGTGGTGCTCTGTAACATTTTACCCACGGGAACTTGCAACACTAGCATTTAATAACCTGGTCAATGCGGGTGACGATATACAGACAGCTAGTAAGATGACAGCATAAATCTTGAGTGGTTTTGCAATGAACAAGCAAAATAATGGGCTGTGAATCAACCACTGGCTACTAGTTTTGATCCAAGGACTCTACCAGGTCTTCTGACACTGGACTTTCAGCGTACCTCAGGAGGGGTTTTCAGTTAAGCTCTTTACAGTTTTATTTCCTGCGAGAACTCATTATGGTGATTTTGGAATAAATTCACTATAAATATACAGTGTTGCAAATGTTTCTAACTGTTTATAACTGATATTTTATATCCAAATATGAACGTAATGGTTTCACATTCCATGCTTCCAGCCCTGTCTCCCTGCCCTCGGTATATGTGTATTCCTGCTCAGCCCTTGTTTTTTCATGTTGCTGTTCCTGGGTTGCAGCTCAGAGGTTAATGTGTTCTGTGCTCCCAGCCCACCTGTTTGTCCTTGTCCTGATTCACTCCCCATAAGAGAGCAATGCACCCATAGCGCATTGCTCTGTCATTTCACTTCCTGGCTTTCCAGTGTTTGTTGTTCTGAGAGCTGCTTGCTGTTTTGTTTCTAGTTCCTGCTTCCATTCTTTGTGTATAGTTCTTTAGTCTTGTTTTTCCCTGTCTGTCTATATCCTCTATTGCTGCGTTCCAGGTTTATTTCTGTTTCTCCAGTGTATTTCAGTTTTGGTTGTTCTCTTGTTCTGTTTTGGTTTTCTGTTTATTATTTATTCAGATTCCCCGGTTGCCGATTTTGGCTTGGCTGACTTCCCTCCCGGTTCTGAATCCCTGTATCTGTATGACGTTCTCGCTCTGGTTCTGACCTCTGGCTTTTTCTCTTGACTACGCTTATTCTTCATCCTTGTCTATACCATTTACAGTGAACCCTGAAATCTGTATATGTCATAAGACTCTGCACAGCTTCTAAGGTAACCTTTTCATCCAGCTTAGATCTGGCTATCTCAAGGACCGGCCTATCAGAGCAGGGCTGCTGTGGTATTGCCGTGCAGAGGTCTCCAGTTAACCCTGTATTGCTTACATATATATATATTGCTGTGACGCCGTGTATTTCTGCTTATAGGGGCTTTCACCTGAACCAGGGCTGCACCCCTGCGCTAGCCTGGTGGAGCCACCGAGACAAATGGGTCCTGTCCGCACCCTAAGTAAGGGACTGTCCAAAGTTCTTCAAAATTCTTGTATGCTTATGCATGTGAGAGCTTAGATTTGATGGGGTAAGTCCAATAATTGTCTACATGACCTATAAATATGCATGTAACAAAGTTAGTAAAGTCATATTTACTGTATTATTATTAATAATATTATTGTAATATATTATAAGGTTAAAACTCAAATTCATATTTTTTATGTGATTATGATAGAAAATTACATAGGAAGAGCAACAGAAATATGCAAAAAGGAATTAATATCAATAGGTTGGCAAAGTACAAGAAAAATCAGTCAGAATGATGTTAAAAGTGAGGTGCCATCCCCGAGTGAGGCCATTCAAGGGTCAAATGGTAATTTATATTTGACTGCAAAGTGGAAGTATCAATTCCTCCATGATGCATCTCTAAACCACCAGAACTCAGGAAACATGTGAGGGAAATGGGAGACAAAGGGTATTATGGTAAATATAGAAGATGGAAAGAAAAAAATGGTGGAGATACGAGTAGAAGTAAAAGTAAAGAATGGAAATCAGAAGGAAACTGAATAGTGGGGTGCGCATATTAAAAAGATAATGCAGCCTAAAATTGCCTCCTGATATCACATCCAGCAGATAGGTGAAATCATATATATACAGTCAGGTCCAGAAATATTGGGACATCGACACAATTCTAACATCTTTGGCTCTATACACAACCACAATGGAGTTGGGATGAAACAAACACAAATGTGCTTTGACTGCAGACTGTCAGCTTTAATTTGAGGGTATGTACATCAAACTCAGGTGAACGGTGTAGGACTTACAGCAGTTTGCAGATGTGCCTCCCACTTGTTAAGGGACCAAAGGTAACAGGACAATTGGCTTCTCAGCTGTTCCATGGCCAGGTGTGTGATATTCCATCATTACCCCAATTACAATGTGCAGATAAAAGGCCCAGAGTTCATTACAAGTGTGCTATTTGCATTTGGAATCTGTTGCTGTCAACTCTCAAGATGAGATCCAAAGAGCTGTCACTATCAGTGAAGCAAGCCATCATTAGGCTGAAGAAACAAAACAGAGAGATAGCAAGAACATTAGGTGAGGCCAAAACAACTGTTTGGAACATTCTCAAAAAGAAGGAACGCACCGGTGAGCTCAGCAACACCAAAAGACCCGGAAGACCACGGAAAACAACTGTGGTGGATGACCAAAGAATTCTTTCCCTGGTGAAGAAAACACCCTTCGCAACAGTTGGCCAGATCAAGAACACTCTCCAGGAGGTAGTTGTATGTGTGTCAAAGTCAACAATAGACATAGAAACATAGAAAATGTCGGCAGATAAGAACCTTTCGGCCCATCTAGTCTGCCCAATTACATGGATACTTTACCTGGATTTATCTTTTGTTTAGGATAGCCTTATGCTAGCAAGAGAAGACTTCACCAGAGTGAATACAGACGGTTCACCACAAGATGTAAACCATTGGTGAGCCTCAAAAACAGGAAGGCCAGATTAGAGTTTGCCAAACAACACCTAACAAAGCCTTCACAGTTATGGAACAAGATCCTATGGACAGATGAGACCAAGATCAACTTGTACCAGAGTGATGGGAAGAGAAGAGTATCAAGAAGGAAAGGAACTGCTCATGATCCTAAGCATACCACCTCATCAGTGAAGCATGGTGGTGGTAGTGTCATGGCGTGAGCATGTATGACTGCCAATGGTACTGGTTCTCTTGTATTTATTGATGATGTGACTGCTGACAAAAGCAGCAGGATGAATTCTGAAGTGTTTCGGGCAATATTATCTGTTCACATTCAGCCAAATGCTGCAGAACTCATTGGACGGCGCTTCACAGTGCAGATGGACAATGACCCAAAGCATACTGGAAAAGCAACCAAAGAGTTTTTGAAGGGACAGAAGTGGAATGTTATGCAATGGCCAAGTCAATCACCTGACCTGAATCCCATTGAGCATGCATTTCACTTGCTGAAGACAAAACTGAAAGGGAAAATGCCCCAAGAACAAGCAGGAACTGAAGACAGTTGCAGTAGAGGCCTGGCAGAGCATCACCAGGGATGAAACCCAGCGTCTGGTGATGTCTATGCGTTCCAGACTTCAGGCTGTGATTGACTGCAAAGGATTTGCAACCAAGTATTAAGAAGGGAAAGTTTGATTTATGATTATTATTCTGTCCCATTACCTTTAGTCCCTTAACAAGTGGGAGGCACATCTGCAAACTGCTGTAAGTCCTACACCGTTCACCTGAGTTGGATGTACATACCCTCAAATTAAAGCTGACAGTCTGCAGTTAAAGCACATTGTGTTTGTTTCATTCCAACTCCATTTTAGTGGTGTATAGAGCCAAAGATATTAGAATTTTGTCGCTGTCCCAATATTTCTGGACCTGACTGTTACATATGATATGACCTGATACATATGAGGTATCATTGAAGTGGCCAGATTATGGCCTTTCCATTGATACCAAACATAATCAAATATAGACATATGTAAAAATGAAATAACAAATAAAATATTTTTTTTCTCTCTTTTTTAACGCAGCACTAGTATTCAGTTTACAGTTATAAAGTGAACAGTGATGCTGAGCTAACTCACCTTCTCATTTCCAACTCACCTTCTCATTTCAACACTGTCAGCAAATGTGGAGCTGATGATGCAACCCAATGTTTCATTGAAACCCTAGACTGTAGCACTGCAGTGAGGAGAGACAGGGGAACTTTGGATCCTACATCTTTAAATTGTACACTGCACAAAGTTAAGTGAGGTGTCATTGGAAAGGTCAGAGTCTGGTCTTTACAATGATACCAAACATGATCATGTAATGTTTAAAAATAAAAAATTGGGTAAACAAAGTATGCAAAATCATTTTTTTCCTATTCTATGGAAATACACTATATTGCCAAAAGTATTCGCTCACCTGCCTTGACTCGCATATGGATGAGTGAGCGAATACTTTTGGCAATATAGTGTATATGCTTTTACATATAAAACAATCAATGTCACTGCACTAACTCAACTAAGGCAACAGATTCTGCCCCTTCTTTTGGTTTCAGCTCTGAGAGAAACTGTTTTTCAGTTGTTTTTTTTAAAAAAATAAAATTTTAGTTTGCCCCAAAACAAAAATGTAAAAAGTTGTTTTGGTATGTTCGCTCGCATGTCCAAGAGGTTGAAGGAGACAGATCTAGCAATGAGCACTGCCACTCCTTGGGCTTTACTGAATATGTAGCCCCCAAAATACCCCTACTGGTACACCGAGCTCCGCAGGACTGTCCGAGATCCCTCGAGGAAGTGAGTCTCCTGAATGAGGACCATATCCGGCCTGTGGGGTGCAGCTCCCTTAACAGGTTGGACTGTTTCTCGGAGGAATTCAATTGAGCCTTTGGCATTATAGGAGAGGAGACGTATAGCTGCTGGGTGAAACACTAGCCCTGAGGCCCCCAAACATGACCCAGGCAGACTCCCCACAGGTGAGTGAAAAGAGGAGAAGAAGCAAATATGAGGGAAAAACAAGTTTAGAGAAGAAAGAGAAGAGAGAGAGAGAAAAAGAAGAAGAAGAACAAAAGAGTAAAAAAAAAAAGCAGGTAAGATTGGTGAAACAAGAGGGAAGGGTGGGAAAAAGATAGGAAAAGACAATGAAGAGGACAGTGTCAAGTCAGTAAGCTATATACAACACCAATAAGATGGATGGTCAGGATTGAAGGTAAAAAAGGCCACCAAAAGAACCATCCAGGGAATGTATGGCACTGGGGTAGTGCGTAGCCAATGCACTCCCAAGGAGAACAAAATATATAAAAATACATACTATAATAACTGAAAATAGAAAGATTCATAAACAGATGAATGTGACTCAACCCTGCAAAAAGCAATGAAATGTAACAAAGAACGGCATGTATAACAGCATTATAGTCACAGGAACAACCCCAGTCTAAACCACCCCCATGCCGCAAATTGAAGGTCACCGCAATGGCAGTGACGTGCAGTGAGGTCAGTGGCTGGTGAGGCACTGGCTAGTATCAGAGCCAGATATACACAGGTTACGTAGGTTCAGTGCTCCCCAGGATCTGGCTGCTCTCAGTGCTCCCCAGGATCTGACTGATCAATGCTCTCTAGGAACTGACTGCTCTCAGTGCTTCTCAGGAAATGGCTGCTCTCAGTGCTCCTCAGGATCTGGCTGTTCAGTGCTCTCCAGGAACTGGCTGTTCAGTGCTCCCAGGAACCGGCTGCTCTCAGTGCTCTCCTGGATCTGGCTGTTCTTTCTCAGTGTTCTCCATGATGTGGCTGCTCTGTCTCAATGCTCTCCTGCATTTGGCTGCTCTGTCTCAGTGCTCGACTTGATGTGGCTGCTCTGTCTCAGTGCTCTCCTGGATCTGATTTCTCTGTCTCAGTGCTCTCCATCATGTGGCTGCTCTGTCTCAGTGCTCTCCTGCATTTGGCTGCTCTGTCTCAGTGCTCGACATGATGTGGCTGCTCTGTCTCAGTGCTCTCCTATATCTGGCTGCTCTGTCTCAGTGCTCTCCTGGATGTGGCTGCTCTCGGTTCTTCCCAGGAACTATTGCAGACTTCAATGAATCTATTAGCCAGTTTGCGCTTACGCATTTTGCGTAGTGTTCAGCTGCATAAATTGCAGAGGTTCAGGTATAGCAGGAAAAAAAGGACACCAGAGATGGATGATGGGGGAGCGCGGAGCAGGTGACTTTGTTAACATTTTTTTTATCAGCAGATTTTATTTTAATGGCAAGTGAGCTGAGCCCACTTAACCACCTCATGCCTCACCTGCCTTCCCTGACTGCACGTCCCTGAGCAGTGGACATCATGTACTGACCCTCTCAAACCCCTGCCCCTGAGAGAGGAAAAAAAAAGTAAGCCATCTCCAGACAGAGGAAAAATGAACCACGGTTATCAATCTCCCAGCTCTTGACCAAGAGGGGGAAGAAACCCCAATAAACTTCTCCTTCCCCCCTCCCAATCCCTCAATGGGCTTGAGTCCCATATCCTGTGTGTGGCTGGATACCACAATGTAAATGTATGCAAGTGTATGGGGAATCACCAGAACAGGAGAACCCAACGGCAGTCTCGAAAGTGCACAGGAGTTCAGTCAAATAGTCAGGGTGACTTGAGGACACCAGTGCAGTACCGATCTGAGTGCTTGTTTAAAATAGTAATATTATTTAGAATTAAAAAGTGGTGGAAATGGAGGCATTAAGGGAAAAGTGTGTAGAAAGTGAAGACGATGAAAGAAAGAAAGGAAACAAAATGGAAGTGGGTAAAAAGAGGGAAACTAAAGGATTTTGTGTTAAAAAGAGAATAAAAATAATCCACAAATGGGAAGTTGGTCAAGCATTGTAGCGTCCCACCTGACGCATCTTGTCTATGTACACATAAGGGTCAACGGGTTTGAAAGAATGGTATCTTGACACTTCTATACATGGTAGGATTGATCAAAGACCACAACATGTCTGCCAGTGAGGTAAATCCAGTAACAACTCTATGGCCACATATAATAATAGCCGCTGTGTAGATTGATGTTTGAACTGAATACGCTTACTTTTCCTCTCGACTTCAGGTTTATAAGATAATAGAAAAAATGAATGCTTAACTGTCAGCTTTCTCAGAATGCCATCGATGTACTCGATCATACATTTATAGCAATCTGTAGTTAGCAGACCTCGGTTTGCCTTTGACATTGATGGCAGCAAGTACATGCAGGCTTTCAGCTGCACAGAGAAGGTGTCACCTCAACACATTTCAGAAATCAGCTTCCTCAAGGGACCTCTTTTGCTTTTATCTTTTGAACCCTATAAAGGTGAGGGGTGTTCCCAAAGTGAGTCTCATTCCATTGGTATAGAGGCATCAGTAGATCTCCTTTAAGAATTGCCATGTACGTTTTTATTGTTTCTTTGCTCCTTTTTGAGTAAACTATTAAAGGAACACTACCAATAGCATAAGCTGTAACTAGATTACTTGCGCATTGCAAACAAAACCACCTTATAAAACACATGCTACTGCTTTTTTTTTTCTTTGAAGCAGTTGCATGTAAAAAGGAAAAATAAAGTTAGGTTTTTATTTCCTGTTTCTGTGTTTTTTCCCATGATGCAACATTTACCAAAATCTTATGCAGAGTTTTACTTTACAGCTGTGGTATAGCGTCTACAGTATTTAAGAGGCAATGGGCTGGAGGAGGAAATGTTTGGATAAGGCTACAGAGGGTCTATTGTGTTGCCAGGACAAGAGATTGCAGCTGATTGAGATAGGATAGGAAGCTTAAAAGACGTCTCTGCTACATGTTGATGTCGTTTACCTACATCTTACCAATGAAATGTCGTGAGTCAGTTTCCTGGACTACTGGCCAATTCCCTCCATTCTATGCCCATTGCCACAAAATGAGGAGCAATGGCTGTAAAGATAAGGTGGGGGGAAGTTTACAACACAAAATATCACAAAATAAGTGCACACAGTGACACATATAGAGTAATTAACTAAACAAACATGACAAAAACAAAGTACATGTAAGTGCATAAGTACAAAACAAAGTACATAAAATAAACAAAATGAATAATTTCATGTTTGGTGGTATTATCTCTTTAACTGTACTAAGTATCAAACAGGGCTATTCAGAGAGAGGTGAAAACCTTGAGAATTGCCAGGAGAATTAACAATCTAGACCAAATAGCCAATTTGGAAAGTGAGATAAATGGGAGAATTTTTCTGGTTTGACTATTTTGACTTAGAATTTTCAATTCTCCAGTCATTCTCAAGGCTTTCACCTCTTTCTGAATAGCCCTGAAAATGTTTCCATGCTTAAGGTTAAACTATCAGGGTTATTCAGAGAGAGGTGAAAAGCAGGAGAATGACTGGAGAATGGAAAAGTCTAGGTGAAAATAGCCAAACCAGAAAAATTCTCTGATTTACCACACTTTCCAAATTGGCTATTTTGACCTAGAATTTTCCATTCTCCAGCCATTCTCCTGCTTTTCACCGCTCTCTGAATAACCCTGATATAAAAGATGATATGCTAGGTGCCTCAAAAAAAAAATAAGAGTAAAATTAAATTGTTGAACCTAATAAAAAATCCTTAAAAGTGCATACATTTTTTAAACATATTTAAAAATACATATATAGGCAGCTATACCTGGGAGATTAATAGTAATGATATCTTAAACAAACCAATAGGCAACATAGAAAAAACAGAAACGCGTTAAGTATTATTTTAGTTGTCTATGCATAAAATGTGCCATTATCTCAAATAAAGAGGGAGGAAAAAAAATCTAGCACAGAGTATTTCAACAAGCAATATTTTATTCAAGCATATTGACATTTTTGGGCATACCAGGAGTTATATTTGTACCTCGTTCATCTAGGAAAACTTGAAAAACTGCGGCTCGATCAATTAGGTCCACAATTCGTTGATGTCCTTTATTATGGAAGAATAATAGGCCGTAAAACCAAATTGTGGATTTTTTAAAATAAGTCCTATGCTAAATGTGCACGCTGTAAAATTAAGTGAAATATTTACATATTTTAAATAGAAATTTACTGTAGTGGCAATTTTAAACCATTGTACACCTATTAAAATTGATATTGGTTAGTTGGTGTCTACCACTTTTTTTCTTCTTCAATTTTAAACCATACCTGTTTACACGTCCTCCTAGTATGTCCAGAAAAAAAGTTATCCTTTTTTTGCACATTTTCTCTAACACTTTACTAATCTAATTAAAGCAATATAATACCCTGCGCACATAGCACGTTTATAATCTAATTAGCACAAGTAGTAAATATTGCAACCCTGTTCTACACATTTTGTAATATTCAGATAAATATTAAAATAACTATTAAAAACTGGAACTGACCGTTTTTGAAAGAAAACAAAATCTTATTGTCATGGATTTTACTTTCTCTGAGACTAGAGCTTACTGAACATTTCTGAGCACAACCGCTCATTTGGCTGACGGGTGAATATTAACTTTTCAGACACTTGATGTGAAATCTTTTAATTTAAGCAACTATGTCCACTTCATCAGAATAAAACAGCAGGGTCTGTATATTATTATAATGCTGATAGTTTGACCAATTTTTGTAATTCCTTTGTCAATCTACCGTTTTAGAAGGTAAAACAAAACAGACTATTGTATTTTGGTTTATTTTACACTACAGTATAACTCAGTCATAACTCATAATTCACACAAAGGGTGCAGTGAATACGAGCTAGTCGCTAAGCAGTAATTTGTGTTCACTTGAGACCCAGCTTGTAAAATATCTGACAAACTGGGGATATTTTGATGCTCAGTCACCACCACTCACGGACTAGACCCCTGAGAGTAAAGGGAAATGTTATGTGTCCTATAGTGTGGACACGAGAATTGCTCCCTACACCATAATCAGAGATTACAGTTATATAAAGAACAGCGAATGACTTCAAATCTGGTCTTCACCACAAGACGATCCTAGCTGACACTATCTTCCATATAAATGTTTGTATCTTCAGCAGAAAACTAGATTTTTGCAAATAATTCGGAAAAGGTGGGTACAATTAAAAGTATAATTATTTATAAAGCAACAAAATAATACACAGAGCGGTGCAATAATGTAGACTTAGGCAAACAGGCCGCTTTTACGTAGAAGCTAAGAGCGTAAAATTTCATAAAATTAGCAACATATTATATACAGGCAAAACAGCATGCCTGCCTTTATGTTTGAATCACTCAAAACCAAGCTTTCCTAATATTTTAATAAATAAACACTATAGAAAACAAGAAAAGAATCCAAGATTCATTCAAAATTCATTATAGTACTTGTAATTTCTTTGTGAATGTATTCATTGACATGTCATTTTAGGTATCATGGCTAGTAATCACATAGCTCTAATATACATGATGGGATCACATAAATTACCATACATACGACTGGCACAAATCATATACCTCACTTCTGTATCAGGGCTATTAAATCTTTTTATATTTTTTATATTACGTTTAGCAAGATATTATTTATGAATTAAAATATTTAGCAAGGAATAATATGGTTGGTTTCCAAGTGCGTTTCAGTACATCCAGGACTTTAGATTTTATTGTTACTCAACCGCATTGGTAATGCATGTGTTAAAATGGAATAAACACTGAATAAAAGTGAGAGACGGGTTAAGAAATAAAAAGGTAAAAAAAACAGAGATATCCCTAATTGCATTTCAACTTTAAAAATAAACATTGTACTAGCATGTACTGTGACCATTGAATATTCGATGAGACACGGGTGCAGTTGCTGCTCCATGAGCATGTTGAACTATTTAGCATTTTATTCCACTGTAAAAAAAAAAAAAGAAAGCAACTGATGAAAAATACCGTTGGTAATAGAATTCACATCTTATTATTGGTGCTGATTTGCAGTTTTCCTTAACTCACCATGATTACTTTTTTAGAAGCGTTCTTTATTTCCCCCAGCTGATCCTCGTCTTGTTAGGCAGCATTAATGACACTTCAGTCATTGTGGCTTTCAAGCAGAGCCCTTCCACAGTGAACAGAGAGTTGACATTTCCTGACATTTTCCCAACTAATTACAGGACAAATAATTAAGCATGTTCTCGTATGTAACAAATGAAGGCAAAAGCCGTCTGTCAGCAACGGTGATTGATGACACTCTGGGAGACTTTATCTGATGGGTCCTGCCACACAGTAGAGGAGAAGCAAATTTATTAGAATGAACAATGCAAATTCTGACTCATCTCATCCAGTTATACGCCTAAGCAATATCCATGTCAAGGTGAATGTGACAATGAAAGCAAAATATTTGCATTTTGTGGAGCAGGTTGAAGGGGAAATCAGAGAGAGAAGATGACAGGCCTAATTATTTTGGCTCATACAGGCTAGGACAGCTGTTTCTGGTGTCCTGAACAAGGCTGTCACACAGGTAACTAAATAGGTCTGCATATAAGTCTGTATCCAACACTGTACTGAGATGTCTACCACTAATGACCACCGCTAATATTACTGCCACCTCTGAAAAACAGTAAATGTGTCACAGTGTACCTTCTGCATGGCAGTCAACATTTTGCTACATAATTACTTGTTAGTGAATTAATTCCTATCTGTCAGTATATATGCCAATGTCATTTTTGGACCATCGGAAATTATGCCATCACTATAGCAACAGCAAGCACAGTTAATAGACAAAATAATTCACAAACTCAAGAAAAATGCCTTGTTAGTCAATGGATTTATGTGTTTCTATTTCAGCATTTCTGATTATATTAAATCAGACCGTGTAGCTGTGATATGTATGTGTATATATATCATATATATTTATATTTGTGTGTATATATATATATATGTGTGTGTGTTTCTGTTTTCATAGAGAGGCAAATATACTGTATATTACATTAATTTATATGATATATAAATATAAATATATTATTATAAATGGTATTATTATATCGAAATAATAATTATATGGTAGATAGATGAAAACGACAAACATAAAATTACATGTAAAGCATTTGCATGCAGAGAAGTAGAAACGTCAAATAAATATTTCTTACCTTATTGCTGGGTAGCGTATAAACAAGACAAGTCGCATAAAGGAATATGCTATTACGCTTCACCTTTCGTGCTATGCCTTGATCCTTTCCATGGTTCCTAAATATTGCTCTCAAACTTCAGAACACATCATTAGATCTGTATCCAGTTTGAGTGCCATCTATTGTTTCACGTTGTCAGTCATACATCTGTCATGGCTTTCTAGAAAAGAAATGATAAGATTTTGAGAATTTTAATACAGTAACTCATCATCTCGGCATTATGAACAGTTCGAAGACTGTCACTATCTGGTAAATCTCTCTCTTTTTATTTTTTTTTTCAACCTCACTGTAGGAAAATCCATGCTATTTGAAAATCCATATGTAGCCCTTGCTCATTGATTTGCTATTGCAGTTAATTAAAAGGTTACTGGTAGGCAATTCTAGTGTTCCTATAGTTGTATCAATTCATCACTTTGTTTGTTGAAACTGAATGATGCTTTGTTAATGTTCAGTGTTAGACTTGTGAATTCCAATCACGCTTTTGACATCTATGTCTAATGCGAAGATGTAAAAAACCCTTAGAACGTATTGTTAGGTTGAAAACGGATATATTGAAGATAAAAACTGGTATAATATTTTTTTCTTATATTATTTTAACACTGTTTATATAAATATTTTTTATCTTTGTCTCGGTAATAGACTGGATGCAATTACACTTAATTTATAGTAAACTAATGTACAGTTATAATTTTAATGGAGAATTACTTTTTAAACATTGAAACCAAGGAGATACTTGAAAACGAGAGACATCTCAATGTATCCTTCCTGGTAAAATACTTTCTAAAAAAATAAATAAAATAAAATAAAGTTACTAAATGTGTATGAGGCGATTCTCTGAATAAAATAAAAACTTCTTACATCTAAAAAGCTAACAATCCTGGCACATAGTCAGCATTAACTGATGGATGAATTCACTTTTCGTTGTGTGATAATAGTTATTCTTGTATTAATTGTGGAGCTTCTGAAAACTACTCTTACGTTGATTTTTTTTCTCCTTCAAAATGTGATAGCTTTCCTAACGTTGATAATTCATCTAGGTGACTACCACTAATTAGGTGCTTAACTCTTCATCCTGAGGTACAACTTGGCTGTGTTGTCTTAGTTCGTTCGAATGCATAGACAGTTTTTCAGCTATGCATATCATCTTTTATATCAGTATATAAGGAACTAGGTTCTTCAGCTGAGTAAGAAATATAGAAGCAAAGTAAATTGTAATCTTTCAAGCTATAAAGGTGACTTATTGTTTTATTTTTGTTGTTTTTAGTTACTTGTAACGACGGACAGAATTTAAATTTGATCTTTTAGTACTCAAGGTGATAGACCTGTTTTTATTAAATCTTTAAAAGATCCAAATGAACTAAAACTATTTACTCAGATGAAACCACACAGTTCAGGACATTGATGTTCTTTGTTTAAGCAAAAATCTAAATCTATTAATTAATAATGCTCTTCTTTATGTGTATACGGAATATAACCTGGCAGAGGATTCTATCACAGCATGTTGTCCACTTGTCTATCTAAACAGTTAGGAAGAGCATGGAGCTACCAAAAGTAATTCTTGAAGGAAGAAAATATTGACCAGCTGACTCCTATTGTTAAATGCTATTTTAAAAACATAATTTTGCCTAGGGTAAGCAATACATTTTTTGAATGAAAGTGCATAAGGAAACAGCTTAGGACTCAATTTAATTCTATTATCTGATTTTTCAAAAAAATTATCATCTGCTATTGGCCAATATTTTTTTCAATATATCGGCTGATTCAATTGAAAAAAGTCATGAGCTAAAATTTCAAAAATGACAGTCTGAAAAAAAGCAAGCTGGTAAATGGCCTGGAAAAACGTATTTTCAGCCAGTTTCATACAATTATTTGCTTTTAAAGATGGCTATTAGAAAAAATTTGATAGTTAACCACTTGGCTGCAGTGGATGCATTGAGCGTATTCTCTACTTTCCCGCTAGGGAACGGAGGACGTGCTCAAAGCGTCGACACAGTCCGTGGTTCTGAGGTGACCTAGCGCCAACCGAAGTGTTTTCCCAGTGTGGGATGACATCTTGAATGTCAGTCCCACCTCCTGTACAGGGACGTGCAGTCAGGGGTGGCAGGGGAGGCAGAGCCTCCCCTGCCATGCCAGTAAATTAATGAGCTTATTGTGTGTAATGACATGTGATGTGTGTGTATGTACATTTAAACTGTAAATAAATTGTTATTTATACTCATACTCACCTCTCCTCGCTCCCTCGCTGTGCTTGCTTCTTCTCTCTGTCCGCTTTTTTTTCTCCTGCGCTTTCACTTTCAGAGTTTGCCAGCTGCTGTGTGTGTGTGTGTAATACACTACACAGACAGCAGGGGCAGCACTGAGTCAGCCTAGGCTACGCAATTTACGCAGCCCAACGCTACGCTAATTGCGGAGCTCAAGCTGGTGGCAGGCAAGCTCGTCATTGCCTCCAGGCAATGACAGCAAATGAAGCTTAAGCCAATGGGAAAGCTCCAATGTCTCAAGCAAGTTTTTTTTTTAAAAAAGCCCACCATGGGAGGCAGTGCTCCCCATGGTTTGATTGACGCAGGACAGTCATGTGACTGTCCTCATCAATCATGGGGGGCGAGCAGGCATATCACAGCAGTGTGACTGTGACAAACCCCCTCCAGAAAGTGCTGAGCGCATGTGTGTGCGATAAACACACACACACATACTGTGTGTGTGTGTTTATCTTTGAGTTTGCGCACACATGCGCTCAGCACACTGGGGGGGGTTGTCACAGTCACACGCTCAAGCTCACAGCGTGCACTGGCTCCAGCAGCTCCTCCTACTCAGTAACGAGGTGATGACATTGTGCCAGCGCCACAGAGACAAGTGGGATGCAGCTGGATGTGTGGTGCTCGCAGGGACCCCATCACCGACACCGACCTCACCTCTCTCCTCTCGGACAGGCAGGCAGTGAGACAGCACAGCCAGTGAGGAGCTGGTTATCCCCGCAGAGTCTCAGGTAAATAAGGAGCCCTCCCCTGCGGGAACCCTGTGACTCAGCTCAGTGTACTGAGACAGAGATACTGGATCCTCGCATCTGGTGGGATGTCAAGGCCGATTTGCTAGTTTTGGTGACAGCCAGGTGGAATACAGTGTCTGTTCCTGGAGGAGCTCAGCATAGGGGTACACTCACTCATGTCCTGATATGTGTCCCCCGCCCCAAATTCATGGGAAGACTGCAGGTGCTGAGGACTCCATTTCCCATCACTAGCAGAAAGAACCTGCTTAAAACCCAGCCTTTATTGCGGTGTATTACGTGGGGGCGGCCCGCACCAGGTGACACCCGCCCTTAGGGTGAACCCGTCACCCTAAGGGCGGGTGTCTCACCCTGCACCACGTGTTCGCTCCCTGTGAGCATCCAAAGCTATGCAGCTTCGGCGCTCGGCTGGAGGAAACACGTCACCAGCCAATCGCGGCTGGTCACGTGGCTCCCCCAGGCGAGCGCCCAAGCTGCACGCCGGCGGACGCTCAGAGGGAGTGAACATGTGGCCAGGAGGAGGTGAGATGAGACATATCCATGTGCTGCTGGGCCATTATCCATGAGCTGGGGCATATCCATGTGCTGCTGGGGCAAATCCATGAGCTGGGCCATTATCCATGAGCTGGGGCATATCCATGTGCTGCTCGGGCAAATCCATGTGCTGGGGCATATCCATGAGCTGGGGCATATCCATGAGTTGGGTCAAATCCATGAGCTGGGGCATATCCATGATCTGGGGCAAATCCATGAGCTGGGGCATATCCATGAGCTGGGGCAAATCCATGAGCTGGGGCATATCCATGAGCTGGGGCAAATCCATGAGCTGGGGCATATCCATGAGCTGGGTGAAATCCATGAGCTGGGGCATATCCATGAGCTGGGGCATATCCATGAGCTGGGGCATATCCATGAGCTGGGGCAAATCCATGAGTTTGGGCATATCCATGAGCTGCTGGGGCATATTCTCCTATATAACGATAATCAAATGCGTAAATTGTGACTGCGTAACCCTGTGTATATCTGGTTCTGATACTAGCCAGTGCCTCACCAGCCACTGACCTCACTGCACGTCACTGCTCCTGTATATTCCCCATCCCACTGATGTCATTGTGCATCAGCGATGACAATAGAAACGGACTCCCCCCTCCACCGCTGGGCAGGGAACTCACTATGGTGGATATACATTTGGACCTGGATATCTCCTGAATCATAAAAGGAACAGGGACATGCTTGATATCGTAGGAAAGGACAGAGCATGATCTTCCCAATGGTACCAAACATGACCATATTACATGTAAGAATTAAAAAAGTCTTCTTTTCTTTTCTAATGCAGCATTATTCAACATTTTTATACATTTTAATTGTAATTGGAACAGTTATGCTGCACTAACTCACCTTCTCATTTTCCATGATTCCAGCAAGTTTGAATGCAATGACACAATGCGTTATTACGCATTGGTTCATCGAAAACCTAAACCACCGTACTGCTGCGAGGGTCGCAAGGGGCACTTTGGAACCCTGCATCTCTGATTTTCGCACCGCACAAAGTCAAGTCAAGTATCATTGGAAAGTTCAGAGTCTGTCCTTTCCAGCGATACCAAACATGACCACATAATGTGTAAAAATGGAAAAATTTGAATTAGAATGCAAAATACTTTTTATTTTCCTTTCTTTGTTCTAAGGTGGTAGCATTATGTAAAGCCAGTGGACTAACTCACCTTCTCATTTTCCATGCCAGGACCTAATGTGGAGGTGATTGCAAACGTTATTACTCATAGGTCCATCTAAAACATACGCCGCTTAACTGCTGCGAGGACTGCAGGAGTATTTTCGACCCCTGTATTGCCATTCATTACGTCCCACAACACAAAGTCATGTTAAGTTTCATTGGACAGATCAGAGTCTGGCCTTTCTAGTAATACCAAACACGACCATGTAAAATGGCATGTAAAAAAACACAAAAACAAACGTAATAGAAATTTTTTTAATTTTATTTATTTAGTTTGTTCGAAAGCTATGGCATTGTCAATTTGTCACATATAAAATGAGCAATACCGCTGCCGTTACTCACCGTCTAATTTCCCACACCATGAGCAAGGTCAGAGTTTATACATACAGGTCTATTCAAAGAAAGGTGAAAATCAGGAGATCTGGCAAGAGAAAAGAACAATCTAGACCAAATAGCTGATATGGAAAGTGAGATAAATGGGAGAATTTTTCTGGTTTGACTTTTTTGACTTAGAATTTTCACCTCTCCAGTCATTCTTCTGAGTTTCACCTTTCTTTAAATAGACCTCATAATCATATTATTCATAAAACACAATGCGCCAAAATACAAGTGAAAAAACATTGGGGGTTTTCAGAGAGCCGAAATGGCCGCGAAATTGGATTGAACAGTGAATTTCCCCTTGCGGCGGATCGTCGGATGCATTCAGTGTTTTTTCTGCAGTTTTTCGGATTGATGCGGCGGTTTTGCAGCAGTGGTTCAGATGCGTTCACCACAGAGTCGATGAATCGAGCTCGTCGAATTGTGGGAATGGGAGAGCATCGAAATTTCTGTGACATTTCGGTGCTCTCTGAATAACCCTGCTTATATTTTCTCAGAAAAATTAAGTAACATGTTCCTATTTTTAATTTTTTTAACAAGAGTGCACCATATAATATATAACCTCAAAGGTTTGGATGGTAAAATGTGGAAAAAATAATTTTACATGCTGTAAATAATTGAAATCGGAAGAATTAAATTAATGCCCTTAATGTCTATTGAATTTAGTTAGAAAAAATTCTCAGCTGAGAAAACCAAGTCATGTGAAGAATTTCTTTTTTCTCTAAGAATACTGTCATTCTTCAGATCATCAAATATCTAGAACGTTTACAACCTGCAAAGGAAAATTTAAATACCGTGGATACAAGGGCTGTTAAACCAAGGACTTCAACTCAGGAACTCAGCATTGATCTCCTTGCACTGAAGGCTCTGCCTTTTCCATTGTCCCGTGGCATGAGATACATGCAGTCTGCTGAGCTTGGACCTGAGGTTAGAAAAAGGGGGTTCATACTTGTTACCTGAATGATCAGTATTCCAGTGTTTTACTTTGTCTCTTACTCATAAACCAGTGTTTCCCAAACCTGTCCTCGCCTCGCCAGGTTTGCCAGATACCTGAAGCACAGCACAGGTGATTTGATTTTTCTGCGCAGTGATTGCAGGATTCAGTCTACATTTCCCCAAGGTGATCTGCAAAATCTGGCAAGGTTGAGGGTCCCGAGGACAGATTTGGGAAACACTGTCATAAACAGTAGCAAAGCCAAATCACAGCTTTGCAGAGGTTTGTGTATATCACCCTTTAACCTGAGATCTGTTTTTTCTTATCTTAACCCCTGGATTTTCCTTGAACTCATCCTCCTTCAACCTATTTTAGCCGTTTGACTCTGCCTTTGAAATGACACTTGGATTACATGATTTGCACTATTTACTTTCTGAGCACCCACTTTGCAGCATTGAAGAGTTCATCGCTGCCTGCTAAACCATATACTTCTGTGTACACTGTGTCCACTATCTTGTTTGTTAGTGACCTAATATTTGTATTGCAATTATCTGTCATTATATTAATTTACTGTTTATGGGTTATATGATAATAATCTGCTGGAGTCCCTCTCAGACACTGTCAGGGTTATTCAGAGAGAGGTGAAAACCAGGAGAATGGCAGGAGAAGAGAACAATCTCGACCAAATAGCCGATTTGGAAAGTGAGATAAATGGGAGAATTTTTCTGGTTTGGCTATTTTGACCTATAATTTTCTCTTCTCCTGTCATTCTCCTGGTTTTCACCTTTCTCTGAATAACCCTGAGCGAGAATCACACAACTAGCAAGTAAGGTCAACCACCCAAAATGAAATATAATACTTTACAAACAGGTGATGCTACACCGAAGAGGATAATGAAACCAAGAATGGTCAGTATGGCCTACTCAGTCAACCCGAAGAAAAAAATTAAAAAATTCTATTCACTGTCAAGAAAAAACTTAAAATTTTCTATTCACTGTCAATCTCTTATACTGAGAAGTATTTTAATTTTCCAAAGAAGAATAGCCACAAATGAGGATCCAGAAATAAAAAGTTTACAGAAGGTTATTGAAGTCAAATGTGGCTCAGGATGCCGCATACATATGTGTTTCAGGAATTTTTTGTCATTTTTAGCGTTGGCTATTTTCTGTATTTATTTATTTATTTATAACGTATTTTACCAGGAACAATACATTGAGATTTCTCTCGTTTTCAAGTCTGTCCTGGGTTCGGAATTACAAGTACAAGTAATTAATGCAAGATATTAAAAACAAAACACAAATATACAGATTCCCCACAGAAAATAAATATGTAGGAAATATACTCACTATGTTACATGTTTACAGGTGCATTCTGTATCAAGGTATATTAATAGAGATCTCTTGAGTGACTTTAGAATGGGGGAAGATTTGAGGGTGTCTGGGAGGTTATTCCATATTTGCGGTGCTCTGTAGGAAAATGAGGATTGAGCCACTTTCCTTTTGTATTGTGGTATTGTAAGTAAGGTGCAGTTCCTGGATCGGAGGTCATAGGAGGAGGGAACTGCTGAGGTAAGTCTATTCAGGTAGGGTGGCAGCTTCCCAGAAAAGCTCTCAAACACCATGTTGGAAAGGAGAAGGGTGAGTCTGGATTCCAGTGATGGCCAGTTAAGCTCTTCTACAATGTCATAGTGGTGGATTTAATATACGAATCAACGAAATTTTTTTTCTGTAGGTAACTAGTGCAAAACTCCCCAACCCTTGATTTTAGGGTTCACTGTCACTATATCGTAATGTTTGGTTTTTGTGCTGCTGATGTATTTGTGCAAATGACTCTCAGATGCAGAATTAAGGATAAGCCTGGTGCTGGTTTTATTATAATAGCAATCTGCTGAATGACCTTTGCTCACAGAGAGGCCAACTGACTCTGGTAGGGGTCTATCCTGATGAAACCGGGTGTATAACCGGCGAAACGCATCAATGTTATGTTTTTTAATACATCATGATTCCATTCTGCTCTTTTGAAAAATGTATTATTCTGGTGACAATCTAATCAGCTTGTTCCCTACTGTGTTGTAGTGAGGTGGTTTGCGCAACCCTCACTCTACTCCTTGCTTTTTCTGGATTTAATCGTGGTATTTAAATCTCTGTGTAGTCTTTCATTAAGGCTCTTCCTCCTTTCCTATTTATGCAGTCCCAAAAAGGTCTTTTCATATTTTGCTAAGGAGCTGACCATAGGGCTTTTTGGTAATCCCTTGCGTCACTAATACAGTATACCAGACAATATCCGGTAGTATACATTTCAGGGAATCAGCCTTTTAAACTCTTTGCATTGTTTCCTCTTTTTACACTCGTATTGTGCTATTTGTTGCACTTATACACTTTTTCTCATTATTATTATTCTGGTGTTGCACCACTGTGGTTGCTTGAACAATATTACTGGCATTCTGCCATTCAATTCTCTTCGCCCTGTACAGTGCGGATTTTTAGCAATTTATACTTATAAAGGTTAAGTTTTATCTTTTCTCCACTCGAATTAAGACTTATTTTTGTCATTTATCTGCTGTAGTAGTCGACAGTTGTGATATAATCCATATTGTGCCAGGTGAATAAATCAGTAGCCACTACTTGCCACAGTCTGTCAGGTACTCTGTGACTGATCATGGGCTCTCTAGAGTTGGATGAACAGTATGTGAGGCATATAGAACATTTATTAACTAATTCTTCAATTTCCTTTGCCATTCCAGGCCAAAACAATCTATCACATGCTCTTTGCTGGCACTTTTCAATGTCTAGGTGGCTGTCATATATGCGTGAGAGTATTTCTGGACAAAGGCTTGAGGATAAAACAATTTTCTCACCTTCATATATTATGCCATGAAAATATGAGAGTTCATCTCGGTGATTCTAGAATTCCAAGACGTTTTGGGGCATTTCTTTCTCCATTTTGTATGCTGTCCTTTAGTATTTGGAACTCTAGGTCCTTTCAGTCTGAGCTTTGATTTCTTGTAGCTTTGGGTCGTTGACAAGAAGACTGCTATATACAGTATGCAATTGTATGTCCATACCTTCACTGAGGCACGGGTCTTTGACAGATACTGATTTTCTAGATAGAGTGTCTGCAACTGTAATGTGTTTACCTGGATGGTGAATGATGGTGAAGTTATACCTCTGAAGCTGTAGAATTATTCTTTGTAGCCTTGGAGGACTGGATTACATTGGCTTGCGCATTATGGACTCTAAGGGTATATGGTCACTTTCCACGATGATATGGTGGCCATAGATATATTGATGGAAACGTTTGCAGCCAAATAGTATGAGAAAAAGCTCTTTTTATTTGCGCATAGTTAATTTCACTTTCTGTGAGTGATTTTGATGCATACGCGATAGGTCTTCTATCTTGCAGCAGTACAGCTCCGAGTCCATACTTGGAAGCATCAACTTGTAGCTTTGGTTCTTTGTGAGGATCAAAGCATGCTAAAATTGGTCCTGGCTCGCATGTGAGCAGCTCTTTTATTTTGATGAACGCTTCATCTTACTGTGCATCCCACACAAATTCACTTGATTGCTTTAGATGTTGTTGCAATAGAATAAAAACTTTTTCCTTTTTCTTTTTTTTTCCTACGGCAGTGGAGTTGTCCATTTTTCACATTTAAAAGGAACAATGCCAATACCATTACTCGCCTTCTCATTGCTCCTGCTAGGAGCAAGTGTTTGTCATGGATCCCCCTGATACTACGATGCTGGTCCCTGTATACAGATCCCTATCTATTCCTCCAATCCTTGAATGGTCGGTAAATGGACTATCTGCAGGGAGATAACAGGATTAACAGGCCCCAGGAGACAAGTAACACACAGGCCTTAATAGATAAACCCTTGAAGCAATGATATATAGACAGAACAAGGTTAATGGGAGCAACCTGAGTGATACATAAATAAGAGGAGTCAGTAATCACCGAGTCAGTACACAAAACAAACCTTGGTTTTCATATAAAGCCGAATCGTTACAGAAGTCAGGGTAGTCAGAAATCACCGAGTCACTACACAAACCGTGGTTCTCATACAAAGCCGAATCGTAACACAAGTCAGGGTAGTCAGTAATCGCCAAGTCGTTACACATAGAGGGTACTCAGAAAAGCCGGGTCAGTAATAAAGCAAATGAATCAATGAATCGAACAATTCGAATCACCAAGCACTGGGGAAGTAACTCCACAACAGGGCAATGAGTTAGTTTGCATGGTCTGCATTTCAACTCTGTGGCTACGTGTCATAACACTGCATCCCGTCTCCTGATCAGCCACGTGACCTCCCTGAGCTGGCACATCGCCTGGCACCCAGCCAGCTAACAGCAGGGAATGTGCAGCCAGGTACAGGGCATCCCCAGGAGCAGCATGAGACCCCCCAGTACTGCGGGATGTGATATAACCCCCTTACGGGTGGCCACCAGATGACCACCAGGCGCAGAGGGATGAGAGGCATGGAACTGACACACCAAACTAAGCGCATTGACCTCTCCAGCTGGCAACCAAGTCCTATCCTCGGGGCCATAGCCCTCCCACTTGATCAGATATTGCAGGACACCCCGGAGACACATAAGTTCAGAATGGCATGGACCTCAAACTCTTTAGCACCATCAGACTGAAAGGGTGGAGGAGGTACGTTAACCCTTGTATACCTGTTACAAATGAGAGGTTTTAGGAGACTAACATGGAACACATTGTGTATCCTTAAATGAGGTTAATAAATCCTTAAGTTTTGTTACAGAATAAAAAAAAATGTCGTTAAAAAAATGGGAATCAAAAAGTTTGCCTAAAAAATACAAGAAAATTCCAAAAATATATATAAATAAAAAGACACTTTGCAGAAAATGAAAGGATTAAATGGTTGAACAAAAAAATAAAAATGATAATATACATTGAATCTTACAGGATTCGCCTGTTTAAACCTGTCAAACTATACCACAGAAAATCAGGGCATTTCCCTGACACGTCGGCGCAGTTTGGCATTCTCTGAATAGATTACCATTACTTTATGGGACAATTTCACTGCTGTCGAAGATCTCCGAATTACGACGATCTGCGGCGAACGGCACTGAATTTTGCTGTCAATGCGCTAGTATTTGGCAAATTGACAGCTCTCTGAATAGCCAAACTGCAACGCACCATATGGTTAAATTCACTGTTCGGTGCCTTTCGATGGCAAGTTTGGCGCTCTCTGAATAACCCTTTGTGTAACAGAGTTTGATTTCTAAATACTTTTGTGCAGCCCAATGAGGTAGATCATAGAACGGTAGAACGTTGTAGAATAAAATTTTTGCAAAGGTTTGTATTTAAAACTGTAATAATCCCATCCTAAAAGAGCTTCTATAATTTAAAAATACTAGAGCTGTGACACATTTGCACAACTAGCAATAATAAAAGCAAGTAAAATTACATTAAATAACCTCTACAGGCATCTTCTGAAATCCTCTGCTTCCGTAGCATAAGAATAGTAGTAAAACAATGGATAGTAAATAAGCAAGATCATTTTTAAATGGATGTATGTGATGTGGTCAAATCAGCCCTATAACAAAATTACTACATTTTGACTACATTTTTGTTAATTACATCATTTGGCTATCTTGTTTCCATGTGACTAAAATTTCATGCCGAACTTGATGCTCGCTGTTATAAAAAATTTAACTTTTGGAAGGCACATTGCAAATTTCACAAGGCAGTAGCTAGCCACGGTATATAAGCACTCTATACCAATTGTATGTTATTAACAGTGCTGTGAAGTGTTTTTTGACAAACGTCTTAAGCGACATTATTGTTACAGCAAGTTGTCATCACTTCACATGGTAGTTGCTAGCCATGGCATATAAACACTCAGTACTGACCTTATGCAATCTATAGTGCTGTGAAGAGAGCTCTGGTGAAATCCCTGTGTGAAATAGCTCAACAGTATGTTGTCAGGACTCCTCACAAACTCATTTATGAGCCACGGTGGACTCTGACTTAACGCTACGTTATTCCACTGGTCCCAGTCACCACATCTCCCCCAGTAGCCGTATTATCCCAATAGCTCTATACACACCCTATCAATCTCCATGCAGTATATGTGGTTTTATATTTATAGTTATATGTTTGTCTTTTCAATAAAAATTTATTCACTACGATCTGTATATCTTCCTTTCCAAATACGACACAGGGTTTAATCCTGTTATTAAAGTATCCATTACCACTGCTCCTTCTCTGAATCCCTCGGGACCCAGAGTAGCTTCTTTGGAGTTTACTAGCACAGTGGTTCCCAACCGCTGTCCTCAAGCACCCCTAACAGGCCAGGTTTTAAGGATCACCTTGGGGAAATGCAGACTGAGTCCTGCAATCACTGAGCAGCAAATTCTATCACCTGTGCTGTGCATCAGCTATCTGGAAAACCTGGCCTGTTGGGGTACTTGAGTAACGCGGTTGGGAACCACTGCACTAGCACATAGAGGCATATTCAAAGAGCAGCGACATTTCAGGGAAATTTAGGTGCTCTTTTGGGGCACTTCAGTGCGATTCAGCGATTCCAGTTTGCCGACCCTTCGTTGAGTTCACTATCCACCGCAGGGTCCCTGAAGTGCATAGAAAGAGCAGCCACTGAAGGTCACTGAATGCCGCCAAAGACAGCTGATCAACCCGCAGCACGCCACTGAAGACCGCCAAGCTGACCACCAAATGCCGCTGAACTGCATGGGAAAAATGGAACTCTGTTATTTTTTTAAACGTGTTTAACCCCTTAATGAATGCAGACGTACCATGTACGTCACGGCTATGGGTCTCTTTTAGACCCGCTGACGTACATGGTACGTCCTCCGGTCTTTTGAGTGCTGGAAGCGATCGGATCACTTCCAGCAGCTCAAACGCCATTGCAGGCTGCCTGGGAGTCCAGGCATCCGTGCATTTGGCGGTCAGAAGTGCTGGGGCCCCTTGTGATCGCTCCCCGAGAGCGCTCAACATCCGGTTTAACCGGAAAGGTGCCCCGTACTTCTACAGAGCACTGGAAGCGATCGGATCGCTTCCAGCTTCTCTGAGTATATTGCAAGGATGCCTCGACATTGAGGCATCCTTGCAATATGGTTACCTGCCGCTGGTCTGTCCGTGATCACTCCCACGCGATCACTTCCGGTAGCGGCAGGAAGTACTGAGTTATTATTATTCTTATTATTCTTTATTTATAAAGCGCCAGCATATTCCGCAGCGCTGTACAATAAGCACAGTATAGACAGGGTTACAATACATTGAACAACATTTGACAAACAGTACAGGAGGAGATGAGGGCCCTATTCCCGTAGGAACTCACGAGGTATCGTGGCACTCAGTAAAAAAAAGATCACATGCCTCTGTATAAATCAATGGTCAGGCCGCACCTTGAATATGCCGTGCAATTTTGGGCACCTGTCTTAAAAAAAGATATTATATCGTTAGAAAAAGTGCAGAGACGGGCAACTAAATTAATAAGGGGGATGGAAGGGTTAAGTTATGAGGAAAGACTAACAAGCTTAAACCTGTTTAGTTTAGAGAAAAGGCGCCTTAGAGGGGATCTGATAACCTTATATAAATATATACGGGGCCATTATCAACCATTGTCTGATAACCTATTCATTAACAGGACTATACATAGGACAAGGGGTCATCCATTTAGACTGGAAGAAAGAAAATTTAGCTTAAAGCATAGGAAGGGTTATTTTACGGTGAGAACAATCAAGCTGTGGAATTCTCTGCCTGTTGAGGTGGTTGGGTCAGAGTCTGTACAGACTTTTAAAAAACGACTGGATGACTTCCTGCAGACACAGAATATTAAGGGTTATAATATTTAATATGTGGGTAAAAGCTTCTTGATCCAAGGAGAAATCTGACTGCCATTCTGGGGTCAAGAAGGAATTTTTTCCCAGTATGTTGCATATTGGCAAGCATTCAGACTGGGTTTTTTGCCTTCTTTTGGATCAACAGCAGTAGGTTATGTGGGAGAGGCTGAACCCGATGGACGCATGTCTTTTTTCAGCCTATATAACTATGTAACTATGTAATAAGTGATCGGGTGCTCTGCTGGGTGCCGCGAGGGATCAAGGCACCCAGCAGATGAAAAAAAAGTGTAAAAAAAGAAAAAAAAATTAAAATAAATGTGACAGCCAAGATGGCGCTGCCCTTCTAAGGGAAAGGTCATCTTGGGGCTGTGTGGGATGTTCCTAGCCTGCCTCATCAGAGAGGCAGGCTAGCAACATCCAATCAGAAGTTAGAAAAAATATAAATAAAATTTCTAATTTGTCAGGTCAGGTCAATATTTTGTAAATATTGGCTCTGACCTCTGTGATTCTCCCTCCCTCTCTTCACTTGGGTTTTGGTGAGCGAGAGAGAGATCAGAATTGACAGGTTAGAGATTTTACGTAGATTTAGTGAGATTAGAACAATTGAGGCAGATTTAGAGAGATTTTAGGGAGATTTAGAACAATTGAGGCAGGTTTAGAGGGATTTAGAGAGATTTAGGTGTTTATTTTTATTTTCTTGTGAAACCCAACAGTTCTTTTGAGAACCAATAATCCGTTTATATATATAATAATTATATAATTTTATAATCTATTATATATAATGTCTGAGAGAGTGTACAGCGCTGAGAAGGCATATGCCATCCTGGCATCTGCGTCTGACTCAGACCCAGATTTTGACCCTGCTAGGTGCTCAGAGACATCGCTAGATACATCATCTACGCTGGCTGATGTATCTCCTAGGGACGTTTCTGATGCAGATCCTGGGCCACCACCTGCCAGCAGGAGACGCACAGCTCCAGCTGACGAGTGGGTAGTGCCTCATTGCCAGAGGCCAGATATCCCTCCTTTCACAGAAAATCCTGGCATCAATATTGATGTTGAAAGATTTACCGCCACACAGTTTTTGCAGGTGTTTCTGGGGGATGATTTGTTGGGCCACATTGTTGCCCAATCAAATCTGTACGCCCATCAGCCTTGTGTTGCGAAGCCAGACTCGTACTTGGCAAGGCAGCAATGGATCCCCCTAGATGTGCCAGAATTTCTGAAATTCTGGGCACTTACTATGCTGATGGGCATCATAAAGAAGCCCTCAATTGGCTCCTACTGGAGCAGTAGCTCCATCTGCTCTACCCCCATTTACCTCCAATCAATGTCACGTAGAAGGTATGAAAACATTTAGCGTTTCATGCACTTCAGTGACAAAAGCCTGTGCCCCCCTAGAGAGCATCCCCAGTTTGACAGACTGTAAAAAATGCGCCCCCTGATTACCCACTTCGCCGCCAGGTTTGCAGAGGCTTATACACCTGGAAGGAATGTCTGCATGGATGAATCCCTAATGAAATACAAGGGAAGGGTGGGATTCAAGCAGTATATTCCTTCCAAACGCTCCAGGTATGGAGTGAAGGTGTATAAGCTCTGTGACAGCGAGAGTGGGTATACTCAGGCCTTCCGGGTGTACGAGGGAAAGGATAGTAGCCTCGATCCTCCAGGTTGCCCAGAACACATGGGAAACAGTGGCAAGATTGTGTAGGACCTACTTTTTCCCCTGATGAACAAAGGGTATCACTTGTATGTTGACAACTTTTATACAAGTGTCCCTTTGTTCAAGCTGCTGTATTGTTTTGATACAGTAGCATGCGGTTCTGTTCGCAAGAACAACGTAGGTTTCCCAGCACAGCTTGCCCGCACCCGGTTAAAAAGGGGGGAGACCTCAGCACTGCGCCAAGAGGAGCTGATGGCGGTCAAGTACAGAGACAAGAAGGATGTATACCTTATATCCACCATCCACTCTGAGAGGTCTGTGGAGGTCTCTGTACGTGGCAGAGCTGAACGCATCAGGAAGCCAGTGTGCATCAAAGCCTATGATCGGCATATGGGTGGGGTTGATCTGGCAGATCAGCTGCTCCAGCCCTACCAGATTATGCAGAAGTCAAGGGCCTGGTACAAAAAGGTTGCAATTTACCTGAAGCAAATTGCAATCCACAATGCCTTTTTGCTCTGCAAAAAGGCAAACCTCGGAGTGACACTGTCCTTTTTACAGTTTCAGCTCCAGGTCATTTCGGGGCTTTTGTACCAGGATGCACCTGCTCCCCGGGCGGTGATGGAGGACAGAGTTGGGGCTACACATTTTATTTTTAAACTCCACCCTACTGAGGGCAAACAGAGACCCCAAAAAAGATGCAGGGTGTGTTTCAAGAGGGGGCAGAGGAGAGACACAATCTTTTACTGCCCAGAATGCCCTGGACAACCCTGTAATTTTTTTTCCTTTCTATTTTTTCTTACAGTCTATTTAGCTAGTTTAGTTTAGTTTTTTTTTTTCTTTTACTGCACCAGACTTTTACATTTTATTCCTACATTTTTATGTTCTACAATTAGTGCTGTATTTTTCCAAAATCTTGGCAAACCTATGCATGGGGGGCATGGGTGTACTCAGGAGACCTTGCAGAAAACAACCTGGAGAATTTTCATGCAGTAACCGACAACAGTGTCTCCTAAATCACAGTCCAAATCTAATGTGGGCATACAAATAATAATAAAAAAAAATTACCACCTTCTCAAATGTTTTGGGCTAAAACCGTTGCATCCATGGCATCAAAGCACTCCATATGCAATACCTTGGGGTGTCAACATT
Source organism: Leptobrachium leishanense (assembly GCA_009667805.1). Classification (NCBI taxonomy): domain Eukaryota; kingdom Metazoa; phylum Chordata; class Amphibia; order Anura; family Megophryidae; genus Leptobrachium; species Leptobrachium leishanense. Next base: position 186,275,099 of record CM019067.1, on the reverse strand, counting down.
TCAAATATAAACACTTTTCTGGCAATAATTCAAACTGGAGTATGCGGTAGACCCAAAACAAAAGATAGGCCTATCTGAAGAAATAATCTCAATTTCAACTCCAATGACAAAGTCATAAAAATTGTATTTGAACCTTCCCAAAATCCTGGCAAACCTATGCATGGGGGGGGGGGCATGGGTGTACTCAGGAGACCTTGCAGAAAACAACCTGGAGAGTTTTCATGCAGTAACTGACAACAGTGTCTCCTAAATAACAGTCCAAATCTACTGTGGGTGTAAAAATCAAAAAATCGAAAGATTACAGCCACACACCTTCTCAAATGTTTTGGGCTAAAACTGTTGCATCCATGGCATCAAAGCACTCCATAAGCAATACCTAGCGGTGTCAACATTTCAAATATAAACAATTTTCTGGCAATAATTCAAACTGGGGTATGCGGTAGACCCAAAATGAAAGATAGGCCTATCTGAAGAAATAATCTCAATTTCAACTCTAATGACAAAGTCATAAAAATTGTATTTGAACCTTTCCAAAATCCTGGCAAACCTATGCATGGGAGGCATGGGTGTACTCAGGAGACCTTGTAGAAAACAACCTGGAGAGTTTTCATGCACTAACCGACAACAGTGTCTCCTAAATCACAGTCCAAATCTAATGTGGGCGTAAAAATCTAAAAATTACCGCCACACACCTTCTCAAATGTTTTGGGCTAAAACCATTGCATCCATGGCATCAAAGCACTCCATATGCAATACCTTGGGGTGTCAACATTTCAAATATAAACACTTTTCTGGCAGTAATTCAAACTGGGGTATGCGGTAGACCCAAAACGAAAGATAGGCCTATCTGAAGAAATAATCTCAATTTCATCTCTAACGACAAAGTCACAAAAATTGTATTTGAACCTTCCCAAAATCCTGGCGAACCTATGCATGGGAGGCATGGGTGTACTCAGGAGTCCTTGCAGTAAACAACCTAGAGAGTTTTCATGCACTAACCGACAACAGTGTCTCCTAAATCACAGTCCAAATCTAATGTGGACGTAAAAATCTAAAAATTACCGCCACACACCTTCTCAAATGTTTTGGGCTAAAACCGTTGCATCCATGGCATCAAAGCACTCCATATGCAATACCTTGGGGTGTCAACATTTCAAATATAAACACTTTTCTAGCAATAATTCAAATTGGGGTATGCGGTAGACCCAAAACAAAAGATAGGCCTATCTGAAGAAATAATCTCAATTTCATCTCTAACGACAAAGTCACAAAAATTGTATTTGAACCTTCCCAAAATCCTGGCGAACCTATGCATGGGAGGCATGGTGTACTCAGGAGTCCTTGCAGTAAACAACCTAGAGAGTTTTCATGCACTAACCGACAACAGTGTCTCCTAAATCACAGTCCAAATCTAATGTGGACGTAAAAATCTAAAAATTACCGCCACACACCTTCTCAAATGTTTTGGGCTAAAACCGTTGCATCCATGGCATCAAAGCACTCCATATGCAATACCTTGGGGTGTCAACATTTCAAATATAAACACTTTTCTAGCAATAATTCAAATTGGGGTATGCGGTAGACCCAAAACAAAAGATAGGCCTATCTGAAGAAATAATCTCAATTTCAACTCCAATGACAAAGTCATAAAAATTGTATTTGAACCTTCCCAAAATCCTGGCAAACCTATGCATGGGGGGGGCATTGGTGTACTCAGGAGACCTTGCAGAAAACAACCTGGAGAGTTTTCATGCAGTAACTGACAACAGTGTCTCCTAAATCACAGTCCAAATCTACTGTGGGTGTAAAAATCAAAAAATCGAAAGATTACAGCCACACACCTTCTCAAATGTTTTGGGCTAAAACTGTTGCATCCATGGCATCAAAGCACTCCATATGCAATACCTTGGGGTGTCAACATTTCAAATATAAACAATTTTCTGGCAATAATTCAAACTGGGGTATGCGGTAGACCCAAAACGAAAGATAGGCCTACCTGAAGAAATAATCTCAATTTCAACTCTAATGACAAAGTCATAAAAATTGTATTTGAACCTTTCCAAAATCCTGGCAAACCTATGCATGGGGGACATGGGTGTACTCAGGAGACCTTGTAGAAAACAACCTGGAGAGTTTTCATGCACTAACCGACAACAGTGTCTCCTAAATCACAGTCCAAATCTAATGTGGGCGTAAAAATCAAAAAATTACCGCCACACACCTTCTCAAATGTTTTGGGCTAAAACCGTTGCATCCATGGCATCAAAGCACTCCATATGCAATACCTTGGGGTGTCAACATTTCAAATATAAACACTTCTCTGGCAATAATTCAAATTGGGGTATGCGGTAGACCAAAAACGAAAGATAGGCCTATCTGAAGAAATAATCTCAATTTCAACTCCAGTGACAAAGTCATAAAAATTGTATTTGAACCTTCCCAAAATCCTGGCAAAAGCTATGCATGGGGAGCATGGGTGTACTCAGGAGACCTTGCAGAAAACAACCTGGAGAGTTTTCATGCAGTAACCGACAACAGTGTCTCCTAAATCACAGTCCAAATCTAATGTGGGCGTAAAAATCTAAAAATTACCGCCACAAACCTTCTCAAATGTTTTGTGCTAAAACCGTTGGATCCATGGCATCAAAGCACTCCATATGCAATACTTTGGGGTGTCAACATTTCAAATATTAACACTTTTGTGGCAATAATTCAAATTGGGGTATGCGGTAGACCCAAAACGAAAGATAGGCCTATCTGAAGAAATAATCTCAATTTCAACTCTAATGACAAAGTCATAAAAATTGTATTTGAACCTTCATGGCAATAAAAAAATTTGGGTATGTAAAAAGGCCCCTAAACAGCAGATAAGCAAAGAAGATATGTCAAATCAGAAACATGACAAGCACATGTCACAAGATTGACGTAGCACCCCAAAAACAACCCAATAAATCTATATATGGGTGGTATCACTTTACTCAGAAGATATTGCTGAACATACTTTTGGGGTGTTTTTTGGCAGTAACCCATAATTGGATTTGACAATTCATGCCTAAAGTACAATGTGTGTTAATAAATAACACAAAAAGTGACTACCTGAAAGTTTGACAAAGAGCTAGTGCATGGAAAGTGTTAAACTACAACTCTTTGAAGTACCCTAGGGTGTGCCCTTTCTAAAAATCTATGGTTTGATGAGGGTAAATTACTTTGTCCGGCTTCAAAAATGTCCCAAATAGGACATGGGTGCATGATGACAAAATGTGAAAATTCCAAGTTGGAAAACTGAAATGCGCACCCCCCAAATAAGGCCTATTAGCCCCCAAATGACCCGACATACCTATACATGGGTGGTATCAGTTTACTCAGAAGATGTTGCTGAACATATTTTGGTTTTTTTTTGGCAGTAACCCATAACTGGATTTGACAATTCATGCCTAAAGTACAATGTGTGTGAAAAAATAACACAAAGAATGACTACCTGAAAGTTTAACAAAGAGCTAGTGCATGGAAAGTGTTAAAATACAACTCTTTGAAGTACCCTAGGGTGTGCACTTTCTAAAAATATATGGTTTGATTGGGTAAATTACTTTGGCTGGCTTCAAAAATGTCCCAAACAGGACATGGGTGCATGATGACGAAATGTGAAATTTCCAAGTTGGAAAACTGAAATGCGCACCACCCAAATAAGGCCTATTAGCCCCCAAATGACCCGACATACCTATACATGGGTGGTATCAATTTACTCAGAAGATGTTGCTGAACATATTTTGGTGTGCTTTTTGGCAGTAAACCTTAAAGTTCTCAGTAAATGTATTCTTAAATTGTACTCAAAAAATCACCAAAAAAGTTTTTTTTCTCAAACTTTGGCATAGATTTGTGGTAAAATTGATGCATGGAAAGAGTCAAAATACCCCAAGTTTAATACCTTGCTTTGTGTACTTTTAAAAAATATGTGTATGTGGAGGGTTATTCAGGAATTAGTGACAGATATCAATGTTACAATGTCACTATCACTAATTTTGAAAATAAACCCTTTGGAAATGGCAAAGTGCTACTTGCACTTATTGTCGCATAAGATAAGGAAAAAAGCAAGGAATATGTAAACATTGGGTATTGCTAAACTCAGGACAAAATTTAGAAACTACTAAGGAATTAAAAAATTTTGACGGTTGTTGATACGTAAGAAATTTTGGGGATCAAATTTTTTCTATTTTTGTCATATTTCACAATTTATTTTATAGTAAATTATATGAAATTATGAAAAAAATTGTATCTTTAGAAAGTCCATTTAATGACGAGAAAAACATTGTAAAATATGTGTGGGTTGCATAAACGAGTAAGAGGAAAATTTGACCTAAACACAAACAGCACAGAAACGTAAAAACAGCAGCGGTCACTAAAGGACGGATTTCTGTTAAACCGCCGGGTCACTAAGGGGTTAAAACAATAAAAATGCATGGAAATGTGTGGAAAATAAAAAATAATAAAATGGTCTGTTAAAGAATAAACAACAAAAAAACACCATTAACCCCTTCACTTCCAAGTGATTTTCCAAAATAAACATTGTCAGAACTCAGAACCAGTGTTTTTTTACAAATCATTTTTAATTAATTATGCAGTAAGAAATATTAGGGCATATTCCCAATATAATTATCACTGAAATAAAATATTTGGCAAGTAGATGGTGCCATCTACTGCCAAATTGAGTTACAGCTGTTACAGTTGCAGCTCGTGTTCTCTGCAAAGGCTCCTGAATGTCCAATGTCAGGACATTCAGTTAGCCGATTTTACACAGTTTTAGCTCTTTGGGCATTATGCCCACAGGGCTAAGACTTTGGGGCACCTTCTGCAGCCCGAAATCAAATGAAATTTGTTTGCTGCAATTGCTGAAAACAAATTTAATGTGCTTTTGGGCTGCAGAGCTGCAAATCAAGATAATTTGATATCGGACACCAGATGTACCTTTGAAGCCCAAGATATCTCGATCTTGGTAGTGAAGGGGTTAAAAAATGGAAATCAAAAATTTTGCTGAAAAAAATTCCAAATAATTAAAAAAAAAAGAAAGATGCTTTTTTGATAAACTGAAAAGAATAAATAGTTGAATAAAAATTGGATAAAATCAATAATATTTTTTTATATTGAATCCTATGGGATTTGCCTTTTTAACCCCTTAGTGACTGTACTGTTTTACCATTGTCTGAAAGTGCACAATGCTGTTTTTTACATTTCTGCGCTGTTTGTGTTTAGCTCTAATTTTCCTTGTACTCGGTTACTGTACCTGCACATATTATATAATGGTTTTCTTGCCATTAAATATACTTTCTAAATATACTATTATTTTCATAATATTGTATAATTTACTATAAAAAGATTTATTAAACATAATGAAAAAATGGAAATAAAACACTTTTTCAAACTTTGACCTGAGTGTAGATATTCTCAATGTTTACATGTTTTTTGCTTTCTAACCCATTCACTGCCAATAATAAATTATTGTTGTCTCCTGAAAATTCTTCAGTAAACATCTACCTTCTAGAAGTGTGATCTAATCACTTTTCAAATTGCAATTTAACAGCGTATTCTGTGCAAACTAGACTACTTCCTAACACAATTTATAATTAATATAAGATACCTAAATGATTTATAAAACACTAAATGTGCATTATTTATATCCTACTTTAGGAAATTAAGTCTTCATATAGTATTTCTTGCCTAAAACAAGACTTACATTTATGTTTTTTTTCTAGACGAAAAAAAAAATCGATTTTAACAGATCAGATGAAGCCATTTTCAATTATAAAATAAATTGTAAGAATAAATAAAAAAAATTGTGATTTAAATTCTTATTCCTTTACCAGTTGATATTTTATGTAACACCCCTTCTTTATTTCTGAAAACATGTGTGTATGATTTTTATACATTTGTCAAGTAACACAATCGAATAGCAGCAAATAAATATAAAAGTACTCAAAACATTGGAAAAGATAAAAGGAATGGCCATAACAATAAATCTGTGTGCTGTAACATTTGCAACTATCAGGTCTATTCAAAGAAAGGTGAAACTCATGAGAATGACTGGAGAAGTGAAAATTCTAGGTCAAAATAGCCAAACCAAAAAATTCTCCCATTTATCTCACTGTCCACATCGGCTATTTGGTCTAGATTGTTCTCTTCTCCTGCCAGATCTCCTGGTTTTCACCTTTCTTTGAATAACCCTATAGTTATCATACATACTGTATTACACTTTCCTTGCCATGGTGTGCAGAGTAGTACACTAAAAGGGTTATTCACTAAGCACCGTACTTGCCACTGAATTGCACCAAACAGTGAATTTCGCAATACGGTTTAATTTTGTGGCAGTCTGTCTATTCAGAAAGCTGTCAATTCACCAAATACTGGCTATAAATGGTTAATTTATTCAGAGAAAGCCAAACTGCACTGAAGTGTCACTGAAATGCCCTGATTTCCAGTGATTCAGTTCAACAGGTTTAAACAGGCGAATCCCATAGGATTCAGTGGAAAAAATGTTATCGTTTTTATTTTTTTATTTCAACTCTTTATTAATTTTATCTTCAGAAAACTGTAGTTTTATTTATTTTTTGGAACATTTAGATTTTTTTATATTTTTAGGTGAAATTTTCAATTCCCAATTTTTTTAAAGGTTTTGTTTAATTATGTGACAGAACTTTTTATTACTACTATAGGACATTTTTTATTATTTCCACACATTTTCATGCATTTTTATTGGTTTAAACACCTTTTAGAAGATTAGCAGGGTTCTATTTTATTTCCTGCAGTTAAGCGGTGTTTGGCGTTCAGTTCGGCGCCCTTTTGACGGCCTCATCAGAGGTCTTCAGCGGCGTTCTGATAGGCGTTCAGTGGTCTGTTCGGCAGTCAGCAGCCATCTTCAGCGGCTCCATATTCTGCGCACTTCGAGGACCCTGCGGTGAATAGTGAATTCACCTCAGAGTCAGTTAACTGGAATCAACCGAAGCACACTGTAGTGCGAGTTGAATCAGAAAGCACCAAAATTTCAGTGAAGTTTCGGTGCTTTCTGAATAACCCCTTAAATTCTATAAAAATATATATATATTTGCTAAGGCGGGTAAGCCAGTTAATCAAGATAAGCACCAGATTTATTTAAACTGCGCATTTATTTTTTATAGTACATTAAATTCCAGAAAGCTATTATGGGATATTCAGTTAATAGGACACACATGGAATAAACAGGCTTTTAAAACATGCTTATGTTTATAAATTAGTAAAATCTGATTTTTTTTTATAACAGGATTTTACATAGCTTTCTGTTTAGTCACAAGTAATTTATCAATAAAGAAGTGATTTTCAATTCATTTGTATATTATGGCACCACATTAAATATATTGTTGTATTATCACCAATAATAAGGGTTATTCAAAGAGATCCGAATGGCTGCCGAAAGGTAACCGAACACTGAAAATCAGCGTTCGGTTACCTTCCTTGGCCATTCGGCTATCCAGAGAACAGGCAGTTCGCCAAATGTTGGCGAATTGCCTGCACACACGGTGCCTGTTCGATGCCTGTTCGAGTGCAGTGAAATCCCCATAGCTTTGTCTATTCAGAGAACAAAAACCAGCAGTGAAAAGTTGCCGAAAAGCCCTGCCATTCGGTGGCTTCATTCAACAGGTTTATTCAAGCGAATCCCATAGGCTTCAATGTTAAAAATGTTCCCATTTTAATTCAATATCTAATAAACCGTTGATTATAATATTCTGCAGTAAAAAGTCTCTTTATTTATAGATTTTTTAGGATATTTTAAGCATTTTTCGGGATTTTTTTGCAAAACCCTTTTTTTCCGATTTTTGTTTTTTCTTTTTTCTGTAACAGCCCTTTTTATTATCATTCATTGGACCTCATATGTAAATTTCAGACCTTTTCGTTCAGTAGTTTGTTTGCCAACAGCGTTTCACTTTTCAAACATTCAAGTGTACTGTTTTTTTCTTTCACTCTATTCATCTGCGGTGTCGAGTTTTTCCGGCGCCTGCTCTGCGCTCTGATCGGCTCCTGCTCGGGTTTCTCCTGTGTGTTCGGTGGGGTTAATCCAGATGTTTTTGCGGGTTTCGGTGTGCATTCGCCTGGGTTTTGCAGTGAGTGTTCGGCAGGTTTTCGGCAGTTTTTCCCTGCACTACGACGGCCCTGTGGTACTTGCTGAATACACCGCAGGGTCGCCAAAATGGGATCGCCGATTCAAGCCGAATTGAAGAGAACGAAAAGTCACCGAACGTACAGTGACTTTTCAATTCTCTTTGAATAACCCTGAATGTGTTGTGTTTAAAAAATGCTAAAGTATTTATTTATTTATTTATAAAGTTAAAACATTTAAAACATTCCTATTTAGGGAAGCCTACCACCCAACTCACTGACACAACCATCAATCACTCTCACCTTACAGTCCTCTCCTCCTGTTTCCAACCCCAACCCTCCTAGATTGTGAGTTCCTACGGGAATAGGGCCCTCATCTCCTCCTGTACTGTTTGTCAAATGTTGTTCAATGTATTGTAACCCTGTCTATACTGTGCTTATTGTACAGCGCTGCGGAATATGCTGGCGCTTTATAAATAATGAATAATAATAATAATAATAAAGTATTTTACCAGGAAGGATACATTGAGATTTCTTTTGTTTTCAAGTATGACAAGTATGTCCTGGGTAAGTAAGGATTGATTGATTTGTTTTTATTGTGTTTAATAAAAAAAAACATATAGCACTCCATTTTTTTTTTACTAGTTCCCATGGTGAATATACAATATTTAATTTCATGTAATATTCCCAGAGTTATCTCACACTGGAATAAAAACGATGATATATGGTGTTAAAAACCACCAGATTATCATTAGCGAATAGATTTTAAAACAAATTGCACGATAGCCTTTAATGAAAAAAAGTTTGTCAGCACATAATTATTCTTTTTAGAAGCTTTCCAAAATGTAAATGAAACAATGCCGTGATAGACATTAAATACAAATTTGAGACACAGAACCAATGAGATATTTTGTGTCTAATGATCCCAGTCAATCTAATTAATGTATTCTGCTACATTACATTTTAAGAAGTGACCATTGTTTAATACACTTTGAAATATGCAGAAGCTAATGGGATAAGATACAAAAATTATTATGCTGACAGTAAATCATATTACATTCCTAATAAGCATTAACTAGATAACTAGGTCAAAGCAGTATTATCTTAATTGATTTTTCAAAAGAAACCTGACAGAAAAATGTCAATGCTCAAATATTTCTTCATGCATCATTAAAACAAGATTGGCTTTTAACAAAAGCAGAATCCTTCACAGAATTGATTCTTGCTTCAGGCTGCCTACAAGTAAGTGTATTACATAAAAATCTATACAGGATATTAAAACAACACCACTCTGCAAGACAGTTGCAATTAAAAGCTGACACCCCGCCCCTTGTGTTGCTTTCCCAGTTTGGCCAACAACTATGATGTCTTTGTGGCTGATAACAGCTTTTGGAAGAAAGGGCTTTCATTTATTAAATAATTAATTGTGGTTTAAATCATTAAGGTCCAATGACAAAATAATTAGTTCATAATAATATGCTCTTTAAAGGCCATACATGAATATAGAGTCCTCTATTCATTTACAAACTGCAGTGATGTAAAAAAAAACACTCCTAGGTTTGCAGGACATGGAGCATTAGTTCAGAGGCTTCGCCTACTATATTGTGACTATGGCAATTGGGACACATAGTGCTGAAGGTTGCAAAGACTTAGGCCAAGACCTAGGGCTCTAGTAAATTCTTTGCGCAAACATTAACGCATGCGCAAAAACACATTAACGCTAGCGGAAAAACCCTGTGCGCAGAACGTCGTATTACAATGTTCGCGCAAAAAATGCGTGTTAACGTCTACCGCTGGTGAACCTGCGTGAACCCTGCGCGAGCGTAATGTACGATGCGCGTCCTATACTTAACATTGTGGGCGCAAATGCGTTGGTGCGCTGGTACGCAGATGGTATTGCAATCTATGCGCAGTTTTTAACAGACAACGTTTGCGCGCATAATTTTAACGTCTTTTAAAAGCTGGTGTTAATGGCAAATCTGAACGTCCTGGCCGAAACCAAATACACCAGCCCGAAAAAAAAAAATACAGCAAAGTATAGTTACACATTCTACACATACCCAAACAATAAAATTGAGAAGTTGTGTGTGTCTTTATTATTGCTGCAGCATATATACTGAATGAGAGACAATTGTGGTTCTTAATTCTGATTGGCTGAATCACGTGAAAAAACAGTCCGCACACCAATTTCTGCACGCAGCATTAATGCGCGTGTGTTTTTGCATGTCTTTTTACACGCGTTATTTTTTGACGATGGAAAAATGCGCTCGGATTTTAATACCAGCGTTAATTTACGCACGTTAATGTTTAACGCTGCGCGAGTGTTTTTGCGCAAAGAATTTAATAGAGGCCTTAATGTTTTAAACATTATCTAACACTGTCAAGTTAGAAAGAACAACTAATTCAAATTCTTTTTATTATAGATTATAGATTCACCTCTTTCATGTCCATACACTTATGGAACACCATGATTTGTAACCGATTCCTACATAAGACCACTTTCTTATAAGTGGCAACATATCTCAAAATCTTTTATAGAGGGTGCCATCACATACCAGGACCAGCCAACTCACGCAGTATTCACCCAAGAAGAAGATACGAGTGCTCCAGACTCTCAATAAATCTCTATAAAAGACTCTTGATAAAGACTCATTGACAGACAAAACTTTGTCTCATTGTAAGATATTGCTTCAATAAATTTGCCTCGACACCGGGAGTGCCTGCACCTTACATAGTTACATACTCTTGCACAAACGCTTGACTTATTTGTCACCATCAAGTTTGCTAAGTAACTCCAAAAGCTCCTGAATCTATCTCTATATAAAGTCAAATTTAAATACATTTTGTCCATCTGTCCCATTGTTGAAACACATGGTGCTAGATACAAAGTCATGTGTAAACATAACCTGAACCTTAGTAAACCTACCAACCAGGCCCTGACTGGCTATTGTCCATACCGGGTGTTTGCCAGGTAGGCCTATGGCCTTGACGGCTGGTCTGCTTGCGGTTTTCGAGACACGCAATGGCCTAAAACCTTGCGCTACTCAAGGACTCTCGGTCAAACCAGCCATAAGGCGGCACAGCGCAAGGCAGTGTGCAGGCCCGGCCACCCAGCACCCTCAAAGAATTGGCATGGAGGGTGCGCAAAAATCTGAATTCCCAGTCACTGGAGAGTTCGGATCTCTGCGCTCTCTCACTTGTGGAGCAATGCGGTCTGTATTGCGATCAGGTACAGACCGCGGTCACACTGAACTCTGCCGCTAAGTGTGTTTGAGCACCCAGTGTACTCTGATAACGTATCAGCATGCCTGCATGCAAAGTCACTGTCAGAGGGAAGTATGCACAAGAGGAGTACCATGTACTTCCTAGATATATAAAGTAGCAGTGACCATCTTGACTGTCTAGCATTCAATCTCTTGCCATCTCCTACATTCTTGTGATCAGTGATAATCATAACTGGATCATTGGAACCTTCCAAGAGATGCCTCCACTCAGATAATGCAGAAACCACTACCAACAATTCATGACATAATGTCATAATTCATTTCAGAAAGAGTCAATTTGCGGGAAAAGAAACCTCAGCGATGCAATGGCTTGTCAGGGGACTCCCTTTGGGACAGAATGACTCCTATGCCAATTTCAGAGGCATCAACCTCTAACTTAAAGGGCAGTCTGAGATCAGGGTGTCTCAGTACAGGGGCAGTGGTGAAGGCTTGTTTAAAGGTCTCAAAAGCTTGCATAGCCAAAGGGGTCCACGTTTGGTTGTGGGCACCCTTTTTCGTCATGACTGTTATGGGTGCAATCTAGGAGGAGGGAGGAGTTCTTGATGAACCTTCTATAATAGTTTCTGAAACCCATAAATCTCTGGATGGTCTTTAACCCTCGAGGTAGGGGCCATTCAAGGATTTCAGAGAGTTTAGAGGGATCCATATGAAAGTTCTCAGAGTAATGACATAACAAAGAAAGTGCACAGTGGTTATCAAACAAACATATCTCTAGCTTGCAGTAGAGACCAATCTCTATCTGTACGAATGTGATTATGGTGGATGTCATAGTCTGAGGAGTAGATCAATATATCATCGAGATAAACAATAATGAATGACTGCAAGAACTCTCTGAGGACGTCATTTATGAAGTCCTGGAAGACAGCCGGGGCATTACAGAGCCCAAAGGGCATCGTAAGATACTCATAGGCTGGGGTCAGACTAACGCATTTTTAACGTGCGTTTAGGCGCACTTAATCAAGGGTGTAGTAGCAGCAAATGACGGGCAATGATGGCCAATATACAAAGTACGGCCGCACGAAAGTCCGGCCGCACAAGGCAGCGGCAAACAAACAGATTTGTTTCGAGAACGTAGAACGAGTGCGCTACGTCGGCATGGCGGCGTGCGTGCATGATTAGGAGACGTCAGACGCTGATAATGTGCAGCCTACATAACGTCCAGACGCAAAAAGTGTTTTATTGACGATCCGTAAAAAAACCCGCACGAAAATGCGCATCGTTTGACCGCTTTTGCGTCCACCATAAAAAAAATACGTCAATGCGTTCGGATGCACTTTTTGACTGTCGATGCGAAAAATGCGTTTGTTTGACCCTAGCCATAGTACTCATTCTGGGCATTAAAGGTTGTTTTCCATTCGTGACCTTTCTTAACACGGACTAACTTGTATGTTCCTCACAGTTCAAGTTTGATCCTTAACCTAGCACCTCTCAATCTGTCAAACAGTTCTGGGATTAGAGGTATAGGATATACATTCCTGATGGTGATCTGATTAAGACCCATGCAGTCAATGCACGGATGCAAATCACCCTCCTTTTTTTACACAAAAAAAACCCCAGCCTCAGCAGCAGATGAGGAAAGCGTTATGAACCTTCTGGCAAGGTTCTCTTTTATGTTTTTTTCCATAATTTGATTCTCCTTTTGGGAAAAGGGATATACACGACCCTTAGGCATGGTACCAGGAAGCAGATCAATGGTGCAATCATATGGACTGTGGGATGGCACTATCTCAGGTTTACATTTCTCAAAGACCTCCTTGAGGTTAGCATACCAGTCTGGTACTTCAGTGGACAGAGGGGGAGCAGTAGGAACGTTCAGACTACAAATGGTACTTACTGGCATAAGACTTTCCAGACATTCAGACCAACAATATGGACTCCAAGAGCAGATATCTACCCTCTACCAGTCTAGAACAGGATTGTGTTTAACAAGAGATGGGAAACCCAGTGCCAAAGGGCAAGATGGTGAATCAATAATCTGAAACAAAATTGTTTCTTTATGTAGAACCCCAGTGGACATGAAAACTGGCACAGAATCATACGTGACTGTGGGTTTGGTTAATGGCCTACCATCGAAAGCCTTCACAAACAGGTGTATCTCTTTCTACCAGGGGGAGCGTGTGGCTGGATGCAAACCCATGGTCCATGAAGTTTTCATCCGCACCTGTATCAATAAATGCCACTGCTTCAATCTTGTTGGCACCCAAGTTAATGGGACAAGTACAGGTTTTTGTTGAATTTCTGGAGACATATGCATCACACCTAGGGTTTGTCTCCATGAATAACGTAGGTGTGAGAGTTTTCCTGCATCTTGAATCTCCTTGGTCATCTGGGACATTGTAATCTAAAATGCTCTCTGCCAGCACAATAAAGGCACAGACCCTCCTGCATTCTATATTGTCTTTCTTCCTCAGTCAACCTGGTATTACCGATCTGCATGGGATCTGTATGTACGGACTCAACCCTAGGGGGCATACTTGCAAGGGAAACACTGGGTATTACTCTTTTGGGTCTTTCCCAGTGAGCTCCTCTGCCTCTGATTTGGTCATCTAAGGCTGTACAGAATTCTATGAGATCTTCTAACTAATCTGGCATTTTCATTGGTGCGAGTTCATGCAATAAAGCGTCAGATAATCCCTCTGTAAAAATCAAGACTAGTGATTCATTAGTCCAATGGACATCAGAAGCCAACGTTTTAAACTCTATAGCATAGTCAGACACCCTTCGGTTACCTTGTCTAATGCGGAACAAGGTAATCCCTGCTGCCATGGCCCTCCAGGCTGGGTCAAAGGTGCGACGCAATTCATGCAAAAAACCTTTCATAAACATACGAAATTGTTTTTTTGCTTTCCCACAAGGGAATAGCCCACAGCAGTGCTGTGTCAGACAGGTGATTTATAACAAATCTCACTTTGGATTTATCAGAGCGACACATACCGGGGTTGAGTTCAAAATGGATATCAACCTGTGTCAAGAACCCTCTACAGGCACTCGGGATCCCATCTAATCTCAAGGGTGCAGTCATGTTCACATAAGAGGTATGTGTCTCAGTCACTGAAGGAGCACTCACTTTGGGCACAAGAATAGGAGGCGAGGCTTGCAATGGGATATTTGGTTTACAATAGTCAGTAAGGCCTGGGCGAACTGGTCCATACAATGGACAGGTTCTTCTAGCCTGCATGCCATCCTGGTCAGCTGTGCGGATAAGTCTGTGGGATCCATGGCCCTGACGTAATGTCACATACCTTCTAGATATATAATGTTTAATCCTTGTATGCAGATGGGCTATCCTAATGTTTACCTATTACCATACACAGATAGTACCAGAGGTATACACACATAAAATAGTATAACAGACACCAGGGGTTAAAGCCAGAGTTGCACTTGAGCCAGATACCAAGGGTAAAAACCAACGTTCGTTATGCCAGAATGGGTAGTCGGAGAATTGCCAGAGGTCGTATGCCAGATCGGGTAGTCAGAGGATTGCCAGGGGTCGGTTACCAGAGTGGGTCGTAAATCAGGAGCCAAAGGATAAATAGTCAGGAGAGATCATCAGCCAAGCCAGAGGTCATACAGAGAATATCAATCAAATATAAACACAAGTGAGCACTGAGAGGAGTGAGAACCACATCAGGGCAAGGAACCAGGGCTCAGGTGTCTCTTTATAAACTCGGCGGCCGCATCATCGCGCCCTGTCTGCGGCCTGGACCCGTGACTGCGACCACCCACTACTTCACTCGACAGCTGGTCAGCGAGCAGAAAGGAAGGCACTGTTGGCCGCCAGGATCCCAGGGTGGTGTGGGTTGTGACAAGGAGTCAGGGCCCCTCCCACCCAGATGACCAGAAAGACATGCCTTCCCTTCTCTGCCCACTGGACCACCAACAGTGATTTGACCCCCTCCCTGTACAAAAAGTAAGCAGGAGAGGGGGCAATCATTCATTATTAGTTATTTACTGTTAAATAGATAATAGAGTAATAATTATTGTGATATAAGCATTTTAAAATTTTATATAATTAATTAAAAAATATAATAAAATAATTTATTTTAATAATCTATAATTTAATAAATATTGTATACATTTTAATATAATTTTAATGTATATTTATTTTAATAGAGTATTAATATATATAAAATTTATTTTACTAATATATAATTTAATCAATTCTTAATTTTAGTTAATAAATGTATATTTTAATTGAACATACACAGGGTATGAAAGAGAGACGATCTGGCCCCGAAATGTAACCGAACACTGAAATTCAGCGTACGGTTACATTTCCTGTCCATTCGGCTATTCAGAGATCAGGCAGTTTGCCAAATGTTGGCGAATCGCCTGCACATACGGTGCCTGTTCGATGCCTGTTTGAGGGCAGTGAACTCCCCATAGAGAAGCAATGCTTTGTCTATTCAGAGAACACAAAACAACAGGGAAAAGCTGTTTCTGCGGGTCCAGTGAGTGTTCTGCGGGTTTGCGGCAAATTTTCCATGTACGACGGGGGCCCTGTGGTGCTTGCTGAATAAACAAACTTAGATCGCCGAATCGCCCCGAAGTGCGGGGAACGAAAAGTCACCGAACGTGCGGTGACTTTTTGAATCTCTTTGAATAATCCTGTTAATTTATTTAAATTTATTATTATTATTTTAGTTTTATTGCTGTGGAGCTCTGTCATATGCTCATTCACACCACATATTACAGTGAATTTTATTTCTGTGGAGCTCTGTCATACCCACTGCACATTATTGATAGCTTTATTGCTGTGATGTTTTATTACCACCTCAGCCTCCAATGCTCTCTATTCCCCCCATGTTCTTTGTATAGGTATATAATAGGGCTGTGTAGGTGTCCATTTAGGTGCATAATGGAGGTGTATAGGCACACAGATAGGTGTATAATAGGGGTGTGTAGGCGCTTGTATAGGTGTTACAGATCCTGGTACCCCAGGCACCCCTTTCTGCTGAACCCAGGAGGTATTCGTACCCACACAGAGTAGACAACACATAAACTGCGAGACTGATTTTATTTTCTCTTTAGAATAGGAAAAACACAAACACAGGGGAAGGTACAGAAACAATGGAAACACGCCCAGCAATGGAACAATGGCTTAGGAGTCCGATAACAATCATCTGGGTGACTTGTTTCTAGGGGTGAGGTGTGGGTTGATGGAAGCATGTGAAGATAAAGGAATCTATTACTTACAGGGGGTGGAAGCAGACAAAAGGTTAGATTGCAAGCTCTTGAGCAGGGTCCTCTCCTACGGTTCTGTGAGTGCAACTTGTATGCACATGTTATCCTGTCTTATCCATTGCACCGCGCTATGGAACTTGTTAGTGCTTTATAACAACTTGTAACTGTGACATACAGATACACACTTTGACAACAGCGTAGCACATCATGCAACATTCTACCCTATATACAGACACAATGAAATGTAAGGAAAAATAAATGCAAATATATATTGGGGCGGCCGTCCCATCACAGGTGTTTTATAGTGGTGGGCGCATGTATAGGTGTTTTATAGCGGTGTGTAGGTGCACAGATAGGTGTAAAATAGGGATGTGTAGGTGTATGTACAGTGGTTTCAGTATAGGGGTGCATATTGAGGTGTATAAATATATTTGTGTTTGTCTGTGTGTTTCTGTATAACGGTAGACAAAACTGGCTGCTCCCTTTATATTGGCCGAGACTATTTTTTGTCCCGGTCCGGCTTGCTACCAAACCAAGTACCTTAACAGCTCTGTACTTACATTATGAGAAAATAATCAGTCACAGTGACTGGAGGCCAAGCCCAACACTAGCTTCCATTCATGCATGTCAGTATTATCCACTAATGTATATTTAAAGATCAAAACTGCCTAGCAATGAGACCATTCTACACTGATGACTACCAGAGGTTTAGGTCATTCATTGAGCATTTAGGGGAAAAGCCAGAACTTACAAATAACTAATCATTTTTAATAAGTTGTACTATTAATACTTTTTTTTATAAATAATATTTTATTCAGATTTTATAGAATACAAGTACATTTTATATTCTCCTATCTACATTATAAAAAATTGTTTTTAGAAATTGAGAAATTGCATGACAGAAAATATGGAGGAATTTTGCACCAACATGCTAGACATTGAAAAATCATTCGATATGCTCTGCTAATGCTAATCATTAAAATTTTATTTCATTTTCAGATATTGATTTTATTTTTTATACAGCTAAACCTGGTTCTGTAGCATTTTATTTCGTTGTGGGAATTCTCATAGTCATGGGTGCTCACTATTTATAATATAATATATATATTTCTATTATATATGTATATATATATAATATAATATAATTCTATTTATCTCATATTTTATCTGTATGCGGATTTGTAGTGATGAAGAGATTAGCATTGTAGGTTCCAAAAATCTAATAAAAATAAATAAAATGTGTATGTGGGCATAATGCATTTGTATAGAAATGTCACTAACACATTAGGAAGTTATCCAGAGAGCACCGAAATGTCACCGACATTTCAGTGCTCCCCTGGGAGCTCAATTCGCTGACCCTGCATTCACCACAGGGTCCCTGAAGTGCAGCGAATGAGCCGTCGAATGCATCTGAAACACCATCGCAAAACCGCTGAATCGATCGGTAAAAAACACCGAAAACATACCGAATGCATCCGTCGACCCACCACAAAACCCGCTTAACAGACCCACGAATCGATCTGAAAAAAGCCTAACAGGGGTAAAAAAAAAAACACTGTAGCTTTTAAAAGGCGTTTTCAAAAAAACTACTGCATGAAATTGCCTGGAAATAATGTATAAGGTCCTATGAATAACAATAAACAGGTCTGTTACAGAAAGAAAAAACTGCCATTTTAAAAAAGCAGAAAAACTATTTCACTGAAAAAAAATCCTGAAAACTGCCTAAAAATCCTAAATAAATAAATAAATAAAGAGACTGCGGCAAATGAAATGAATAAATGGTTAAATAAATATTTAAGAATAACGGGGTTTATTTTTTTAACATTGAAACCTATGGGATTCACCTGTTAAACCTGTTGAATGAAACCACCAAAAATCAGGGCATTTCACTGACATCTTGGTGTTGTTTGGTTTTCTCTGAATAGATTAACCATTACTTCTCTATGGGAATTTCACTGCCGCCGAAGATCACTGTATTTCGCTGGCAATTCACCAATATTTGGCAAATTGCCAGGTTTTTGGATAGCCGAATGGCCACGAAATTGCACCATAGGGGAAAATTAGCTGTTCCGTGCAATCTCTTGGCCAATTCGGTGTTCTTTGAATAACCCCTATAGTATCTGTACTGTACAGGGATTTTCATTGATTACAGTTTCCTAAATCTTATCCCTGTACAATAGTGAGTGATCCCAGTGCTCTCCATGTACTCTGTCCTCTCCTTTGCTGTTGTAAAGCTGCAGAAAGTTTCTGGAAAGTTTTGTTACAGTGAGGGTGTGGGCTGCCCTTCGTTGCTTCTTTACCATAGACAAGGTAACCTTAGTGAGAGTTCCCAGAGAATTTTGTTTCTCCACAGAGAGCAAACAATACTTGCATTAGAAAGATATGTAAAGTGTTTTTTTATATTGTTTTGGTAGTTATTGTATTGCAATGCAGTATTGAGGTATATGCACTTTTTTGGTTGTGAGAGGATGAGACAACATATATACATACATACATATATACTGACATACTAGTAAACTGAGTTTAATTGCCACTGGGATAATACTAAAATACCAAGCATCGGTGTAGGAAATAGCTCTGTTGTTTTCAGATTAAACAGAACAGTCAACGATAAATACCTTTTTGAGTTTAACAGATTGCAGTTTGTCAGTTTCATATATAATGAATTATAAACTCAAGCTCGGAGTATCTTCTTGAAATAATATTTTTTTATCAGATGCAAATTAAATATATCAGTTTATATCATATGAATTAACTGATCATAATATGGAGTTGATTCAAACTTATATTTTTACTTTTTAGAAACAATTGTTACCGGGTGAAAAGCTATTATTATTATGGTCTATTTCAAATCTTTTGTTTGATGCTTCATACAGTAAACTGTCACTTTCATTTGGGCAACAAGTTGTAATTTAACACATTTTTCATATAGAAGTTATCATCTTAGTGGCTCTACTGTGATAGCGGTTTAGTATGTATGGGTTCATAACTGAGAATTATTTCTATTGAAGTTAAGACAGATTGATCTCTGAAGAATTGGTTTATCCATCAAAATGTGAGCTGTGGGTGAATAGAGAATTGATCAAGTTAAGTACATCCACGGGTTTCCAGATTATCACATATCTTTATAGTTTTTGTAGTTATTTTGCTGATCGAATATTTGTCTTATAGTGACATAAGTAAAAAATGATTTAGAGAACCAAAAATTCTGTGGCTGGTGCTGCGCTGATGTGTATTCTGAATTTACCCAATGTACTGTAGCTATGCATGACAAGCTAACCAAGGTTCACAGAGAAAAGGCTATAATATAAAGTTCTAAGAATCACATTTAAGTGAAGGCCACAACAGTCTTTTTTTCTTTTCACAACCTCAGTGAGGCTACCTTTTTAATCCAGGAAGGAACATGAACTGGAAGGACATGAATTATAGTAACCCCTTCACTACCAAATTCTCTTTTTAAATAAATATTATGCTAATATTTATTTGAACCTTGGCACTAGATAACATTTCAATATAGGGTAAAATAGCAATTTTGTATATAGATTGTTATGCTGAGATAGAAGATTAAAATTATCGTAATAATTAATAAATAATTATTTACTAAATAATAAATTTTTCATGTAGTCATTTATCCTTTACTGAAATATTGCTGAAA
Source organism: Leptobrachium leishanense (assembly GCA_009667805.1). Classification (NCBI taxonomy): domain Eukaryota; kingdom Metazoa; phylum Chordata; class Amphibia; order Anura; family Megophryidae; genus Leptobrachium; species Leptobrachium leishanense. Next base: position 186,254,855 of record CM019067.1, on the reverse strand, counting down.
TAGAAGGTTCTGAATTGTAGATGGTGTCCTTTATTTTGCAGATTTTCAAATTGGGTCTGCATTATTGGCATACAAACAGAAATGACATTTGTGTCAAATACAGTAAATCTAATAAAGATAGCTTATAAAATAGTCAGATATCCTGCTTATGGTGATGTAGTGAATATAATAAGATTATTAGTAGTTCAGCTTCATGGATATTCATCAACTATAACCAACTGAATTTTATCCCTGTACAATATCAAGACACCAGGTCCCTCCCTGTATTATGCCCTCTCCTGGCTGATTATTGCTTCTTAACCCTTCACTACCAAGTGAGTTTCAAAAAAACATTGTCAGGAACCAGTGGTTTTTCGAAAATTCATTGTAAATTAGTTATTCGGTAAGAATGAAACAAACAAAAATGGCCAAAGCCCATTACTTCAATGAAAATCTAAACAATAACATCTCAAACCCTAGAAACTTTTGGAGAACCATAAGTAACATACAAGCACCCCTAGTCCACTCCCAGCCAGCTGCTGTCAAAGTAAACAACCAAACCCTGCAACACCCGCTAGATGTAGCAAATGCCTTTAATGATTATTTTGTTGGATGTGCCACCACTTTGATTGCCAAGCTAGGAAATGACATGCAATCAGAGAGGCCTCATGCAGGTCAGGCCCCCCCCAACTGTGCAAAGTCCCTGTATCAGACAGGAATTCAGTTTTAGACCAGTGCCTGTCAGTGTCGTTACTAAACTTCTCCGTAAGCAAAAAATGAAATACCAGTCTGGACCTGATCAAATACCAGCAATGCTGCTGAAAATCAGTGCGCCAGCAATTGCAAATCCAGTCGCAACCCTAATAAATGAGTCACTGGCAACTGGTTACATACCCAAGCTCTGGAAGACTGCAAGAGTGGTACCTATCCATAAAAGTGGTGACAGTACTTTGGTATCCAACTACCGTCCGATATCGTTGCTCCCTGTAATGTCAAAAGTCTTGGAAAAATGTGTCTACACACAATTACGTGATTATTATCAATATTGGAACTACTTAACCCGGATCAATCAGGCTTTCGCCCAAATCACTCAACCACAACCGCCCTTTTAAAAGTCTGCAATGATATCCAAGCTGGGATGGAACAAGGAAACCTAACTGGAGCCATCTTCCTTGATTTTGCCAAGGCCTTTGACACGGTAGACCATGGCATCTTTTTAGAAAAACTTAAAAACTCTGGCATTGGTGATCGCACGCTAACCTGGTTTCAATCATATGTATCCGACCGATCACAATATGTGTCAATTTCTGGCAGCTCCTCCCTCCCGCTCCCAGTCACTTGCGGTGTACCCCAGGGCTCAATACTAGGCCCCCTGCTGTTCACAATATTCATAAATGATCTGCCCAACGTCTGCAAAGCCTCAACTGTACATATGTACGCAGACGACCTATACCTTGTGATCTATACCAGCAAACCAAATCTCCCGCAGCTGGAGGCCGTGCTGCAAGAACAGTTCACAGAGGTAGAAAAGTGGATCAAAAACAACAAACTTTTTTTAAATACTGACAAAACTGTAACGATGCTCTTTGGAACAGCACCTAAACTACACAAATTGCAAAATCACCATCTATGTGTTGGGACAATATCAAATGGCACACTGACCACAGTCACTTCTCTCAAATATCTAGGTATGTGGTTGGACCCTAATCTATCCTTTGGCCCCCACATCGGAAAACTCTCATCTAAACTTTACCCCAAACTAGGTGCCCTGTACAGAAACAAATCCTGCCTGAGTCCCGCGGTAAGAAAGCAGATTGTACAGCAAATGCTTATGCCGGCTATTGATTACGTAGATGTAGTGTATGCAGCCGCCCCGCAAACACACCTTCATAAACTTACTACACTGTATAACTCATTCTGCCACTTTGCGCTACAATGTAACTACATGACCCACCATTGTAACATGTTAAAACAGCTAAACTGGCCATCGCTAGAATCCAGACGCACCCTTCACCTTTCCAGCCTGGTGTTTAAGAGCATCTCTGGGAAGCTGCCACCCTACCTGAATAGACTGCTTCCCCAGCAGCTCCCTCATCCTATAACCTCCGATCCAGGACCAGCACCTTACTTGCAATACCACAATACAAAAAGACAGTGGCTCGGTCCTCATTTTCCTACAGAGCACCACAATTATGGAATAACCTCCCAGACACCATCAAATTTCTTCACCAGTCTTAAGTCACTCAAAATTTCCCTATTAACATACCTCAATACAGAATGCACCTGTAAACATGTAACCTAGTGACTATATTTCCTACATATTTATTTTCTGTTAATCTGTATATTTGTGTTGTTAATATCTTACATTGTATTACTTTGTATTTCTGTAAATGTAGCACTTCAATGTACTTGAACCCAGGACATACTTGAAAACGAGAGAAATCTCAATGTATCCTTCCTGGTAAAATCCTTTATAAATAAATAAATATGAAATAATTGGGCATATGCCCAATGTGTTTCTTATTGTAATAACATATTTGGCCAGTAGATGGTGCCATCTACTGCCAAATTGAGTTACACCAGTTATAGTTGAAGCTTGTGTTCCCCTGCATTGGCTCTTGAATGTCCGATGTCAGAGTATTCTTTGGCCATTATGTCCACAACTTTGGGGACAGCTTCTGCAGCCCGAAAGCAAACAAAATTTGTTTGCATCAAACGAATTTCATTTGCTCTTGGGCTGCAGATCGAGATATCTCGATATCAGGCACCAGATGAAGCCAGAGATATCTTGATCTTGGTAGCGAAGGGGTTAATTTATTACAATACAATGCAAAACAGAGTTTACATGGTTTTGGCAGTGGATAAGTTAACGATTTATTACTGAAGATACTTTATAATGCAGCTTCCTTTTCAGTGCTTTTCTAATATTGAGAAAATAACTAAGCATATAAAAAATAGACATGCATACACTAGAAATGGATGCATGAATACCAGGACATACTTGAAAATGAGAGAAATCTCAATGTATCCTTCCTGGTAAAATCCTTTATAAACAAACAAACAAACTCTAACAAAGAAAGGCACAAACTTACTTGCTATGCATATATATGACACATACTAGGAATGTATTATGGAAACAAAGATCATAGATCAAATCACCAGTTGTATAAACTATCTATTCAAATGTTTTTGATTCCATGTATAATATTTATTGTTTTAACCCCTTAAGGACCCTGGACGTACCATGTACGTCATTGCAGCGGGTCTCTCTTAGACCCGCTGACGTACATGGTACGTCCTGCCGTTTTTTGAGCGCTGGAAGCGATCGGATCGCTTCCAGCAGCTCAAACGCCATTGCAGGCTGCCTGGGAGTCCAGGCAGCCGTGCAATGGCGGTTAGAAGTGCCGGGGCACCATGTGATCGCTCCCCGGGAGCGATCACATCCGGTTTCACCGGAGAGGTGCCCGGCACTTCTAGAGAGCGCTGGAAGCGATCGGTATCGCTTCCAGCTGCTCTGAGTATATTACAAGGATGCCTCGACATCGAGGCATCCTTGCAATATGCTTACCTGCCGCCGGTCCATCCGTGATCGCTCCCCCCGAGCGATCACTTCCGGTAGCGGCAGGAAGTACTGAGTGCCACGAGGTATCGTGGCACTCAGTACAAAAACGATCACATCAGTGATCAGGTGCTCTGCTGGGTGCCTCGAGGGATCAAGGCACCCAGCAGAGTAAAAAAAAGTGTAAAAAAAGTAAAAAAAAGTGGAAAAAAAGTAAAAAAAAGTGAAAAAAAAGTAAAAAAAATTAAAAATAAATAAAATAAACTGACGGTTAGGGGTAGGGTTAGGGTTAGGGGTAGGGTTAGGGTTAGGGTTGGGGTAGGGTTAGGGTTAGGGTTAGGGTAGGGTTGGGTTAGGGGTAGGGTTAGGGTTAGGGTTAGGGTTAGGGGTAGGGGTAGGGTTAGGGTTAGGGGTAGGGTTAGGGTTAGGGTTAGGGTTAGGGGTAGGGTTAGGGTTAGGGTTAGGGGTAGGGGTAGGGGTAGGGGTAGGGTTAGGGTTAGGGGTAGGGTTAAGGGTTCTAAGGGCAGGGTCATCTTGGGGCTGAGTGGATGTTCCTAGCCTGCCTCATCAGAGAGGCAGGCTAGCAACATCCAATCAGAAGTTAGAAAAAATCAAAATAAAATTTCTAATTTGTCAGGTCAGGTCAATATTTTGTAAATATTGGCTCTGACCTCTTTGATTCTCCCTCCCTCTCCTCACTTGTGTTTTGTGAGCGAGAGAGAGAGATCAGATTTGACAGGTTAGAGATTTTAGTGAGATTAGAAAAATTTAGGCAGATTTAGAGAGATTTTAGGGAGATTTAGAAGAATTGAGGCAGGTTTAGAGGGATTTAGAGAGATTTAGGTGTTTATTTGTATTTTCTTGTGAAACCCAACGGTTCTTCTAAGAACCAACAATCCGCTTATATATATATAATAATTATAAAATTTTATAATCTATTATATATAATGTCTGAGAGGGTGTACAGCGCCGAGGAGGCATATGCCATCCTGGCGTCAGAATCTGAGGCATCTGCGTCAGACTCAGAACCCTCATTTCGAACCCCGCTAATTGCTCAGAGACGTCGCTAGATACATTATCTACGCTGGCTGATGTATCTAGTGATGTTTCTGATGCAGATCCTGGGTCACCACCTGCCAGCAGGAGACGCACAGCTCCAGCTGAGGAGTGGTAGTGCCTCATCGCCAGAGGCCAGATATCCCTCCTTTCACGGCAAATCCTGGCATCAATATTGATGTTGCAGGATTTACCGCCACACAGTTTTTGCAGGTGTTTTATGGGGGATGATTTGTTGGGCCACATCGTGGCCCAATCAAATCTGTATGCCCATCAGCATTGTGCTGCGAAGCCAGACTCCTACTTGGCAAGGCAGCAATGGACCCCGCTAGATGTGCCAGAATTTCTGAAATTCTGGGCACTTACTATGCTGAGGGCATCATAAAGAAGCCCTCAATTCGCTCCTACTGGAGCAGTAGCCCCATCTGCTCTACCCCCATTTACCCCCAATCAATGTCACGTAGAAGGTATGAAAACCTTTTGCGTTTCATGCACTTCAGTGACAACAGCCGCCCCCCTAGAGAGCATCCCCAGTTTGACAGGCACCAGACTTTTACATTTTATTCGTACATTTTTATGTTCTACAATTGGTGCTGTATTTTGCCAAAATCTTTGCACACCTATGCATGGGGGGCATGGGTGTACTCAGGAGATCTTGCAGAAAACAACCTGGAGAGTTTTCATGCAGTAACAAACAACAGTGTCTCCTAAATCACAGTCCAAAACTACTGTGGGCGTAAAAATCTGAAAATTGAAAAATTACACCACACACCTTCTCAAATGTTTTGGGCTAAAACCGTTGCATCCATGGCATCAAAGCACTCCATATGCAATACCTTGGGGTGTCAACATAACAAACATAAACAATTTTCTGGCAATAATTCAAACTGGGGTATGCGGTAGACCAAAACCAAAGATAGGCCTAGCTGAAGAAATAATCTCAATTTCAACTCTAATGACAAAGTCATAAAAATTGTATTTGAACCTTCCCAAAATCCTGGCAAACCTATGCATGGGGGGCATGGGTGTACTCAGGAGATCTTGCAGAAAACAACCTGGAGAGTTTTCATGCAGTAACAAACAACAGTGTCTCCTAAATCACAGTCCAAAACTACTGTGGGCGTAAAAATCTGAAAATTGAAAAATTACACCACACACCTTCTCAAATGTTTTGGGCTAAAACCGTTGCATCCATGGCATCAAAGCACTCCATATGCAATACCTTGGGGTGTCAACATAACAAACATAAACAATTTTCTGGCAATAATTCAAACTGGCGTATGCGGTAGACCCAAAACCAAAGATAGGCCTAGCTGAAGAAATAATCTCAATTTCAACTCCAATGACAAAGTCATAAAAATTGTATTTGAACCTTCCCAAAATCCTGGCAAACCTATGCATGGGGGGCATGGGTGTACTCAGGAGACCTTGCAGAAAACAACCTGGAGAGTTTTCATGCAGTAACAAACAACAGTGTCTCCTAAATCACAGTCCAAAACTGATGTGGGTGTGAAAATGAAAAATGACCACCAAACTGTATCCAATTTGTTTGGAGCAAACGGATGCATCCATAGCATAAAAAACACTCCATTTACAATACTTTGGGGTGTTAGCTTACCAAATATATGCACGTTCATAAAACTGGGGTATGTAAAAAGGCCCCTAAAAAGAAGATAAGCAAAGAAGATACTGTATGTCAAATTAGAAAATTGACAAGCACATGTCAAAGATTGGCGTAGCACCCCAAAAACAACAGAACAAATCTATATATGGGTGGTATCAATTTACTCAGAAGATGTTGCTGAACATATTTTGGGGTGTTTTTTGGCAGTAACCCATAACTGGATTTGACAATTCATGCCTAAAGTACAATGTGTGTGAAAAAATAACACAAAAAGTGACTACCTGAAAGTTTGACATAGAGCTAGTGCATGGAAAGTGTTAAAATACAACTCTTTGAAGCACCCTAGGGTGTGCCCTTTCTAAAAATATATGGTTTGATGGGGGTAAATTACTTTGGCCGGCTTCAAAAATGTCCCAAATAGGAACATGGGTGCATGATGACGAAATGTGAAAATTCCAAGTTGGAAAACTGAAATGCGCACCCCCCAAATAAGGCCTATTAGCCCCCAAATGACCCGACATACCTATACATGGGTGGTATCAATTTACTCAGAAGATGTTGCTGAACATATTTTGGGGTGTTTTTTGGCAGTAACCCATAACTGGATTTGACAATTCATGCCTAAAGTACAATGTGTGTGAAAAAATAACACAAAAAGTGACTACCTGAAAGTTTGACATAGAGCTAGTGCATGGAAAGTGTTAAAATACAACTCTTTGAAGCACCCCAGGGTGTGCCCTTCTCTAAAATATATATGGTGGTTGATGGGGGTAAATTACTTTGGCCGGCTTCAAAAATGTCCCAAATAGGACATGGGTGCATGATGACGAAATGTGAAAATTCCAAGTTGGAAAACTGAAATGCGCACCCCCCAAATAAGGCCTATTAGCCCCCAAATGACCCGACATACCTATACATGGGTGGTATCAATTTACTCAGAAGATGTTGCTGAACATATTTTGGGGTGTTTTTTGGCAGTAACCCATAACTGGATTTGACAATTCATGCCTAAAGTACAATGTGTGTGAAAAAATAACACAAAAAGTGACTACCTGAAAGTTTGACATAGAGCTAGTGCATGGAAAGGTGTTAAAATACAACTCTTTGAAGCACCCCAGGGTGTGCCCTTTCTAAAAATATATGGTTTGATGGGGGTAAATTACTTTGGCCGGCTTCAAAAAATGCCCCAAATAGGACATGGGTGCATGATGAACGAAATGTGAAAATTCCAAGTTGGAAAACTGAAATGCGCACCCCCCAAATAAGGCATATTAGCCCCCAAATGACCCGACATACCTATACATGGGTGGTATCAATTTACTCAGAAGAGTTGCTGAACATATTTTGGGGTGTTTTTTGGCAGTAACCCATAACTGGATTTGACAATCATGCCTAAAGTACAATGTGTGTGAAAAAAAAACACAAAAAGTGACTACCTGAAAGTTTGACATAGAGCTAGTGCATGGAAAGTGTTAAAATACAACTCTTTGAAGCACCCCAGGGTGTGCCCTTTCTAAAAATATATGGTTTGATGGGGGTAAATTACTTTGGCCGGCTTCAAAAATGTCCCAAATAGGACATGGGTGCATGATGACGAAATGTGAAAATTCCAAGTTGGAAAACTGAAATGCGCACCCCCCAAATAAGGCCTATTAGCCCCCAAATGACCCGACATACCTATACATGGGTGGTATCAATTTACTCAGAAGATGTTGCTGAACATATTTTGGGGTGTTTTTTGGCAGTAACCCATAACTGGATTTGACAATTCATGCCTAAAGTACAATGTGTGTGTGAAAATAACACAAAAAGTGACCTACGACTACCTGAAAGTTTGACATAGAGCTAGTGCATGGAAAGTGTTAAAATACAACTCTCTTTGAAGCACCCCAGGGTGTGCCCTTTCTAAAAATATATGGTTTGATGGGGGTAAATTACTTTGGCCGGCTTCAAAAATGTCCAAATTAGGACATGGGTGCATGATGACGAAATGTGAAAATTCCAAGTTGGAAAACTGAAATGCGCACCCCCCAAATAAGGCCTATTAGCCCCCAAATGACCCGACATACCTATACATGGGTGGTATCAATTTACTCAGAAGATGTTGCTGAACATATTTTGGGGTGTTTTTTGGCAGTAACCCATAACTGGATTTGACAATTCATGCCTAAAGTACAATGTGTGTGAAAAAATAACACAAAAAGTGACTACCTGAAAGTTTGACATAGAGCTAGTGCATGGAAAGTGTTAAAATACAACTCTTTGAAGCACCCCAGGGTGTGCCCTTTCTAAAAAATATATGGTTTGATGGGGGTAAATTACTTTGGCCGGCTTCAAAAATGTCCCAAATAGGACATGGGTGCATGATGACGAAATGTGAAAATTCCAAGTTGGAAAACTGAAATGTGCACCCCCCAAATAAGGCCTTTTAGCCCCCAAATGACCCGACATACCTATACTTGGGTGGTATCAATTTACTCAGAAGATGTTGCTGAACATATTTTGGGGTGCTTTTTGGCAGTAAACCTTAAAGTTCACAGTACATGTATTCTTAAATTGCGTTAAAAAAAAAAAAATCACCAAATTTTTTTTTTTCCTCAAACTTTGGCATAGATTTGTGGTAAAATGGTTTGCATGGAAAGAGTCAAAATACCCCAAGTTTAATACCTTGATTTGTGTACTTTAAAAAAATATGTATATGTGGAGGGTTATTCAGGAATTAGTGACAGATATCAGTGTTACAATGTCACTAGCACTAGTTTTGAAAATAAACTCTTTGGAAATGGCAAAGTGCTACTTGCACTTATTGTTGCATAAAATAAGGAAAAAAGCGAGGAATATGTAAACATTGGGTATTGCTAAACTCAGTACTAAATTTAGAAACTACCAAGGAATGAATTTTTTTTGACGGTTGTTGATACATAAGAAATTTTGGGGGTCAAAGTTCGAAAAAGTGGTGTTTTTTCAATTTTTGTGTCATATTTCACAATATTTTTTATAGTAAATTATATGAAATGATGAAAAAAATGGTATTTTTATAAAGTCCATTTAGTGACGAGAAAAACAGTGTAAAATATGTGTGGGTTACATAAACGAGTAAGAGGAAAATTTGACGTAAACACTAAGAGCGCAGAAACGTAAAAACAGCAGCGGTCACGAACGGACGGATTTGTGTAAAACCGCCCGGTCACTAAGGGGTTAAGTATATGTACAAAGACAGTTTCATACCATCAGTAGTAGTGTCATACGGTCATGCAGGACCTTGAAGTGCTCTGACAATCATGAAGCTGTTAAGACTGAGCAGTTAGCATTGAGTACCAATAGAAAAGAAACAGCAAATATAACAGGATATAAACAGTTCACGCAGCTGTTGTCATATAATGAGGAGCCAGAGGTCCTAAAGTTGAGCCAACCATTCCGAATGTCCTGGAAAGTAGATACTGTGTTGTTGACTTTAGGAATATGTCCTCATATCTACAAAGGCCATCTAATTGTAGTAAAACTTTGTTTAAAGAAGGAGGTTTAGAGGCGTGCCAGTTGCATGCTATCCCTAATTTTGTGACTACTAACATAATAGAAATTAGCCCTCTCATGGCCAGTTGGATACTTGTGGCTAAAAAATGCAGGTGGTATATGTCTGGGCAGGGGGGAAATCTAACAAAGTAAACCGCAATATTAGACGTTGCATATTAGCACAAAACGGTTTGATTGCAGGGCAGGACCAAATAAATGTAAGCAAGCAGGTAGTGGAGCTCTGGGATATATGTGCTAATCGGACTGGAACCAGGTACCAACCTATATAACAATTTCAAATGTGCTTCCCATAGATTAGTTCTCCCAGCATATTTACATATCGTATTTGTGGTGTTCTGCCAGACGTCCAGGGGAAAGGACACATTAAGTTCCCATTCCAAGCCCAGCATATGCGGGAGTTTCTTAGAGGTTGACTTTAGCAATACACTACTATTACAATACATTATGATTAATGACAAGGGTTTCAGCAAGCACTTCCTGCTCAAGTACCCTTTCTGAATGGCTTTGAGGTCTGCATCAGCAAACCTATAAAGGCCGTGTTTGTGTAAAATATGTGTAGCGCTCACCCCCGAAGGAGCCGCTGAATAACCTAGAACTTCCTCACTGCATTAACAATTCACTCCACACCAGCAAACCTTCATAGATTTCTTTGAGATAATTTACTGTAGGCATAAATCTGAATAATTACACATGTAACTTTAACTATCAAGAAACAAGCACCCTGCAACATCAAAATGGCGGATAATACGAGCGTATCAATGTATAGCGACTAAACCAGGGCTCAAAATTTCAAGTCCATGTTACTAGCCAGAGCTTCAGAGTTACTCGCCACCAGTTGCCCCCCCTACTCTGCCCTTAACTCCGCCCCTAAACACACCTTCTTAATTATCTTATGAAATTACACTGTTATTGTTTATTCAGAATAAAGTTACAAAAATAAATAACATTATTACCCAGACCAAGACCCCAGATACCAGGCATCAGATACATGTATACCAAGTAATATCTTCCATTTAGTACAGACTCCTCTCCAACAGTTTTTAGGACCAAATTAATTTGGGTTTATGCATCTGATATATCAAGGGAACCTAATACTCTCTCTTCATTATTCATATGCCAGATTATCATAGAAGTTAGAAGATCCAGGGTCAGGTTTCCCCTTGGATGTTAATACAGATGAATCCATTAATATTTGTGTGCGATACTTCATCCCATTTTTTTCTTTTTTTGCTCCTTCCGTATCAGCCATCTCTTTCTTTATAGATTTATTTAGCATAACCTCAAACGCCTACGCCACCATTTCACCAATTATGACTCCTCAAGGGAGTTGTAGCAGTTGTGTGCTGGTTCTGGCGTCACTTTCCAGCTGAAGTTTACACACAAGGGGTGGGGAACCTTTTTTCTGCAGGGGCCCCCTTTAATTCATTTCTCTCTCCCCGTCCTTTAATTCATTTCTCTCTCCCCCCTCCTTTAATTCATTTCTCTCCCCCCTCTTTAATTCATTTCTCTCTCCCCCTCCTTTAATTCATTTCTCTCTCCCCTCCTTTAATTCATTTCTCTCTCCCCTCCTTTAATTCATTTCTCTCCCCCTCCTTTAATTCATTTCTCTCTCCCCCTCCTTTAATTCATTTCTCTCCCCCCTCCTTTAATTCATTTCTCTCTCCCCCTCCTTTAATTCATTCTCTCCCCTCCTTTAATTCATTACTCTCTCCCCCTCCTTTAATTCATTTATCTCCCCCTCCTTTAATTCATTTCTCTCTCCCCCTCCTTTAATTCATTTCTCTCCCCCTCCTTTAATTAATTTCTCTCTCCCCCTCCTTTTATTCATTCTCTCTCCCCCCTCCTTTAATTCATTTCTCTCTCCCCCTCCTTAATTCATTTCTCTCTCCCCCTACTTTAATTCATTTCTCTCCCCCCTCCTTTAATTCATTTCTCTCTCCCCCTCCTTTAATTCATTTCTCTCTCCCCTCCTTTAATTCATTTCTCTCCCCCTCCTTTTATTCATTTCTCTCCCCCCTCCTTTAATTCATTTCTCTCTCCCCTCCTTTAATTCATTTCTCTCTCCCCCTACTTTAATTCATTTCTCTCCCCCCTCCTTTAATTCATTTCTCTCTCTCCCCCTCCTTTAATCATCATCTTTCTTTCCCCCTCCTTTAATTCATTTCTCTCTCCCCCTCCTTTAATTCATTTCTCTCCCCCTCCTTTAATTCAGTTCTCCCCCCTCTTTAGCTAATTTCTCCCCCCTCCTTAAAATTTCTCTCTCTCCCCTCCTTTAATTCACCCCCCTTAAACCTGACATTGAGTAATTGAATCCGGGGCAGGGATTATCCTGCTTCCCTTGCTCGCTGATGCACGCCGGGATTCTCCGTCACGCTGTGCCTGGAAGATAAGGGGCACAGCGTGAAGGATGATCCAGCCTGCAGCAGTGAGGTCCAGTAAAAGTGCTGCGGGAGAAGGAATTTGCACCCACTCCCTCCTGTTGCGCTCTGAAGACCAGTTGATTTTGCTGTATGTTCCACACCCCTCTTTTACACACTGTACCCAGCGTCGACTTTGTCTCTCGATGCTGCGGTCACTGACGCTGTTTGGGGAGACCGGTTGAGCTTCTTACTGATCTTGAAGTTTTGATCTGGGAGTTTTTCACCGAGCAATCTTCCTGGATCAGTAAGTGTTTACCTGTCTCCCTGAAACAGCAGTAGTGATAGCAGCATCGAGAGACACGGGCACGCCGGCTACATCATAGAAAGTTAGAGGCTGCTGATTGACCAGTCAGTGAGCTGGAAGTGAAAAAGAAAAGCAGACTGGCTGGCCCTGAGCACGTGAACTCTCACAGTGTGGAGAGGCTGGCAATAAGGGCACGCAGACCAATCAGAGGGGAAAGGCCGGCCAGAAAAAAATCCACGGCTGCCACCGGAATACGCAGCGCAGGCAGTGCGATTTAATTTATCGTGCTGCCTGCGTCTGCATTTCCACTCGCCCACGCTTGATTTGCACTCGCAAAATGCGAGCTGGCGAGTGCAAATTTTGACCCCTGGACTAAACAGTTAATATAACCCCAAATCTATTGTATCAGAGTCAGATTTAGGAATATATTTTTCCTGGTGTACCCAGGTACTAAGTCTACTGGCCAGTGGATGGATGAATTTCTTCAGCTAGCCAACGTTTGGGCTAAAGATTTAGCAAACAAATAAGTGCGCACTGTCAGCAATTATCACAGGCCGGAGGCCTCTCACCTAATCATCAAAACAGCTGGTCCCAGGCTGGTGAAGCGTTGATGAACAAGGTCCCTCACGAGAAGATCCATCTTTTAAGCCGTCTGGAGCCCAGTAATGCCCAGGGGTTTAAGCTCTTGATCCTGTTCTCCTCAGTCTGGCTCAGAACACAGTCAGCACTCTGCTTCGCCTGCAGCCTCCTCACCTGCGATCTCTCCCGAACACTCCCGGGACCGGAACAGTCCAGCGTGATACTCAGTAACGCAATTTACACTCTCCCCGATCACTCTAGCAATGGATGTCACTCAGTTCTCCGCGCTCCAGCTCACAAGATCCCATAGAGTGTCACACCAATCGACCGCCTTCTCTCGCTGCTCACTCGGTTCTCCTCATGCTGCACACACTGTCCTTTACTTCCTGGCGCCAGACACACCACTCCCTCCCTATCCCGAGGGTTTTTGGGAGACATAGTCCATATGTCCATATGTCCATCACAGTCTTTCCCCCAAACGTTGTGTTCTGGCTCCCTATATAGGCGTAACAGTTGCAGTTCTCAAGAGTCAGAATAACCACAGGGCTACTTATGTATTATATGGAGATAAATGAAAAGTTCACTGGGAAGGTGGATCTCAAATTGAGAGATTAAAACAGGTAAGGGCTTCATTGTAGTGTGCGTGAGCAGTCGGTGAACCTGAGTAACCAGGAGAGAAGACCCAGGTTGGGGGTCAACCTCCCCAAAAAAGACAACAGGGCAAAACTAAGGGGTTATTCAGAGAGATCCGAAATGTCGCCGAAATGTAACCAGACACTGAAATTCAGCGAACTGGGACATTTCATTGCCATTCGGCTATTCAGAGAGCAGGCAATTCGCCAAATGTTTGGCAAATTGCCAGCACGTACGGTGCCTGTTCGAGGGCAGTGAAATCCCCCATAGAGAAGCAATGGTTCGTCTATTCAGAAACACCAAACAGCAGTAAAAAGTTGCCGAATTGCCTTGCTGTTTGGTGGTTTCATTCGTCAGGTTTATTCAGGCGAATGCCTTAGGCTTTAATGTTAAAAATATTCCCGTTTTAATTCAATATCTAATAAACCGTTTATTATTTTATTCTGCTGTAAAAGGTCTCTTTATTTATTGATTGTTTAGGATATTTTAGGCATTTTTCTGAATTTTTTCAGCAAAATTTTTTCCCGTTTCTTTTTTTAAAATCGTATTTTCTTTTTCTGTAACAGACCTTTTTATTATCATTCATAGGATCTTATATGTAAATTCCAGGCATTTTCGTTCAGTACTTGTTTTCAAAACCGCGTTTAAACTTTTAAGCAAACTTTTTTTTTTTACCACGTTCGTCTGCCTGTCGGCTTTTTCCGGCGGCTGCTCTGTGCTTTGATCTGTGGCTAGTCGGCTTTTTCCAGCGTGTTCGGTGGGGTTTTTGTGGCGGTTTCTACGGGTTTACGGTGAGTGTTCGGTGAGTGTACGGCGAGTGTTCTGTGGGTTTGTGGCGAGTTTTCCCTGCACTACGGTGGCCCTGCAGTGCTTGCTGAATACACCTCAGGGTCGGCGAGCTAGAATCGCCAAATTGCCCCGAAGTGCGGGGAACAAAAAGTCACCGAACATGAGGTGACTTTATGGATCTCTCTGAATAACCCTGAATGTCTTCCGAGCAGCTGCGGGACTGCAAGTTTGGGTCCAGAACACCACTGCTTACAGGACAAAGAGGTTCTCAATGGCAACACCTCCTTCAACTGCACCATGCTCCATTATGCTTGATCTGGCACACCATATCAATCAGACAGGGTGAGAGCTCTGAATGTTCAGATGAACAGCAATAATAATAATAATCTGAATAACCCTGTATGTGGCGGGAAAGGTTTGAGCAGCGGCAGTCCCCAGTGACACCAGGCAGTAATGGATAAGTAATATGTAGGCAAAATCACTTTAAGTTTATCCTTGGGCAATAAAATCGTTTAAAGAGTAAGGAAATATAATGAAATTTTTCAAAGGTGCTGCCATCTCGGGTGCAACCATGGGTCAGTCTGCGGTTGGTTTCTTCACACGCATAGAGCTTAGTGTTCACATTTGGTAATGATATTGGGCAAACGTTTGCACATTGGGTGGGTGGCCCGACAGGGTGACCACAGCTGCCTGTAGCATTTCCAGGGGAATCTGTCCTGTCAATCTGATATTGTTAAATCGCTTTGTTAAATTTGGGACAAAAGTAGCACTAAATTTCTGATAGCACAGATTTGACAGTCCATCTGGGATGGAGGCCTTGTTCCTGGGAAGGTTGTTGTCCAAGTGAATTCCTCCTCAGTAAAGGTAGCTAACAAGTCCATCTCTTGTATGTGGGATACAGTAGAGAGGTGCGATGCTTCTAGGAACTCAATTATTTCTACATTGCGGGGAGTTAGGGCACCTGGGTCTCGCTCTAAATTATACAAAGAGTCATAATACCTAGCGAATTCAGAGACTGTACACTGGATTATGAATCCGGGTGTTCCCGGAGGTAGTGAGTGAGATTTGTTGTCCTTGTTTGCATGTGCTTTGCTTTTAACTTAGATGCCAATAGTCTACCTGCTTTATTACCCTGGGTGTAAGAAGTAAAATTTAACCTACGCAATGCCCTTTCATTGCTGTGGAGATTTAGGTATTCAAGGTCTTTCCTCCGAGTGAGGAGTTGAGACGCAATATCTGGGGAGGGACTGCATTTATTTAAGGATTCTAAGATGGAGATTTGCTGTAGCATGGTGTCTTGTTTAAAGGTGAACAATTTCTTATGTCACATTCCTAGCTTTATAAAGTTGCCTCTAAAGACTGCATAATTTGCGAGCCACAATGTGGTTATCACAACATCATCAGTTAAGATCTCATGGAAATAGCTCTGTAGAACATTCAAAGTAGCACTTTCACTGTCTGTGTTGGCGATCAAGCAGTCATTCAGTCTCCACATCCCCATGCCTGGGGCTGAGAAGGTGGCAATGAAATAAGGATAGGGGAGGGATCGGACCACGTTATGGTCCAGATTTGGGCATCTAATAGTCTGGGTAACAATGTGTGAGTCATAAATCTATACAGTTGGAAGGATGAACCTGTGAAAAGTATGTCTAGTCATTTGTGATAGGATGGTTCACCCTCCAGACATCATATAGTTCAGTGGAGGATAGAAAGTTCGTAAAGTGTCTGCCCAGAATAAGCACCTTACGGGAGTGGAGGTGATTAGGGCCTATTTGGGCATCCATGGTAGGGTTAAGGAACAGATAAAATCACCACATATAAATAAGGAACCCTGAGACATGGATTTAATACGTTTGTAAATTGAAATAGATTTTGGTTAACATTTGATAGGTACAAGTTGACATTGGTGATTGGAACATTGTTAATAGTAACTACTAGAATCAGTACCCTACCGGCCTCGTCCATATATTGAGAGGCACATGTGAACACCCAGTCCCTATGAAAAAGGATAATGACCCCTTTTCAATGCACAGGAGTGGTAAGCAGAGGGGTAGAATGGTGACCTAAGATTGGGCACGTTGTGGGTACAGAAATGTGTTTCTTGGAGGCAAACTACTGCTGGTTTGGCTTTATGTAGATTGTGAAATATATATACAAATGTTAAACTCCTATAGTTACTTGTGAAGCTAAATTGTTTACCTTTGAAAAAGGTTTACTGGGGTATATTAGCTTTTCAAATATATGAGCAGACAATGCAAGTAGGTAAATAGTATCAACAGTTAATGTATAAAAGGCAAAGATATTTTGAAGACATATGTATGTCAGAATAAGTACCCATCTTGGTCAGAGTGAAAAATAAATGCAAAAATGTTTGCCTAATTTGCCTGAAGTTTTTTTTTAATCAACGTAAAAAGATATATTTATGAACGAGTCTTCATGTCTTTTTCAGAGTACATAATAGTAATGGAAATAATACTGCATCTTATAACAACTTGCTTTTCCAAGGAGAAACCTACACTGCCATTGGAAATAGTTTCCATTTTTATAGTGCCAATGATAAGTATAGGATAGATTGAACCTAAAGAGCATCCCTGTTTGTTCGGCTTTTGTTACTATATAACTCTCTAAATATAGGGAGGAAGGGAAGCAAACAGATTCAAACTTTGAATACTTACAAATCCAAATGCTTGTTGAACAAACAAAATAGACCCATTTAGATTCCTACAGAGTCGGTATGGCTCCATTCTGGTTAAGTTGTTTAACGTTTCTCAGCATGTTTATTTGTTGGTCTTACAGCTCAATTTCTCCATCATCATCTGGGTTTGTTATCCTAACACCTGATCTGAAGATGTCAATTGACAAATAAAACAATAACAAACAAATGAACTGCTCTCCTATAAAAATGATATGATTTTCTACAGGAATACAACATTAGACATCTAGCATTAACCAGGTCACCCAAAATCATATCGAACATGGGTGTCTCTAGTTAAAAAAAAAACATTTGCAATTCATATATGTCTTCTCATTAGAACAGTTTACCCTTGGTGCCTAGATTTTCTTTTTCACTCTTTGAAAACTCAACTCAAACATTCCATTGCTTTCCAAATGAAAGCAAAGTCAAAAAGCTTCAGTGATCCTCTGTCAAGTTACAGTTACATGGATTTAGAAAGTGCTAACAAGTCCTGTAGCGCTGTACAAAGGGTGAGACAGACAGGGTTATTCAAAGAGAATCGAAAAGTCACTGCACATTTGGTGACTTTTCGTTCTCTTCAATTCGGTGCGACTTGGCGATCCCATTTCGGCGACCCTGCGATGTATTCAGCAAGCACCACAGGGTCGTCGTAGTGCAGGGAAAAGCCGCCGCAAACCTGTTGAGCACTCACCGCAAAACCCAACGAACGTAAACCGAAACCCGCAAAAACATCTGGATTAACCCCGCCGAACACGCTGGAGAAACCCAAGTAGTCACTGATCACAGCGCAGAGCAGCCGCCGGAAAAAGCCAACACCGCAGAAGAATGGAGTAAAAAAAAAACACAGTGCGCTTGAATGTTTGAAAAATGAAATGCTGTTGCAAAGAAACTACAGAATGAAAATGTCTGAAATTTACATATAAGGTCCAATGAATGATAATAAAAAGGGCTGTTACAGAAAAAAGAAAAAACTATTTAAAAAAATTAAAAAAAGATTCGCAAAAACATCTCGAAAAATGCCTAAAAGATCCTATAAAATCTATACATTAAGAGACTTTTTACTGCAGAATATTGTAGTCAACGGTTTATTAGATATTGAATTAAAACGGGAATATTTTTAACATTGAAGCTTATGGGATTCGCCTGAATAAACCTGTCAAATTAAACCACCGAACAGCAGGGCAATTTGGCAACTTTTCCCTGCTGGTTTTTGTTCTCTGAATAGATGAAGCATTGCTTCTCTATGGGGATTTCACTGCCCTCGAGCAGGCAACGAACAGGCACCGTATGTGCAGGCAATTCGCCAACATTTGGCGAATTGCCTGCTCTCTGGTAGCCTAATGGCCAGGAAAGGTAACCGTACGCTGAATTTCACTGTTGGGTTACCTTTCGGCTACAATTCGGATCTCTTCGAATAACCCTGAGAGTAACAAATACCTGTATATGTACAAGTTAACCACACAGAACAGTAGGAGAGAGAACCCTGCTCGAGAGCTTTCAATCTAAGAGACTAGAGGTTATAAATTCCAGATTGTGCTTTATAATAACTTTTACTAGATTAAACATGTGATGGTACATACAAATGCATTGCAGGTCAATAATTAGATCATTCGCCATTCCACAAATTGCTCAACATATGTATAATAAAAGTACAGATGGATAAGAAAAAATGTTTCATATACTGTATATATATATACTAGCTTTTGCCTGCGGCTTCACTAGCGTGGATTTTAGGATTTGTTAAAATTGTTTTTTAAAAGAAACTTGAGGTTTTTTTGGTAGAACCCCACTTCCCCCCCCCCCCACTTGGAATTTTTAGAAAATTGTAAAACACGTGTTTTTTTATTTTTCAAGAAGAATGTAAGTGCCAAATTTGCCATCTTTGGTTTTTGAAATATAGGTATACTGATAAAAGTATTTACATCCCTTTCCCCACCCCCCTTAACTGGATTTTCGGAAAATGGTAAAACATGTTGGGGTTTTTTGCACGAAGATTGTAAATATCGAATTTCATATCTGTAACATCATCGGTTTTTGAAATACAGGTATAGTGATAAAGGTATTCATCCCCCTTTTTGCCCGCC
Organism: Leptobrachium leishanense; assembly: GCA_009667805.1. Taxonomy (NCBI): domain Eukaryota; kingdom Metazoa; phylum Chordata; class Amphibia; order Anura; family Megophryidae; genus Leptobrachium; species Leptobrachium leishanense. The sequence goes on along the minus strand of CM019067.1, from coordinate 186,235,659 downwards.
TCACTGTTGGATTTTTGGAAAATGGTCAAAAATACGTGTTGTTTTATTTTCAAGATGAATCTAAATACCAATTTTCACGTCTGTAACATCTTCTGTTTTTGAGATATAGGTATCCTGTTGAAAAGTATTCACCCCCCTTTTTTCACTCCCCCACTGGATTCTTGGAAAATTATAAAACATGTGTTTTTTTATTTTTCAAGAAGATTGTAAGTGCCAGATTTCACACCTGTAACATCTTTGGTTTTTGGAAATATAGGTATACTGATAAAAGTATTCAACCCCCCTTTTTTCCCCCTCCCACTGGATTTTTAGAAAATGGTAAAATAGGTGTTTTTTTGTTTCTCAAGACAAATCTAAATACCAATTTTCACGTCTGTAACATCTTCTGTTTTTGAGATGCAGGTATCCTGTTTAAAAGTATTCACCCCCCTTTTTTTTACCCCCACTTGGATTTTTGGAAAATGGTAAAACACGTGTTTCTTTATTTTCAAAAGATTGTTATTACCAAACTTCACACCTGTAACATCTTGGTTTTTGAATTATAGATATACTGATAAAAGTATACAGACCCCTTTCCCTCGACGCCCCCTTATTTGGATTTGCCAAAGGCACAATATTTGGCTGCACTGACACTGACGCCTATATTACCAGATTTATATAATTTAAATTTTTTGGACCGCAGGGTCCAACCCTGCACTCTTCCACAATACCACAGAGGGGTTACGGTGTGAAGGCACTTGCTGTTGCTGCCACCAAAGGCCCAATTTTAAAGCACCTATTGTTACTTTCATCCAAAGCCTGCATAAGTTTCACCATAATTTAGCCAAAAAAATCACTAAACTTGTTCTGCGTGTCCTAAAATGTCTCCTCTTTTAATACAGACTGCCGCCCCAAGCAGTTGTTTATAAATAGATTAAAGGAAAACCATTTATCGTCATTTGAAACGTAATTGTTTTGTTTTTAAATGTGTTTATACATCCTACAAATCCGCCACTTCACGGGCAGGTTATGGGGACCTCCTAGGCACGATATTTGAAGGAATTTTTCGTTTTTATTTTTAACCCTTATTTCATGGAAAACTCACTGTTCCTTTAAACTTTTTGTCCTTGTTTCCTGTCCCCCAGGGCGAACTTTTGAGTCCCTTTGACTTGCAATGAGTTCGGTTCGTGTTCGCGTTCGAACTCGAACGTTTGAAAATGTTCGAGTTCGAATGCGAACCTAACACGGGGGTGTTCTGCTCATCCCTATATATGACCATCTTTTCCATGTCCCAAGTGCAGTTAAGTACTGCAGTATGTAAAATTATCAGTATTATCAGTATAGTAATATAGCACTAATTTTGCATACAAGTCAGGATAAAAATCCTACAACATTGACATCAGGGTACTGTATATGGGTCCCTACAGCAGCCAACTTAAGACAGGCGGTGTTGACAGATGATACATTTAGCTGAGGAGTGCCAAGTTCCTTTCTGTTACTGTGCATTATTAATATTGTAGCACAAGACCAACTATTGTAGATTGCAATGCTGATTCACAAGAATATTTTTTGGAATGACCTGTAAAAATAGCTGGTGTCATTTTTCTGCAAATATGGACAGCACGGCTAGCATAGACCAGATAGCAATGATCACAAACACATGTAGTGGGTGTTAGCAGCTTAAATAAAACACTTTCTCGAGTTGTTTGTTCCTCAGATTTCTACAATCCATTTGATCAGTAAACTGACAATACTTACTGAAGGCACATACTAAAAGGAAGGCTAAAATTGATATGTGGATGTTCACTCACAGGGTTGTGCAGTGGCCATCTCCTGCCGACATCGACTGAAATTAGCAGATGGTGCTGTCACTTAAGTTATGTGCTTGTTCTGTCATGCATGGACAAGCATATTTTAAAATGTACAAGTTCATGTATTATCTATGGGTTAAAAGCATTCGACACAAGCGGGACTATATCAGAGGAGTTAAACTTCTGTAAACAACTATCAGCGGTTGTGTAAATGCTATTTTCTTCACATAAATAAGAGAAACATATGGCCAGAGACAGGAAGTGGGTGATACCTGGGTAGATTGATATCTTGCTCGACAAGTGACTATTTATGACATGATTCTGGCTGACAGTGAAAGAGGACGGGAGAAAAACTAATGACTTTTTCATGAAGTCTCTGACAACATACATTTGACCACAAAAAGGTTGTGCTCCAAAAATGGATTCCCTGTCATTGCAGTTAAAACATGATAAACTAGCAAGAAAGAAGGAGTTGTAATACAAGCCTCCAAGGTATGGTCAGCGCATTTTGAGTGAGGCCATTCTTTGTCAAATTCTTCCATTCATTGTTTACGTATCGGCTCTGATATTAAAAACAAGAAAGTTCATATAGCTCTTTCCTTATTTCTATTATTCGTTAATGTTTGTATTAGATCAATATCATTTGAGTTTTTGGCACTACAGTTGCCCATTATCCACATTGCACTCTAAGGTCAAACAGCATTTTTGAAAAACATGAAAATGTAATTCCTAACCCAACAGCTCCATGGTCAGCCATGGTGATCTTAATTTTATGATTTTAATGCAAGCCTAGTTAGTGTAAAGGTCAAGTCAAATTATTGGGCTTAGTATTGTGTCCCATTGACCTCTGCATCAGCTGAAATTGTGTAAGAAGAATCAATTAATTAACCAATCTAGTTGCAACGATGGAATTTTTGAATGAATCAATCCTCTAATTCAATGGTTCCCAACAGTGATCCTCATGTACCTCTAACAGTCCATTTAAAATATTTAAACACAACTAATGCTTAAAGTTGTTTCCTCAAATTCAACTGAAATTACAACTTTTAACCCTCTGCGCTGCAGAACCATTTCACCCGTGTCCTGACATTATTTTGACCGATTTGTGATCATCATGTTTAAACGTGTTTTGAAGTCATGTTTTATTATAAGACCTAGGTAAATTATATATCCTTATTTTCAGCAGACTCAGAAGATACAAAATATATCATTATTATGTGTATATGTCATGTCCTGTCAGAATGCTTTAACAAAAAATAAACAATGTCGATATCTATTCCAATTTCAATCATTTTACAGCGTGTAAAATAATTTTTTCCCATTTTATCATCAAAACCTTTGTGATTATATATGGGGCACTCTTGTTAAAAAATCAATCAAAATTGGGAACCTGTTACTGCCTTTTTCTGAGGAAATACGCAATTTCAACTAAGACTGAAAAAAATATATTTTTTTTCACTTATATTTTGGTGCATTGTGTTTCATGAATAAAATGACCATGTATAAAACACTGACCTTGTGTGCAGCATGGGATATGAGAAGGTAAGTAATGGCAGTGGTATTGCTCATTTTATATGTGACAAATGGACAATGCCTTTTGCTTTGGAACAACATAAATTTAACCCCTTAAGGACCAATGACGGACTGTTCCGTCACAAATGCATTGACTTTAAAGACCCTTGGTCCTTAAGGGGTTAAATTTAAAAATAAATTATTTTATGTTTGTTTGTGTGTTTTTTTTTACACATGACATTTTACATGGTCTGTTTGGTGTCATTAGACCAGACTCTGGCCTGTCCAATGTCATCTAACATGACTTGTGGGGTGTAACGAATGTAAATACAGGGATCCAAAGTACCATGCAGCATTGAAGTGGCTTGTGGTTTAGATGGACCAATTTTAATTTTTTTTTCTTTTTTCTAGATTTACATATTATGTGGTCATTTTTGGCCAGACTCTGACCTTTCCAATGACACCTCACTTGACCTTTCCAATGACACCTCTCTTGACCTTGTGTGCTATAAAAATCAGAGACGCAGGGCTCCAAAGGGCCCCCTGTGTCCCCTGTGAATCGCAGTTCGGCAGTTTTTATTTTTAGGTTTTCATGAACCAATGCGTATTAGTGCCATTGCCTTCAAACATGCTGGAATTGTGGGAAATGAGAAGGTGAGTTAGTGCAGCATCATTGTTAATATAAAGTATTTTATCAAGAAGTATACATTGAGATTTCTCTCATTTTCAAGTATGTCCTGGGTTCAAGAACACTGAATTGTTACAGTAGGTACAGAAAAACTAAGTAATAAAATGCAAGTTATTAAAAAACAACACAAATATACAGATTAACAGAAAATAAATAGGTAGGAAATATATTCTTTATGTTACATGTTTACAGGTGCATTCTCTGTAGGAAAATAAGGATTGAGACACTTTCTTTTTGTATTGTGGTATTGCAAGTAAGGTGCAGGTCCTGGATTGGAGGTTTTAGGATGAGGGAACTGCTGGGAGAAGCAGTCTATTCAGGTAGGGTGGTAGCTATGGCAACAGGCTGCCACCCAGCCAGGAACGGAAGACACTAATTGATGTGTGGCATAGTTTGGGACCCTTTACAAACTCCAGTTACAAGAATGATCCTCTTAGCTCTCGATGAAGCCCCCACACCTTTGGGGCAAAATGCATCAAGTATGATGTGCATATAGATGCTTCTTAACATCTTAATGTATATTTGACGGCATTGGTAGTGTGATTTAATTTCCCTGTGTAAAGTGCTAGGTTTTATAGTAAACAGGTATGGGTTATTGGATCTTTGAATGGAACTCAGCGGGTAGTATTAATTTATGTCTTCATATGTATTGATGTACAGTGATTTATTCTCTGATTAATTTTGGTACTGGCGATATATGTGAGTAGGAATTTAGTTCTACGCTATATATGGTCTTAAGGTCTAGTACAGATGTTGCTTAGTAGGCAGCTTGAACTACCGAAGTAATAGAGTAGGATGCAGCAAGAGGACTTAAAATCTACTCTTACCTGGTGTAGCTACTATCTTTTTGGGCATTAGTATTTATCTTGTGAACTATGTGTCTCCATACCCCTATATTATACCGCTAGGAAGGGATGTATTGTACGATTTATCTATTATACCAAGCCGTCTAGATGTCTATGTCAATGGTTCCCAACCGTGGTCCTCAAGTACCCCCAACAGGCCAGGTTTTCCAGATATCTGAAGCACAGCACAGGTGATATTATTTGCTGCTCAGTGATTGCAGGATTCAGTCTGCATTTCCCCAATACTTAAAACATGGCCTGTTAGTGGTATTTGAGGAACGCGGTTGGGAACCACTGGTCTATGTTACTAGGTTATTTATGGTATGTAATTTTTTAGTTTGTTTTGGATCTATACCTAATAAAGTATTCTATTGTAGAATTCTCCAGATTTAACGTATTGTTATATAATTTGTTGCATTAAATTATTCAATAAACCTGATTTGCAATAGGGTTGAATAAGTTTGATCACAAATATATATATATATATATATATATATGTACCGATCTCATTATTTTTCCTTTAACCTCAAATAACAAGTCACGCTTTTAAAACCATCAGTCTCCAGATGGTGTTACTTTCAATTATTAATTTTACTAAGAAAAAATAAAAAAAAATTCATCAAACCTGCACGGCTACATAGCCTCTTAAACATTCATGATATTCAGCACCAAAGCCAACCAATGTGCTCATTTGACCTTGCTGTAAATATCAAATATTTTATCTACTATTGTCCCAGCAACAGAAGAAGCAAGAAGGTTCTGTAATAAAGAGATAAAATATGCAAAAGAGCACACTGTTAGGAAGGAACAGAGATCATGTCCTCAATACAAAGATAAGCATTAAACATAAAGGTCTATTTAAGGATTATACCATTTTCTTTCAAAGGCAATCTTTATGTCAGCCCAATAGTATCTTGTGTATTCTGTCACATTTTCATTTGATTGGATAACAAAGCAATAGAACTCATGCTTTGCTCTCAAAATATGTTTATTTGAGAGCTAAAAAATCATGTATATATTCCATGTTTGGCAGGATAATTAGAAATACTTGGCGTTGTGTCTATTTTCATTTTTTCTTTATATTTCCTTAGTTATTGATTTTTTTTGGAAGAGCAATTTGATTTACTGTTTACGTTTTTTATTGCCAAAAGACTGCTGAATGTCTGCTTTATTCTCTTCATTTCTGTGGTTTTAAAAAACATTTGATGGGACAAGAAAGACTTGTACAGCTCAATCCCTTATGTAATTTTCAGAAACATGGAAATAATATTGTAAGAGTGGTCAAGCTTTTTTTATACAGCACTAATGTACTGGAAAGTCTTCCGCTTGGCGTGCTTTCCGTCATGTCTCGGGACGTATAGTGCCAGAGTACTTCCCTAAGCACAACAATATGGCCTTCTCTTTTAAAACCCTATGGGCTGATCATTGTCAGGTTATGTTATGTTTTAGCAGTACACACTTCAGTAGTAGTTTTGTGCAAACCTGTCGTGGAAACAAGAGAACTTACAAAACAGATGGGTCATCGGAGCTGTTTTATTTATCATGCTTCTGTAAATGACAGTCTGTATAGAGGCAAAAAAAGCATTTCCCATTTATAAAACTGAAACTTAGCTGAAGTAGTTTTCAGTAGTGGATTAAAATATTAAATTATTGGAATATTTTAATGCTTCCAAATATGAGGTCATTGTGTCTAATACCAGAGAGAGACATTATTTTGAAAACAGATCTATCCAGCTCTCATCCAAAACCCCTAAAACATTAACACACTCAAATACTACACATGACTGCAGCAGGTAAGTCTGATGCGCACAAATAATGAATTTTAAGATAATCTTTAATCTAGGTGTAGTGCTACTCCCGCGAGAGCCGCTGAATTTGACGGGCCTTCTGTCTCACTCCAGTGATCACCCACCTCCACCTTCGGCGCCAAGTAATACCAGGACAAGATTACTTTAAATAAAAAGGGGTTTATTAGGACTAGCAAGCAAACCCTTTGTAGGACAAAGTAATCAACAGTATAACAGTATGGAAAGAGTTAATTTAGCATTACTATTCAACTCAATAATGAATGAACAAGACAACAATCTTTACCATACTTCAGTGCAGTTCCATTATCAACTATAATCAATGTAACCACTATCAGTAACCTGTCTAAACCTTATACATTCTGCCTAACCACTGGCCAGTGGAAATTATACAAGCGTTCAAGATTGCTAGTGGTGGGGCCCTTGATTCTATCGTTGGGTACCTTTAACATGAAACCATATTTGTATTCCACAAAGTGAGAAAGAAATCTTCGCAAAGTGTCACAGAACAGCAAGATTTGCAACTGCAGCGATCCTCCTTTTAGCTGCAACTGCGCGGGCAGTAGAACTAGGCCAGACAATAAAGTTAGCAATATCAACTCACGCAGGATGGCTGAATACCTCTCTCCGTTTGGACGGTAGCTCGATCGCTATCTCAGCGCTGGAGTCACTCAAGGACAGACGGATTTCTTCTCTGCTGAATGTACTCGGTCGCTCCCTCTGTCACTGGAACACACACGAAGGCAGACGGACCCCTTCTTCACTGGATGCACAAGGACAGCCGGATGCACGATCCGCTGGTACTGCCAACACGTGAGGGCAACTGGATCTCTCCTTCGCTGAACACACGAGGCAGCCTCTGGACGCACGATCACCACATAGGACTGTTCACCTCAGCAGTCTCCCCTTCTCTCCCTTCTCCTTGCTCTGCATGTGCACTTCCACCCTTGGAAAACGCCCCTTCCCTTAGGCACTGCTGGGAGGTGTAGTTCTCTTCCTGAGAAATTGCATAGGCCATCTGTAATTGAGACTACATGTTCCAGAATCCTTTGCATCTTCCTGTCTTAACAACTTCCTTTGCCAGTGAAGAGAAAGGGAAAAAAGGGAGGGGGGAAGTACTCCACAGCTGTCACAGGCTGTATGTCTGAGAAACACAATAGTACACACACAGTTCAAGTAGCCTGCACTACAGAGGTATAACTTGAGGATGACAGAGTGAGTTTAGGATAATTTATGAAAATTTCACACTATTGGTATTTTTTTTAATTTGACTAATATTTGACTAATACTTGCAATTTTGATAAAAGAATGAAGGTTCATACAATGCTAGGCCATCATGTGTGACAGCCCATGATTTTTTCAGGGGTCCAGCAGTTCCAGGGTGCCTGTGCAAATGCAAAACTTCACAGCATTTAGAAAAGGGCCACTCCATGCCACACTAAACTGGCCTATTGGGACACCAGGAAATTTTCCAATTAGTTGTAGCATCTGAAGCCAGAGGTGCGTTCAGTTCCTCAGCAGCTGCTGAATTGTTTCATTGCAGCAGTTCAGTTTGTTGCAGCAGACTCACTGAACGCTTTGGCTGTAAATATTGAAGCACAAGGGCGGAGGATTGCTTGCTGAAAGGTGTTGTTTCTGAAATATCCACGTTTACCCATTTTATTACCAGTTTAGTGTTAATCTTTACCATGTTCCAATAAATATTTGGTATTTTGCTCCACCTAAACTTCAATCTTAATGTTTTCAGTGCAGGTTAGCAAGGTAGTAATGAGCAGGCATTGCCTATGCAGGTGGGAACAGGCATTGTCTATGCAGGAGGGGGGAAGGTGGGATATGTTGCAGTCTATCTTTACAGACCTGGCTGCTGAGGGAACCTAAAGGGACATGCATGTCTAGAAAAAAAAAATTTAATTGACAGTTAAACACTTTTATACCAATAGACAAACTAGAATAAATCGATAAAAGTTTTAAGAATGTGTAAATTTTTTTTATTTTATTACTTTAAACTCAGGAATTTCATCTTCTCTGGCATGCACTCCATCTAGGGGTGTTTGTGCAGCTCCCACTTCCTCCACCCCGCCTACTACTCCATTGATCAAAGCTTTGCATGAACTAGCACAAGCTGTATATGTGAAACCCTGTGCACGTGAAACCCTGTGCACGCTCAGGGTCTCAGACTGAGGAAAGTGAGGAACTAAATATTTGCTGCCTCTGTGATATACTGTGAAAGCAAGACTCACTTACCCGTTGACTCGCTCACTCACCTACTGACTCGCATACACACTCACGCTCACTCACTTGAGCACTTTCAAGGTTTACTTACTCAATGTCTCACTCAAAGTCCCGCACAGGTCACTCACTCTTTCTTGTGATGTCGGTCTCTTGTGTGTGCGCTCTCTCGCTGTTTCTCTTGTGCGTTCTCTCGCTGTGCTTTTTCTTGCGCTCTCACTGCTTTAGCTTGTTGTCTCTGTGTTTTTTGTTGGTTTTTTTTGTTGCGGTACCTCTCTCTGCTGTCTCTTTTGCTCACTGTGTGTATTGAGTTTTTCCTTCTCTGTCTCTGCAGTAATTGAGGGTGAAAGAGTTATAGATTGGAATGGAACTCAGGGCTTCCCTCCCATCAGCTCCCAGTGCTGGAGGGAGGTGGAGCAACTAAGTCACACATGCTCAGTGCATGTTGTATCTATTCCTCGGAATACACACTGATTGGTTATCTCAATGTGCCGCCTGAGGTGGGTTGGAAAACGTCAAGAAGGAAAAGCTAGTAAATTTGAAAAATATCATATTTACTTGCTTTATATGCCTGCTGAATGAGAATAATGACATTCAAATGGCATAGCATGTTTTTAAAGGCACACCAACAAAAGCATGCATGTCCCTTTAAATATCCCAGTTCAGGGCAGGCCCAAGATACTATGCAGGCCCAATACACATTAGGTAGGACTCATTTTACTAGTGGTGCCTTGACAGGGCAGGTGAGCTTACACTTTAATGGCCATTCAAGTGATCCAAAAGCTCTGATTGAGCTTTGTTTCACATGGAGCTATAGAAATGAGCGCAGATGACACCTTTTTTTCTTGATATGTTTTATACATGAAGGAAAAGTGTTGGGTACCCCTTTGTCAGGCGCTACTCGCTGGTTGTGTCTGTTAAAGTAGCGATGCAATCGCTCTTTGGAAATTTGGTATAGCGACACTCTTCAGGGAATGTTGACATATAGTATGGTATAACAATGGATATTGATTAGTTGTGCAACAGCTTAGTGTGACATATAAAAAGAGTGCAGAAAATGCTTAGTGTGACATATAAAAAGAGTGCAGAAAATATATATTCCTATTGGGAATATGCGCCCCCTGGTGTTGGGGGTGATGTATGACAGTCTTTAAAAAACACAGTCTTATATATGGCAGTCTTTAAAAAACACAGTCTTATATATTGCACAAAAAGGGAATAGAAAAAGGGGGAAAAAAAAAAAAAAAAAAAATTCTCTTTGTAATCGAGTAAGTCCTTCTGATCTTGACTGCTTCCGCTTTTCTCGTCCCTTCAATATTCCTCCGAGAAAGAGAGTTTTATACATGAACTGGGTTGGTTATGCCCGGTTGTTGCAGCCACCTTGGCGGGAATAGGCGCACCACTGCTTTTTTCTGTATGTATGTATATTTTGCAGTAACCATAGCCAGATCATTTTTGCTGCTGTTCCTTTCCATGTTTTTGTTTTTAATCCAAAAGTGAAAGTATTTGGTGGTATAAATAAAACACACAATTTTGCCTCTTAGCTGAAAAACAGCATGACAGTGTGTGGTGACTCAGAGAAATGGCCCTTGGTTCTATTAGGTAGGACTCACCTTAATAAAGGTGCTTTGACGGGGCAGGTGAGCTTACACTTTTATGGCTATTCAAGTAAACCAAAACCTCTGATTCTGTTTTGTTTCACATGGAGCTATAGAAATGGGCGAAGATGATAACTTTTTTTCTTGATATGTTTTGCACATGAACTGGGTTGGTTACTCCCGGTTGTTGCAGCCACCTTGGTGGAAATAGGCGTGACACTGTTTTTTCTGTACCAAGACACACTGCCAGGCAGCGCCTCTATGCAGTATAATTAATGCAGCTGTAGCGCTCACTCTCGGAGGAGCCGCTGAAAATGAACCACGGGTCAGTCTCCCCGCACTAGGGAATAAATATACTCCAACACCGTTGTGGATTTTATAAATTATATAGTTTACTAAAGTAAAAGGCATATAATGAGACACGGTGTTCGTAGATATATTTACAGTATTTCGTATCGCGTAAACGCGCAGCGGAAAGAGAATACAATATTTCGTAATTCGAGAAACGCGCAGCGGAAAACAAAATAAGATGCAAATCTTTGCCCCTTTTTCGGATACTAGGGAGTGAGTCCTAAACAGGTTAAGTCCCGAACTGTGAGTGTATGTGTGTGTTATGGTACCCGGGTACTGTTCAACTGGCCAGTGAATCTCTTAAACGATGTCTTCGACTAGTCAAGTTGGGGCCCTGTGGGTTTCAGAAATAAACAACAGCGTGCTTTCTTGAGCTATGTAAAACCGGCCTTGGAGGCCTCTCACCCATCCGTTCGATCACCAAGGCTCCGCTGACCCAGGACGTCTCTCCGCTTGTTTCCTCGCTGGGATACCGGCTACTGGATCGGTGGTCAGGCTTTCTGTGCTCCGGCCCGGACTTGTCCAGCTACCGCCTGCTCTCCCATCCAATGGACTCGCGGTACTCCTTACTCGAGGTCCTCAGCTTGTCTGGATAGCAGCTTGGGTGATGTCTGTCGATAAGTAAGGCTCCTTCTGGCAAGGCAGGATAACCCCACTAGAATCCTGATAGGCCACACTGGCGCTCCGGCCTAGTCACGGTTCCGCTCTGCAGCGCTGTGTCCTCTCTCATGCACTCCCTGGCGCGCTCTGGCGCGCTCTCCACGAGGCTCAGGATGTACAGCGTCTGTGTCCCACCCACTTCCTGTCTGTTTGCAAAGCATGCCGGGAAATGTAGTCCCAATGTTCAGTGTCTCTTATCGCGCTTGTCTCCCTCCGGTGGCCAAAAATAGGTACTGCCACAGTAAGAGTTTAAACACAGCGCTACACAGCATATAAATCCGCACACTGCCGGGAACTTCCCAGCAGTGTGTGGATTCATATGCTGCACTAATTATAACTCATAAGAAACGAAAAACTAACTGATCAAAAAATTATCCTAATCACTGAATCGATCTGCAGAGAGGTGCTGCCCGGCAGTGTGCGGATTCATATGCTGCATTAATTATAATGCAGAAAGGCACTTCCCAGTAATGTGTGGATTCATACTATATGCTGCATTAATTACACTGTAGGGAGGCGCTTCCCAGCAGTGTGTGGATTCATATGCTGCATTGAAATCTTTCGGTTAAAAAGCCTTGTTTCTTTACAAAAAGTTAGGAAACCTAAATTTCACCCAAAAAATGTCTAAAAAATCCTAAAAGAATAAATAAGTAAAGAAACTTTCATTCTATTGGTAGTAATCTACTTCCCATTCTTAAATAAGCAATAAAAAACAAAATAATAGGTGGTTGGAGGTGGATAAGAGCGCTTGCGCCGACAGATATTGCAGTTCCTCACAGAGAAAATTTGATTGTAGAGAATGGTATCCTCAATAGAAAGGAAAGTACAATGTGCAGACTGAATAAAGCATATATAATGAGATTGATAAATAGAGAACTACTCACATGGTGCAGTGCCCTTTGAGAAGTGGCACCAAACGTTAAGCAGCCAGTGAATTAACGGGACACCGGTCGCCCCTTGTAGGTCTCTTGTCAGCAGTTCTCAGAAAAGATGGTTTCCTTCAATAGCCCTAACAAAAGAATATATAAAAATGTTGGGAATAAAACAACTCAATTTATTGAAATAAAAATAGGCAGAATGTAGTATAACACCGCAAACACGTTTCGCTGAATGCAGCTTCATCAGTGGGTCACCAATAATTGATGTTTAGTAAACTCTAAATTCTTTAATCCAGCAATACACCATTAGCCTCTACCCCACTCAATGTAGAACCCAAGTATTTATTCCCCAGCATTTTAATATTGTGGATTGTGCACGGAATTGCACAGATTTTTGTATTGTGTATATATAGACTAATTGTGGATTTTGCACAGAATTTTGCACAGATCTTTGTATTGTGGTCCTATACATTATTTCATATTTTCGAGTTATATTTGCATGGGTGATGCTCTATTTTGGCACTTATTAGTAAATTCTGCCCTACTGATGATAGAAATCATAGACTACTGAATTTATGTTTACATCATATAGCGCTTTAATTATAGTGGCTTTGCACAGACCACTTATTAGCACTTAATCTATTGTTACTTTGCACAGAAATATAATTATAGGTTACCGGCTGGGTGGAGTAGAGGTAACATCACTGCTCTGCATGGAGAGAGCCTGTGGAGACATGGGTTCAATCCCAGCAAGGGCACCTCTCCATTAAGTGTCCTTGGGCAAGACACCTAACGGTACATACTCACCACCCAGAACATACTTGAAAACGAGAGAAATCTCAATGTATCCTTCCTGGTAAAATACTTTCTCAAAATTTAATTTAAAAAAAATATAGAATTATCTATCTATTATGACAGAATATATAGATACCAATAGACCAATAGGGAGCGCCATAAGTACACATATTTTGCACAAAAAAACAACATAACTCAACAAAATAACTCATAAAAAAATGAAAAACCAACTGATCTGAATTAGGGATGAGCCGAACACTCCCCGAGTTCGGTTCGGGCCCGAACCCGAACTTTCCAAATGTTCGGATCCGAACCCGAACTCGAACTCAACACAAGTCAATGGGGCTGAAAATTCGGTTTTTAGAGTGCCCTCCAAGAGGGCATATATGCTAGATATTTGCCATAAAAGGTGTATGGGGGTCCGGGTAGTGCCCTGGGGGACAGGAAACAAGGACAAAAAGTAAAAAAAAAAACGTTTTTAAAGGGACAGTGAGTTTTCCATGAAATAAGGGTTAAAAATAAAAATGAAAAATTCCTTCAAATATCGTGCCTAGGAGGTCCCCATAACCTGCCCGTGAAGTGGCGGATTTCTAGGATGTATAGAAATATGTAAAAAACAAAAAATGACATTTCAAATGACGGTAAATGCTTTTCCTTTAATCTATCCATAAACAACTGCTTGGGGCAGCAGTCTGTATGAAAAGAGGAGACATTTTCGGACACGCAGAAAAAGTTTACTGATTTTTTGGCGGTGAAAAGCAGGAGAATGACTGGAGAACGGAAAATTCTAGACCAAATAGCCGATTTGGAAAGTGAGATAAATGGGAGAATTTTTATGGTTCGGCTATTTTGACCTAGAATTTTCTCTTCAGTCATTCTCCTGAGTTTCACCTTTCTCTGAATAACCCTGTCAGGAGAATGACAGGAGAATGACTGGAGAATTGAAAATTCTAGGTCAAAACAGCCAAACCAGAAAAATTCTCCCATTTAGACTAGGGTCAGACTAGCGAATTTTTAACGTGCGTTTAGGTGCACTAGCAGCAAATGACGGGCAATAATGGCCAATATACGAAGTACGGTCGCACGAAAGTCCGGCTGCGCAACGCAAGTGGAAAATGAACGCATTTTTTCGACAACGCAGAACCGCTAGTACGGACGTACAGAGTGCGCTGCGTCCACTAGCGGCATGTGTGCGTGATTTGGAGACGTCAGACCCTGCTCATGTCCGGCCAACATAACGTCCAGACACCCAAAGTTTCCTGGTTTGGATCCGTAAAAAATCACGCACAAAAATGCGCATCGTATGACCGTTTTCACGCATTCCGTGAAAGAATACGGCAATGCGTTCGGACGCACTTTTTGACGGTCGCTGCGAAAAATGCGTTAGTCTGACCCTAGCCTTATCTCACTTTCCAAATCAGCTATTTGGTCCAGATTGTTCTCTTTTCCTGCCATTCTCCTGGTTTTCACCTTTCTCTAAACAACCCTGAGAGAGAGGTGAAAGCCAGGAAAACTGGCAGGAGAAGAGAACAATCTAGACCAAATAGCCAATTTGGAAAGTGAGTTAAATGGAAGAATTTTTCTGGTTTGGCTATTTTTACCTAGAATTTTCACTTCTCCAGTTATTCTCCTGCTTTTCACCGCTCTCTGAATAACCCTGTGAATGTTTAATCCTGAGGTGAAAAATAACATTGCTTTAGATGTTATTTGTATTTTTTTCAAACACCAGTTAAATGCAGCATATTAGGAAGTTTTACGAGGGAAATTAATTCTCAAATCTCAATCAGAAGCAGAGACTACCCCACACCCTCAGTACCTCAGTATAGTGTACAAATTATCAAATTGATTACCAGACTAAAAACACCTGGTGTTATGCCCGTTTGTGAACAGAGGTCATTCAGAGTTGGGAATCTTTCCACGTGCACATTAGTTTTTAATTCAATATCTAATAAACCATTGCTTATAATATTCTGCAGTAAAGAGTCTCTTTATTTCAAGATTTTTTTTTAAGCATATTCTATATTTTTTTCAAAATTTCTTTTTTTTTTCGAACTCGAACCGAACACACCCAAAAAGTTCGAAGTTTGCGAACCTTCGAACTGCCAAAGTTCGGGCCGAACTCCGAACCGGCCGAACCCGAACAGCTCATCCCTAATCTGAATCAACCGAAATGATCCGAATCGCCGAAATGATCCGAATCGCCGAAATGAACTGAATCGCCAAAATGATCCAAATCACCGAATCAAACAATCCGAAACAAAAGAAAAACTTTACGAAATGATCCGAAACGAATAAAAACACCTGAAAAAAAAAATCGGTATGTAGGGAGGAGACTAGAAGGGAGCTAGACACAGGAGTGAGACAGGAAAGGAGCTAACAAGGAATGGAACTGGATCAACTAAACATAGGTTAGATACAGAGTGGCATGACGAAAAAAGAGCAAGATACAAAGGGTACTCACAGAAAGACGGAAAATAAACCAAGGCAGATTACACAATAGCAGAGGGTCTATGGTTGGTGTGGAAGCAAAGGGGTCTTTGTTCATGAATTAGCGGTAGTCCATAGGAATAATGATGATAGTCTTTGGAGGTAACAAAAGTCCTTAGTCAAGATGAGGGGTATTCCAAGAGCAGGGTTGAAGACACAAAACACGATTCCTAGGCGCAGTATCAAAGGGGTATATCATGGGCAAAAGTCCAGTAATTAAGGCAAGGGGTCTGGTACACAAGGAATCCAATAGATGGGGCTGGAATACAGGAACAGGGCAGAGGTTCACACAGCATGAGAGACTTCAATGCTGAAGTGCTGGGAAAGGGGTGTAGCTTCCATATGTGGAGGCTTGAACAGGTAGTGATCGATTACACCCGCGGGCTCCGCTATCTTTTGAAAACCCCAGGCTGGAGGATAGGGAATGGGAAGTGGTACAGGGCTGGATGGAAAACCCATTCTAGAACGTGACAGGGAAGGGGCTTATAGTGGAACAGATGCAGACCTGGATCTCCGATGGTGCTGTTGGCGAGGGCCGTGACAGTATGAGCGTATCACAGAGCTCCAACACAATAAAACTCACAGTAACGTACAGTGTGTATGGAGTAGGCCCGGCAGCTGCCTGGGACTACTCCATAACACACGTACTGCTCCCATTGGGAGGCTAATCCAGATACCTTCTATATCACTGTTACTGCCCCCACTGGGAGTTGATTCCATGCATTCCCTACCAATTTATATCACTGCAACTGCCGCTTCTTGGGCCTACTCCAGGCCCAGACAGCTGCCTGGCCTACTCCAGGCCCAGGTAGCTACTTGGCCTATTCCAGGCCAGGCGGCTGCTCAGGATGCTGCAGGCTCAGGTGGCCGCTAGGCCTACTCCATGGCCAAAGCAAAATCACTTAACACCAACTTTTATGAGACAATATTTCTCAGTGAAATACAGTCTCCAAGGTGGAAATGAAGCACCTTGGAATAACTTGCGCTTCTATTCGGAGGTGAAGATTAACGTCTCTTATACAAGGTATAGGAGACATTAATTTACAGTAAAAAAGCGCAGGGAAGCACTACAATTGAGGCGCAAGCCCTGTTTGCTCCAAGAGTGGAATATCAATTCCAGGTGATGAGATGGCTTTGAGATGTTATGGGTTATATTATCCTCAACATTGGATTAGGGCCCAAAGTTTGTCCATTCTGAGCCCCCTCCTGGCATCCATCGTAGCATTTCAATGGATTGGCTGGGAGGACCACACAATGTGTAATTTTATCATTTGTTACAATGGACATGAATTCTACCTCGCTGTCAAACCACTATGAACATCGTCAGCCCCTTATGGATCCTTGTGGCCTGTAGAGCTGTGTGCACAAATGTGAGCACAGCGAGGTGGCCACACAGGCATCTGAGTGGAAAATAAGCCCGTTCTCATGGTTGACATAACAGTCACACTGTCAATATGTCAGGGAAGGAAGCTGGCACAACTTTTTTAAATCATATATTTGTAGTTGAGGACTAAACCTGTAGCTTAAAAGGCCTGTATATAGTGTATAATGTGGGGAACAGACAGACCTATTGCTGTAGGGCTCTGTGATTGACTTTTATTGCTGTGCAGATCTGTGATATACTCATTCGCACTGCACATTGTTGTGAAACTGTTGTGGAACTCTGTGATAAGCATGTGTCTGTATTGGTGGGAACAGTTTGAGGGGGCAGCAGCATTTCATCTTTGGACCCAGGCAACACAATGTCATGGCCAGGCCCTGGCTCTTTACATTGGCTGCAAGTTGGCGTGCACCCTCTATTTATTGGTTCATGCGAGCGTATGCCATAATTTCATTGGGTGCTTGCTGCCTGACATTTTATGAGCCTTCATGGTGAGTACCATCACCTTTTTCCTAGAAAAAAGCACTGGTGAGGCCTTAGTCAGCCACCTAAATGGCTTAATTGGTTTGCCACCCAATATTACAAAGATATTCTGTATTTTGTAATGTGCCCTAAATATATTATATCTAATAAGAAACTGCAGAATGATTCTCTACATCTTTGGAAGGGCACCTCTCGGTGATTCCAGACCCACTTTATGTCTCTGTTAGATTATCTCAATCCACAGTTCTTTCCTTTTCAACACTGAACCAGCTGTGAACCAAAAATGATAAACGTTACTTAATAAATCCCAAATGGATTTATTAAGGTTTACATTAAAAAGCACCATAATCACCTGTCATATATCTAATGGTACTAAATGTTTTGGTGCCAGAAACGTACAACAGAAGACTATTCTACTGAACGGCTTTCCCATCTTCATCACGTATGTCATATCCAGGTGAAGAAGCAGTATGTTATGAGTGATTGAAAATTTCGGAATATAGTGTAAGAAACTGTATGCAGCTTAATGACTTCAAATAAACATACATTTCAAATTCATATTATTGATTTATATTCTTTTTCCTATTTTAAACTTAATAATCTTTCAATTATTTTAGAAGTCTTCATATGTCACAAAAACTATTTAACTATTATGACGTATATCTTGTATCTCTATATATCTCATGGGATTAATTTATCGGAATGCTGTGAGAGTTGTGTGCTTTACATTACTTGCACGAAATGTGCAATTCAAATTGGTTCCACAAATATTTAACAGAGGAATGTTTTCTTGTTCAGTTGTTGAATTAGGAACACTATAATTTGCTTGATTTATGTAGTATCAGTATAATAATAATCATGAAGATGAATTAGAGATTTAAAAACCTGTTTTATATATGAATATTGAATGGTGCTTGGCATTACCATTACTCTGAAGGTATCCAGAATTAAGCAGGTGAAAATGTTCTTCAATATATCAATTGGAAGTCTTATAATACCACTGAGGGTCTGCAGTTAATCAATAGCAGCAACAAGGCATTAGACTGCACATTCATCAAGTGTGGTTGCCAAGTGCTGTATTTTTTCCCAAAGAACGCTATAACGTAATAAACAAGATTTCCTGCACCAACTTTGATTTATTTTGACATAACATTCCAAGTGTTCTGTTCAATGAAGAACTTCCAGAGATTTATCAGCAAAGCAGTATGTTTGATAAGGTTATCAAAGGCCTAGAAAGGAAGGAATTTTACTTAAATATATTTTTTTAGTCTTTATCATTTAAACCAGTTATGAAGATCACGAAGAAGAATAAGCAACTCTACAATATGATACCAAAGTGTAAGAAACTGGTATAACGTTCATGGAGGCTATGATGGGACCAGAGGGCTTGGGTCCTGATATGGTGCCTGGAGCAGTCCTGCTGTACAGTATGCCTTCTTCAACTGCCACTAGGCAATCCAGGAATTAAAATTCCTTCATTTCAAATGCTACTCAACTAACAGCACTATGTGAAGTCATAAAGCTCTATGGCGAAGTAAGTTCTTTTTTTCACATAAAAACACCACATTAATGCTCAGAAAGAAAAATATATATGAACTAGTCAATGGCATAACGCCCCCTGTTGTGTCCAAATCCTGCAGTGGGATAATATTAACCAAGCATAGCAGAGTACGCTTGCTGTTTTTGTGTAAGGAGTGTGGAAAGGTCTAGCAAAAGTAGGAGTTGTGAGAGTTGACATTCTGATGAAGCCGGATGTCACTAAGCTTGCATTAATTTCACTTTAAAGGAAAGTTCAGCATCTTCACTTTAACTGTTAATTGATAATTATCTTGTCCCATTCTTTGTGTCTGTTAAGAGGTAGAATGTTGTAGGAAAATCCAATCAGATGAATATATTCTTCTGATGGCTGCTTTTTTTCTAAATTTTTGTAGTGTAAACCATCTTAAATTTTAGATATATAAAGATATTTTAGAGTTACTGGTTGAGGTGTGGATTTAATATCGTCTCTGGGTTTTACTCCAACAGGATTCAGTGAATGGTTTGAACATTTTCGACTTTGCAAGCCGACTCTGAATTTACAGCAGTATCACTCAATGGTGATGTCGACTAAGGGGTGATGATGAGAGTTTGGTCTTTATAGGATAAGTCTCTGTTGTTTCTGAGCTGGTTGTGTTTAGATTTAAAGGACATGTTCCTTAGAGATTTATCCATAAAGGCAAGTGGAAGGAGAATGGAAAGTAGAAATTGTGTCCAGATTTTATTCCCATTTGTGGGATCCCAAAAGGCTTTATGTTTAATGACTACTGGAATCTACATTTCTGACAATCTGTGGTGTACCTGAGGTATTGAAACGGTATCATTCATTGGTCAATAAGGTAGATTATTACTTTTTGTCTTTTCCCTCTCTTTCCTTCTTTTTAAAACCTTTACCTCTGCATCTATTTATCCTGTTCATTGTCCTCTTCCTTCATCTGTCCTTCTCTCTGAATAGGTAGTACTGTGTCTTCCACCTTTATTGAAGTTATGTGAGTATAGCTTAATATCGTTATATTGGAGTAAGAGCTCTATGTTGCCAAGGTGGTATTTGGTCAATAGGGATAATCAGGGAGATCATAGCTGCCGACAATTATCAGCCAAAAAAGATGATTGCCACATTTTCAACTGTTTGGTATGTTTTAGTAAAAAAAAATCAATGAAATGTCCTTGTTGTTTCTCTGAAAACCAATTGATGCCTCTTGAAATAAACAGTACATTGGGAACAATGTTTCTAATGCTTTATATATTCAACAATCAAGTGATTAAATCA
This sequence comes from Leptobrachium leishanense, assembly GCA_009667805.1. NCBI lineage: Eukaryota > Metazoa > Chordata > Amphibia > Anura > Megophryidae > Leptobrachium > Leptobrachium leishanense. The sequence continues at coordinate 186,215,351 of CM019067.1, read as the reverse complement.
TTAAATCATAAATGAATGTGAAAAGTAAAAAAAGAATCACTTTAATTTCACAAATTGTACATTTCCACTAACATATATATATATATAAAACTATATATTCCAAAAATCTTTGTTTTTCATTAGTAAAAGTCTTTCTTTTTGAAAACCTTCTAAGTGCTTTCTATTTGCTATAATTTGTAAATCACCACAATAATTGTTTTACTGCAATAAATTTATTAAAGCTGATTTATATTATTAAAGTATTTTAATTAGAATATATATGCCAGAAAGTACAAAAAATATACCTGCTGCATGAGACAAGAGGAAACATTAAACCGCAAAATCTCAGAAGAGTAGTGATGCAAATCTTAAAGGATGACAATTTTCCCTAGTTTCAATCCATTGAAGCATACCATCTGTTGTACTTTTTAGAGCTGATGTCAAATATTTTAACTCTAAGGATAAAAAGCAAAGGAGTAGTAGTTTTATTCCTTCTATTGTAAATAATCCTCAAGGCTGAATACATTTAAGGTGCTCTTCACATATTTAGACACTTGCAGCCTTATTGTCATTCTCTTGTGCACTTAATCATTTTGTAAATTGAAATATTGTTTAGGAAATATGGTATTTTTCATATTGAACAATCATTTACCAATATATAATTAAGGCATTCACAAATATTATAAAGACATACTGTGCATGTAAAACATTACCAAATATAATAAAATACACCATAAAATACAGTTAACCAATACTTTTGCTGTCATCTTCATGCATTAACTAGGTAGAATGTCAATATTAAAAAAAAAAAACATTTATTTTGAAATCCACATTTTAGTATTATTTTGCTTCTTTCTTCATCACTTATATTTAGTCAAACATAGCAAGGAGATATCTTGCCTAAATAATGAGTGTTTCTGGATTGTGCATCATACGAGTTGCTGGCCAAAAGGTTTGCAAATTATCTCACCACACATGCAAGCCTGAATGGAGCACACAGTTTTGGGTGTCATCCACTCCTAGTACATCACTGAAGATGAAAGTGGGCAGAAGCCCACCACATTATGAAAATACCTCCACCAAAGAAGATACAAATGTCTACCAGAAATGAGATTAACATGACATTCAAAGGAAAGATATGCAGTTAAATGTTCTTTTATTTTCCAACCAATATTAAGATAATATCATATAAATGTGAAGTCTTGTTATTGTGCAAAAGGCTTAAAATACATTCCACTACACAGTCACCAAGCTAACCTGCCCAATAGATACCTCCTGCATTATATCCAATGAAATGTACATAAATTTGTCCAAATTACACATTTCACACTCAGATGGAAATTCAACATTTGCATGTCATAGTTCTTTTGTGAATATTCCCTCTGTATGTCCTCAGTGTTTCTCTATGAGAAGTGTTTGATTGGATAAAATCAGAAATGTAGGTGTCAAGAGGTTCGGCCTGGTGGATTGGTGGAAAAAAGTTTTAAAGACTTTATGAAATTATTTTTCAATGTATTTAAAGAAAGATAGTACTTCACTTTTTGATGTCATATTACTGTCTTAAAAGAAAAAAAAACATATTTTTACCTAGACTGTTTCTTTACCTGTTTTTCAATGTGTTAATCTGATAATGTGCATGCATAATAGGAAATTTTACGTTTTTTGCATCCACTTTGTTACTTTACAAAATAATGAAGAACACATTTAGATTAAATGAAAACCATTTTGCTTAAAGGCAAAATTTATGATAAAATCAAATAATAGTTCTAATCGATAGACTCATGAGTTCAGCATGTTATCTGCAATAGTCATTCCCTTGTAAGCTGCTATCTTGAACCACTCTTAAATCTTAATTTAAATCTCTTTTAAATAAATTGCAAATCAATATTTTTTTCACCTGAAAATAAAAATATCAATTAGCTTTATTACCATATCATAATCCCAATCTCTGGTACACAAATCTAAATTGTGTACCACAGAGGATCTATGTCACACTTTACAAAAACATCTCCTTAACTTAATCGCACAATTAATATATGTATCAAAAGTGGGAAACTCATGGGGCACTCATGATATCTTTATCTCTCTTTTTATTACTCCAACAGAGGTTCAGTCATTATCTGTGTTGCCTGCAGCATGTTTTACTGTACATTTACACTGTACTTAATGCCAGATGCAGTTTTGAAATTAAAAATTATTAAAAAATAAAATATAAATCCCTTCAAACCTTTGTGATTATGTATTCTATTAGATAATCAGTTCTATGCACTAACAGGTCTATTCTAATCTAGGTCAAAATAGCCAATCCAGAAAAATTCCCCCATTTATCTCAGTTTCCAAATCAGCTATTTAGTCTAGATTGTTCTCTTCTCTTGCCAATTTTCCAGAGCTTCACCTTATAGTGAATAGACCTGTATACGGTGAAACTCAGGAGAATTGGCAGGAGAAGAGAACAATCTAGACCAAATAGCTGATTTGAAAAGTGAGATAAATGGGAGAATTTTTTTGTTTTGGCCATTTTGACCTAGAATTTTCTCTTCTCCTGCCAGTCTTCCTGAGTTTCACCTTTATTGAACAGACCTGAATGTTTTTAAAATAATCAGAAATGGAGAACATAATCCTAAATTGTTTCATGAATAGTGATGGACCGAACACCCCCATGTTCAGTTTGAATTCGAACTCCCGAACGGCCGAAAAGTTCGAATTCGAACTCGATTACAATGCAAGTCAAGGGGGGTCAAACTTTCGGAAGAGGACATATATGCGAGTTATTAGCCATAAAAGGTGTATGGGGGTCCGGGTACTGCCCTGGGGGACAGGAAACAATGAAAAAAGAGGGGAAAAAAACGTTTTTAAAAGAACAGTGATTTTTATTTTTTCATCACATAAAGGGTAAGAGTAAAAATGAAAAATTCCTTCAAATATCGTGCCTAGGAGGTCCCCATAACCTGCCTGTGAAGTGGCGGATCTGTAGGATGTATAGAAACATTTAAAAAGAAAAAAATGACATCTCAAATGATGGTAAATGGTTTTCCTTTAATCTATTAACCCCTTTGCTGCTGATGTGGGGCACGTCCTCATTGACTCCAACTATATGCAGAGAACGTGCCCCACATGTCATCCGCTTGTGGGGGCCCCGGCGGAGATACTTACCTCTCTGTCTGGGGTCCTACGTTGGTCTGACTTCAGCATCCTCAGATGCTGAAGTTAAGCCCCTCCCGACATCAATGATGTCATCGTGCCATGAGCGATGACGTCATTTCCAGACGACCCCCTGGCAATATCAGTAGATCGCCTGGAAGGGAGGGGGCATCCGTTCGGATCCCTCTCCTACCGATCGGGAAGGAGCAACGCCACAAGCCAGGCACCGCTTAAAAGGGGAGAGTCTCCCCTTTTAAGCGGTGCCCGGCTTTAACCCCTCAGGCACCGGGTCGCACTTCAGCGCCTTGAGGTGCTGAATTGAGGCCTAGCTCCAGTGGGGGCTGCCATCTTGGATGGCGGCTCCACCCCCGGGTCCCCCCTTGCTGCCCGGGGATTTCCCAAGGAACTCCCCTGGTGGAGATAGGGGGTTCCTTTGAACCTCGATATCTCCTGAACCATGGCAGCTAGGGGGTCATGAAGGGTGTCATTCAAAAGGCCTGAGCATTTTCAAAGTAAATAAAAAATAATAAAAAAAAAAAAAATAATATAAACATTTTTTGTGTGTCGTTTTTATTAATGCAGCAATATTGTTCACATTTCAATTATAATATGAACAATGATGTGCGTTTGCTAAAAATCACGTAATTCCCCCCAAAAAATTTAACAAGTCCCCATTTCTAATTTTTGTACAAGCGCATACCATAGAGAATATAACCACAAACACTCATGGGATAAAATGTGAAAAAAAACACTTTACACGCTGCAGATGATTAAAAATTCTACAGGCAGGACATGACTTATACATATAAAAATGATATATTATGAATCTGCCGAGTCTGCCGGAAAGAACGATATATAATATGTCTGGGTCATTTAATAAAACGTGGCTTCAAATCGCTTTTAAACATGATGAGCGAAAGCGGTAAAAATGAGCTCAGCACACAGCGGTGAAATGCCACAGCAGTAAAGGGGTTAAACAACTGCTTGGGGCAGCAGCTTGTATGAAGAGGAGACCTTTTAGGACACGCAGAACAAGTTTAGTGAAATTTTGGCTAAATTATGGTGCCTCTTATGCAGGCTTTGGATGAAAGTAACAACAGGTGCTTTAAAATTGGGCCTTTAGTGTTGGCAAGTGCCTTCACACCGTAACCCCTCTGAGGTATTGTGGAAGAGTTCAGGGTTGGACCCTGCGGTCAAATATTGTGATGCTATGCATCTGGTACACGGGTCAGTGCACTCAAGTATTGGCCTTTGGTGCCAGCTAGTGCCTTCACACCGTAACCCCTCTGAGGTATTCTGGAAGAGTGCAGGGTTGGACCCTGCGGTCAAATATTGCGATGCTATGCATCCGGTACACGGGTCAGTGCACCCAAATATAGGGCTTTTGGTGCCAGCTAGTGCCTTCACACTGTAACCCCTCTGAGGTATTCTGGAAGAGTGCACCTGTCACAATCAAGTACAGAAAAATTGTGTCTTACAGGGTTATTTGAAGAGATCTGAATTGTGGCCGAAAGGTAACCGTACAGTGAAATTCAGCGTACATTACCTTTCCTGGCCATTCGGCTATACAGAGAGCAGGCAGTTCGCCACATCCTTTTGAATTGCCTGCGCATATGGTGCTTGTTCGATGCCTGTTCGAGGGCAGTGAATTCCCCATAGAGAAGCAATGCTTCATATATTCAGAGAACAAAAACCAGCAGTGAAAAGTTGCAGAATTGCCTTCCTGTTTGGTGATTTCATTCGACAGGTTTATTCAGGCGAATCCCATAGGCATCAATGTTAAAAATATTCCCGTTTTAATTCAATATCTAATAAACCGTTGATTATAATATTCTGCAGTAAAAAGTCTCTTTATTTATAGATTTTTTAGGATCTTTTAGGCATTTTTCTGCGAATTTTTTTTCTGCTTTTTGTTTTAAATCGTTTTTTCTTTTTTCTGTAACAGCCCTTTTTATTATCATTCATTGGACCTTTTATGTAAATTTCAGACATTTTCATCCTGTAGTTTCTTTGCAAACAACATTTCACTTTTCAAACTTTCAAGCGTACTGTATTTTGTTTTTTCACTCCATTCGTCTGCGGTGTCGGCTTTTTCCGAGGGCTGCTCTGCGCTGTTATCAGTGGCTGCTCGGGTTTCTCCGGCGTGTTCGGTGAGGTTAATCCAGATGTTTTTGTGGGTTTCAGTGTGCCTTCACCGGGATTTTGTGATTAGTGTTCAACGGGTTTGCGGCGGCTTTTCCCTGCACTACAACATGACTTTGCCCAATCATGGCTCTGCATGTGTACTGAGTAGGGATGAGCCGAACGCCCCCGTGTTCGGTTCGACTTCAAACTCGAACAATTTCAAAAGTTCGAGTTCGAACTCGAACACGATCCGAACTCAATGTAAGTCAATGGGACCCGAACGGTCGATTTTTAGAGTGCCCTCCAAGAGGGCATATATGCTAGATATTTGCCATAAAAGGTGTATGGGGGTCCTGGTAGTGCCCTGGGGGACAGGAAACAAGGACAAAAAGTTTTAAAAAAAACGTTTTTAAAGGAACAGTGAGTTTCCATGAAATAAAGGTTAAAAATAAAAACGAAAAATTCCTTCAAATATCGTGCCTAGGAGGTCCCCGTAACCTGCCTGTGAAATGGCGGATTTGTAGGATGTATAGAAACATTTAGAAACAAAAAAAATGACATTTCAAATGACGGTAAATGGTTTTCCTTTAATCTATTCCTAAACAACTGCTTGGGGCGGCAGCCTGTATGAAAAGAGGAGATGTTTTAGGACACGCAGAACAAGTTTAGTGTTTTCACCCCCTTCGGAATGGAATTTCAAAAAATCCTTCTTTAGTAGGTGCCTACATCATAAAAATAATGCACCTTCGAAATTTCATGTTCCTAGGTTAAAGGGTTTGAGCTGGGTGTTGATGTTGATGAGTTAGACAGTCAGGACTTTTTCTTTCGTATATAGAATTTTTTTTATAAGACAATGGTATTGTTTACACAAAAGTATTAACATATTAATATATATTTTTGTTTTTTCCCATGAACATAAGAACATTTTTTTGCTTAATTAAATATCTCCAGATAACGTGAGAAACATAATGCCTGTGATTGGATTAAACAACTGTAGATATACGTAGGAGCCCTAAAGTGCACTTTGCACAACCCTAATTTAAAAACGTATCTACCTGATTTTTTATTTAGAAAAGGCATGTCTGCATTTAACCTCTTCACTAACACCATTAAGTTAACTTGATCATCAGAAGCACCATCAGGTGCCTGAAAACAAGTTAACTCGATCTGGCTGTATCCAGGATGAATTCGGGAAAATGTTATTTATTGCAAGCAAAATTGGTGTGCAGACAGGCTCTGGAATATAGCTTGAAACTTATAGTACATTAGACATAGCAGTCGATGAACAGTAGCACATTAAAAGCTATCAGAGACTTGCGACAGTACTGGGATTAACCAGCAGAGGATAAATTCTGCCAGTCAGTTAGTGAATACAGTCACTAAATACACTGTATTTATTTTATATTGCATTAAGACTGTGTCTGCATAAGATCAAGGAGTGATATAAAGTTGCTTCCCTAAAACCATTGGTCCCTTCCAGTGATTTTATTGATATGTATCATGGTATTGAAGAGGTTAAAAAGATTTAGCTGCCTAAAGAAATATCATCAGAAGCTAGACATTTGGCCATATCAAATGAGTGGTTATTAGTGTTTCTAATATGAAAACGTGGTGCATGACAACCTACAGATTAGAGCCAAAATGTCACAACTTTTATTGGTTTAGCCCTCTTGGGCGGTTAATAAAGGTTCCCTATTGTGATTAATTTGGTGTGGCCCATCGTTTTTTGCAAACCTACAGATTATGGTACTTTTTAAAAAATATTTAACACATGAGGCTCTATTAATCATAGAATTGAATAGGGCCATTATACTTAACAACGCACTCTTAAACCTTGATGGCTCAAGCTGCTATGCTAGCTGAGCCTCAATCGTTGCATACACCATGGCTGTAACAACACTGTATTGTGTTCCTAACCTTTGTACAGGTAGAGTAAATTTACAGGTAGTCAGAGAATAACAAGCAATTCTGTCACTTTAGAACTTGCTGTTAAATAATTTTGTTTCTTTTTATTCGCTGTGTAGAACACAGTAAAAGGCTCAACAAAAGGAGAGGTAAGTATTCCCATAGGACGATGGTACGCTGCCAATATCCACTTTCTAGATAGAAAGTTTTCACAATCTAATAAAAGCCATTCTTGCTTTCATTATTAATTTATTTTATTTTTATAATAATTATACCGTGAAGACTAACACAATTTAAAATACCAAGCTATTGTCTTTCAAATTATGTATTTTGGTTGTTCATATGGCTTATGGTGGAAGAGATAGAGAGGTCTAAATTAACTTTTTCTGCCACAGTAATATACCCAGTTCATCTGGATACACTGGGCATAATGACATCACCACAATCCTCTAGTGAGGGGCATTACATTATAGGCTATGTCGCTAGAGTAGAACTTAAGCATGGCATGGGAGCAACGTTAAGGTAAGTATGGTGGAGGTTTGTGGGCCATGTCTTCCAAAATACAGAGAGAAAACTCACAAAATATTTCTCTCATCAGGGAATGGGTTGCATTTTCATTGGTGCCACTATTAAATGTAATTTACGACCAGGTAATAAGTTACACAATAATTATGTAAGCGTTTCATAGCATCGTGGCTGAATACTCAAAATGTACTCAAAATGTATCTTCAGAAAAGATGTTTTGCACTTTTGAAATGTTAAGTATGTGTTACAAATCACAAGGTGGAAAAGATAATAAAATCAATTTTCATTCCAGGTTCTAGTACGATAAAATTGAGAACAAGTCAAAGGAGTGTAAACTGCAAGGTACTGTAAATCTTTAAGTCAATCTTAAATTGAGTGCTTTCAGATTTAAAAAATATCCAAATTATTCACTTATATTTCCTGCTACACTCAATAAATGTCTAAAGAATACATTTATTGGCATGATAGTTTTGTAGAAAAAATAAATTAAATTAATTAAGAAGATTGTGCAAATCATGCAGCCTAATTATTAAAGCCATTGCTAAAGTGAAAAGCATGATTAAGGTAAGCCTTAAAAAAATCAATTAAAAAGAGATTTAGATGTTAATGCACTGAGTTCCAATATAAAAAGTAGAATTAAAGATTAACCACTCTTGCATTTTGTCACGGAATCCCGTGCTCATAGACTGTGGATTGTACTAAAACCTCGCTCCTCTGTTATTCCCCTCATGTAAGCTATTGGTCTATGTTTTAATGTTAAAAATTATGTTTTTGTGACTTTTCCCCATCAGAACATAATCCAAAAGCATTAAGTCTGCTCTCATGTTTCCTGTGTTCCCTGACACCAGGGGAAGCCTGGTTTTGAAACTCCAGCTGATCACCATCCAGGAGCTGGGTTTGAAACCCCAGACAATCAACATCCAGGAGTTAGACGTGCCAACCAATCCCATTCAAGGACTGCATGGCATTCACTTTTAATGGAAACATCTGCAGAAACGTTTAAACCCTGGTGCTCCGAAAACCCTTTGCCTCAGCAGGGTGCTCTTTTGGGGTTAGGGTCCCCCTCATGGGAGCTGCAGTTGGGGATGATTTTCAGGAGGGAGCTCCATCGGAAACCCACATTTCTGAGCCTTTCTTGGCCCTAGGGGCTCACGCAGCAGCAGCCATGCGACATCACTTGGGGTAAATACAACACGCTGCCGCTCTGGCCCCTCCCTGGGGATCTGTGACACCATAGGGGCCCGAGCTTTCAAACGATAACCCTGGATTGCTCCACTGAAATCTCCCCAAACAAAGATCCTTGCTCTGTACGGCTGTAGTTACAGTTATTTATAAGGCACCACAAAGTTCCTTAGCGCTTTACAATGGGAGAGACAGAATAACCAATATACATACAAGTTAAATATATAGAATAGTAGGAGAGAGGACCCCACTGAAGAGCTTACAATCTGACTGCACCTGATAGAGACCATGATAAACTGGGTTGCCGGGATGTCTGGGTGGGCTGGGATGTTAACCGTTGTTATCTGATTCTGTACCAAATAAAAAGAGGCATGCTGAAATGGCCTGAGGGTCTGCTTAACCCAATATGACCAGTGTCGTCTGCTTTATTGGGAGAAATTAAGAGCTGACATTGATTCAGCGCTGCTTGCTGAGGGGAGAATCCAGGGAACTAGTGGAGGAAAACTAATCACGACAGCCGAGGGAAAATATTTGACCTGGGCTCTCGTAACACATTTGTTATGCAAAATTGACTTAAACCACTTGTAGTGGCAACTACTAAGTTTTCAGTGACTTTTCAGGCAAAGGTATATATTTTATAAAGTATAAATTGGATAAGCCGTGTTAGTCCAGATACTAAAATCACCAGCATATAGCAGTACGTAATGATACCTTTTTTATTGGACTAATGTTACATTTAAAAGACAAGCTTTAGAGAATATACAGTACCTCTCGGCTTCATGTCTGGAAGCTATACTGAGCAAAATCATAGCATTGAAAAATAAAGAGCCAAGCAGAACGGGGCTAGGATGGGTATCATAAATGCTAATAGTGGAATAGTATGGTCAAGAAGGGTAAACAGAGAGGACAGATCTTCGGCCCATAAAAGAACAATGTGTACTGCTATACTCTGATGATTTTATTAAATAAATATTTAGTTCTCAATTGAAGTCCTTTCAAACTGCTATAATAGTCATTTAAATACCGGTTGGGCACCCCTTGTCTGGACTTCAGAAATCGGAAGACTCCGAAATCAGGAATTTTCAGAGTCTCCTGTATTTATTTTTTACATACGTCCCTAATGCTTTGGACGGGTCTTGCTACACAACGGGACACCACAGATGGCTATAGCACAGCGAGAAACACGCAGGAATACTCTGTACCTCCAGCATACGACATGCTGCCTAGAGTCAGTGAGAGACATGCTGGTTCTGTACAAAATGACCCTCGCAAAGGGCTAACACAGCATCTCCTAGCATGCATACATGCAACCCTGCTGTGTCCCCTCTCCCCTCCAACTCCGATTTCTCCTGGATTCTGAAACACGGAAAAATCTGGAAAATAAGGAGTGCTTAACCTGTATTGTTAAATTGTGTAATGAAGCTTCACTTGACATATAGTACAGGGTGAGCCAGTCAAACCTGCATTTTTGAAAAGGGCGGGAGAGCCGTGAAAGTGGGCGGAGTGAGTTAGCAAGGTTACCATTGTGTCCCCCACAACTAAGCATTTCAGTCGTCATGGAGCAGTGGTCTAAACAACAACGTTCATTCGCTGTGAAAGCGTTTTACCAAAGTGGTAGTTATGCAGCCGCTCAGCGTCGTTTTCGGAAGAATTTTCAAATTAAATCGAAATAAGCCAGTGCCGTCTGTTAATTCAATCAAATTGTGGTGACAAACTTTGAAGCAATTGGTGAAACGAGAAGCAGAAGGGGTGGCAGTGCAAGATCAGTGCGAACTCCCGCGAATATTGACCGCGTGAGAGTTGCTGTGGAAAGAAGCCCTCGGAGATCGGCGCGTCGACAGAGTGCTGCGCTTGGCATGGCAAACACGAGCGTCCGAAGAATCTTGAGGTTAGATTTACACCATCACCCATACAATCGGGAAGGACACCATCCTACTGGAGTTATTTTTAAACAGTGAATGTTGTTTCTTAAATGCTTTTTAATGTACATTAAGATAGTAACAATAAAATTTAGAAATATCCATCCGTTTATTTTTTTACAGTCTTTTCAAAAATGCAGGTTTGACTGGCTCACCCTGTATAAGAAATATGAGTGTCACATATAAATAGATCACATGTACGCTGTGCTTGAGAGGACCTATGTACAGACGGTAAATGATACTTACAGTCTGCCATTATTCTTATCGGTTGAGCAGCTAGCAACTCAAACCAGACTGCAAAGTGCCGTCTCTTTGCCTCAGCTACCTTGATTTTGTGTGCCTCATTACAGTACAAAATTTAAGTAACTTAAAAAAACAGACACAAATTTAAAAACAGCACACATGCACTACACAGGGGGTCTCTAAGGGCAGTAAAAACATATATATATATATATACTGTATATTAGATAGGCCGTGTTAGTCCAGATGCCAAAATCACGAGTATAGCAGTACATAGTGATACCTTTTTTTTATTGGACTAACGTTACATTTAAAAGGCAAGCTTTCGAGAGTATTCCTCTCTTCTTCAGGTCTGGACGATTACTGATCAGTTCCTAGAATTGAACAATTTGTGATCAATTCTAGGATACTGATCAGTAAGCATCCAGACCTGAAGAAGAGAGGTAAACTCTCGAAAGCTTGCCTTTTAAATGTAACGTTAGTCCAATAAAAAAAGGTATCACTACGTACTGCTATACTCGTGATTTGTATATATACCCACACAAACTATATATATATACATATATAATATACACAAGAAGGGCAGCACTCAACCTTAACTACGCTTTCAGTGCGGGTGCATCTCAAGACAATATGATACAACAAACCAGAAAGAGCGCACACCAAACATGTTCAAACAGTACAGAAGAAACCACAACAGCAGCTAAATTCATTTAAACAGGAGATTTTACCAGGTTTAACCCTTTAACCCTTTCGCTGCTGAGGCTTTTCCCGCCTCTGTGCTGAGGTCATATTTACCGGTTTTGCTCATCATGTTTATTTAAACGTGTTTTTAAGGCTTATTTTAGTATATGACCCAGACATATTATATATCGTTCTTTCCGTCAGACTCGGCAGATTAATAATATGTCATTATTATATGTATACGTCATGACCTGTCTGTATATTATAACAAAAAATGCAATAAAATATGAATTTTCAATAATTTACAGCGTGTAAAGTGTTTTTTTTCCACATTTTAACATGCGAGCAATTGCGGTTATATTTTGTATGGGGTGCGCTTGTTAAAAAAATTAGAGATGGGGTCTCGTTACATTTTTTTTTGGGGAAAATTACACGATTTTTAACAAACGCACCGCATACAAAAATCGTTAGTGCAGCATCATTGTTCACATTATAATTGAAATGGGAACAATATTGCTGCATTAACAAACCAAAAAAAAGAAAAAAAAAGTGTTTATTTTTTTTTATAATTTGTTTTTAAAATATTTTTTTATTTTTATTTTATTTATTTATTTATTTATTTTTACAAACTTTTTTCACATTTGAGTTTGGTATCGTTGGAATGGCCATGCTCTGGCCGATCCAACAATACCAAACGTTAACCCCTAGCTGCCACGGATCGGGAGATAGGGAGTTCATTGGAACTCCCTATCTCCACCGTTGGTGGCAGTTAGGGGTTAACTCCAGGACTGGCGTCATCGTGCACGATGACGCCAGTCCTCAGGGGGAGTTCCCGGAGGCTTGGCCGACATCCAAGATGTCGGCCAGCTCCGGGAAAGGATCACGAACCGGCGCTTTTCAGCGCCGATTCGTGATCCAGCTCCCCAGGGGTTAATGCCAGGTACCATTTGGAAGGGCAGGCTGTGCCCTTCCAAATGGTGCCTGGGTTAACCCCCGCAACGCCGCCAATCGGGAGGGAGAGAGGTCCGAAGGACCTCCCCCCTCCCTTTCAGGCGCCTCCTCCGCACATGCGGGGGGAGCGCCTGAATTAGGTGTCATCGCGCTGCCGCGATGACACCTAGTTTCACCGGCGGCGGTTCCGGATGCTGGGCTGACATCGAGGATGTCAGCCCGCACCGGGGGGGCCAGCGATCGGCCGGAACCCGGCCGAACGCTGACCCCAAAGGGAGGACGCGCTCAGCGCGTCCTCAGCACAGCAGGAGCCATGCGGAGGATGCGCTGAGCGCGTCCTCCGCATCGAAGTGGTTAAATGCCTACAAACAATTCTTATCCCCTTCAAAGGCACTATAGTTCTTAACCCTTTAATGTTGAGCTCTGTTGAAAAATGGTGGAAGTTTAGTTTGCAACGGATGGCCATGGATTGCGTAAACCTGCCAACAGCGACAATGTATTCCACACCATGTTTGGTGTGCGCTCTTTCTGGTTTGTTGTATCATATTGTCTTGAGATGCACCCGCACTGAAAGCGTAGTTAAGGTTGAGTGCTGCCCTTCTTGTGTATTTTGTATGAAAAGGGCTGACAACCCTTGGGCAAGCACCCCTCCCTGTCACAGGTGCTCCACCCACAGGTTCTATTTAACCTTGATCTGCAGGGAGCTTCAGAAAGGACTGGGCCCTCAACAAGTAAGTTTATCCCATAAGAGCAGTCATTAGGTTAGTTTGATAGGACCTGCCAAGGGTGGATTACATTGTCGCTGTTGGCAGGTTTACGCAATCCATGCTTACGCAAACCATCCATTGCAAACTAAACTTCCACCATTTTTCAACAGAGCTCAACATTAAAGGGTTAAGAACTATAGTGCCTTTGAAGGGGATAATAATTGTTTGTAGCATTTAAAGGGTTAAACCTGTTAAAATCTCCTGTTTAAATGAATTTAGCTGCTGTTGTGGTTTCTTCTGTACTGTTTGAACATGTTTGGTGTGCGCTCTTTCTGGTTTGTTATATATATATATATATATATATAATATACACACACGAGAAAATATGTATATACACACACATTTTTATGCTCTTAATGGCATAGTTTTGAAGATTCTGATAGCGTCAGCGTCCCTGGAGAATCATCACATACACGGTTATTCAAAGAGATCCGAATGGCTGCCGAAAGGGAACCAAACGCTGAAAATCAGCGTTCGGCTACCTTTGTTGGCCATTCGGCTAACCAGAGAGCAGGCAATTCACCAAATCTTGGGGAATTGCCTACACATACGGTGCCTGTTCGTGGGCAGTGAAATCCCCATAGAGAAGCAATGCTTCGGCTATTCAGAGAACAAAAACCAGCAGTGAAAGCTTCCCGAAATGCGAATCCCATAGGTTTCAATGTTAAAAATATTCCCGTTTTAATTCAATATCTAATAAACCGTTGATTATAATATTCTGCAGTAAAGAGTTTCTTTATTTATAGATTTTATAGGATATTTTAAGCATTTTTTCGTGGATTAATTTTTTTTTTTTAATCCGATTTTTTTTTTTATTGATTTTTTTATCTTTAATTATTTTTTCTGTAACAGCCCTTTTTATTATCATTCATTGGACCTCATATGTAAATTTCAGACATTTTCGCTCAGTAGTTTCTTTGCAAACAGTGTTTCACTTTTCAAACATTCAAGCATACTGTTTTTTTAATTTATTCAATGCACTCGTCTGTGGTGTCAGCTTTTTCCGGCAGCTGCGCTGCGTGTGATCGGCTCGTGCTTGGGTTTTTCCGGTGTTTTCGGCAGGGTTAATCCAGATGTTTTTGTGGGTTTCGGTGTGCGTTCACCCTCGTCTTGCAGTGAGTTTTCGGCGGGTTTGCGGCGACATTTCCCTGAATTCAGGCGGCCCTATGGTGCTTGCTGAATACACCACAGGGTTGCCGAAATGGGATCGCCAAATCGAACCGAATTGAAGAGAATGAAAAGTCACCGAAAGTGCAGTAGCTTTTCGATTCTCTTTGAATAACCCTGATAGTGATAGTTCCACTGACAAAGAACTACATGATGAACCACGACATACAGTTGTGTTCAAAATGATTCAACCCCCAATGCTGTAAAGGGTTTTAGGGAATTTAGTGTACATTTGTAATTGTATTCAGAATGAAATCCTACAAGGACTTTTTAAAGAACCATATGCAACTAAAATGACATCAATTGGTTTTGTAATACAGTAGTAAATGTTTATTTTGTGAATTCTTCATTGACACAATTATTCAACCCCTTAAAGACTACCACTCTGAAGAACAGAGGTTCATTCAAGTGTTTTCAATCAGGTATTGAAAACACCTGTGGATGTCACGGAGCAGCAATAAAGCATAATAAGCACCAATTAGGCAGGTTTAAAATGACTGTGATACTCAGCTCCTTCTAGACATTTACTGGTGTGGTTACAAACATGGTGAAGTCAAGAGAATGGTACAGGAAGACAAGAGAAGAGGTGATTACTCTTCACAGGAAGGGCAATGGCTATAAGAAGATTGCAAAGATGTTAAACATACCAAGAGAGACCATAGGAAGCATCATTCGCAAATTCAAGGCAAAGGGCACTGTTGAAATGCTACCTGGTCGTGGCAGAAAGAAGATGCTGACTTCGACTGCTGTGCGCTACCTGAAGCGTAGAGTGGAGAAAAGTCCCCGTGTGACTGCTGAGGAACTGAGAAAAGATTTGTCAGATGTGGGCACTGAAGTTTCAGCTCAGACAATACGGCGCACACTGCGTAATGAAGGCCTCCATGCCAGAACTCCCAGGCGCACCCTCTTGCTGTCTCCAAAGAATAAGAAGGGTCGACTGCAGTATGCCAAAAGTCATGTGGACAAACCACAGAAGTTTTGGGATAGTGTTCTGTGGACTGATGAAACAAAATTAAAACTGTTTGGGCCCATGGATCAATGCTATGTTTGGAGGAGGAAGAACAAGGCCTATGAAGAAAAGAACACCTTGCCTACTGTGAAGCATGGCGGGGGGGTCAATCATGCTTTGGGGCTGTTTTGCTTCTGCGGGTACAGGGAAGCTTCAGCGTGTGCAAGGTACCATGAATTCTCTTCAGTACCAGGAGATATTGGATGACAATGTGATGCAGTCCGTCACAAACCTGAGGCTTGGGAGACGTTGGACCTTTCAACAGGACAATGATCCCAAGCATACCTCCAAGTCCACTAGAGCATGGTTGCAGATTAAAGGCTGGAACATTTTGGAGTGGCCATCGCAGTCACCTGACTTAAATCCGATTGAGAACCTCTGGTGGGACTTAAAGAAAGCAGTTGCAGTGCGCAAGCCTAAGAATGTGACTGAACTGGAGGCTTTTGCCCATGACAAATGGGCGAAGATACCCGTAGATCGCTGCAAGACACTTGTGTCAAGCTATGCTTCACGTTTAAAAGCTGTTATAACTGTAAAAGGATGTTGTACTAAGTACTAAGATTGAATGTCACTTGGGGGTTGAATAAAACTGATAATGATGTGAGCACAGAAAAGACATTTGTGGTTATTTCATTATAAATGTTATGTTATATTTGTCTGACCTACACGTGCCTCTTTGATTTAATTGTAAGCAAGATGACTGAATGATCAAAATCAATGTCAAACTGGCCAAAACACTCAATTTCAGTGGGTTTTGAATAATTTTGAACACAACTGTAGTTGCACAGACTTCCCACTTTTGCTCCCATGGCAATAGAGGGACCGCATGTTCTGCGGTTGTACTGCCTGATCCTGCCCGGCCCAGCGGCTCATTGCAAGAGTGTCTAAACGCATGCTGTGACACATAGAAACATAGAAAAATGTCGGCAGATAAGAACCTTTCGGCCCATCTAGTCTGCCCAATTACATGGATACTTTACCTGGATTTATCTTTTGTTTAGGATAGCCTTATGCCTATCCCATGCCTGCTTAAATTCAATTACTGTTTTGGCCTCTACCACTTCAACTGGAAGACTGTTCCATGTATCCACCACCCTCTCAGTAAAATAATGCTTTCTGATGTTACTTTTAAACCTTTGCCCCTCTAATCTAAGACTATGTCCTCTTGTTTTGCTACTTTGTTAACACGGCCTGGCTCAGGACATGGCTGGACCTCCTCTAATATGGTACAACCAGGACTGCTGAAATTTTCTGGCAATTCCGGGATCCTGGTGGACACTGCTAAATTTAGTAGATTTTTCTCAATTTAGCTTTGTAATACTTTGAAAAGCAATCGTCAGCATATCAAAACACAATTTTCACACCTTTTAATGACAGATTAATGTGCCCCCTGTAGAGAAATTAATTCCACTGTCTTATCTCTCTCCATGCAAAGAGACAAAACAAGCTGTATATAGCAATCCCAGAGTTCACTGTAACAAATAGTTCAAACACATTCCTGCTGCATTACAACAGCCAAACTTGTGGAATTTTGTATTTTGCTTTAATTAAAAGCAAAGTGCCAAATTCCACAGGTTGTTGCTCGCTTTTCTTTTATGATAGAATTTTAAGTAACCCCTCATTTGATTCATCTGGATGTCTAGGATTTTACCAGAAAGGATACATTGAGATTTCTCTAGTTTTCAAGTATGTCCTGGGTGAAGAGTATGTACCGTTAGGTGTCTTGCCCAAGGACACTTACTGGAGAGGTGCTCGTTGGGATTGAACCCATGACTCCACAGGCTCTCTCCATGCAGAGCAATGATGTTACCTCTACTCCACCCACTCCACTTTATGTGGCCTATTTTAATTTCCTGTTGAGCTAGAGCCATTTAATTGCAGGTATGCAAATAATGGCCAAAAATGCATCTCTAAATGTAATTTGCGTAATGTGCAAATTAGCATCTCCTGCTCAGTCTAGGGAGATCCAATCCTCTAAAAGTGCGTCTCATTTTTATAAGAACAGTTGGGGCATTGCATTAAACCAGAGAATGCTATGGTTTTCAAATATTATTGCATGTTTGGAGAGATGGAAATTTAAAAAAATGTGTTTTGTTTAAGCAAATGCCATTATTCCATAAGAATAATACAATAATTTCTATTGACTACAAAGTTTTTTTTAATAAAGTTAAGAATAGCAAAATAAAGAAAAAAAAAATCATTAATATCTCTTTTGGGGGAATGTTGTGTATTTTTAGAAATTGAATAGCTTTACATATGGTGCAATTTCGGGGCAGTTCAACTATTCAGAAAGCTGGCAATTCGCCAAATATTGGCGAATTGCCTACGAAATACATTGCAAGTCGCCTCATATCGCCGAAATTCGGCAGCATTGAAATTGTCCCATAGAAAAGTAATGATTAATCTATTCACAGACCACCAAACTGTAATCAATAGTTGTCAAAATGCTCAGATTCTCGGTGCTTCAGTTCGACAGGTGTAAACAGGCGAATCCCAATTTTCAATAAGAAAAAGAAATACCATTTTTATTAATTTTTTATTCAGCCATTTCATCTTTTCATTTGAAGCAAAAAGTCTCTTTATTTATTTTTTTACAATTTATAGGAATTTTACAGCATATTTTTGACGAAATTTTTGATTCCCATATTTTTTAAATGCATTATTTTTAGGACCTTTCTATTATCTCCATGCATTTTCTTTCATTTTTAGTGTTTTAAAAAAATTGCTGGGAAAAAAATTACCATTTTTATTATTTTTTTATTCAGCCATTTATACTTTTCATTTGAAGCAAAAAGTCTTCGTGAGTGGGTCTCTATTGATCATGATTCTATGCTACGACAGATGTTAAACTGTGCGGCAACACGGACGTGATAACTGCGTTCGTCTGACATTAGCCTTAAACTCTCACCTTGGAATAGGACCAAGGTGAAGAAATATCTGGGACTTATAACTAATTCTTTATATATAAACAAAGCAAAATACTTTTCTTGGAACATTTTCGCTTCATATGTGGAGTTCAGATGTTGTACATCCATTATTAACGCCAATTTATCTAATAGCTGATTTTTTTTTCTAATTAGATGTCTGCTGTAACCTTATAGCAGTGACGACAAACCAAACATAAACCTGGAAAGATTGTATATATGTTTCTATTATTATTGTTCTATTATTATAATTATTATTATTAACCATTCCAATACTAACTTCTTTATTTTTTAAAAAAATATCTGCTATATGAAGCATAAGAAAGGTCAATGTGCTGACCAAAATGTTGCATCCTATCGTTCACTACCACCACTAGAATTCCTTTGGAGTGCTTGGTACTTTTGCACAGAGATTGCAAAACCAAAACAGTTAATATATTTGAAGAATTTAATTCTTTAATCATTTTTTTTGTATTTGTTTATATTTTACCAAAATATTGTTGGGATGAAACGTTCTAAATTCTAGATGGTGCCCATTATCTTACACAATAACAAACAAGATCTAAATTATTAACAGGCATGAAGAAATGGAAGCCATGTTAAACTTTTTCTTACAATAACTGTGTAGCTCCTTTTCATTAGTAATGGGTGAAAGGAACGAGATCTCAGAGATGTTTTGTTTCTCCACAGGGAAAAGGGTATTAGATGCTCATTTCTGGTATTAATTATATTACAATGCAAAATACAGTAACATGTTTGATAGTGAAAGGACACATACACATTGCATTTAGAAGATGCAATTGATAAATGTTTAGAATAATAGACTGCAGACCTTATTTCTCCCTAAAACATTGACATTATATTTATAGCTGTTTAATAAACCAGTCTGCCGGTCTCAAAGTAATCCTGATGTTCCATGGGGAGAAACAGCAGTGTTACACTAATGTGGGTTGACAAACACTGTATAGGACTCTCTATAACTACCAAAGGTTCCATATGTCAGATTAATTCTACATGATTAAATGCTAATCAGTGGCACCTTGTAAAGTCTATAGCTAACACTTGTATAGAGCAGAGCAAAAATATGTCATTTTGTTAATCGCATATAATACGAACATGCATAATGATTTATGGATGAACACATGGTGCCTATTTGTTTTCTTGACATATCTTCTATAGGTATTAATAGGATACAGGATATATTCAATGTAATTCCATGTGAAAACATTGTTAGCTAACTTCCAGTGAAAAATCCATATGCATTTTAAGTGTCATCATCACAAATAGCTTTCAGAATTTGTCGGTATCTGAAATGTCACCATATTCATATTTCATCGTTACAGTGTAGTTAAGACTGGATTAGTCTTTGTGTTTAGACGATATATAGCAAAGCTAGCTTAAATTTAGTGAGATTTTGATATAGAAGATGTTTAGGGATAAAGAAGTTTTCTGGTTGAGGGGGACTTAACTATAAGTCCAATGCTGATGGTCAAAACAACAGTTTTTGCATGTGTGTATGTTTGTGTATATAATTATCTCACAGAAATGAGTACATCCCTCACATTTTTGTAAATATTTTATTATATCGATTCATGTGACAACACTGAAGAAATGACACTTTGCTGTAATGTAAAATAGTGAGTGTACAGGTCGTATAACAGTGTAAATTTGCTGCCCCCTCAAAATTACTCAACCCACAGCAATTAATGTCTAAACCGCTGGCAACAAAAGTGAGTACACCCCTAAGTGAAAATGTCCAAATTGGGCCCAATTAGCCATTTTCCCTCCCCGGTGTCAAGTGACTCATTAGTGTTACAAGGTCTCCGGTGTGCATGTGGTGCATGTATGTTAAATTTGGTGTTATCGCTCTCACTCTCACATACTGGTCACTAGAAGTTCAACATGGCACATCATGGCAAAGAACTCTGAGAATCTGAAAAAAAGAATTGTTGCTCTACTTAAAGATGGTCTAGGCTATAAGATTACAGACACCCTGAAACTGAGCTGCAGCATGGTGGCCAAGACCATATAGCGATTTAACAGGACAGGTTCCACTCAGAACAGGCCTCGCCATGGTCGACCAAAGAAGTTGAGTGCAAATGCTCAGCGTCATATCCAGAGGTTGTCTTTGGGAAATAGACATATGAGTACTTGCAGCTTTGCTGCAGAGGTTGAAGGAGTGGGGAGGTCAGCCTGTCAATGCTCAGACCATATGCCGCACACTGCATCAAATTGGTCTGCATGTCTGTCATCCCAGAAGGAAGCCTCTTCTAAATATGATGCACAAGAAAGCCTGCAAACAGTTTGCTGAAGACAAGCAGACTAAGGACATGGATTACTGGAACTATGTCCTGTGGTTTGAGGAGACCAAGATAAACTTATTTGGTTTGGATGGTGTCAAGTGTGTGTGGCGGCAACCAAGAGAGGAGTACAAAGACAAGTGTGTCTTGCCTACCGTCAAGCATGATGGTGGGAGTGTCATGGTCTGGGGCTGCATGAGTGCTGCCAGCACTCAGGAGCTACAGTTCATTGAGGGAACCTTGAATGCCAAAATGTACTGTGACATACTATAGCAGAGCATCCCGTCTTTTCGGAGACTGGGCCGTAGGGCAGTATTCCAAAATGATAACGACCCCAAACACAACTTCAAGACGACTACTGCCTTGTTACTGAAGCTGAGGGTAAAGGTGATGGACTGGCCAAGCATGTCTCCAGACCCTAACCCTATTGAGCATCTGTGGGGCATCCTCAAACGGAAGGTGGAGGAGCGCAAGGTCTCTAACATCCACCAGCTCCGTGATGTTGTTGTAGAGGAGTGGAAGAGGACTCCAGTGGCAACCTGTTAAGCTCTGGTGAACTCCATGCCCAAGAGGGTTAAGGCAGTGCTGAAAAATAATGGTGGCAACACAAAATATTGACACTTTGGGCCCAATTTGGACATTTTCACTTAGCGGTGTACTCACTTTTGTTGCCAGTGGTTTAGACATTAATGGCAAAGTGTTGCGTTATTTTGAGGGGGCAGCAAATTTACACTGTTATACAACCTGTACACTCACTACTTTACATTGTAGCAAAGTGTCATTTGTTCAGTATTGTCGCATGAAAAAATATAATAAAATATTTACAAAAACGTGAGGGGTGTACTCCTGTGAGATACTGTATACATGTGTGTGTGAAGAGAGTCACTCTGAACTGGGGTTATCTGGACTTGGCATTAGGGTTGGAAGATGTGGGGCTATGGGTCCTGGGTTTTCTGTCACATAATTTTATTCCCCAGCCCTCTTCTATGTCTAAGTCACCCTGTGTCTATACGGGTACAGGGTGTTTGAGTTCTGTGTGAATATTGTTAATTTTAATATCGTTATTGTCTGAGCTTATATGTTACTGTTAGTATTTTTGATATTCTTACTGTGTGTGTCAATGCAGCCCCTTCCACACACACCCCCACCACCACGGTCTAGAATATGTTTTCATCTGTGACAGACTATGGTCTGTATACTCAGGCTATTGTCTGTTTTCGTAATGTCTTATCTGTTATCCAAGGTATTCCAATGGTTTTATGCTCAGGCAGTGAATACACGGTACCCCATTGTTTCATGTCTGTAGATTAGAAAGGGCTATGGCTAGGGCCACCAGGGTATCATGTTCCAAAGAGCTCCAGACCCTTCATTGCATTGTATATATTTGGCTCATATGTTTCATTAAATCAGTCAGTATTTGTCTGTCTGTTCTACCCCAAAATATGAGTGCTGCTTAATTTCTAGGGAATGCTATCACTGCTCTTTCATCATACCTGTCCTTAAACTTCGGCTAAGGGCTGGAGAAGGCATGAGAGACTTCTGATGGGAGAAGGGGGGTCCAGGCAGGGGTCGGCATTAACAAATGTGACCCAGTTGGGTTGCTGAGATCAGTTGCAATATATAAATATAACAAACCTAGAAGAGAGCACTCCACATACTATGTACTATTGCTATGTACCATACATACATGCACACCATTAAGAAATTACAGATTCAGAGCTATCGGAGCTAACTAATTTTGCTCAAATACTTTAAGCAAGCTAATTTACTTTCCTCCTGGAAAACATTATTGTTGTTAGCTAATAATCAATTAAATTAAATTCTGTGCTAAAGGGTATGGAACATGTTGTATTAGGATCAATAGTATCTTTAAAGCAACCAAAAAGAGAATGCTATGTATTGACTTCTTTGTATTACATTTGTAAAAGATAATACCATTAAGTAATTGCATGATTTTACACTTATGTTGAAACAATTCAGTGATGTTCTAGAAAGTCGTTTGAAATCACTCAATTCAGTCTATGTAAAAAAATACTTATATTTTTTTTACAAATATATTAAATGCATACATGATATCTGAGATATGAACTTTGTACTCTTTAGACCAAAGTTCATCAATTAAATGTAGTATATGAATTTTGAGGCTTCATGTATTTGAATATAAATCTTTTAACCCGTTATACGGCAATATTCGAAAGTTGGTGCTAACTTAAACCGAGCTGCTGTAAACTTAACAACTTCATAGACTATAATGGCTCTGGTAAGCTTACAACAGCTCTGGTTAAGTTAGCACCAACTATGAAAAAGGGGCCATCATTGGTAAGGGGGTTAAAGGATTTAGGGCCATCTTCTGTGCATCTCGCTAACATGGAGATGCTAATAGGGAAAACCTACACCTGTAGGTTTCCCCGTAGCATCCCCATTACAGTGCTGTATTCCGGTACAGGTGCTGTGCCACGCTGCGGTGAGTATCACCTCCTGGAATACATGAAGGGTTGTGCTTCCAGACAGTGAGCTCTGTGCGTTTTCGGTCCCGCAAGATTGCACAGCGCCACTGAGTGATTGCGAAGGGAGACTGAGAACTATTTTTTTTTGCAGTCTCACTCTGCTCGCAGACTGAAGAAGGGGCAGATCAGGCCACCATTCTTGCCACGGGATGAGAGGTGAGTATCAGATTTATTGGGGCGGGGTTTTAGGGGTCGTTAAATGATTTTGCAAAAGTGAAATCATTAACATCAGCTTTTAGGTGTAGCTAAAATTTTGGCTTTCACGTCCCTGTGGTAATTAGTACTAGGACTTTGTAAAACCTTACTTATCCTGAGGCTAGTTAATGATTGCACTTTGCAAGGTAGCGCAATCAAAGTTGCGCTAAATGTTTTTTATGCGTTTAACAATAGGAAGGTAATATGGGGGGAATGTGTTAAAGTCACTTGTCCTTGTGATAACACTCATCCGAATGCTACCGTTAGTGTTCACTAGAGAATAGTGCCCTTACTATTTAAAGGTTAAAAATGTCTTACATAATCTTTCATTAATTTCACCTTAATAAACCACAATTGGCAATCAGTACTGGCCACCCTTTTTTGGTGAGAGCAGGCTGATTTGCATATGGAGCATTTGTCCCTGTAATGGCACAAGCAAGTTAAAGCCTTGTGAGAACTGAGCGGGCACCCACCGTAGAGCAGGCCATTAGTGCTGTTGCTCGTTTTCAGGAACCTCACAAACCTCTTTTTTCCTCACTATTAGTTTACAGGGTAATCCAGACGTAGATCCCTTGCTTGATGTGCCTAGAGGGGTGTCAGCTATACCCTCCTGACGGGGCCTAACAAGGCTGAAACGATCGTCGGGGTTGCTGCACCTCTTGTGCAGGGATGACGTCCTTGGCAATCAGTACTAGCCACCTTTTTTGGGTGAGAGAAGGCTGATTTGCATATGGAGCATTCGTCCCTGTAATGACACAAGTATGCTGAAACCTTGTGAGACCTGAGTGGGCACCCACCGTAGAGCAGACAAATTAGTGCTGTTGCTCGTTCTCAGGACCCTCACAAACCTCTTTTTTCCTCACAATTGTATATGACTCATATGTTTCTCTCCTCTGGTTTGTTCAATGAAGCTATGTATACAAAATCATCCAAATATCAGTTATTTTGGCAACTCGGAAAAATCCTAAATCACTGATTCAATTGATTCAAAATCAATTTACTTATTCAATCTGATTGCAATCCAAGTATAAATAGATCCATTCAGAGTCATTTGAATGACTGAACAATATTGCAATCATGTGCAGTGCAAATATACAAACATAATTATAAAACAAGCATAAATAGTAACCCTAACCCTAAAAGTAATCCTAAACAAAATCCTAGCCCTAACCGTAAACCTAAGAAAAACCGTAATCCTAACCCTAAAGTAACTCTAATCCTAACCCTAAAAGTAACCATTATCCTAACCCTAAAAATAACCATAGCTCTAAAAATAACAACATTAAACCTAACCTTAGCCCTAGTTCTAAATCAGACCATAAAAGTAACCCTAACCATATCTAAGGTCTGGTATGGTGGTATAGCGGGTTATGGGAGTAGTATAGAGGGGTAATAGAGGAAGTGAAGAGGGGAATATAGATGGTGCAGTGGTAGAGGTTGGGGAAATATGTGCACCTTTTTCATTTTTTTCCAAAATTCCAATTTTCAAAACCAATCCAATATAGGTATAGTCCACTATTTTCAGATTGGTCTGAATATGAAATTTCAGAAATGGAAATATTTTTCGATTATTTCGATTCAGATATTTCAGTTTCTGAACTGATATTTTTGGCTGTGGAAATGTCTACTGCTTAGGGAGCGCTACAGACATGGCTGGCAATGGACAACAACGTCGACAGACCACTTGCAGACCTGGCCCTTCTCCTCCCACTGGTTTCTATAATACATTTCAGATTACTGGAAACTGAAACAAATTGTCAGTTCTTCAAATTTTACTGTTGTCTCTAAGCTCTTTGTGGGCAATTACATTTTATGTGTCACCTCTGATCTGCAGGATCTGACCAATACTCAATGTGTGTCAATCATGTACATCTGTATGCTACCTGATGCTATTAAGATTGATTCCCAAGGCAAATGTAGATGCAAATGTGAATGATCAGATACAACATACCACTGAATGAATTGGGCAAATAAAAGGGATTTACTTTATTTGAATGTATTGCTAATACTAGTCAACTTCTAGCAGTGTATTCTTGAAACCTGCTTTGCATTTTGCTGCAGTGGATTCCATGGTTCTCATTATCTTTGGTGTCAGTACCCACCTATGTTACTATTCACAACTTACATTACAACTGGAGATCTGATTTAGTTTAATGCCAGGAGAACCATAACACAATACATTTGGGCCACCAGAGAATCAGCTGATCTTCTGATCTCCTGAAGACTGTAACAGCTCTACTATCCCCATGTGGGTATTCGGTCAGGTGGTGAACGGGATGAATCCTATCAAGAACATAGACGGAAGAATTCCCCAGGAGGGGAGCTATACGTGCATTTGAAACAGATAGTCAAACGTATAAATTTGCTTTAAAATCTGAATTAATGTAATGTGTTAAAGTCTTGGTTTGATCTCAACTTTATCCCTTTTAGTGCATGACATTTTTAATTTGGTATACAAGGTTTTGAGTATTCTACCTAAGTGACAGACTAGAATATAAGGTTTAACCAAACATTGAAACTGACTATGTGTCAGCCTCATACCGCCGTCACCAGAAGAAGGGCCCGGCTGGCGCTATTCCTCCATGAACCATACCTTGGCAGCACTTTTGCTGTGCTGCCCTTCTCCAGAACTGGAATCTCAGACCAGTAAACAGGTAAACACACCAAAGGTCACATGATATGAAACCCAGGCTCACTTGAATAAAGGGCCACTTCCCCCTGAGACCTGTGCTTCAGTATAGTTACACCTTCCCTTGGAGAGAGAGGTTCTATGCACCGTTGTCTAGATCCTAAGTCTGCTATGAACCTTATATCTTGTATCCTGGTCCTGTGTCTATCCTTCTGTGTTTCTTCAAAATTCCCACCGTGTTGCACCAGTATTCACCCAGTCTCCAGCTACTTCTCAAGAATCTGGTCAGTTTCCATCTGCTTACTCTCCTTCACTCACTCCTCTGTAGTTACTGCATTTGGGCCATATCCCCTCTACCTGCTTTCACCCCGGAACCTGAACTTGACAATATGAGTCTGTTTGATTACAATTAATATGAAAACTGCTGGCACTGGTTGGTTAATACATAAAACACACTAGGCCTTATTTTACTCTTGTCGGCAAAAAAAGGGAGACGGTAAGCAGGTCTGTCTGCACATTTTGCTTGCCATCTCCATTTTACCATCCGTATTCCAGAGTAGGTGCTTTGTTGGCGCTTAGCCCCGAAATGAAGTGCAAGGCTGCCAGATACCAGCAGCAGCTCAACGTGCTACCCTGAGTATGGGCTCATGGAGTCCATAGGACTCCATGGAGCCTTGTACGTCCTGGCCGTGTGCTCACTCACGCAAGATCGTGCAGTGCCATAGAGGAATCGAGGGAAACTATGAACTATTTCACCGAAATTTCAGTGCTCTTTCAATCAGCGCACTTCAGAAGGCTCAATTCGCCGGCCCTGCAATGAATTCAGCATCATTCGAATCGATTCGCTGAACACTGCCGGTAAATCCGCCAAACGCATCCGATAAACACACAAACTATGCCGAAAAACTATCGAACGCATACAAAAAAATCGCCGAACGCAGTCAACAACCAGTCGAACAGACATCCGGATGCACCGAAAAGTCCACCGAATGCCACTGGGAAAAGCCAACCAGATGCCGAAAAAAGCTGACCAGCCGTTGAACAGGGGTAAATTATTTTTTTTAAAGATTGCAAATTTTAACAGGCGTTTAAGAAAAAAATAATGAATGAAAATGCATTGCAATAATATATAAGGTCCTATGAATAATAAAGAGGCCTGTTTAAAAAAAAGCTATTTAAAAAAAATCCCTATAAAATTCTTAAAAATAAATCAATAAAGAGACTTTTTGCTGCAAATAAAAAGATTAAATGGTTGAATAAAACTGGAATTTTTTTTTACATTGAAATTTATGGGATTCGTCTGTTTAAAGTTTAAACCTGTCGAATTGAACCACTGAAAATCTGGACATTTCGCCAAGTTTTCCCTGCTGTTCAGCATTCTCTGAATAGATTAAACATTACTTCTCTATGGGTAATTTCACTGCCACCAAATTGCACCGTATTTGGTGAATTGTCAGCTTTTTGAATAGCCAAATTGCCACGACATTGCACCGTATGTTGAAATTCACCATTCAATGCAATTCGGCGGCAAGTTCAGCTGTCTTTGGATAACCCCTCAAGTGTAAAAAACTTAATAGATTCTGAGAGTCTATATTTTGTATAAGTATAGACAAGAATAACAAAGGACCTTATAATTTTCATTATTATTGGGCTGTCAGAAAATTTGTGCTTCCTATACAAAACAATAGGAATTGTTAATTTCCTTTTAGCAGGCACAACAGCTGAGCTGCAAGCAGTTTGTCAGAGCCTCACCTGCCATTAAGCGTTAAAACAATAAAAGAAACTCACCTTCTCCGTGCTCCCCCGCCATCGGCTACGTCCAGGGTCGGATTAACATAGGGGCTGATGGAGCACCAGCTCCAGGCCCATGCCCCAGAATAGGCCCAGAGAAAGGATAACATACAGGGTTATTCAGAGAGAGGTGAAAAGTAGGAGAATGGCTGGAGAATGGAAAATTCTAGGTCAAAATAGCCAATTTGGAAAGTGAGATTAATGGGAGAATTTTTCTGGTTTAGCTATTTTGACCTAGAATTTTCCATTCTCCAACCATTCTCCTGCTTTTCACTTCTCTCTGAATAACCCTGTATGTCTACATTGATGGGCATTTGGACCCCTGTATCTCCAACTCCATAGCAGCTACAGGGTCATGTGAGGTATCCCTGGAATGGCAAAACCAAACATGACCAGGTTTTAAGTAACAATAAAATTTAAAATATTTAAAAAAAAGTATTTCTAACAACAATATTTTTCTTTTTTCAATTATAAAGCGAACAATGATGCTGCACTAACTCACCATCTCATTTCTCATGTCACCAACAAGTGTGGAGATGATGACCCAATCCATTGTTACGAATTGTTACATCAAAACCCTAAACCGCCACAATGTAGCAAAGACCACGGGGGGGGGGGGACTTTAGACACCTGCATCACTAATCTCTAAACCTCACAAGGTCAGGTGAGGTGTCATTGGACAGGTCAGAGTCTAGCTTTTGCATTGATACCAAACACGACCATGTAAAATATAAAAGTAAACAAAAAAAACACTTTATTTTAAGTTCCTAAGTGATGGCATTGTCCATTTGTTATGTATAAAATGAGCAATACCACTGCTAAGGCTGGGGTCAGACAAGCGTAGTGTTCACGTCCGTGATTGCGCCTAAAAGTACGTCCGTGATAGCATGAAAGAAAGTCCATTGGAGCCTGTTACACAAAGTACGTCCGCACTGAACTGCGGACGCACCACGGCCGCGGCAAACGGACGCAAGGCAGGCAAGAACGTACAACCACTAGAACGGCCGCACAAAGTGCGCTGCGTCTGCAACGTCCGCATAGCTTTGTGTGTGAGTGATGGAACGTGGTCAGACGGACTGCATTTATACGTCCAGCATTTTTCACGGACAAAATGGTTGCTTTTTGATTTATTTTCCCTCCTACATCCGTCAAAATATACGTCAGTGAAAAAAACAGACTGTGTGGCCACTACTGTGTCTTCCGTACTGACGTACGTCCGTGTGCACGGACGTACAGTCTGTAGAAATCACGCTCGTCTGACCCTAGCCTAATACTCACCTTCTCATTTCCCACGCTGGGAGCAAGGTCAGTGTTTTATACATAGTCATATTATTCATAAAATACCATCCTCCAAAACACAAGGAAAATATATTCATCTTTTTGTTAAAATTGTATATTTTCTGCAGTAACAGGTTCCCATTTCACTTTTTTTTAAAAAAAAAACAAGAGTTCCCTATAGAGTATATAACCACTAGTGAGGAGCCGAACACCCCCTTGTTCGGTTCGCATTCAAACTCTAACAACTTCAAAAGTTTGAGTTCGAACGCGAACACAAACCGAACTCAATGCAAGTCAATGGGACTCGAAAGTTCAATTTTTAGAGTGCCCTCCAAGAGGGCATATATGCAAGATATTTGCCCTGGGGGACAGGAAAAAAGGACAAAAGTTTTAAAAAAATTTTTTTTAAAGGAACAGTGAGTTTTTTATGAAATAAGGGTTAAAAATAAAAACGAAAAATTCCTTCAAATATCGTGCCTAGGAGGTCCCCATAACCTGCCCGTGAAGTGGCGGATTTGTAGGATGTATAGAAACATTTAAAAACAAAAAAATGACATTTCAAATGACGGTAAATGTTTTTCCTTTAATCTATTCATAAACAACTGCTTGGGGCGGCAGCCTGTATGAAAAGAGGAGACATTTTAGGACACGCAGAACAAGTTTAGTGATTTTTTGGCTAAATTATGTTGAAACTTATGCAGGCTTTGGATGAAAGTAACAATAGGTGCTTTAAAATTGGGCCTTTAGTGTCGGCAACAGTGCCGTCACACCGTAACCCCTCTGTAGTATTGTGGAAGAGTGCAGGTTTGGACCCTGCAGTCCAATATTAAAATGATATGAATATGGTATAGGCATCAGTGGCAGTGCACCCAAATATTGTGCCTTTGGTGGCAGCAAGTGCCTTCACACCATAAATAACCCCTCTGTGGTATTGTGGAAGAGTGCAGGGTTGGACCCTGCAGTCCAATATTAAAATGATATGATTCTGGTATAGGCGTCAGTGGCAGTGCACCCAAATATTTTGCCTTTGGTGGCAGCAAGTGCCTTCACACCATAAATAACCCCTCTGTTGGATTGTGGAAGAGTGCAGGGTTGGACCCTGCGGTCCAATATTAAAATGATATGATTCTGGTATAGGCGTCAGTGGCAGTGCACCCAAATATTTTGCCTTTGGTGGCAGCAAGTGCCTTCTCACCGTATGTAACCCCTCTGTGGTATTGTGAAAGAGTGCAGGGTTGGACCCTGCGGTCCAAAAAATTCAAATGATATAAATCTGGTAAAGGCGTCAGTGCACCCAAATATTGTGCCTTTGGTGGCAGCAAGTGCCTTCACACTGTAACCCCTTTGTGGTATTGTGGAAGAGTTCAGTGGTGGAGGTTTTGTGAATGCAGAAGACATCCCCGATCTATTCCTTTACGTCAGCATCAGGGGATTGATAGCTGCTGATCCTAGACTGATTCATTTTTAGAAATGTCAGTCGGTCTACAGAGTCGGTGGACAGATGCACTCTTTTGTCTGTGACAAAACCTCCAGCGGCACTGAACGTCCTTTCAGAAAGCACGCTGGATGAAGGGCAACCTAGTAGCTGCATAGCATATTGGCTAAGTTCTGGCCAGTGATAAAATCTCAACACCCAGTAAGCCAGTGGATCATCTGCTGTTAAGGTATCCAGGTCTGCCCTTGCCCCTAGGTAGTCCTGCACCATATGGTGAAGATGCTGGCAATGCGTGGCTACATTTGACGTCCCTGGGCGTCGTGGACTAAAAAATTTTTAAAAAGGCATCAGTCAAGCGGCCCTGGCCTTCACTGCTCTTCCTCTGATCATCTGCAGCCTCAGAAGCCCCTGTGTCATCACTTGGTAACCTACCAGTGCCTGGAAAGGTGTTACACAAGTGTCGCTTTAGAGCATCCTCAAGTTGTTTCATCCTGTGCTCCCTCTGTGCGGGCAGGATGAGCTCTGAAACTTTACCCTTGTATCGTGGATCAAGAAGGTTTGCCAACCAGTAATGATCCCTCTCCTTGATAACACGAATCCTGGGGTCTTTTAGCAGGCTTTGCAGGATAAGGGAGCCCATGCAGAGTAGGTTGGAGGTGGCATTAGCTTCCGAGTCTTCCTGGTCAATGAGGATGACCCCATCGTGCACTTCCTACTCCCAGCCACGTGTCCTTGAGTTTCTGGGCACACAAAACCCTCCCTTGAGGAATCCCCACCTTCAATGCCCCACTACTTAAATATTCCTCCTCCTCCTCCTCATCCTCCTCCTGTCTGATCTGAGGACTAGGGATGAGCCGAACACCCCCGAGTTCGGTTCGCATTCGAACTCGAACTTTTCAAAAGTTCGAATTTGAACTCGAACACGAACTCAATACAAGTCAATGGGACTCAAAGTTCGATTTTTAGAGTGCCCTCCAAGAGGGCATATAAGCGCGATATATTCGCCATAAAAGGTGTGGGTCCGGGTAGTGCCCTGGGGGACAGGAAACAAGGACAAAAAGTTTAAATAAAAATCGTTTTTAAAGGGACAGTGAGTTTTGCATGAAATAAGGGTTAAAAATAAAAATGAAAAATTCCTTCAAATATCGTGCCTAGGAGGTCCCCATAACCTGCCCGTGAAGTGGCGGATTTGTAGGATGTATAGAAACATTTAAAAACAATGTCCGGGTCCGGGTAGTGCCCTGAGGGACAAGAAACAGGACAAAAAGTTATAAAAAAATACGTTTTTAACCCCTTCACTGCTGATGACGTGTGGGACACATCCTCAGTTACTCCCGCTGTATGCTGAGGAGGATGTGTCCCACACGTCATCAGCTTTGCGGGACCCCCGGCGGAGATACTCACCTCTCTGTCCGGGGTCCCGCTGCGTTCTGACTTCAGCGTCCTCAGACGCTGAAGTCAAGCTCCTCCCGACGTAAATGACATCAACGCGCCATGTGCAATGACGTCATTTCCAGGCGACCCCGGCAATGCCGGGAGATCGCCTGGAAGGGAGGGGGGATCGGTTCGGATCCCTCTCCCTCCCGATCGGGAGGTCCCACAAAAAAAAGCCAGGCACCGCTTAAAAGGGGAGAGTCTAGCCTTTTAAGCGGTGCCTGGCTTTAAGGCTAAGGTCAGACTAACGCAGTATTAACGTGCATTTAGCCGCACTAAATTACGGCCGAACTAGCAGCAAATTCCATCCAATGCCGGGTAGCATACGAAGAACGGCCGCACAAAAGTGCGGCCGCGCAACGCAAGTGACAAACGAACGCAATTTTTTGAGAACTTCAAACCACTAGTACTGACGTACAGAGTGCGCTGCGTCCGCTAGCGGCATGTGTGTGTGATTAGGAGACAAGCCAAGGCTGTAGCCAATTACAAGCTTCAAGCCAGTGGAAAAGTACATTGTGGTCCATTGTGGTGCATTGTGGGCAAACCGAACACGCGGAAATGTTCGGAGTTCGGCGAACAGCCGAACGGCCGATGTTCGATGCAAACTCCTAACAGATCGAACCGAACTGCTCATCCCTAATAACCACAAAGGTTTGAATGATAAAATGTGAAAAAATTATTTTACACGCTTTAAATGATTGAAATCTGAATGAAAAATTAATCACACCGTATCTGCCTGGTTAGGTATACCCGTATCTGTACTATTAAATAACCTAAAATATGATTTAATTTCCCTAAATTCCAAAAAAAGACACCAAAATATTCAGCTCAAGGCCCATAGAGTTCTTAATCTGGCCCTGGCTATGTCCTCTGCCTCTTCCTCTGCACGCAGTGTGCACATTCTTTTTACAGCCTACACAATTTGCGCAGCGGTGATATCCCCACTACACTGATCGTGTAGGCTGCTCTGGAGGTCTGCAGCTGCGAGTTTGTTCAAATAGGAACACACGCGAGCTGCCTACTTCCTGAATACTGCTCATCAGAGTCTCAGAGAGGCCCTGACTGTTAGGAAATACCATGCGGTTTGGAGCTCGGTATGCAGAGTCCGGGTCTGCTAGGAGTGATGGGAGCAGATCGAAGGCAGATAATCCAAATCACGTAGATAAAGGGGAGTCCAGGATACTAGCAAAGGTCGGTGCAGGCAGCGAGAATCGAGGTCAAGGAAAGCCAAGGGTCATACACGGGAAGTCAGCATTGAAGGAACGCTAGAGAAAACAACTATCAGGCACCTTACCTCTGGGAAGGGGGTTTAAATAGCGCGCCACATCTGATGACACGCTTTGGCCCCACTCCTTCTCCACCTTCTCATGCCCTTGTATGGCAGGAGGTGAGTGATGGTTGCGGGGGGGGGTGTCTTCCGTCCTTGGGACCACCTGGTCACGCCCCCTAGTCTGGAGCCCTGGCTGCCGCTGTCTGCAGCCATGGCTGGACATGCCCTCTGACATGCCGGATGGCAAGCATGCCCAGGACCCCTGGTGGAGGCAATCCCCGGCGTGGAACACTCGGGGGGGAGAGAGCCAACACTATGCGCCGCCCTGAGACCCTGAGAAAGCCGTCTGACCGCGGCAGTTCCAGAGAGTGTGGCGTCCGCTGCCAGGAATCGCCAGGTGGACAGCTGAAAGGCGAGTCTGGGGGGAGCAGCTGGTGTGTCCAGACACTGACAGAGCAATGAAATAGCTTGGACCAATGGGAAAGCACCTTTGGTCCAAGCCAATCAAAAAACCACCTGCATTGGAGGCTGGCCTCTGATTGATAGGAAGGGACCCAGGCAGCTCCCCCTGCTCCCTCTAGTGGCGGATACAGAGTATGACACAGCCCAGGCAGCTCCCTCTGCTCCCTCTAGTGGCGGATACATAGTATGACCGGCATAGTCACAGAAAAACAGTTTTTCTATCATATTTTACATTTTTTTTATAGTAAAGTATATGATATGATGAAAATAATGGTATCTTTAGAAAGTCCATTTAATGGCGAGAAAAAATATATATAATATGTGTGGGTACAGTAAATGAGTAAAAGATACTGTAGAAAGTTAGTTAATAACTGTGTATATCTGGCTCTGATACTAGCCAGTGCCTCACCAGCCGCTGACCTCACCGGCACCGCACATCCCTGCAATATTACAATCTTGACACTAAACCTGGTAAAAATCAGTTAGTGCACCGGTGATTGCGCTAGCTTCCACAAGTTTATAATACTTTGCATACTTAACATGGGGAGCGCAATCAGTAATTAGTGTTAGGATAAGTAAGGCATTACAAAGTCCTAGCGCTAATTACAGCACTGAAGGGCTAAACAAAATTTTAGCTGCTCCTAAATACTGGTGCTAACCGATTCCGCTTTTGTGAAACCATTTAGCATTCCTACCCCCACCCCCCAAATTAATCTGATATTCACCTCTCATCCCGATGCGAGAATGGTGGTCCAATTCGCTGCTTCTCCTGGATGCAAGCAGAGTGAGACAGGGGACAAATATTTCCCAGTCTGCCTCTGCAATCACTTTGCGGCACTGCACAATCTCGTGGCCCAGCAGTGCAACTCTCCATGGTGTCCTATGGACTCCAGGAGATGATAATCGTGGCAGCTTAACCCATTATGACGTCTCTGAAGCATCATTTACATTGCATATTTTGTTATGAAAATAAGCCATTTTAATGGTATCTGTCAAACCTCCACCTCATACAATGCAGTGTAGCATTGAAGATGAAGCTTCATAATTATATGCCATTACCAAAAGAGTCAGATCTATGCAATGCTCTCACAACAAAACTTTCCCCATTTTTCTTTAGAGCTTCTATTCAACATCATCGATGCAGAATGTGTGTTTTATCCAGCATGTTATTGATTATGTTGATTTAAAATTCACATTAGGAATTCATTTATTCAATGAATATAGGACAAACACAGCTCTGCGTGGATCATAAAGTAGTTTGAGGGACTGAATCTACCAGTGTAAACTGTACAGAGGCTCATAATATGCCTAACGTTATTGAATGTAGTACCCTGACCCTTTACTGTCACCTTTCATTTTAAAGAGATGTCAAGAACTAAAAGGTTTTTGTACCTTGACTAAAAAACATAGGGTCTTTAAAATGTATGTAGATCCCAAAATCAGGTTTCAATTTTGCTAATCCATTGAGAATGTTGGCCATCATGTAGGGTAACAGGGATTATGCAAACTTGCTAGTAGATACAATCTAAAAGAGATAATTGCGCTCAGATTACAACCTGCTTTTTTCATTACACAAAGACTCTTATCTCTTGTGTGTCAGTTTTACCTCAATTACTGCCTACAATATAATTATCACTTATTGTAAGCATGCATAAGCAAACTGAGGTCAAATGGTCACACATTGCTACATAGACAATAAAAAAGAGCAAGTTTACAACCAGATAAAGCACTACTAATGATTGCAGGACATTTGAATGTATAGGACCTATTCATGGCTCCTGTTATTGTCATTTAAGGAACAAACAATGAGCTCACTTAAGCACCAACAAACATTGTAAATATAGGGAAGGAAGCTGTTTACAACTAAAACCTGTATCTTATTCACATTTCAATAGTCTTCTCTTCGCTTGTGCTATTAAACTGAAGGAGAACATGAAATAAATTGTTAAAGATTCAAATGTTGAATTCTCAGATGAACTGACTGGATCAATTAATTGATGCTCTATGGTAAATATTAAAAATACCAATTCATTTTCCGAAAGTACATTTTATTCAGTCTTCCTAGTTAAATAAAGCAGAATCATTAATGAATATTAAGTAATGGCACTGAATAGAAATGAAGATGTCACAAATGCAAAATCTATTCCTTTCCCTTACTCCCCTGCATGAATGGTTTACAGCCTACAATAAACCTATTAAACTACTGGTAATAAAGGATTGTAATTAGTGATAAAACCATGTAGTTTAGTGAGCCAAGACAATCATCTTTATTTTGGATTTTATTGACTCTAATCAGAATGAAACCTTCGACAATGTCAAACAGATTGCACATGTGTTATGCATTGAAAAAAAAAACATAAAATAAAATATATCATAGTTTTTTAAACGGTTATGGTTGATTATTTTTTAGAAACTCTAATCTTAAATGTAACTTAAAACGAAAAAGAGCTTATGGACCACAGGTTGAGATATTTTTTTCTTAATTTTAAGGTTTTATAAAATATTTTTTTCTTAATTGTAATATCAACTTTTGCAAATATTTAAGTTAATGACTCCTGAAAACTTCATGACACTTGAGATATTCCTGATGACTGCTTTTCTATTAGATATTTAGTCCTCATTTCTTTTTAGAAATAAGTATTATATTTAATCAAATGCTTTACAGCATCAGAAGATAATTTAATTGCTGCATCAAGACAATATAAAAATCAGTATTACCTGTTTGAACCATAGTAGTAGTGGAATATTTACAGTTTAAGATAAAAAAAAAAATTGAGGTTTACTGAACTCTATATGCCAAAATTGCCAAGCTGGGAAAATAGATGAATTGGAAAAGCTTTGCCATTTTGGCTTAAAATTAAAATTCTCTTTATTCTATTTTTCACATTTTAAGTCCTGGTGTAATAAACAGGGTTCAAAAGTTTGATGCATAAGAATAGGAGCATGAAGAAAATAAGGGGCTGTAATCCAACTGAGCTGTTAAACTAATGACTGAAGCACATATTCTAACTAAATAACAAGCTGTGCTTTCACCTTGAAAACTTGGACATTGTGGCTGCTAACTATAAATGGCTCCTAAACTTTGTATACATTGTTTAGTCATTAGTTTGCAACTAGCTGATGAAGAACAAGCTTCACAGTTTAACCCCATTGCTGCAGATGACTTGTGGGGATGTACTGGAGATTCCCTTCTGTAAGCGGAGGATGTCCCCCACACATCATGGGGTCTCCACAACAAAGCGGAGACCCCAGCCATCCATCACGGGGCGGTCTGACTTCCTTGAAGTCAGACCATCTTATTTGTCCCCTCCCGGCTCACTGACGTCATCACACCAGTGCATGATGATGCAATTTTCAGGCACCACCCCGGCAGAGCAGCCCAGCGTTGCTATGGAATCGTATGGGCCAAGAGAGTTTTGATCGCCGAGTTGTATGTTATCCATTAGAACTGATATGATTGCTTTTTTAATACTGTGTGACTCAAATTGTCCAATCGGCAGAGACTTGGTCCTCTCGGAGGAGGTGAATGCATGATTCAAATTGGTGGACGGCTGTGTAACTATAAATCTTGAAGAAGGTCAGGATGGATCACTCTTGACAAAATGTGTTGAGTTATCTCACATTATTTGTTTTTAACAGTCACTTTTGGGTTTATGGTTTAAGGTCTAAATTATTAATTAATTATGGTGTGTCATGTTATTACTAGGCAGTTATGAACTGTGTGTAAGATCCATATGGAACAATAAAAATATAAGTTACCATGAGCAGATGTCTTGCCCTACGAACTTCTGTTTTTCTCCCTTCAGTTGAGTTAAATACAGTCTGTATTTCTCCAAAAGAAAGAAGAGAGAGACCACCCCTACTGGTCTCTGGCACAATAAGGAGAGCCACTGATTAGTTGGCTCCATAAGAACTGAGTGGCATTCTGGAGAGGGGAATATTGTGGATGACCACATAAAATAGACTGTGCTGCTCAATCAGTATTTCCCCCCGTTTCTCTTCTCTTTTTGTGACATTTATGATAACACATCAATCTGCAAGGAAAATATTTTGGAATTACTGAACCAGAGGATTGTTCACACCGGTTCTAATATCAGTATCTACCTTGTGTGTTTTTCACAGGGTGTTGAGAGGGTTGCATGATTAGTGCATGTACCAATAAGGAGGTGTCATATATTTCATATCTTTTATGTGTCACATTTTAGGGGTGCACTGAGAGATTTATTCACAAAATGAGTATACTGTGCACAGTTGTAAGCGATTGTATCAAGCACTGTTTATCTGAGATCGTAGGTGTCAGTAACTGCTGGCCAAAAATAAATAATGCGGCTTGGAGCTCCATGCTGGATGAGCTG
The DNA here is from genome assembly GCA_009667805.1 of Leptobrachium leishanense. Lineage (NCBI taxonomy): Eukaryota > Metazoa > Chordata > Amphibia > Anura > Megophryidae > Leptobrachium > Leptobrachium leishanense. The sequence continues at coordinate 186,177,178 of CM019067.1, read as the reverse complement.
AGGATATGTGTTTTAGACACAAGAGCCCAGCTGTTCATAAAGTACTAGCACCTCAGGAGTCATGCCTGAGGTGTTAAAATTGAAGGGAATGTTCTGGAGTCTAATTGATTTGTATTGCTACAGCAATTCGCCATATTTTAGTGTTCATGTGATAAATAATTCCGTTGACATATTACAATAAATAACTAGTATGTGTAAAATGAATGAGACTTAAGACTCCATAAATACATTCTTAATTAATTTTGCTAGTGATAAACCTCAGCAGATCAAATAGTAAGTGCATAGAAAGTCTTCTGCAAACATAGCAGACAAATACATACAAATAGTCCCAGATCAAAATACATCTAGAGTTTCATACAGGCTGAAAAATGTATGTTTTTTTTAAGCCTTTAAGCAGTAAGCTCTCATAAATATTATTGGTAAATTTGGGATCAATCCCATTAACATACATAAACATGCTAAAATGAATAAGAAAAGAAGTAAAAAATAATGAATACCCAGAGGGTTTTACTCCATACTTTAACAGAGTAGCTACATATACATATTGCAAATCAATAACCTAAACCTGAGGTGTGACATTATGCAGCTCTTTCATTCTCTTTTTATTTATTCAAACTGAATTCTACATTGTACATTAGTAATGATAAATTATATTAAAATTTTCATCATTTAGCTTACCATCCACACCACCACACATTCAGTCAAATGAAAAGCAATGATAATCGGATTTACTGTACTTTGAGGAAACCAAGTATTCACCATAATATAATTCTTAAAATACGATAAATTAAAAAAAAGGTGTTTTTTGAGATAATGATGGATGAGTTTGAAACCACAGGTTTTTAACCCTTTCACGCTGGGCAGGCGGGGCTTAAATCTGGCTACCCAGAGTGTCATAGGCTGCAGGGGAACAGCCTGAGTTCAGGCCATCCCACAACAGCCAACGGCAAAGGAGGCCCATTGAAGTCAACAATGTAACAGTAACAAAGATGTAACCACATTTTGATGACAATATGAATAATGCAAACCTGTACACGCACTCGTAGAAATCAACATGCTGTGGATCACCATCAATTCTCCAACTCCTTCAACATCTCCCGCACACCTCAACCTTCACCTGCCCTGACGCTGCCACTATTCACAATAAGGCTACTCTTATCTCTGCTTTAGACACGCTTGCTCTTCCTCAACTCTGTAATTCCCCACACCGCCTGCTTCAGCCCTGGCACACACCCCAGACAATCTACCTGCAAAGATACACGCACACTGAAGAGCGTGCCTGGAGGAAATCCCAGTCTGTACCGGAATTCATTCATTTCAGTTTCATCTGCGGTCGTACAACTCTGCCCTTCACTTGACCAAACAATCCTTCTTCTCATCTCTTATATCTACTCTGTCCTCCATTCCTAAATTACTCTGCTCCACTTTCAACTCTCTCCCCTAGCCACCCACACCTCCCCCCTTATCTGCCTTTAGCATTCATAACCTGGCATCGATACACCAATGTAATTATTGCGAGGAGTTACAGGATCAATAACAACGTGGGTTTGAGAGCAGTTCTACCCTGGTTGACACACAGTGTCCCGGTGTAACTATAGTTATTTGGCACATTATCTATGTGGGAGACGCAAAGGAAAGGATAGGTCCATCTTGCACGTGGTCACACTGATACACACACCTAATGATAAAACCGATAATTACTTAATCTGACCAAAGGATTTATAAACCTCTTCTGTTCTCAGATAAGGTTCAGCTCCTGATGAAACCGCTGTAGCAAGTAGCGGTGAAACGTGCGTTGATCAAGCACATATGTCAATTGACTAATATCTACTTGGCAACAATGGTTGCTCTTATTGAAGCGATGATTTAAATTGAGCAGTAATTTTATTGCTGTCGGGGAGACCCTGTTGTGGTATAGCGGTTTTTACTGCTGCAGAATAAATATTATAAGCAAGTTTGAGCTATATGCTACCCTTAAAAGCAGTGGCGACTCTAGGAAAAATATTTAGGGGGCACATAAGATACCACAGTCAAAACTGGGGGCACTAATAACTTTCGCCATTAAATCATACCACTGAATAAAACTTAGGTCCCTATCACCTGGTGTGAGGTAAAACACTATCGCTAAAGGAAAAAATTTGCACGAGTTGCTAATACTTAGCGCTGGACGACCTACTAACAGATCACCTTGTCCACAGTAGTCCATGTACAAGGTCATTTAGCACACGCTAGGGAAATGCTACGACCCGGGCTGAGACCCAGCGCTAATGCGGTTGTGTACAGGATAGAAGTGTTTTTTGTTTCCAGTGCAGAGTGCCAGACCATATCTATCCCCTGCCGTCACAAGCTTGTATAAGTATGAACGCATCCAGCGAAGAGCCCTCACACCCTGCATTATTAAAATACTCCAAGATGGCCATATCATCCATGTTTATATGCACACATCTATTAATTAATGCTGATGGGCATTGCATGATAAATGCCACCTGACAGCATGTAGAATCAATACAGTGCATTTAATAGATCCAAAAGGAAGGCCAGGTGAGCGATAATAATTTCCCTGCTGCAGCATATAAATAATACATGTTTCAGGGCAAGACTTATTCATGTGTCCCTTTAAACATGGACCACATGGTCACCCTAATAATAAACCACTTACATACTATGAATAACCCCCAGCATAAAATGTTTCAAATTAGGCAATATATTAGAATTGAAAATAGTATGTGGATAAAGGATACCTTTATAATAGAGACTACTGCAACAGCAGCAACATTGCTGACCAGATCCATTACTATGCTGTATGGGCCAAGAGAACACCTGTGCTGCATTCCTTTCAATTGCCTGTTAGTTTTTGGCGAGGACCTGCTTTTTTCTGTTTTTTTCGAGTTAGCACCAAGGTTGAGCAGTAGGTAAAATGTTGCAATTAGCACCCCTCAAAAATTTAGCACTGGCACCAAATGATCTGTTAGTTGAGATCTCTAGCGTTCCCCATGTTAAGAATAGGATGTGGAAAGTACAGTAAGCTCGCGGTACAAATCGCTAATAGCGACACAATAAGTGATTTTTCCCGTTTGTAGCGAGAGGCTGTTGGTCAAGAGCTAGACTCAATTAACCTGGCACTAGCGCAAAACCATGCCTATACTAGGCTTAGCTCACACCAGCTGATAAAGCCCTAAATAAATATATATGAATAAGATTCCAGAACCCCAGAGTAATCTGATGCAATGATGCCTTTTTGTTGTACTAACCTGATATTTAAATTCAATATTATCCTTGCCGCAATTCGGCAGGTTGTCCGATATCTGCTTCAGCGACTCCAATTTTAGCAAATTACAGTGATCATTCGCTAAATAGGGAACTCACCATATTTTCAGCTAAATGAACTCCCCGAAATGTGACGAAAAGAAGAGGATCTAAAGATGATTAGACTTTTTAGATTCTAACTTCCATAATAACCCCTAAAATGCCATAAATCCAGGGAAATACAATAAAAATAATAAACAATGTGACTTGCAGCCTACTAATTAACCCCTAAAATACCATTAATCAAGGAAAAAATAAAATGTATACTGTGAGGGATGAATCTTGCCCATTAACTCTTAATACACAACTAAACCAAGGCAAAAATGAATGTAATAAACAATGTAATGTATAGTCTGAACATTAACCACTTCAATGCTGAGCCATTTCAACCCTGTGAAAACATTTACGTTTATGTGCAAGTTTTTGTAAAATTTTCTGACTTTTATGTTACAATGAATATGGGCATGTTTGGTATCATTGGAAAGGCCAGAATCTGCCCTTTCCAAAAACACCTAGGTCATCCACATGCGATGGGAAGCTGGATGCTGATTTCTTATGGGGGGCATATGGGGGGCAAGTAATAACCTGAGGGGGCATTTCCCCCCCTTGCCCCCCTGTAGAGACGCCTATGCTTCAAAGTGTTTTCGGTTGGTGTATGTGGATTGGAGGTAGGGTGAGATATACAGGTCCCATAACAACCTAACACTATTTTTTGGATACTGCTATGTGGCAGGATTACTGCATGTCTCTCTGCTGTTTTTAATGGTGATTATACGGTTTTATTCACATTCAATACTGTTATGTTTTATTACACACTCAGGGTACCCATTATCTAGTAGGTTGTGGGAATTTTCTGAAATTCAAATATATGATTGGGTTTAATCACACACACCGTGAGTGTGCATCTGTCCCCAACCTATAGGGACCCATGGCAACATGGTGATCCCATTATAAATCATTGATTACCAGAAAGGATACATTGATATTTCTCTCATTTTCAGGTATGTCCTGTGTTCAAGAGGATTGCATTTTTACAGTAGGTTCAGAAATACAAAGTAATAAATGCATGATATTAAAAACAAAACAAATATAAAGATTAACACAGAAATTAAATATGTAGGAAATATACTCTCTATGTTACATGTTTACAGGTGCATTTTGTATCAAGGTATAGTAATAGAGATTTCTTAAGTGACTTTAGACTGGGGAAGATTTGATGGCGTCTGGGAGGTTAATCCATAATTACGGTGCTATGTAGGAAAATGAGGATCGAGCCACTTTCTTTTTGTATTGTGGTATTACAAGTAAGGTGCAGGTCCTGGTTTGGAGGTTATAGGATGAGGGAACTGCTGGGGAAGCAGTCTATTCAGGTAGGGTGGTAGCTTCCCAGAAAAGCTCTTAAACACCAGGTTGGAAAGGCGAAGGGTGGGTCTAGATTCCAGCGATGGCCAGTTTAGCTCTTTTAACATATCACAATGGTGGGTCATGTAGTTACATTGTAGCACAAAGCGACAGAATTAGTTATACAAAGTAGTAAGTTTATGAAGGTGTATTTGCGGGGCAGCTGCATACACTTCATCTCCATATTCAATGACCGGCCGAAGCATCTGTTGTACTATTTGCTTTGTTACAGGGGGGCTCAAGCAGTATTTGTTTCTGTACAGGGCACCTAGTTTGGGGTAAAGTTTAGATGAGAGTTTTTCAATGTGGGGGCCAGAAAATAGATTTGGGTCTATCCACATACCTAAATATTTGAGAGAACTGACTGTAGTCAGTGTACCATTTGATTTTTTCCTGACGCATAGACGGGAAGGTTGTAATTTATGTAGTTTAGGTGCTCTTCCAAAGAGCATTGTGACAGTTTTGTAAGTATTTAGAAAAAGTTTGTTATCTGCGATCCACTTTTCTACCTCTGTGAATTGTTCTTGCAGCACGGCCTCCATCTGCGGGAGATTTGGGTTGCTAGTATAGATTGCGGTGTCCTCTGATATGTTTGCCAGTGCTCTGGTTAAGTTTACAGCTGACTCAGAATCTTGTCTACTGTTTTTTAATTTGATTCAAGAATGTATTCAAATGAACTGATGACCTTTTTTTTAAGTTAAGGCCAGCAAGCAAAGGTGAATAGAGCAATGAATATAGAGCATTTTAATTCTAGGGAACATTTTAACTGCCATATTAGATATATTTTTTGTTTAGCAAATAAAACCATTGTGTATGTTTTGCAAGGAATTAACAATGTATTTTCAGAATTTTCCAGTCTGGAGGTAGGTAGGTTGTATGCTAACATAACAATGAAGCAATATGTCTGTATGAGTCACTCCCACTCCTTGATCTTTGCAACTCTAAACTATGAAATCAATTAAACCCTCTGTTCCATTCCAGCCTGATTATGTAAAGTTGATGATACGTATATCTCTACATTGGAAAGCTGATACAATTAAGATCAAAGGTATCAAATGGATGGAGCTGAACTGGAGCAATCTATTTTTTCATAAAAAAAATTGTGCATGAGTTCGAACAAAATGTGTGCCTTTTCGGTTATCAAATCATATTAACTTTTTCTTAGTCACGCCGGTTTAAATGCAAACATTGCTTCCAAAGGCACAAAAGACACTTGCATTATTCTGCACTCTATCATCTAGACCCTTTTAACATTTTATACTGACTTCTTAGAATAAATTAGTTGAGTCAATATATTCAGACATCTGTGCTTTTTTTATTTCAGATTCCTGTGAATGCCATCTTTTCTGCTTCTCTGCCTCAAGCGGTACTATAATATATTTTTGTTTAAACATATAAATAATCATTTCTTTTCTGCAGCATATGATTTCTTATTTATAAAGTATTTAAAATTGTTATTAATTGTTCTTAACGCTGAATAATAAAATGGTAAAATAATGAAAGCAGCTTATGGTATAATTAAGCACACCATTAAGCTAATTTTATTTTGACACCAATGAAAAACAGGCTAAAACACAAACACGAGCTGTTAGAAATTATGTAGCAGCAAAGAATAACACATGGTGTGCTTCCACTTCACACCATATACAAAACAAATAAAAGGAGGACTGTAGATTTTTCTTTTTTTCGTGCAATAAGCCACTATTATGTGCAAAAAATAACATTTATAAAATCAGACACTGAGAAAAAGGAGGATAATCAATTCACGTATTGTGACAAACACACATTATTACACTCACTTGTCACACGAGTAATCAACACATTGCTAGAGCTTCTAACATATAACAAACTACCCCAAAATGAAATTAATTCTCTAGTATTGAGCAGATTGTGAAATGTTACAGATATAAAATACTCCATCTGTGTTTGGTGCATCAGACACATACAGGGTTATCCAATAACTGCCAATGTTTACAATTGTGGTAAACAACAGTGAAAAAGCACTGTGAAGCAAACAGCGTAAAAGCCAGTGATCCAGAGAGGGAAATTCAAATAATAAAAAGCGAAGTTTCATTACTGACAGCTTTCTCTGTTGTTTACGCTTCCCTCTCCAGATCGTCAAAATTTATCATGGTTACTTTTAATAGTAACCGTCACTGTTGTTTGCAACAATGATAAAAAATAGTGATTAGCGAAGAGTCTCCATAGTAACATGGGTTCTTCGTGTGCTAGGCATACATTTACTTAAAAATTTTCAGATTCTTTTTTAGATGTTTTTTAAAGTCTGTTTTTTGTACTTGGCATCAGACCAGACATTGCTCACCAATGTGGTAAGATACCTGAAAATAATCTAAGCACTTTGTATTTGAGTTTTAACTTATGAGATGCTGTATTTTATTTAGTGTGTGAAGATTGATTATCCACCTATTATTCGTTTGTTTGTTTGTTTTATAAATATGCTGTTTGCACGTAAAGGAGATTTATAGATCAAATAACTCAGTTTTCTCTCTCTTAAATGGTATTTTGAACATATAGAGGAAAGCTACATAAAACATAAAGAAGCAGGTATCTTTTTTCACATTCTTCTCATCACTTTTGTGTGACCTAATAGGAGTTTTACATCAAGTGTAACCATCTTTTCATTGCCTTGAATTGAGCAATAGGGAAACTATAGTAACCAATAATCTGTTTAACTTCAATGGAAAGTATGTATCTTTTTTAGATAACAAAGGCATAGGATAAACACTAGATACCATTCTAACAGGGATCTGGGGATACAAGACCTTGCCTTTAGAAGCTATAGAGACTCAGCTCATGTTTTGGTGAGCTTTATTGGGGTAAGCAATCAAGTGATAAAAGTGAAGTACTAGCTCTGTATTGTTAATTTACTTTGCTAACACAACGTTGATATAAAATAAAGTTTTGATATGGGATGTGACGGACAAGAGACAATTGAATATCCTTACACCTTATGGAATATTTTCACAAAATATCTCAATAAAATGAGGATACAGACAAGATAATGGGAATATTGTAATTTATAAAGATAATATTCCAGTAAGAACCCAGTGTGTCCACTTGAAATATAAACAAACCAATATAAAATAAACCAGACTTGTTTGTTTGTTAATTTCTAAACAATATCTAAACAATATCTCATTAAAAAGATAGGATGTAATGTAATACATTACTAGATTTGTGAAGATCAAACAAATGTATACTGTAAATAGATAGTAAAGGTAGATAACCCCACATTCCACCCTAGAGTATTTAAAGGTGATGAGAAAAGGATTCACACTTTTTTTGTGTAACAAAAGAACTTCAACAACAATTACATACAAATACAACTAATTGTGTTGTTAGAGAACAAAAGAAAAGCACTTGAGAAGGGAGGAGAGGACTAACCCTGGGAAATGAGGACACTTAGCTGGTAGCACCACCTTTAGAGAGAAGCATAGAAATGCGTATCAGGGAAGAAGATAGGGATCATTTTTAAGATGAAGCATGCCAAATATGTCTAAACATTTGGAAACAATGTCAACTGCAATTACAGTAGTTAACACAAGGGTTAGACTAACAGGAACTCACCAGATATCAGTCATGAATATGGGTTGGGTTTTAATAAACATAGAAACATAGAAAAATGTCGGCAGATAAGAACCTTTCGGCCCATCTAGTCTGCCCAATTACATGGATACTTTACCTGGATTTATCTTTTGTTTAGGATAGCCTTATGCCTATCCCATGCCTGCTTAAATTCAATTACTGTTTTGGCCTCTACCACTTCAACTGGAAGGCTGTTCCATGTATCCACCACCCTCTCAGTAAAATAATGCTTTCTGATGTTACTTTTAAACCTTTGCCCCTCTAATCTAAGACTATGTCCTCTTGTTTTGCTACTTTGTTTCCTTTTAAATATACTCCCTTCCTCTACCTTGTGGATTCCCTTTACGTATTTAAATGTTTCTATCATATCTCCTCTGTCTCGTCTTTTTTCCAAGCTGTACATGTTAAGATCATTAAGCCTTTCCTGGTAACTTTTCTCCTTCAAGCCGTACACCATTTTAATAGCTCTTCTCTGAACTCTCTCTAAGATGTCTATATCCTTCTGGAGATACGGTCTCCAGTACTGCACACAGTACTCCAAGTGAGGTCTCACCAGTGCTCTGTACAGTGGCATGAGCACTTCCCTTTTCCTACTGCTAATACCTCTCCCTACACAACCAAGCATTCTGCTAGCATTTCCTGCTGCTCTATTACATTGACATTAAACGTTCTTTATAGAACAAAGCTATCTCTCATTCTTTCTTGTAATGTGTTTGTCCATCTCTGTGTCAGTGTGGCTATCAACCTGTCTGTCTATCTATGTTTTATAATTCTGTCAAACCTGTATTTCTCCTCTGCGAAATGGATATATAGAAATGAAAACCAATAGTAACATGATTAATGAAAAGTAAGCTAATTTTATGTTTAATACATGTATATTTCTCAAACAAAAGTCACTTTCTTCATAACGTTCATATGTTCTTTATAATGTTTAAAATATTGGTTTCAGAATTTTAGATTTTACGGTAATAAAAGTTAATGAAATGTATTTAAAGAGCTTCCTTATTAACATAACCGTAAATAGCGTTTATCAGCAGCTTGTATTAAGTAAAAAGCATATTTTACACATGTACACAGATTTACTCAAATACACACAATACATTTGAAATTAAATACTTTAATATTTAATTATTTCTATTAACATGTGGCCTTATTATTGCTTTCAATGAGATAATACTTTTTCCCCAGGATGCAATTATACATGAAATAATGTACTCTAGCAGTTGGCCATGCTGTAAGCTACTATGAGAATGTTAAGCTGCTATGTTGGCTAGCTGAGATATCAGCTATAAGCTGACAAGTAATTAAACCAGCATATCTATAACAACTGTCATCTCTTATTCCTGTGAAACTTGGATGTTAACCAAAGCAAGAAAGCCAGAAAAGAAAAGCTTCACATTACTGGGCAACTGCTGAGCATCTCCTGCTGAACAGTTTAGCAGACCTGGGCATTTAGAGGATTGTGACTGAGATCAAAGGGGTCACAGCTCCTTTTACCAATTAACAGCAGGGAGAAGAACATCAAATAAGGTGTAAATTTTAGCTCGGCAGTTTTGAGTAAGTCAAGCATGAAATGCATTCTAATACTCTTGAGTAGCTGCAGCTTTGAGCTATCAATGATGTCACTACAGCTCTAAAGAAAGCTTAATCACACTTTAGAGTGGCACGTAGCAATCCTTCCACAGCATGCACTGAAGCCTTCCACTTCTGCTCTTCTACAATAGAGTTTAGGAGCTTTGTATACTTGTCTGCACTTTCAAAGGCAAAAGGCATCTTCGTGGTACACTATGATATATTATTATTATTGTCATCATTTATATAGTGCCAACGGTTTCCGCAGTGCTTTACAATATATACATATATATATATAGTATGACTATTTTGTTTAAAAATCAAACTAGCAAACCGAGGAAGGCAAAGAAAAAATACTATTTTGTCATTGTTGTATTGTTAGTGCCATATAAACTGTTGGATCATTAAAGCAATTCCTATTCATTTAGTAATGGAAGTGATTATTGTCAAAACAAAAGAACAAACAGTTTATATACATTTATCCAGAATGGATGCACTCAAGCTGAACATCCATTTGTCCTAAGGGTGCTTCTGACGCCATTTACACATCCTGCCAAATTCAGATCACTTCACATTAGTATATCTTTAAAAATTTTAAAAACACCTGACAAGGAAAACATTGAAAAACACCTGAAAAGAAAAACAGTTGGGTTTTACTTGCAAAATCTGATCATACATTGCATAAACTCACCACAATATCAATGTACTCGAGTGGTGTCACTAGGGTTGGTGTCACCCAGTGTACTTTATTGTGTCACCCCTCCCTTCCCTCCCGTGGACCTCATCCCATACCAAAACATACAGAATCCTTAGTATTGTTGCTGCTGGGGTCTCCTTCAAATAACAGAGAGTAAACAGGCAGCATCACTGGCATTGCTAGGTCACAAAAAGACAAAGGACTTTAGCTCAAAAGTAAATTTTATGGCTATTCCCACATATATTTAATCAAATCCTGTGTCGGACCTGACCCCATTTCGCTTATGCCACAATGTCCTTTTATACCCCCATTTCATTGTATGTGCTCACTTGCTATTATGCCTCTATGTCTCCATACCATTTTGTGTACACACAACCTTGCAGAGTTTACAAAGCACTCACTGGTCTATATGGACTCCAAAACTCTCTACAAGTGGTGGCGCTGCTACCGGTAGTGTCTCTCCATAGTGCAAGTTGAACCTATAGTATAGCAACTCGCTTGTAATACAGCTGGTAATCAAGAGCCGCTGATGGATAACGGTTTGGTAGCATTTTTAGATTAGCGTCTCCCTGTTACTAATTAAGATACTTAATAAATAGATATAATATACATAAAACATAGAGCCCACATAAATTCTGAAATACACACTGCACTTTGTCCTCTTCCTAATGTTACCTGTATTTATTTATTTATTTATAAAGTATTTTACTACGAAGGATACATTGAGATTTCTCTTATTTTCAAGTATGTCACAGAGCTGTACTTATCTTGTCAGGTTTTTAGTAGAATGGGTATAACACCCTCATGTCTCTTTATGAATCCTATAGCCTGAAATCCCATATAACTGCTGCACATTCTGTTCCTACCCTATGTTATAATCTGTAATATGTCATTCTGACTATTAAATAGAATGTGTCTGCATTATATAAGGAAGTTATTTATCAGTACCAATTTTATTGTGAGTTAAAGTAATTATTATATATCAGTCTTATTAATATGCACTAATGTGACCTGCATATTCAGTGGTAAATTCAAAAAGGAGAAAGACATTCTGGCTATCTGGAGTAACTTCCCTCCATTTGGTGTTGGGAGTCGCCAACAAATGATGAATGACTTGTTGATTTGTTTCTTATAATTTATTGGAACAACCAGAACAACAAGTCATTGTTTACACATGATTAGAAGTTTATCTCAGACCATGATTATCTATGTAATTCATTTTATGCTTTGGCCTAAACACTTACATGTTAATTAGTTAATGGCAAACAGCAGTGGGCAATTATCCATGACTTCATTCCAATGGCTTTTAATGTGAATATATTTTATAGCATTATTTTACACAGACAACGCTATACCTTACATTTAATTTAGACTCCCATTATTTTTTTTCTTTTAGAGTGAGGACATAAAATATATTGTGTTTGTTGAATAAACCTTTTATATATATATATATATATATATAAAAGAAAAGTTTACGTGAATAGTCTCCAATTTCAAATTTAATATATGTCGCAACTTTAAAAAGATTATTTATACACAATATATATACACATATATATATATAGGATATAGTATTTTTAAGAACAACAAAGTGCATAAAAATAGTAAGTGACAGTTAATTACAAATTACATTCTTGTCCAGTCTATGAGAGCCCCCTGGCTTGAATCATAATAAGGCCCTTAGGCACTCACCTGCCTGCAAACGAACATACGGAGACACAGACTGGGGTGCTATACAAGTTTCAAAACAAGCTGCTAAACACAAAAGCTTATTGGATTACAGAGATTTAGGAAAAGGCATTCAGATCTTTGGCAACAACTCCAGAACTAGATTCACGGGGAATTCTAAAGGCCGAATTACCATTGACTAGATTTGTTGGGGCTTTAGCATCTATAAAGCACCTATACAAGCTAGTAAGAAAAGAAAAAAAAATCATATGACCAATAATTACCTATATTATATAGCAATACATAACATATACACAGCATTATTCTTAAAAATCATTGTGCATAAGATGCTATCTACTCAAATAACCATACATGGAAATATGTTTAATCTTTGCGTCTATTGTGTATTTCCTTTTTCTTTTTCAGATTATCAGAAACAATGTTATAAGTTTATGCATGCAGTTTTATTTTTATTTTGTGTTTGGGCAGAAATCAAAAATTAAAAGGAAACAGTCAAGAGACAAGGCCGTCTTGCTGTGAACCAGTGAAAGGCAATGTTTTTGGTAACTCACTAAAGCAATTCCTATTCATTTAGTGGCGCTAAGTGCTTATTGTCAAAGACAAAAGAGCAAACAGTTTGACACTGAGCTCATTATGTATGTTTAAAACATTCTGGGACTGAAGGCCAGACCACATGCAATAAAGAGGCCGGTGAGTTTGGGGATTAAAAGAAAAAATAGAAGACCACACAGTTTTTGAACAATATCTACTGGTCAGTTTTAAATATCAAGACGAAGGGCAGGAGATGCACAATGTTTTCATATAAAGTAATAGTTTCCATTTAATGAAATAAGTGGCAAGAAAAATTATAAATATTAGAAACAAGGTGAATTATAATGAGTGAGCTACCACTGTGTACATGTAAGTTAAATTGAAGAATGCTGGAGATTCTACGTTTTGGTGTATAATCTGTTTGTAAATATGGTACTCGGTAAGGCTAGGGTCAGACGAACGCATTTTTCTCGTCGTCCGTGAAAAAGTACGTTCGAAGGAATGGACGTATTTTTTCACGTAAAACGCGATAGCGGTCATACGATCCGCATTTTCGTCTGTGATTTTTTCGTCTGTGATCATCAATAAAAACTTTTTGCGTCTCGACGTTATGTAGGCCGGACATCAGCAGCGTCTGACGTCTCCGAATCATGCACACATGCCGCTAGCGGACACAGCGCACTCTGTACGTCAGTATTAGCGGTTTCACGTTCTCGAAAAAATGCATTCGTTTGTCGCTTGCATTGCGCGGCCGAACTTTCGTTCGGCTGTACTTCGTATATTGCCCATCATTGGCCATCATTTGCTGCTACTACGGCTGTGATTAAGTACAGCTGCATGCTCGTTCGCACTGCGTTCGTCTGACCCCAGCCTAAGAATAGTTATCTGATGGAAAATGGTAAGTGATCCTTTGATGTAGCAATGCCAGAACTTTCTGACACAGTGTGGTAGCAGGCTTGACCAACCGCTGCAGTAGAGAATGTTAATATGAAAATTAACAGGGTTAATCAGAGAGTACTGAAATGTCACCGACATTTTGGTGCTCTCTGATTTGTTGCACTTCGGCAATTCCGATTTGCCGACCCTGCAGTGAATTCAGCATTCACCGCAGGGTCCCCAAAGTGTGGCTAATTGGCCGCCGGCCGCCAACCTGCCGGACAGCCACCGTAAACCCACCAGACAGTCGCCAAATGCGCCTGGAAGCAGCCGACAAGCTGCCAAACACAGCCACGACCAGCTGCAGAAAAAAGCAGACAAGTCATCAGACGGGTAAAATTAAAACAAAACAAAATGATTGAAAGTGTCGGATTTTAGAAACATAGAAAACATAGAAACATAGAAACATAGAAAAATGTCGGCAGATAAGAACCTTTCGGCCCATCTAGTCTGCCCAATTACATGGATACTTTACCTGGATTTATCTTTTGTTTAGGATAGCCTTATGCCTATCCCATGCTTGCTTAAATTCAATTACTGTTTTGGCCTCTACCACTTCTACTGGAAGACTGTTCCATGTATCCACCACCCTCTCAGTAAAATAATGCTTCCTGATGTTACTTTTAAACCTTTGCCCCTCTAATCTAAGACTATGTCCTCTTGTTTTGCTATTTTGTTTCCTTTTAAATATACTCCCTTCCTCTACCTTGTGGATTCCCTTTACGTATTTAAATGTTTCTATCATATCTCCTCTGTCTCGTCTTTTTTCCAAGCTGTACATGTTAAGATCATTAAGCCTTTCCTGGTAACTTTTCTCCTTCAAGCCGTACACCATTTTAGTAGCCCTTCTCTGAACTCTCTCTAAGATGTCTATATCCTTCTGGAGATACGGTCTCCAGTACTGCACACAGTACTCCAAGTGAGGTCTCACCAGTGCTCTATACAGTGGCATGAGCACTTCCCTTTTCCTACTGCTAATACCTCTCCCTACACAACCAAGCATTCTGCTAGCATTTCCTGCTGCTCTATTACATTGACTACTTACCTTTAGATCCTCTGAAATAATAACCCCTAAATCCCTTTCCTCAGATGTTGAGGTTAGGACTGTATCAAATATTCTATATTCAGCCCTTGGGTTTTTACGTCCCAGGTGCATTATCTTGCACTTATCCACATTAAAACTCAATTGCCACAGCTCTGACCATTTTTTTAGTTTACCTAAATCATTTGTCATTTGTCTGATCCCTCCAGGAATGTCAACCCTGTTGCAAATTTTTATGTCATCAGCAAAAAGACATACTTTACCATTAATACCTTCTGCAATATCACTAATAAAAATATTAAAAAGATTGGGTCCAAGTACTGACCCCTGAGGTACCCCACTGGTAACAAGACCTTGCGCCGAATAAACTCCATTTACCACAACCCTCTGTTGCCTGTCACTCAGCCACTGCCTAATCCATTCAACAATATTGGAATCCAAGCTCAAAGATTGCAATTTATTGATAAGCCTTCTATGTTGAACAGTATCAAAAGCCTTACTGAAATCTAAATAAGCAATGTCTACTGCACCACCTGTGTCTATTATTTTTGTTACCCAATCAAAAAAATCAATAAGATTAGTTTGGCATGATCTCCCTGAGGTAAACCCATGTTGTTTCTGATCCTGTAATCTATGTGTTTTTAGATTTTAAATGCTGTTTGCAAAAAAACTACTGGAAGCAAATGTCTGGAATTAACATATAAGGTCCAATGAATAATAATAAAAAGGTCTGTTACAGAAAAAAGAAAATACACTATTTAAAAAAAATCTGAAACATTTTTTGCCCAAAAATACTTAAAAAGTGCTAAAAAAATAAAGAGACTTTTTACTGCAGATTAAAAGAATTAAACGATTTAATAGATATTAAATGCAAACAGGAATATTTTTAACATTGAAGCCTATGGGATTCGTCTGATGAAACCTGCTGAATGAAACCACCGAACATCAGGTAATTTCTTTGAAATTTCGCTGCTGTTCGGTGTTCTCTGAATAGCTTAACCATTGCTTCTCTATGGGGGTTTCACTGCCTTCGAACAGCACTGTACTATGCTGACAATTCGGCAAAATTTGGCAAACTGCCTGCTTTCAGAATAGCTGAATGGCCAGGTAATTGCACCATATGGGCAAATTCCGTATTCAGTGCAGATTCAGGGCCAGATCGTCTCTCTCTGAATAACCTCTAAAGTGACTAGTGAGGTTTCACTCCAAATATGGATGTTGGCAAATCATAGTCCAAATTGTGACTAGAAACATAGAAAATGTCGGCAGATAAGAACCTTTCGGCCCATCTAGTCTGCCCAATTACATGGATACTTTACCTGGATTTATCTTTTGTTTAGGATAGCCTTATGCCTATCCCATGCTTGCTTAAATTCAATTACTGTTTTGGCCTCTACCACTTAAACTGGAAGACTGTTCCATGTATCCACCACCCTCTCAGACTATTCAGTTGATATGTAGTTACTAACCTGCTGTAATAAATATGGTTGGTGAAGGCAGCAGATTAATTCACCTGATGGAACTGACTTTTCACCGTTGATTTGTGTGTGCAGTAACCTCCCTCATATCGATAACATTGATCATTCCCTTAATGCCTTCATTTTATGGAATATAATTTTATTATCCTCAATTTGCAGATGCAGTTCATATCAAAGCATCAATGAGAGGCTTTTCTTTTAGAATTCACCCTCTCAACCCACCCCTGACAGCCTATCCTGGTAGAGGATGCATGTAACGCAGAGGAATGGAATTGAGATGGTTATAAAGTGACATGTCTTGCTACCCACGAGCCCTTATAATACACAAATGCATTTTTTGTCATTCAGTAATATGGTTGAAAAAAGTACATGTGCATCCAATGATTAGTGAAGACAGGGCAGGATTAAAATCTCTATGGACCTGGAGATGAAGATTTTGTAGATTATTTTTTTTGGAATTAAGTGAAATTAAAGCATATTTTAGGTTATTTAATAGTGCAGATACAGGTATATCTAACCAGGCAGATACTGTGTGAGGACATTCAGATTTCAATAATTTACAGCGTGTAAAATTACTTTTTCACATTTCATCAACCAAACCTTTGTGATTATATATTCTATAGGGAATTCTTGTTAAAAAAAATTATACAATGATAACCTGTTACTGCATTTTTCTGAGAAAATACACAATTTTAACCAAAACTGAATAAAATTAAAATTTTTGCTCGTGTTTTCGATGATTATGTTTTATGAATAATATGACAATGTATAAAGCACTGACCTTGCTCGCAGGGCGGGAAATGAGAAGGTGAGTAATGGCAGTGCTATTGCTCATTTTATGCAGTCAGGTCACCAGGTTACAAGGTGTTTTCTTCACCAGGGAAAGAATTCTTCATTCATCCACCACAGTTGTTTTCCGTGGTCTCCCGGGTCTTTTGCTGTTGCTGAGCTCACCGGTGTGTTCCTTCTTTTTGAGAATGTTCCAAACAGTTGTTTTGGCCACGCCTAATGTTCTTGCTATCTCTCTGATGGGTTTATTTTGTTTCTTCAGCCTAATGATGGCTTGCTTCACTGATAGTGAAGGCTCTTTGGATCTCATCTTGGGAGTTGATAGCAACAGATTCCAAATGCAAATAGCACACTTGAAATGAACTCTGGGCCTTTTATCTGCACATTGTAATTTGGGTAATGAGGGAATATCACACACCTGGCCATGGAACAGCTGAGAAGCCAATTGTCCCATTACCTTTGGTCCCTTAACAAGTGGGAGGCACATCTGCAAACTGCTGTAATTCCTACACCGTTCATCTGAGTTGGATGTACATCCCCTCAAATTAAAGCTGACAGTCTGCAGTTAAAGCACATTGTGTTTGTCTCATTCCAACTCCATTGTGGTGGTGTAGAGAGCCAAAGATGTTAGAATTGTGTCGATGTCACAATATTTCTGGACCTGACTGTATGTGACAAATGGACAATACTATCGCTCTGGAACAAAAAATAAATAAAAAAAAGCTTTTATTTTTTTCTTCTTTTAGATTTTACATGGTCGTGTTTGGTATCAATGCAAAGGCCAGACTTTGACCTGTCTAAAGACACCACACTTGCTCTTATGCAGTGTAAAGATCAGAGACGCGGGGTTCCAAAGTTCCCCCAGTGCCCCTCACTGCAGTGCAGGGTTTTGATGGAATAATGCGTAATAACGAATTGTGCCAAGGCCTCCACACTTGTTGGTGACATGAGAAATGAGATGGTGAGTTACTGCAGCATCATTGTTCACTTTATAGTTGAAAAGTGAACAATATTGCTGGGTTAGAAAGAAAGAAAAAAAATATTTATTTATTATTTTATTTTTATTGTTGCATAAAATCTGATCATGTTTAATATCATTAGAAAGGTCATGCTATGACCTTTCCAGTGATACCTTGCATGACCCTGGTATGGAGTCAGAGATACAGGGGTCCAAATGCCCATCAATGCAGACATACACTATATTGCCAAACGTATTCGCTCACCCATCCAAATAATCAGAATCCGTTGTTCCAATCACTTCCATGGCCACATGTGTATAAAATCAAGCACCTAGGCATGCAGATTGTTTTTACAAAAACATTTGTAAAAGAATGGGTCACTCTCAGGAGCTCAGTGAATTCCAGCGTGGAACTGTGATAGGATGCCACCTGTGCAACAAATCCAGTCGTGAAATTTCCTCGCTCTGAAATATTCCACAGTCAACTGTCGGCTGTATTATAAGAACGTGGAAGTCTTTGGGAAAGACAGCAACTCAGCCACGAAGTGGTAAGCCATATAAACTGATGGAGCAGGGTCAGCGGATGCTGAGGCGCATAGTGTGAAGAGGTTGCCAACTTTCTGCAGAGTCAATCGCTACAGACCTCCAAATGTCTTTCAAGTGGCCTTCAGATTAGCTCAATAACAGTGAGCAGAGAGCTTCATGGAATGGGTTTCCATGGCCGAGCAGCTGCATCCAAGCCATGTGCAAAGCAAAGCGTTGGATGCAGTGGTGTAAAGCACGCCGCCACTGGACTCTAGAGAAGTGGAGACGCATTCTCTGGAGTGACGAATCGTGCTTCTCCATCTGGCAATCTGATGGACGAGTCTGGGTTTGGCGGTTGCCAGGAGAACGGTACTTATTGAAAATAGAGGGGAGGCACACAGATGAATGAAATTAATAGCAATTGGTAGTGAAATTCGTAACAATGCACTCACGCAGCATATTAGTTGATAAGCTTGTAAAGGTATCTTTGCTTGTATGTTACCGCTTCACTGATTCTAGAGCGTCGTATTCCTTGTTCACCCCGCCGCCACAGGACCACCAACAAGAAAACAATTCCAGTAAAAAATTATTTATTCGTAACACAGCTTGATAAAATTCCAACACGTTTCGTCCGAATATACAAAGGACTTCATCAGGGAAAACAATAAATGCATACAACCTCTTCTCCTCCCCGCTCTTAAATACAGAAATTCTTTGAAAGAAATCAACAGGACGCGATTGAACACAATTAAGTAAAAGATCGACAGCTTCTGCGGGTCCGTTGTCACCTCCAGTTCCGTGCGTTCCAACTGGTGCGCATGTCCGGAAGACGGAAATGACGTATAGGGTCCTCTCTTTCCTTGTAGTCCTCAAAGCGAGAGTACCGAATGAAGAAAAATCTTCTCTGTTGGCGGCGTGTACTCGCGCTGACGGCAGTCGGTTTGGGGGAATCAGTCCATATGTTTTTTTAACCCTTCAATATCCAGGAGTGAAGATCACCCTGAAAATAGTCTCTCGGCATCGGGGAAAACCATGAAAACATATTAAAGTGATTATAATGTATTAAAATAAATAAAATGCACATGAAATCAAAAGCCAAAACAACCAACTATAGCCCCAGTTCATAAACAGTTCTTAATATCCAAGTCTACATTGAGACCACCCAGCTTCCATGTACTTATTTATCCATGCCTTCTCCTTCCTTGCCAGGGTCCTCATGTTTCTCCATCTGGCAATCTGATGGACGAGTCTGGGTTTGGCGGCTGCCAGGAGAACGGTACTTGTCTGACTGCATTGTGCCAAGTGTAAAGTTTGGTGGAGGGGGGATTATGGTGTGGGGTTGTTTTTCAGGAGCTGGGCTTGGCCCCTTAGTTCCAGTGAAAGGAACTCTGAATGCTTCAGCATACCAAGACATTTTGGACAATTCCATGCTCCCATCTTTGTGGGAACAGTTTGGAGCTGGCTCCTTCCTCTTCCAACATGACTGTGCACCAGTGCACAAAGCAAGGTCCATAAAGACATGGATGACAGAGTCTGGTGTGGATGAACTTGACTGGCCTGCATAGAGTCCTGACCTCAACCCGATAGAACACCTTTGGGATGAATTAGAGCGGAGACTGAGAGCCAGGCCTTCTCATCCAACATCAGTGTGTGACCTGCGCTTCTGGAAGAATGGTCAAAAACTCCTATAAACACACTCCTAAACCTTGTGGACAGCCTTCCCAGAAGAGTTGAAGCTGTTATAGCTGCAAAGGGTGGACCGACATCATATTGAACCCTATGGATTAGGAATGGGATGTCACTTAAATTTATATGCGAGTCAAGGCAGGTGAGCGAATACCTTTGGCAATATAGTGTAGTTATCCTTTCTCAGGGCCTATTATGGTGCATGGGCCTGGAGCTGCTGCTGAAATAGCCTCTTTGTTAATAGGGCCGTGAGTGAAGATGGCTGTTTTCAGACAAATACTGAACTGTGTAGACAAGTGAGAAGTTGCAGCACATATGCTACATGTATTACTTACAAACCACAAATAATCATAAACTGTTAATTTTCTTGTACCAAAAGGAAAAAGCCAAAGAATGTAGGTAGGGACCAAAAGAGTCAAAAGCAGGAACAATTCAACGAGCAGGTACACTATTTTGTAAATGCCTATGCAAAAACAAGATTTAAGTGCTAGGACCACTTACTTGCAGCTCAGTTAGCACGAACAGTGTAGAGGTCTGAGCACATATCTGTAGTATATATTAACCCTTTAACTATCTAGCTCAAACATACTAGATCTTCAAAAGCAGTTTCTGGTGCCCTGATATTGAGTATATTCAATTTGGTTTAATTCAGGCCAATGTAAATGTATACCGGTTACTGCAAATGAAATTCATTTGCAAATGAGCTCCAGAATGTGCCCTAAACATTTTAGCATATTGGGTATGACATCTGAGCTACTGTCTCTGCCGCTCCCCTATGCGAGTCCCTTCACTGGCTCCCCATCCACTGCAGAATTAAGTTCAAAATCCTTATCCTTACCTACAAAACCCTCACTAACTCAGCTCCCCACTACCTGTCCTCACTAATCACCAAATACACCCCAGCCCGCTCCCTAAGGTCAAACAGTGACCTGCGCCTAGCTTCTCCCCGCATCACCTCTTCCTATGATAGACTGCAGGACTTCACACGCGCAGCCCCCACTCTCTGGAACGCTCTCCCTCGTACTGTCAGACTTTCCCCTAACTTCTCTTCCTTCAAACGCTCCCTTAAAACATTCCTATTTAGGGAAGCCTACCACCCAACTCACTGACGCAACCATCAATCACTCTCACCTTACAGTCCTCTCCTCCTGTTTCCAACCCCAACCCTCCTAGATTGTGAGTTCCTACGGGAATAGGGCCCTCATCTCCTCCTGTACTGTTTGTCAAATGTTGTTCAATGTATTGTAACCCTGTCTATACTGTGCTTATTGTACAGCGCTGCGGAATATGCTGGCGCTTTATAAATAAAGAATAATAATAATAATACTAAAACAATTTGAACAGCTGGGACTCTGTACCTAAAACACAGAACGGCAGTAGCGCTGCAATAGTGCTCTTTAGTAAACAGACGTGACCTCTGCTTGTCAAATAGGGCTACTACCTAATAGTAAAAAAAATACTTTGAAAATATTCAATTATTTTTTACTATATAATTAATTAAAAGAAATTTAAAAAAACCACTGGGTCCTTACGGTGGTTTTATGGAAAATCACTTGGTAGTGACAGGGTTGAATAATGAAATTTGACTTGATTTCGAGTTCAAGTATCTGGTCCATTATACTGCCACATTATAAAAACGGGTTATTATTATTATTTAAATAAAGACTACTTTTATGACATATATTCCTACCTGTACATGTAACAGTAATCGCTATGCTGTATATTTTTAAGGTTCTACACTGTTATAATGTGGCAATTTTAGTTGATACTTTAGTAAGCCATTTATAGTTCATTTTCATGTTTAGTCCTTTGAATTAAAAAGTGCTCCATCCCACACAATGTATACACAAGTGGATTCAGTGAGGCGGGAGGGTTTTACAAAACATATGTTACATCTATAATATCTAATTGTAGGAAATAATGCATCTACGCATTAGGGGGCTATATATGCAATGATCTATGAGGCAACACAGCCAACAATAAATAAAAAAAGACTCAAAGTATATAGCAGCTTATGCCTTTCCTGCTAAAATACCAGGAGTCTTGTACGACCATTTGACCTCAGTTTTGTTTATGCCAAGCTCACACTGAGAGAAAATTTAATGTAAGCTGTAATTGAAGTAATCTGATAGATAAGTATCTCTGTAAAATAAAAAGTATAGTTCTCTGACCAATTATCGGATTTAAGGTTAGGTATTTTGTTTTCAAAGCATGATAAGCAATCTTGGCCACATAGCCACTGTGAAAAAGGAAAATAAAGTGCAGCACGTTCCTGGGAAATACCTTTATAACAGTGGAAACAAGTAGGTGAAAGCATTGTGGGTATCCTTGGGACATCTCCAACTACCCAGAACCTTGTCAGTGCTTTCATAAGACAAAAATAACAGAAAATCAAACATACAACACCAAACTATAAATGTTTTTAAATATGATGCCATAAGTGGAAACAAAAACCTTTTTGTCCATTTGGTTGAGCCTATCATATATCTGTTAAAGGGACACTACCACTTAAATAAACTGTAACTAGATTACTTGTGCATTACAAATACAACCACATTATAAAACACATGCTGCTGTTTCTTTTCTTTGCTTGAAGTAATTGCATTGAAAAAGGAAAAAACAAAGTAAGGTTTTTATCTTTTGTTTCCACTTTGTGTATTTTTCCCATGATGCAATTCTATGTTATTTAACAGTTAATGAGATGGCGGTAGGAATGTTTAAAAAAGTCTGCAGGAGGGTATTGTTCTCTATGCGGAGATAAGTGATGGCAGCCGAATAAGATATGATAGGGAGCTTAACATTTTTCCTCCGCAGGGCATACTATGCCATCCCTGCAGTGGGTGGGCATTGAAGCCGCAAGGTGTACTAGTATGCCCAGTTGACTTTAATGGGCTGACTTGGCCCGCCCTACAGTTGGCCCATGCCGTGCGCCGTGCGCCATTGGCTGCTGCGGGACAGCCTGAACTCGGGCAAATGGATGTGCCCAGTGTGCCTAGTAAAATATTTTCTTTACTAAACAAAGAAGAGAAAAACAAAGTACATGTAACATATCAGCAACATAAAATAAACACAATAAGAACATTTCATATTTTGGTGGTAGTGGCCCTTTAATGCTGGCGATCCAAGGAGGTGATACAACATACTTTTAAGCAATTGTGTTGTAAAAAAGGGATGCAATGACAATTGGACTTTTTTTTGCAGCTATTTTGCTTCCTGTAAATGGCCAGGTTACCATTAATCCCTCCTCTGTAGTAAACAAAGGCAACATTTTAGCCTTTCCTTGTTAGTGAAACACACAGCCCCTAACGGATTTCTTTAATCAGCATCTGCAATTCTTTAACGTTCTTACTTTTTTTTATTTCTACAAACATAAAGGTGACAAGAATTGTACTCCATATGCTACAGGGTTGCTAATCGCCGATTTATACAAAGACAAAATTGCATTTTAAACATATTTACTGCTTGTAATACATCACTTTCTGAATAATGTTTGGTTAGCAGTAGTAACAACAAATATACCTGTATTGTAACTTTCTTTATTTCAGTTGTGAAAGAAAAGGAAATCTGAAAATCTGAAACTCTATCAGGGTTATTCAGAGAAAGGTGAAACTCTGGAGAACTTTTGGAGAAGTGAAAATTCTAGGTCAAAATAGCCGATTTGGAAAGTGAGATAAATGGGCGAATTTTTCTGGTTTGGCTATTTTGACCTAGAGTTCTCACTTCTCCAAAATTTCTCCAGAGTTTCACCTTTCTCTGAATAACCCTGTATATCTGAGACAACTGGGGGAAAGCCTGTAAATGATCTTATCTGAATTTCATTAACCCCTTCAGTACCATGGCCATGTATATATTGGATATTCAAAACGCCCCTGTATGAGTCCAACACCGAGTAAACTCAAATCTGACTACAGAATGTGCTCCCCAATTTTCAGCATCTCGGACATGTCCTCCAGGGTGCTTAGACAGTTTGAACAGCCTGGAGATCCAGTTTCTTTTAATCCAGCTGTATTATTATACATGAAGTAATGCTTTTTCACCATCTGCCCATCAAATAAGCTTACTCTCTCTCTAAAATGTCTCTAAATAGCATTTTCTGAAGTTTGCATTCATTTGTACACTGTTTGCAATGGAATGTTGTTTTCCATAAATCCACTTGACCCTGACAGTGGCTTTCCGGAATACAACTTGATTTTGAAGGAGGTTAAAACTGGCCGAACAAAAGTTACAGAGTGAAAAAAATATATATTTCTATTCGAATGGAGAGGGTAATAGTATCTTGATAATGGCTTCATGGTGTGTGAGCCATTATGCATTAATGGCTTTATTCCACCTGAGCAGCTGTATCAGCATCTTGAGTCGTAATATTTGGGAGTCACTAATATAAATTCCATGGAGCCAAGCAGAACCCTACACAAGCTTGCGTATGCGGGTTTACACCACAGCCAAGAAGGACACTGGGGACTTTTCATTGCCAGTGCTCGCTGCCGCACCATACAACGGATATTTTGGTGTGGTTAATAAAATCACTTAACATCCGACTCTGAGAACTGGTATTCTTTGCAAAATACCTCCGCAAGCCAAGAAGAATGAGCTAAGTTGGAACAGGCCAAGCAAAGTTTGTAGTGGCTCAAACGGTTCTAGTTGTTAAGCTAACGAATGCAGCCGTTTTGTCTTTAAATAACCGTATCTCTAGAATATATGTCCCAATATTACAGCATAGAGATACAGCTCTACCAGGCAGAATGGATACTTGCAGGACTCTTTTCTTGTTTCATCTAGTATTCCACTATGGTCAATTGCCACTTTCAAGAATTGTATTAAAATGGACAACTGTATGTTGTGTACATTTATTGTTAATGATCGAGTGCTTTGCCAAAAGTCAGTTTAACAACGCTGACAGACTTTTTAATTTAATTATATTTTCTATCATTTAAGATCAAGAGATCAGTCTCCAGGTTCTTATTGGTTGCTCTTTATTGGACTTGAATACAAATTAAGGTATAAGGTTTTCGAGGTTTAAGGCTACATACGGGCAGATTAATTGGCAGTACACCGCATACATGACCCATTAAGCAACCATTCAGCATCAGGAAAGTTATCAAGGTTGATTAAAGTTACCATAATTTATTCGACCATCTGACAAAGAAAACTCATATTTAGCTACTGATTATTAATTGCATGAGTGTTAGATGTCTTGAAATAGACAATTTGGGGACTTTTGCTGTTTTAGACAACTCACTTATGCTTGTCTGAATCAAATAAAAAAGAAAGTAGACATCCTGAACTTAAAATGAGTGTTTATTTACCTAGAACTATATATGCACAGTACATAACCCATAGAGGGGCGCAAAATAAAAGTGTAATATGTTGCTAATGGGAGTTTTTTAAACATAAAATACAAATCTCAGCATTTTCAATTTTAAACCACAGTATTTGATCTGGAGGTTTTCACATATAAAATAGAAAATTGAATTGGAACAAAAAACGTGAAAGGAAATAACATTATTCTTGGAAAGTAAGTCTTATCAGTAGTAAAGTGATTTTTACTCTGGTGACACTGACAAAGGTAATCCATCATGTCATCAGCTAGAGTGATGGATGTACCCCACACCTCATCTTTGTTTGTCTGCACAGAGGGCCATGTAGGAAGCCAGGAGGCAAGTAACACTTAACCCCTCAAGCGTCATGTTCCCGCTGTGCTTCAGACAGCATGTCATATCTGAAAGGCCAACAGAATGAGTGTAAGTCTATATCGACCTGCACAATCAAGCATCAGTTTAACTACACACTATGTACCCCTGTAACATTATTAACTTCATTATACAATTACATCCTGTGTGCTAGACAAGACCTTTCAGCGTGTGTTCTATTAAGTCATTTCAGATGTCTAATAAAATCTCATTGCACTTCTGTTCTTTATAAAAAAAAAAGTATACTAAGCACCATTTAAATACACACATATTTATATGCAATGCTTTGCCGAACTACCTTGTTTTTAAAAGACCGTTCAGGAAAAGTGCAGATAACGGCTAACTCTCTTTTCCAGCCTGCACTCAATTAGAGGTGGATTGATTCATAATCAATCAGCTTGTCAGATACCCAAAATTCAGGGACTTGCTGCTAATCAATAAAAGTCAATAGATGTGAATGCAAATTGAGCAATAATATGGGACATTACAT
Source organism: Leptobrachium leishanense (assembly GCA_009667805.1). Taxonomy (NCBI): domain Eukaryota; kingdom Metazoa; phylum Chordata; class Amphibia; order Anura; family Megophryidae; genus Leptobrachium; species Leptobrachium leishanense. The sequence continues at coordinate 186,150,782 of CM019067.1, read as the reverse complement.
GTCATTGATCAAAGCATGAGATCCATTCTTGCAACAACTGTATGTTTTGATAAATGCTTAAGTAATTCTAGTAGTCTTGTCTCTGAGTCTTTTGAGACAGAAGAACAATGATTCTTAATTGCTTTCGAGCCTTTGTAATGGATATATCATGGGAAGCTCCTTGCAGAGTCATAGTAACTTACAAACTATGCAGACTTCAAAATGATTTCTTTTCTTTTTCTCAACAAGCTTTAATGCAATTCATATATCGACACCAAATGATAAACCATTTTGTCGGACTATAATGCAAGGAATGGTACAGGCCAACTAAGCTCTCCTTTCTCCTGAATTCAGAAAGTAGAATGGACATAAGTGAGTGCAATATGTGACTACTCATTTAACCATTTACTGTTGGAACATGTCCGAAAAAAAAATACATATATATAATAACTATTAGTATTATCTATTTTTTTAAACTACGTAACTGTATTAGTACTCACCGTATTGACTTTGCCTTGCCTTGGTAATTGCACGCTGCCCTAGTTGTCAGTTGTCATGCATTGCTCTATGTTAAATGCTTTATATGCTTTATATGGTTTGTCATGTGTATTCATTTCCTGCTATTGTGTTTATCTTTGTTCATGTTTGGCTGTACTATGCACAGTAACCACTGGAGTGTGCTCACTGGAGTATATATGTAAATCCAGTAATTTAATTAATAATTATCTACTATTATTAATTAATTAATTTATTATTATTACATAAGAATAGCCTATGTGCTGCAATATATCCCCAGATTTGCCTGTTAGAGATAAAGAATCTCTCCTCTTTGTAAATCAGTCTGCAACAAAATTAGATGTGAACTCAATGCTTACTCTAACTGCAACTCCACACACTGGTTGACGTGCTGTCTTGGCTAGTGGCTACCATACTTACACTGTTGCAGGGATCCCAAGTCTCCCGGAAGTCCCAGTAGTCTCCCTGAAGTGAATGGGGCTCCCTGGTACCCGTAAATGCTTCTGAAACTCCACGATTCAGGAGAGGTGGGATCACTATTCTGCAGAAAGCCAGTGTAGAGCTACATCTCCAGGCATGCAATGCTCTGCTGATATCAGCAGGCAACGCCCAGACAATGACAGTTAATACGTAAGTTCGGCGCAGACTTTCAGATGGGGGAAAGAGTGTGTGAAGGGAGAGAAGCAGGCTCCAGGCAGTATGGAGGCCAGAAGGAGGCAGGGGTCCCCCAGCTCGGGCTGTGGGATGCTCTGCACTCTCATTACGTAAGGGAAGCTACACTACAATGCAGCAATATAGTGCAGGTGGCTTGTTTATGGTCGTTCCTGCTGTGCTAGGGTATAGAGGCTCTGGCATGTGTCTGCTGTCTGGTGGTTCCAGTACACGGTGGGCATTTCATTTTTATTATTCTGAGAGAGGCCTATCTGCTCACTCCATAACCCCTCATTGTACCTTTTATGTCCTCCCATAGCCCTTCCAGGTCTTATCATATTTATTAAGATTTTACCTCTTTGATATAAGCTGTTTCTAATTATTTCAAATTTTTGTTTGAAAGTAAAAATATTGTGGGAAAAAAACCCACTATCAAAAACGGCATCAAAAAGGTGGGGGGGGGATGAGTTTTTGCAGGTTGGGAGGTCTGCTGTTGTGCCCAGGTTCATTTTTGCTACAAGTGGCATGATGTAAGGGATAATGTGATGATATTGAATTGGTCATAAAGATTAATACAAAATCTCATTCCTTGATTAGATATTGCAGCCAGTTTTTACCCAGTTTCAATGTTGATAGTCACCATGTTTCCTCCTACATGGGTACGTTTGCTGTGGGCTGGCATACGGCACTGAACAATTAACCCTCACTAACTGAAGCAAGCATACTGTCAGTGTGCCAACAGCCAATCAGTATTCATTTTGTCGACTACTGTAGATACTCGAGTATACCGCTAGACTTTGGTGACACAAATTTACCTTAAAATTGGAGGGGTCGTGTTATATTCGAGACATCTGCATCGCGTGGAAAAAAAAAAACTTGCCTTGCTCTGGATCCGAAGTCTCCCGGAAGTTCCAGTAGTCTTGCTGAAGTGAATGCGGGCTCCCTGATGCTTGCAAACACTTCAGGGACTCCCAGATTCGGGAGAGGTGGGATCCATCACGGCCAGAGGGCACTCTCGGTTTAAGCCAATAGTTCACCTTGCTCGCCTCCGCCGGCCATCTAATTGCTAGTAAAGAAGACGGGTGGCCAGCGGCTTCATACGTAGTAACAACTGAAATCATTCTAGAGCAGTGCACCCTGGCCTGTGGGGGAGCCTGACTGTGTTAAGAGAACCTTAAAGGATTTTAATTGCTTACCTGTAAGGGAAACGTTTGTTCCTCTCGTTATATTCGAGTCTTGAGTATTCTCTCATTTCCATAATAAATCTCTATCCATCGCGTTATATTCGAGTCCCGCTATACTCGAGTATCTACGGTAATAATCTTAGTCAAAGACTTAGGGCCCTATTCCAAGGTTTGTGTAAACTTAACCAGAGCTGTTGCAAACGTAACAACCCCATAAACTATAATGGCTCTGGTAGGTTTACAAAAGCTCTGGTTACTCTTGGAACTCTCAAGTAAGAGAGAAATGTGAATTTTCTATAATCAGTTAAGATGTTTACTCCAGGAGTATATGCCACTGCAAAACCGCCGATTTAAAAAAAAAAGCTGAAAAACGTATCGGATCCGATCCAATAAATTATCGGATCAGATCCAATCCGGTAAATCACCGCAAACCCAGCAAAAACATCCAAAAAAAGCCTACGATCCGCCAAACACAGCGCCGACCAGCCGTCGGAAAAAGGCTGGACATTAGCCGACGAACGGGTTAAAAAAAAAAAAAAAAAAAGGTTGAAAGTGTGAAATTTCAAAAGATGTTTGTAAAAAAAACTACTGGACGAAAATGTCTGGAAATAACATATAAGGTCCTATGAATAAAAATAAAAAGGTCTGTTATAGAAAAAAGAAAAAAGCTATTAAAGAAAAACCGGAAAAGGATTTTGCCGAAAAAATACTGAGAAATGCCTACAGAAATCCTAAAAATAAATAAAAAAAGTGACTTTTTGCTTCAGATTAAAAGAATCAACAGTTTATTAGATATTGAATAGAAATGGGAATATTTTTAACATTGAAACCGGATTCGCCTGCTGTTCAGTGTTCTCTGAATAGATTATTAACCATTGCTTTTCTATGGGGATTTCACTGCCATCGAACAGGCACTAAATTTTGCTAGCAATTTGCCAAAGTGTGGCGAACCGCCTGCTTTCTGAATAGCCGAATGGAAACGAAATTGCGTCGTATAGGGAAATTCACTGATTGGTGTAATTTCGGGGGCCGGATCGACTCTCTCTGAATAAGACTATGACTTAAACTAAACTAAAGCTTTGCTACTGGACATTCTCCCCCAGGACAAAATTACAATGTTATTCATTTTTATGAAATAAGAAGTCTTTTGATGCTCATCTTCCACACCAACAAACATACTACAATATGATACAGCATTCCACATCAATGAAGGACAGCATTGTTGTATGTTATACAACAGCTGTTTGAACCCAGTAACCTCTAAACTGCCATAACATCTTTTGTACTCTCATCAGTAGATCACAACAAAAGTTTGTAGGTAATTATTCCAAACATTGCATTCTCGTATGAACTGACCATGCAAAATATCAAAGAGTGTGTTTCAGAGAAATAGAATCCACAAAGTTCTCAAAGACCCACAAAACGTCCTAAGCAAACATTAAAAACCTGTCAAATCATTCACCATGGTATTTCAACTCAGAAAATCACATTATCTACCAGAGATGTGCTAATTTAGGCTGGGGTCAGACCAGCGCACTATTAACGTGCGTTCTGGCGCACATAATTATGGCCGCACTAGCAGCAGATGACGGGCAATGACGGCCAATATACGATGTACGGCCGCACAAAAGTCCGGCCGTGCAACGCAAGTGGAATTTGAACGCATTTTTCTGAGAACGCTGAACCACTAGTACTGACATACTGAGTGCGCAGCTGCGGCATAGCGGCGTGTGTGCGTGATTAGGAGATGTCAGACACTGCTAATGTCCAGCCTACATAACGTCCAGACGCAAAAAGAGTTTTATTGACGAACCGTACAAAATCACGCCCGATAATGCGCGTCGTCTGACCGTTTTTGCGCATTCCGTGAAAAAATACGTCAATGCGTTCGGACGCACTTTTTCACGTTCGCGGGGAAAAATGCTTTCGTCTGATCCTAGCCTTAAAAGGGAACTTCCACCAAAATAACAATAGAAATGTAAATTAAGACAGCCTTTGCTTATGATGATCTCATTCTGTCTTCAACCAGATTAATAAAGAGATAAAAAAAATAAGGAGCCTATTCCAAGCAAAGTCATTATTGTTAACAAGTAGGGCCTTTTAAACTTAACTGCACACTCATTAACCATAATGCTTCCTACACTGTTAAAGCCATGCCTCAAATTTTGCATGCGGCTTGGCTGTTACGGCAAGATACTGTAAATTGACAGTTAAGTACAGGTAGTGTTAATTTGTGGGAAGCCAAGGGATAACAAGCCGTTTCAAGCTCACCAATTATTCTCATCTCCAGCTGGCATGAAAAGCATATGCTGGCTCTGGTTTTAAGTGAGCAAAACAAATGTGTACGGGATCTCTGAAAACAGGCAGCAGCACTAGTGGCCTGCCCCGATCAGGACTCATATGGTTTTAGCTTGATTGTTGCATTACCAAGAAGACTATGCCATATGCAAATTAGTCTGCTATCATCCAAAAAAGGGTGACCAGAAGTGAAATGGTATGGAAGTCTCTTCTGCTTGAGAGAAACTGCAACCCCTGACGATTGTTGCGGCCTTGTAGGGTATAACAGAAACTTCTCTAGGCACATATCTGGTATTAAGTGATTGGATTTTGCTTTTGCAAAATCACTTAATACAAAAAAAAGAATCTTGGCTCACCTCTTGCCCTATAGTGCAGAGAATGGCATGATCCAAACCATTTTCTTACAACTGGCAGAAGAAAACTGTAACGGTTAGCCCCTGCTTGGGCCACCATGGTGGCTTGGAACATGAGATGAAGCCCTTAAGGCAGGTAAGTAACTGACTGGACACAAGGACAGACGGATTTCTCCAAAACCAAGGAGCACCAAAAAACAGAACAGAATTGCCACTAAGCTCCGAAGGCTTCAAGACCGACAGACAACTTAGGACACTCAGAAACACAAAGATACACTTGACAATCCGTGAAGGGAGCAGGCTGCAGGACAGTAAACAAAACAGACAGACTATACTAAAAGAGGTCCTTATAAGCGGCCTCTGAATATAATACTAAACTAAGACAGACAAGGTACATAAAACATGAAACATACAAGAATCGTCAATCAGACAGAGGTTGGCAACAGATCAGAAATATACGGTACCAGGGGGGAGTAGAAGGGATAGTCAAAAATAAAGCCGAGGTCAGAACCAGAAAACACTTGAACAGGAATGCTTTGCAGCAACTCAGGAAACACGAACCAGACAGAACCACCATCAAACTCCACAAACAGTCAATGAGGCTCTGTGCTGCTGGGAATATATAGGGAGTGGGTCTGTGTGATTGGGCCATGTGACCCCAGACCAGGAGATCACAACAGAACCCCAGATCAGCCCTAAACAGCACAGCCAGACACACCATAGGGGAAAAACAAACATGAAGACCCTTCACCACCAGGGGGCAAGGCCGAGACGTGACAAAAACTGGGAACATATAAATATCAGAGGCCTTCCACTTAACCTGGGGTACCCATGGTTACGCAAGATACACAAAAGTATCCAGGAGTTTCAATGAACTCCAGGAGACAAAAACAGTGGTGGCCTAGCAATGCTACAGGTGTCTGTTTGCAGCTCCATGATATTATGAGTAAGTCGGTAACACTAAGTTCCGCTATTAGTGGCTCGCTATCACCACTTTGTATTCCTCACATGATGCAGATTCCTCAAGTCATAAAATTTGGTAAAGGCAAGTGGGAAATTGTTTACATGTGACATATTACTTAATTCACTATAAGTATTTTTATTACTACTAGTTACAAATATATTTGCCTTATAGTACTGACAACCCTAGATCACACACAACACACCATTCTAGCTTATATACATGGAAATATTATATATGTCAAATTATTTATTATTTAAGTGAAAATAAATGGAAAAAGTGGAAAATCTCTTTCAGTCCATGATCTTCAAAGGCGTCCTCATGTCTATTTCAAACAACCCACTTATATAGTTTGTTCTAAGTTGACACTCATTCCCCCATCCTTTTCAGGTCCATCTGAGTCATGCTATAAAGTACCAGGAACAAAGCAAAAAAGATGATGTGCTGCCACCCACAGTAAACTGGACAGTAGGTTTTAATAAATACATATTATTCAGAGAACTACCTTCAAAAATATGATTATACACTGCATATGCCTGCCACAACATCAATGTACCCTACCACGGCAGGCCCTATGCTTCCTAACCTAATGACAGCTCTTATGAGATTAACCCACTTACTTGAGATATACATCCTCTAATCAGGAGCTTTAGAGGACTCATTGTACAGAATTATAAATCAGTAGCAATCATTGATGATAATACTTGAAAATAATTTGGGTTTATAAAAATATAGGTTATGCAGCCCTCAAGAGTTCTAAAAACTGAAAGACTCAGCAGTATTCAGTCTTTCAGTCATTGCTCTGCAACGCCCCTCAGTCACCTCCTGCCACACCTGCCTATTCCTTCTTGTGTGCCGGTGTTCCATATTCTGCACAGTGCCAGAAAAGACATGATACCCAGGGCCAGCAAGAGGCATGCTGTGCAGCGCCAGTGATGAACAGCTCTCTCTGGCCTCATACCTTGCTCCTTGCACCCATCGATTTATGTATAATCCTGGCAAGATTCCAAAACTGGAAAATTCTGAAATCCGAAATGCTCATGGTCCCAAGCATTTCGGATAATGATGGCTCTTCCTGTAAATGGTTTGCACATCTCAAACATCAGGACCAGCCACATTCCATTCAATTTTGAAAACATATATGGTAATATATATGATATTATAAACTATATCCACATTCTACATTATTATTATTTACTTTTCAAAATAGAAATGAATCCTTGTGTAACCTATGAAGTCCCATTCTTTCTTACAATATATTCCCATTTGTTTGCTCCTTCATCAGGAAAAGAGCAATTTTGTTTGACAAGGTGCAACTGGAGGGAAGTCTTCTTTTGTTTTTGTTTATATTTGTCATTCTTCCTTATCCCTGAGTCTATTTAACTGCTTTAATTACATATGATGATCTTTCTTGTAATGAATTACCTTTTACAATGCATTATTCCATTTCGGAGTTCAAAGCAGGTATGTTACAGCTCTTCACGTTCCATTCAGAGAGCACAATAAGGTATTGTTTTTGCCTGTATCTCCATGTCAGCACTTCAGTCATATTCACTGAATAACAAAATGATTAACTCACTGAAAGATGTTCCCTTTGAATTCTTGCTATGTATGTTTAAATGCAGTAAACCTCTTCAAACTAACTTAAAAATGATATAATTTTTTTAAAACAAATCTACTTGTGTAATGGTTTGCGATGATCTATCTTTTTCTACTTTATACACAATGTGGAAAGATTTTAGATTATTTCCTCTTTCATAAACCTTCAATGTTCTAAACAAGGACAGATACAATCTGTAGTTACTTAGTAGAGACATGAGGTTTTTAGGCACCATTTAATGTTGAGAAAGCAATTGTTGCTGACTTCAAACCACGCAATTAAGGCAAATGGAGACAAAACAGTACTAGGCTTTATATTGCTGAAAGTAATTTTTCATGGAAGCTCATTCAGACCCATTTGGATGATAACGATCAATGATAAAAAAAAATATCAAAACAGATTCCTGGCGAACAAGCAAGAGATGAAGTCGGGACATAAGGTAGAGAAGTTGCCAGACATGTCAACATCACCCAACATGGAATCATCTGATTTTAAAGACTTTGCACCAGATATTTTTTCAGTTTAATTTCCCTCTTGAAAGCCAAAGTGATGGAAATAAATATTGCATGGGTGAAATTCTTGATACTATCTTATAACATGAAGAGAGGTTACTAAGTACTAGACCCTTTTTTCCGGTACTGAATGTCATCAAGGGAATGCCATGTCTACAGCATGATTGAATGGATCTAGATAAAGTCACAAGGATATGTAACAATCCAAAATAAGTGTGGACACATTCAGTATGGGTGGCCAAGGGAGGGGTTTCACAGCCCCATAAATTGTTATCAGAATCACCAAGAGGCACACGTTTTCTCATTGATCATCCTTGGACTGCTCTAATTAGTTTGGCAAAAGTGAACAAAGAGTTATAATGGATTAAGAACAGGTTTGCCCCTGTGTTAGTGAGTCACTAATTCAGCAGAGTTAAATCAGCATATAAAAAGCACTGACCATTCCAATTCAATTCTTTTATTTCAGTGCTAATTAAGACAGAGGTTATTATGCAGTAGCATTTAAAGAGTGAGCTAATCAGATTACTGACCACTGTTAAAATCCTTGTCTCTGCGTGAAAACAAATGCCTGTGGTCTTCAAACACTATCTGCTAGCTGGAAGGATAACTGTACTATTTGTTCTGAATCTTTAAAACATTTAATTCTGAAAAGACTGTTGTTTCTTTAAGCAGAATGGCGATTTCAATGATTTGCGGCCTGGGGCAATGACCTTGCAGTCCTCTTATTTTTTTTTGTACATTACAATTGCAAAGAAGAGCACAAAAGGATTCTAGGCTCTTACTGTCGTTAATGAGATTCCAACAAAAAAAAGAGAAAAAAAAACACTAATCTGAGTTAAAACTAAAAGAATGCTGATAATGATATTACAGCTCATACTGAGAACAAGAAAAGTGCTCTGGGAAGATCAATGGCAGGCATTAGGAGGTAGTGTTTAATAGTAATTTAAAATAGCTATTAAAATAGATTTTTGATACAAAGGCTCTTTTTTATATGCAAGAATGCTAAAAAATGAATTAATCATAACATTTTCTTTTTCATTTTTCTAAATTTTTTACAAAATGTAGCAAGTTCAAATCAACCGATATTAGCAGAAGTTTAACATCACTTTAAAAGAAAGAGATTGACCTACTGAGAAAGTACATGAACAAATGTGTTGCAATACACTGATTATTACTGTTTACCCTCAGGCAAATACCTCTCTCTTAAGCCTGTGCGCTGGAACATTTTGTTTTATTACCTTGTGAGATAAGTGGGGAAAAAAGCCTTCAGTACCTGGGGAATTAAAATATTCTGCCTTGTCATATCAATGTCTGTTCTCAATTTCATGCAGGGCGCATAATTATAACAGTGTTTAAATTGAGCCCAGAAGAAAGATGGGTTCAAGTGCAAATTAATTTCAGATTATCACAACAAAGGCAATCAAATCTCAACAAGCTTGCCAGCAAAATACTTTGCAAAGGTCCCCAGGTCCCTTCCAGCCCCCAATTTACAACAAAGACCTTTCAGTTTAAATTAAGCTAATGATCTCATACCATACTCCTATCTACCTTTTTTCTGCTTTGTATTATTTACTTAAAGAATGTATCACCGGGCTGTTAAAGAAGAGAAAATAGGAAAGGAAGGTGGCACGGGAAGGTCAGTGTTTAGAATCAGCAAAGTGACAAAATAAACATTCAGCAAGTCTGACAAGCCCTGAATATCGTCAAATTGTCTAATTCTGTGGAAGCTATCAGACTGAATTGACAGTGCTGAAAGAAACTTGAATTTATCTGAACCCCTTTCTCATATCGACAGAATCCAAAACCAAATAGCATGGCTCAGCTCCTCCATCTATCTATCAGCACAGCTTTTATATAAATCCAACATCTTACTCTATCCTATGGGAACCTGCTGGGGAATGAAGAAAATCAAGTGCTGAAAAAATTCAAGTCAAGGCTCATTACCTCCTCATTACCTTTGCAAAAGTGGAGTGAGAGAAAATTTTATCTAGGGAACAGAAGCTTGGGAATCTCATTGAGAGTCCTGTCTAGTTATTGCACAGCCAAGCATGGAGCTGTGCCTCTACGGGATTAAAGTTTGCTACCCATTTCACTATAGTAATGATCCACTCATTAAGGTTTTTAAGGAAAATTACCATCACTTATCATTATGCTACTCACTAAACAGCACTAAATAAAAAAGAATGTCAGTCATACTATTTTTTCTTCCCCAGTTAACACCATGAATTATAGACGATATAAATTCAACAAAGATTTTTTTTCCTCCCGCTAAGCTTTTTCAATGTACACAGAATTAGATTTAATTACACACTAAAAGAATAGAATCGTAAGCCCCTTAGTATGAAAAAAATAAGTTGATTAGGTATGCAACGCTTTACATATTATCCTTATGGACGTACTTTATTTAGCTGCATTAGTAAATTAACTGAACCAACTCTTGCATAGATTGTGATTTTTTTTCTTTCCGTGTATAAATTAATAGCAATAGAAGTACAAATGCCTATGAGCTGAGAAAAAAAATCGAGAGAGAGAAAATAACCAACAAAAATATTATTAAAGTAGATTTTTTTTATTTATATACTTAATTTTCATTTATTTATTTATTGGTGCAGGTGCTTGCACTGTTATAAAATTATTCCATTTAGGTATCATAATAATGAAGGTCACATGCAATTTTTGGAGGGCACAAGAAGGGTAAGTTTAAGATGCTGGAAATGCTTCATAATTGTGTGATTTTTTTCATTACTTTTGTTTAGAGGCTTTAAATAAGGTCAGAGCATTGCCTGCAGTAGAGACTAAAACATGCGGAAGTGATACTGTCATTTCCTAAGAGAGTATGCACATGAGAGCCTAGAAAAGATGACTCTATTGTGTGATACTCCGAATTAATACTGTAACATCCAACTACGAAGTGAGATGATCACACTGGAATGTTGCACCTTTTGCAGTATTTAGTAGAGGATGATAGCATGCAGCTGCAAAATCCTATATACTCTTTCTAAAACAGGGCTTATTATACCTTTTCAAGTATTTTTTTATTATCTTTGTTGTAAAAGAGATATTACCCTGTCACAAAAAATTGTCTGGTAATCACTATCATTGAAATGTTGATCATGTTGATTGCATTGGCATCTACTGGCCAGCATGGGTGAATTTCGACCCATATACAGTATATAGAAAATGTGGGTGCTGGACAAAATCCCTACAGCCAGATTCCCTAATGCCAACATCCCGACAGCCAACTTCCAGACAGAACAAGTGTCGGACATCCCAACTTCCCTACACGGCCAACTTCCAGACATCCATAATCCCAGCGGCTAACCCTAATACTAACACTCTAACCCTAGGTTTAAGGGGGATAGGGCTAGGTTTAGGGTGGTTCGGGCTATGTTTAGGGGGTTAGGGCTAGGTTTAGGGGGTTAGGGTTAGGGCTAGATTTAGCAGGGTTAGGTTTAGGGGGTTAGGGTTAGGGCTTGGTTTGAGGGGTTAGGGTTAGGGCTAGATTTAGGGGGGTTAGGACTAGGTTTAGGGGGTTAGGGTTATGGCTAGGTTTAGGGTTAGGGCTAGGTTTAGGGGGTTAGGGCTAGGTTTAGGGGGTTAGGGTTAGGGCTAGATTTCGGGGGTTAGTGCTAGATTTAGGAGGGTTAGGATTAGGGCTATGTTTGGGGGGTATGGGCTAGGTTTAGGGGTTAGGGCTAGATTTAGGGTGTTAGGGATAGGGCTAGATTTATGGGGGTTAGGGTTAGGGCTAAATTTGGGGGATTAGGTTTAGGGCTAGGTTAGGGGGGTTAGGGTTAGGGCTACGTTTAGGGGGTTAGGGTCAGGGCTAGGTTTAGGGGTGTTAGGGCTAGGTTTAGGAGGGTTAGGGCTAGGTTTAGGAGAATAGGGTTAGGGCTAGGTTTAGGGAGTTAGGGAGTAGGGTTAGTGTTAGCCGCTGGGATTTTGGATGTCTGGAGTTGGCCGTCAGGGAGTTGTCTGTGTAGGGAAGTTGGCCGTGTAGGGAAGTTGGCCATCAGGGAGTTGTCTGTGTAGGGAAGTTGGCCGTGTAGGGAAGTTGGCTGTCAGGGAGTTGTCTGTGTAGGGAAGTTGGCTGTCGGGATTTTGGCATTAGGGAACCTGGTTGTAGGGATTTAGACCCAAAGCCAGAAAATGTATTTTGCTTGATTTTCCTCCAGGGAATTAAGAATGGCTGTACTTTTTTTTTAACATGTTCAGCTTTATTAAAAGTCAGTTGGTACAAAAAGACATAGGAAAGCAAGAAAGGAATGAAAATAGAAGCACTAAGTGCATCCAGTGTACATTTAGATCAAAGCAATGAGGTTGAGGAAATAGGCAACATGGAACAATACATTCACCATTTGGGGTTCAAAATAGCTTAACATACAATCGCAGGGATACTCTCGAGGAAAAAGGAATTAGAGATAACCATTACAGAGCCGCACTACTAGCCCAGGGCAAGGGAGCAAAAAATCAGGGGTCGGGCCCTCAGCCACTGGTGTATTTTGGCCTAGGCAGACTAGGCCCAGGCCTAGGGCGGCACTTTCCAGGGGGCGGCGGCCCCCTTTTTTTTTTTACTTTTGCAAAGTATTTTACCAGGAAGGATACATTGAGATTTCACAAATTTACACTTTCAATTTCACTTTCCAGGGGGCAGCAAAAAACCTCACCACTAAATGGGTTACTCACAGAGCACTGAAATGACGCCAACTTTTTGGTGTTCTGTAGTTCCCTGCACTTAGGAGAATAAAATTTCCCCACCCTGCAGTGAATTCACCATTCACCGCAGGGTCCCCAAAGTGCATGGAGTCGGCCGCTGAATGCTGCCACCGCAAACCCGTGGCCTGCTGTTTTCAAAAGAACTACTGAACGAAAATGTCTGGAATTTACATGTAAGATCCTATGATTGATAATAAAAAGTTCTGTTACAGGAAAAAGAAAAACTGCTATTGAAAAAAAAGGGGGGGAATTTTGCCCAAAAAAATCTGAAAAATGACTAAAAGGTACTAAAAAAAATCTATAAGTAAAGACTTTTTACTGCAGATTAAAATAATAAATGATTTATTAGATATTGCATAAAAACGGGAATATTTTTAACATTGAAACCTATGGGGTTCGCCTGAATAAACCTGCTGATTGAAACCACCGAACATCAGGGCATTTCACTGCCATTTCTCTGAGTCTCAGTACCACCTGACTGGCTGAACCACGTGAAACGCACGCGCGCAGCTGCCTGCCCTTTCGTTAACACAGACTCTATTCTGGACTGAACACCCACCGGGAAGGGAATCAAAGCTACAGTGCACCCTCTGGCAGTGGCACCCCACTGCTGACAACATGGCTCCACAGCATAATTGCTGTGTGCTCATATACACTCGGTTTGCTGGGAGTTTTACTGCAGTGGATTCTGATGCACTCATACACACCGCACATTGCATTGCTGGGAGTTTTATTGCTGTGGATTCTGATACTCTGACACATACCACACATTGCATTGCTGTGAGTTTTATTGCTGTGAATTCTGATATGCTGACACACACCAAACATTGCATTGCTGGGAGTTTTATTGCTGTGGATACTGGGATACACACTGCATATTACTGTGAGTTTTATTGCCCTGGAGCTCTGGGATACGCTCATACACACTGCACATTACTGTGAGTTTTATTGCTGTGCAGTTCTGTGATATGCTCATACACACTGCACATTTCTGTGGGTTTTATTGCTGTGCAGCTCTGATATGCTCATACACAGTGCCCATTTCTGTGGGTTTTATTGCTGTGCAGCTCTGTGATACGCTCATATGCAGTGCACGTTTCTGTGGATTTTATTGTTCAACCAATTAGAGCGGCTGTGATCCCGCTTACTTGACATGCGTGGCTGTTCTTTGTAAAAATGCTTGAATTTATACATTTCATAATTTTCTTTATCTCAATAGATACATTTGGAATGGTATACAAAATATACAAGTAGGCACTTGGTATCCACTTTTAATATAAAGAGAGGAAAAGGCGGAGCTCTAAGAGGAAAAGGTGGAGCTTAAAGAGGAAGGGTGGGGATTAACCAGGAAGAGGTGGGCCCTTGACAGGAAGGGGTGTGTCAAATTTAAATTAGGGGGTGCACGAGTTTAGTCAGGCCTAGGGCAGCACAAAACCTAAATACACCACTGCCCTCAGCTATCTGTAGACCTAGATGAAAATGGGCAATGATTCAAAGGTGCTGTCCCACGTTGAGTCATCCCATTTCCACAGCCTTTCCCTGTGCAAGTGCTATCCGTTCTTCTGAAGAGCAGATAAACTCTACTTCTCAGAGCCACACCGTAAAGGGGAGTCAGACCGGCAACAAAACATGGGGACCATCAAGCGCGCTACCTGAAGCAGGTGCACTGCTACAGACTTTCTGAATGCCTCAGGCATGATTGTCGTATCACTAAGAAAGTAAAACTCCAGTATAAATGTAGGCTGAGGTTCAATTACCTCACAGACAGAGTCATGGATCGTAGAAACGGATCAGGGATGGACAAGCCCACCAAATGTGCAAAGGGGTGGCTGCAGGCTCATTGCATCTCCAACACTCAGCCTCCTCCCTGTGCGGCTTATGTTGAAGCACGTTAGGTGTCCTATGCCACTGGGTCAGTAACTTATAATTGGTTTCCTGCACCCTCGTAGACGCAGAGCAAGAGTGGGCCAGAGAACAAAACAGATTGATCTCCACTGGTGATCCTCAAATGTGAGGCATAGTTCTCGTTCCCAGCTTACACGTGAGGCAGAAGGGTAGGTAGCTGCAGTCTGCAAGAGGTCATACATAGCTCAAAGGCAATGGGTAGGGAGTCTACCCTGATCTACCGTGACCTCAAATGGTGTCGGTGGCCTAGAGAAGGAGTCAAGAGGGGCTAGGGAGTGCAGGTGATGGAGGAGTCGGCGGTGATGGAACCTGGCCAGAAACTAGTCAGTGTGTGATATTGGTAATTGGTCACACGCAATAGTCATACCAGCATCTATAAAATGCTGGGGGAGCGGCGAGGGTGGGGGACTCACATGTCCCGTCAGCCACAGCATCTGGGAAAACTCCGGAAGCCCTTGCAATGGCATTAATGGAGAGCGGAATGGGGCGGGCCGGGGCTAGTCAGCAGCTTGCACCAAACCTGTAGTATAGCGTCAATTGTGGGGTGCGAGACAATCATCTGTTTCTGTATAGAGACCGGCAACCAGGGATAGCTCGATAGGGGGCAGGCAGCGCTGGCCTGTTCTGTATTCAAAAATTTTATTATTAGGAAAGCACGTCGGCAGTACATTAAGTCATAGCAAATAAACGGCAAAGTGGTCACGCAGGACCGGCAAATAAGTTCTCAGAAATAAAGAAGTCACTAAAAGAGGTAAAGAATAATAAGACAGAGACAGCCGCAAAAGTAAAAATCAGAGCGGGAAAGAATTGGGGGGGTTAAATAAATAAATAAATCAATAAAAAAGGGGGGGACACACACACCAAAAAATGCCCCAGGATCCAAAAAATAAATATATACACTAGCGGGAGTGACAAGGCAAAGAGCCATGGCGGCCGCCACAGTGGCCTGCCCTGAGTCAGCCCCAGGAATGCCAAAAAATAAAGGTGAGGAAAAAGGGGGACCCGAGTGCGGTCTGGAGTCTGTGTGACGGGGGAAAAGGGGTGGGGGGTAACAATATAAGTCATCAAGAAGTCACAGCAAAAATTAAAGTCCACAAATAAGCTGCAAATTATAAACAAAAAAGGGGGGGCAACAATAAAAGACATCAAACGGTTGCAGAAAATACAAGATGGGGAGGGGGGTTCATCCCCAAATGGGGGGTCTCAGCAATAAAGGAAAGTCTTCATGTGTGAGGGGGGGATAACACAGCAAACAAGATGGTGAAGGAGCCTCATCCCACGTCACAAAACTCGGGGGGAACCAGGGCTCCCAGCAGGACATGAGGGAGGCATCGTGGGCCTCTAATGCCCCCATCTTTGTTAGGGACCAATCGAGCGGGCTGCAGCGAGGACTCCCCCATAGTCTCACCGGTAGCTCTGCTGGACCAGAGGGAATGTAGCCCAGTGGCAACCAGTCCACAGGATTCAGCCCATGTCAGCATCACAGCCGGCCCGGGGGAGCTGCTGAATCAACCGCGATGGCCTCCGAGCAGACACAGACCACGCCGCCATCCAGCGCACCTCCATCTGGCGCATCAGGGGACACTTTCAGGGACAGGTCCAGGACCAGCTCCGTTTCCAGGTTCTCCTCTACCGCATCAATGTCCTGCCGGCTATCCAGGACCTCAAGAGGTAAGGCGCTCTTATTCCTGCCGCATCGCAGTATTTCTGTGAAGCCCCGTAAATCGTCACGTGTAAGCTAAGCAGGCACTCTTCATCTCCCAGAGCCAGCAACATGTCCTCCAATCCCGCGAATGCCTCCTCCATGCCAGACATAGGGGAAAATGGCGGGGTCATCAAGCATGCAGCATGGGCACTCCAGTCACACCATCCGCACGGTCAGCTGGAAAGGCCGGGAGACGAGGGGGCGCTGGCCTGTTCTATTCCTACCCACAGTCTGTCATTCGTGGCTGCACTTCTTTACACAAACATGAAAAATATAACTAAAGGCTGTATTCAGTAAGCACCATTATGTGACTGAAGTTCACTGTAGATTCTAACAATGGGAAAAATCATTGTTAGTGTTGGTTATCCAGAGAAGTAATTTTCAACAACGGCAGACAAAATTGCTGCATACGACACCAAACAAAGATACCATTTTTATTCTTCAATAAGATGAGGAGGCTGTGGCTATTCTCCATACAGCGTTATTATTATTATTGCCATTATTTATATAGCGCCAGCAGTTTCCGCAGTGCTTTACACTAACTAAAGGGAACAAGATAAATGGACATATGGTGGAAAGAAAAGGTGTAAAGGGCCCTGCTCATAGGAGTTTACAATCTACAGGGATTGGGGTTGAGGAAGACAAAAGGAATTTTACTAGGTAGTAGGATCATGAATGCCAGTGGTTTGGGAATGGTGGGGCCATAGAAGCAGCTTCAATCATGAGTGAGCAGGTGAGTAAAGGGAGGAGTTGCATCAGTGATGTGGTATGCTATTCTGAAGAGATGGATTTTGAGGGATTTATTGAAGGCTTGAAGATTAGGGAAGAGTTTAATAGGGCGAGACAAGTCATTCCACAGAACCGGAGCTGCCCATGAGAAGTCTTGGAGGAAAGAGTTCCATCATTGCTTGCAACATCAGTGAATACACGTTGACAACTTTCACTGAAACACCAGTGAATCCTATGGTGAAATCTATTTCAGAAATTATGGTGGAAACCCCTTAAAAACTATGTTGAGAATTATGCTAGGCAACTTTGGCAAAAACTACAGTAAAAAGAACAGTAAAAGGTTTTCTTTTTAACCATAGCGGCATTTCTCTAAATAGGGAATCCGAATGGTAGTTGCTGAATAATCCATAAAATGTTCTTATGTTGTTTGTCAGTTGTCAGATAAAGCAAATGTTTATTGTTGAGGCCATTGATCACACACCTTAATAGGTGAAATTAACTGAAATTTCAAATTTTACTGATTGATGTGAGTGCAAACACCAAATGCATTGTAGTGAAAGGAGGTAGCGATTATAAAAGTAATGATTATGGGCTGTATAACATCCTGCAGGTTTCCCCTTAGTGTCCCCATTTTAGCACCCTATTATAGGGCAGGTGCAGATTCATCAGTCTGCTCGTAATACAGCGCGATCCGCCTGGATTAACATGGCTAAGGCGCCGCCACAAGTACCACCTCCTGGAGTTCGTAGGACTCCATTGAGGGTTGTGCTGCCGGGCCGTGTGACCTGCACGATCTCGCTCTCGCTTTGCAATCCTAATGCTAATTACTCTTTGTGCTCCCCATGTTAAGTATAGAGAGCGCAAAGTACAGTAAGCTCACGCAAACTAGCGTAATCACGGTAGAGGAAGGGAGTATATTTAAAAGGAAACAAAGTAGCAAAACAAGAGGACATAGTCTTAGATTAGAGGGGCAAAGGTTTAAAAGTAACATCAGGAAGCATTATTTTACTGAGAGGGTGGTGGATACATGGAACAGCCTTCCAGTAGAAGTGGTAGAGGCTAAAACAGTGATTGAATTTAAGCAGGCATGGGATAGGCATAAGGCTATCCTAAATAAAAGATAAATCCAGGTAAAGTATCCATGTAATTGGGCAGACTAGATGGGCCGAAAGGTTCTTATCTGCCAACATTTTCTATGTTTCTATCACTGATGCGCTAATGGGTTTTTGAATCCGTTAGCGATTGGAATGTAAAAAGGGGGTCATGTGCTAAAAGAATTTAAGCTAGCGTTAATGCTCACGTATCTGAATGCTAACACTAGCGTTAAGATTTTAAATAGGGCCATATATGCTTATTAGTCAAATGAACTAATGACCAACACAAATAACTGAATTTTACAGCATTAACTTAATGTAATGTTGAAAACTGTATCACGGAGAGGAATGTATGTTGATTCTTCCTGCAGTATACTAATTCAAGTTTTTGTTGGGTGTTTAGTTTTTTTATATAAAATAGTGTAATCTGGATGTTCCCCTAATTTCCATGAAGTGGACACCAAAGTGTATCCTATTCCCACACCACATGTACCGTACAGGTGTTTAAAATAAAATAAAAGATGACCTGACAGATGCCTTCCCACTGCTTAAAGAATGGACAATAATGAGGGGGTCTGATGTGGTAAGTGGTAATATATGGTTAATATACTGTATGTGTACTTTAAGGATTTTAAATTTGGAGGAAATAGGTTTATTTATTTTTCGGATTTTGATACTGTTTTTTTTATGAATTATTTGCATATAAAAAGGAAATATAAAGTTAGTTATTATCTCCTGCTTCCATGTCGTGGATTTTTCCCTTAATGCAACATTTAACAAAATCTTAGGGCAGGGCTGCAGGGGATGTATTGTGTTGTACTATAGACTACTCGAGATAAGATATGGCAGCTGAATGAAATATGATAGTGGGCTTCCTACACTTTTCCTTATGAGTCAGATTTTTGAGATCTGACCTATAACCTCCATTCTATGCCCATGCCCCACAATGAGGAGGAAGTGTTGTAAAGACACGGTGGGGAGAGGAGGCATTTAACAAAACACAAAATTTCACAAAAAGGATGCACAGAGTGACCTATATAGGGCGCCCACATAGCCTTCGTATCGCTAACTGTTAAAAAAAAACATTAGTGCTCGTTAATATTAGGGATGAGCTGTTCAGTTCGATCTGTTTGGAGTTCGCATCGAACATCGGCCGTTTGGCTGTTCTCCGAACTCCAAACATTTCCGCGTGTTCGGTTTGAGTTCGCCCACAATGCACCACAATGGACCACAATGCACTGGCCACTGGCCTGAAGCTTGTAATTGGCTACAGCCTTGCACCTGACCACAGGTCAGGTGCAAGACAGGTGCAAGACTATGCCAATCACGGCTCAGAGTCCCGATTGGGCAAATTTTGCCCAATCATGGTCTCACAGAGCTAACTCCTGCAGCACACTATTTAAGGCTTCACACAGCCCCATCACGTGTTTTTTGAGAGGAGATTGTTCTGTTAGTGTGTCTTCTCAGTGCCAACAGCTATTGGGGGGTCTCACTTCTACCAGATATCTGGTAATTGTTGTAATCTGTGCGTTCTCACTGCTAGCAGCTATTGGGGGGGTCTCACTTCTACAAGATATCTGGGAATTGTTGTAATCTGTGTGTTCTCACTGCCAGCAGCTATTGGGGGGCTCTCACTTCTACAAGATATCTGGGAATTGTTGTAATCTGTGTGTTCTCACTGCCAGCAGCTATTGGGGGGTCTCACTTCTACAAGATATCTGGGAATTGTTGTAATCTGTGTGTTCTCACTGCCAGCAGCTATTGGGGGGTCTCACTTCTACAAGATATCTGGGAATTGTTGTAATCTGTGTGTTCTCACTGCCAGCAGCTATTGGGGGGGGGGTCTCACTTCTACAAGATACCTGGGAATTGTTGTAATCTGTGTGTTCTCACTGCCAGTAGCTATTGGGGGGTCTCACTTCTACAAGATATCTGGGAATTGTTGTAATCTGTGTGTTCTCACTGCCAGCAGCTATTGGGGGGTCTCACTTCTAGCAGATATCTGGGAATTGTAATCTGTGTCTTGTCACTGCCACCCATCAGGGGATCTCACTGATTTATAGGAGGTTCCTGGGAATTGTAATTTGTGTCTTGTCACTGCTACCCATCAGGGGGTCTCACTGATTTCTAGGAGGTTCCTGGGAATTGTAATTTGTGTCTTTTCACTGCCACCCATCAGAGGGTCACACTGATTTATAGGAGGTTCCTGGGAATTGTAATTTGTGTCTTGTCACTGCCACCCATCAGGGGGTCTCAATGATTTATAGGAGGTTCCTGGGAATTGTAATTTGTGTCTTGTCACTGCCACCCATCAGGGGGTCTCACTGATTTATAGGAGGTTTCTGGGAATTGTAATTTGTGTCTTGTCACTGCCACCCATAAGGGGGTCTCACAGACTTGTAGCAGATATCTGGGAATTGTAATCTGTGTCTTGTCACTGTTGCCAGCTATCAGGGGGTCCTATCTGATTTATAGGAGGTTTCTGGGAATTGTAATTTGTGTCTTGTCACTGCCACCCATCAGGGGGTCTCACAGACTTGTAGCAGATTTCTGCGAATATTAATCTGTCTTGTCACTGGCTGCCAGCTATCAGGGTGTCTCACTGAGTTAAACCAGAGTTCTGGAAATCTTTAATCTAGATAACACAGTTGAATCAGAGTTCTGCAGTTCTGCATATCTCCAATTTTTATAACAGAGTTGAATCAGAGTTCTGTATATCTTTAATCTATATATCACTCATGTCAGAAAGACCAAAAAGGACAGGCAGACGCTCCCAGACACAGATAAGAGGGCAAGCAGCTTCTGTGTCGGGAGGCTGTGCCTCTGGTCCCCATGGACATGGTGCATCCTCTGCAGGGGCACACTTGTCCTTTCTAACTGGTGCTGGCCGTTTTAAGCAGCAGCAACAAACAGAGGATTTGGTGCATTGGCTAACCAAGCCATCCTCATCCTCCGAGTCCTCTGCCAGCCAGGCTTGTAGTGCTTTACAGTCCACCTCAGCTGCGAAAGCATCTAATGCAGCCTCCATGTCCTCAGCTACTCCTGCCGTAGCCTCACCAACACACACGGAGGAGTCAGCTGAATTGTTTGACTACAATGTCAGTGACATGCTGCTTGAGGATGCGCAACAACTACAGTGCTCTGATTCAAACTCTGAGGTTGAGGAAGGGAATATAATCAACCTAGAGGAAGGGGGTGCCAGTGACACACAAATAACTGGCACTCATGTTGCCCCAGCAGCTGCTGCATACTGCCAAGTTGGCTCCAGTGACGAGGAGATAGGGGGTGATGACAATGATGATGAGGTCACTGACTCTACCTGGGTGCCTGATCGAACAGAGGAGTCAAGTGAGGAGGAGGAGGCACAACAAACACGAGGCACAATGTCCTCTATGAGCAACCGTAGCCAGTCCAAGGCGAAGTGGCAGTTAAACCGACACGTGGCAGGGGCTACACAATGGCTCAAGCAAAAAGATGCCATACTGTGCTTTAGCTGGTTTGTTTAGGGGACAGGAGCCACACCGGGCCAGAAATTCTGTCAGCTCTTCAGGGGCAGGTGCAGAGATGTTTAACACCACGCCAGCTTCAGCTGAGAATGGTCGTCTGTGATAATGGCAGCAACCTTCTCTCCACCCTACGCCAGGGTAAGTTGACGCATGTACCATGCCTAGCACACGTCCTAAATCTGGTGGTACAGTGTTTCCTAACCAGGTACCCACGGCTGGCACAGCTTCTCAGCCAAACCAGAAAAGTCTGCAGCAACTTCAGACGGTCATTCCCAGCAAGTGTTCGCCTGGCAGAAATTCAAAAAGAATTCCACCTTCCCACAAACCGTCTCATCTGTGACATGCCCACCAGGTGGAACTCGACATTAGCAATGCTGCAGCATCTGCACAAGCAGCAGAGGGCCATCAATGAGTACCTGTGTGAGTATGGCACAAGGACAGGTTCAGGTCAACTTGTTTTTTCCCCCCCGCAGTGGCTGATGATCAAGGATGCATGCACTGTACTGTCACCATTTGAGGAGGCAACGAGGATGGTGAGCAGGGACAGTGCATGCGTCAGTGACACAATTCTTTTAGCGTTCCTGCTGGAGCGCACTCTGCGGGGAATTATAGATGTGGCACTAGACGCATAGCAGCAGGAGGAAGAGGAGGCCTTTCCTAGCTCTCAAGGCCCCAGTCTTTACGCAGACAGCATTCCAGCGGGTCTTCCTCAGATCAGAGAGGAGGAGGATGAGGAGGATGAGGAGGAGGAATATTTAAGTAGTGGGGGCATTGACGGTGGGGATTCCTCAATGGAGGGTTTTTGTGCCCAGAAACCCTAGGACTAGTACGTGGCTGGGAGGAGGAAGTGCACGATGGGGTCATCCTCATTAATCAGGAAGACTCGGAAGCTAATGCCACCTCCAACCTACGCTGCATGAGCTCCCTTATCCAGCATAGCCTGCTAAAGGACCCCAGGATTCGTGCTATCAAGAAGAGGGATCATTACTGGTTGGCAAGCCTTCTTGATCCATGATACAAGGGTAAAGTTGCAGAGCTCATCCTGCCCGCACAGAGGGAGGACCGGATGAAACAACTTGAGGACGCTCTAAAGCGACACTTGTGTAACACCTTTCCAGGCACTGGTAGGTTACCAAGTGATGACACACGTGCTTCTGAGGCTGCGGATGATCAGAGGAAGAGCGGTGAAGGTCGGGCCGCTTGACCTATGCCTCTTTATTTTTTTTTAGTCCACGACGCCCAGGGACGTCAAATGTAGGCACCCATTGCCTGCGTCTTCACCATATGGTGCAGAACTACCTAGGGGTAAGGGCAGACCTGGATACCTTTCCAGCAGATGATCCACTGGTTTACTGGGTGCTGAGATTGGATCACTGGCCAGAACTTAGCCAATATGCTATGCAGCTACTAGGTTGCGCTTCATCCAGCGTGCTTTCTGAAAGGACATTGTGTGCCGCTGGAGGTTTTGTCACAGACAAAAGAGTGCGTCTGTCCACCGACTCTGTAGACCGGCTGACATTTATAAAAATGAATCAGTCCTGGATCAGCAGCTATCAATCCCCTGATGCTGACGTAACTGAATAGATCGGGGATCTCTTCTGCATTCCCAAAACCTCCACCACTGCACTCTTCCACAATACCACAAAGGGGTTACGGTGTGAAGGCACTTGTTGCCATCAAAGGCACAATATTTGGGTGCACTGACGCCTGTACCAGATTCATATAATTTTAATATTGGACCGCAGAATCCAACCCTGCACTCTTCCACAATACCACAGAGGGGTTACTTACGGTGTGAAAGCACTTGCTGCCACCAAAGGCACAATATTTGGGTGCAATGCCACTGACGCCTATACCAGATTCATGTCATTTTAATATTGGACCGCAGGGTCCAACCCTGCACTCTTCCACAATACCACAGAGGGGTTACTTACGGTGTGAAAGCACTTGCTGCCACCAAAGGCACAATATTTGGGTGCACTGCCACTGACGCCTATACCAGATTCATATCATTTTAATATTGGACCGCAGGGTCCAACCCTGCACTCTTCCACAATACCACAGAGGGGTTACTTATGGTGTGAAAGCACTTGCTGCCACCAAAGGCACAATATTTGGGTGCACTGCCACTGACGCCTATACCAGATTCATATCATTTTAATATTGGACCGCAGGGTCCAACCCTGCACTCTTCCACAATACCACAGAGGGGTTATGGTGTGACGGCACTGTTGCCGACACTAAAGGCCCAATTTTAAAGCACCTATTGTTACTTTCATCCAAAGCCTGCATAAGTTTCACCATAATTTAGCCAAAAAATCACTAAACTTGTTCTGCGTGTCATAAAATGTCTCCTCTTTTCATACAGACTGCCGCCCCAAGCAGTTGTTTATGAATAGATTAAAGGAAAACCATTTACCGTCATTTGAAATGTCATTTTTTTTCTTTTTAAATGTTTCTATACATCCTACCAGTCCGCCACTTCACGAGCAGGTTATGGGGACCTCCTAGGCACGATATTTGAAGGAATTTTTCGTTTTTATTTCTTAATCTTTATTTCATGGAAAACTCACTGGTCCTTTTAAAACTTTTTTTAAAACTTTTTGTCCTTGTTTCCTGTCCCCCAGGGCACTACCTGGATCCCCATACACCTTTTATGGCAAATATCTTGCATATATGCCCTCTTGGAGGGCACTCTAAAAATCAAACTTTCGAGTCCCATTGACTTGCATTGAGTTCGGTTCGTGTTCGAGTTCGAACTCGAACTTTTGAAATTGTTCAAGTTCGATTGCGAACCGATCACGGGGGTGTTCGGCTCATCACTAGTTAATATGCGATTTGTAGCATGAGTTTACTCTACTTAGTGCTCCCTATACCTAACATGGGGAGTGCAAAGTGAAAGCACAGATTAACCCCTTCACTGCTGAGCCATTTCAGGTCTAATCTTTCTTCTTTACTTTAAACATGGTCATGTTTGGTATCATTGGAAAGGCCATGCTCTGGCCTTTCTACTGATCACAAACATGACCCTCTAGCTGCCAACAGTGGGGAGATATCGTGGTTCAAAGGAACCCCCCATCTCCACCCCTATCTTTCCTTAGGAGTCAATGAGGACTTTCCCCACACGTCCTCAGCAGTGAAAGGGTTAACTAGCATTCGGATCACTTGGTCCTAAAGCTAGTTAATAAGAGCTAGCGCTAACAAACAAGTTACCATCAGCTCAGAGGTGTAGGTAACGGATTCTGCTGCTGCAGAATCCATTACCTGCAGCTCAAAACTCCCAAGAATCAGATACTCACCTCTCTTCCCACAGCGTGAACGGTGGCCCAATCTGCTGCTTCTGGCCGCCGGGAGCAGAGGGAGACGGGGGAAGAAAGTCCCATGTCTACCTTCTCGATCACTCTGCCTTCCAGCAGGATCTCGCGGGAGGTGAGATCCTGTCGGTCATGAGACTCGGCAGCACGATCCTCCACGGAGTCCTATGAAAGCCATGGAGGGGATGCTGGGGACGGCGCTCTAGCGTGGCCCCCAGCTTCCACGAGCTTATCGATCGGTAAGGGGCAGGCTGCCAGGACTTGGCACCTGCCCCACGATTTGGTGGGGAAAACGGGATACAAAGGGGAAATTAGCATACGCTAATTTTTCCCCTTTGAATCCCGGTTTTAGCGAGGACAACATGATAGCGCCCACAGAGTAAAATATTTTCTTTTCTAACCATACATGAGAAAAACAAAGTACATGTAACCAGAAACATAAAATAAACAAAATAAGAACATTTTATTTATTGGTGGTAGTGTTCCTTTAACCCCATAAAGACCCCTGAAGTTCAAAGTACGTCCTGGGGAAAATTCCCCTTAAGGACCAAGGACATACTGTGTATGTCATGGTCCTTTAGCACCCCTCTACTCTGCAGAAGTGGCCAAAATAGTGAAGAACAAAAAGATAGCATTCAATAATTATAAAACAACTCAGAGTGAAGAAGATAGGCAAACC
Source organism: Leptobrachium leishanense (assembly GCA_009667805.1). Taxonomy (NCBI): domain Eukaryota; kingdom Metazoa; phylum Chordata; class Amphibia; order Anura; family Megophryidae; genus Leptobrachium; species Leptobrachium leishanense. Next base: position 186,125,080 of record CM019067.1, on the reverse strand, counting down.
TATAAGATTAGGCAGAAAGAGGCAAAGCAATTTATAAGAGCTTCCAAAGCACACGCAGAAGAGAAAATAGCTCAGTCAGTAAAAAAGGGGGACAAAACATTTTTTAGATACATAAACGAGAAAAGAAAAGTAAAACAAGGATTAGTTAGATTAAAAACAAAGGAAGGAAGGTATGTAGAAGAGGATAAAGGTCTCGCTGACTGCCTCAATGAATATTTTTGTTCAGTCTTTGCAGAAGAAAAGGAAGGAAAGGGACCTCAGTTAGGAGAGAACACTAAAGAGACATTTACATATCAGTTTACAGAGGAGGAGGTTCTACAGCAGCTGTCTAAAGTAAAGACAAATAAGTCAATGGGGCCTGATGGGATCCACCCTAAATTATTAAAAGAGCTCAGTGATGTAATAGCAAAACCATTAACAGATTTATTTAACCAATCCTTGTTAACGGGAGTCGTCCCAGAAGACTGGAAATTAGCAAATGTTGTGCCCATTTACAAGAAGGGTAGTAGGGAGGAATCGGGGAACTATAGGCCAGTTAGTCTTACGTCAGTAGTGGGGAAATTAATGGAAACCATGTTAAAGGAAAGGATTGTTGAACATCTAAAAACACATAGATTACAGGATCAGAAACAACATGGGTTTACCTCAGGGAGATCATGCCAAACTAATCTTATTGATTTTTTTGATTGGGTAACAAAAATAATAGACACAGGTGGTGCAGTAGACATTGCTTATTTAGATTTCAGTAAGGCTTTTGATACTGTTCCGCATAGAAGGCTTATCAATAAATTGCAATCTTTGAGTTTAGATTCCAATATAGTTGACTGGATTAGGCAGTGGCTGAGTGACAGACAACAGAGGGTTGTGGTAAATGGAGTTTATTCGGCACAAGGTCTTGTTACCAGTGGGGTACCTCAGGGGTCAGTACTTGGACCCATTCTCTTTAATATTTTATTAGTGATATTGCAGAAGGTATTAATGGAAAAGTATGTCTTTTTGCTGATGACACAAAGATTTGCAACAGGGTTGACGTTCCTGGAGGGATCAGCCAAATGACAAATGATTTAGGTAAACTAAAAAAATGGTCGGAGTTGTGGCAATTGAGTTTTAATGTGGATAAGTGCAAGATAATGCACCTGGGACGTAAAAACCCAAGGGCTGAATATAGAATATTTGATACAGTCCTAACCTCAACATCTGAGGAAAGGGATTTAGGGGTCATTATTTCAGAGGATCTAAGGGTAAGTAGTCAATGTAATAGAGCAGCAGGAAATGCTAGCAGAATTCTTGGTTGTGTAGGGAGAGGTATTAGCAGTAGGAAAAGGGAAGTGCTCATGCCACTGTACAGAGCACTGGTGAGACCTCACTTGGAGTACTGTGTGCAGTACTGGAGACCGTATCTCCAGAAGGATATAGACATCTTAGAGAGAGTTCAGAGAAGGGCTACTAAAATGGTGTACGGCTTGAAGGAGAAAAGTTACCAGGAAAGGCTTAATGATCTTAACATGTACAGCTTGGAAAAAAGACGAGACAGAGGAGATATGATAGAAACATTTAAATACGTAAAGGGAATCCACAAGGTAGAGGAAGGGAGTATATTTAAAAGGAAACAAAATAGCAAAACAAGAGGACATAGTCTTAGATTAGAGGGGCAAAGGTTTAAAAGTAACATCAGGAAGCATTATTTTACTGAGAGGGTGGTGGATACATGGAACAGTCTTCCAGTAGAAGTGGTAGAGGCCAAAACAGTAATTGAATTTAAGCAAGCATGGGATAGGCATAAGGCTATCCTAAACAAAAGATAAATCCAGGTTAAGTATCCATGTAATTGGGCAGACTAGATGGGCCGAAAGGTTCTTATCTGCCGACATTTTTTCTATGTTTCTATGTTTCTCCCTATCCACACCTCTCTGACCCACATCTGTCTGGCTTCCTTGAAGCTGGCCTGACTGATTCATGGGCCCCAACCATTGCGATGACGTCATCGCCATGCACGATGATGTCATTTTCAGGCACCCCCCCGGTGCCTGCAAGGGGGAACCTGAAAGGAAGGGTCCCCGTGGACCCCTTTCAATCCCCAATGGCTGCATGTAGAAAAAAAAGAGAGTCACTGCTGGAGAGGGCCAGTTAATATCTAGCTGCCAAGTGGAGCTGGGGGGGTCCTTTATCTTCCGATCCTCCGTGGCAGCTAGAGGATCATATTTGATATCATTGGAAAGGCCTAAAGATACTGTGGAGCTGGAAACAGGACAGGGAGATAGCAAAAGGAGTTAAGGTAGAAATAGGAGAGTGACTAGGGGTGCGATGATGGTAGTTTGAAGGAAAAAACTGTATGTTTGCCAATACTAGTGAATCTGCAATTGTTATGCAGACATACTTAACCAAAATTTTATCTTGAATATATTACATAAGAGAGCACTGGGCACACAAATGAAACTGTTCATCTAAATTATAACGAAAGGAGAAGGTAGTACTCATAGGACACCACATAGGACTCAAATCAATAAATAAGTACAATGATTATTAAGGTAATATTTGTAGAACAGTCACTACAGTGGTGGAAGATGGGTCTTCTTAACCCAACATAATACAGTGTAACAAAACAGATTAAAGTGACTTTGGAAAAAAGAAATGATATTAATAATTGTGATTAAAAGGAATAGAAACCACAAATTGATGGGCAATGAGCCACATAACCTGCAACAGCTGAGAAGTTATATACTACTGTATCAACCAGAAAAGGTTATATTCATAAATAAGTATAATGTACATAGTAAACAGTTATCTATGGATTTAAGGCTAATATGTGCTAAAGGTATAGCTACAAAGTGTCTAGGAAGTTCTGTTGCATTGTAGAAGCCTCAGAGTAACTTCTGTCGGTAAAGAAGTCAATTTCTGCAGAGTCGGAATCCTACAGGATTTGAATGCAAATGTTCATAGGCTGCTAGCATTGTAAACCACTCAGAGGCATAGTTAAAGAATGTGGCAGTCCTGCATTTTTGCTTGTAGTGTATATATAGTATTGTATGTCTCAGTACATTCCTATAAAGCATGGATTGAAGGTATAAATTTATACATCAATCGGTGAGACTGGAACAGTTTTTTTGGCGGGTTCTTGATGAGATGGCAAGTGATTTTCAATATTTAGGTAAAATTGCCATTCTGGAATCTGCAAGCATAACAGGCTGTAGAATAAGATGAAGACCGATGTCAACCCCATTACACCTAGAAGAGCTAACACAATATGCTTCTTCTTCATATATGAATGATAGATTTGAACTGGCTCTTTCCAAATCTGAAAATATCAGACTATTTTAAATGTACTGTACGTCTCTACTAAACATATAAAGTCATAATATTAATTTATTTAGCGTAGCTAAATATTAGTTAGTGGTATGCTTTAAAATAAGCCGTTTCTGATTGCATGCTATGTCTCTCCACATTCTGCCTAGGTGCTAAAGATTACTTAAATTAAAATTAATTTTTCATTTGCATGCAAATAATAATAGCATGAGAATTAGGCTGTGAAAATGTAATAGTAAAAATAATGTGTCTACATTGTTTAGATGATGAAAACCGGATTATATGTTGATTGGTGCTCAGAGTAAAGATCAAAAGGGTTACATCATTTTCCTTTCAATAGTTTAAGAAATTAATTTGTGAAATTAGAAGGATAACACAGATGCCTCATAACAGTATAATAATTGCTATAAAACATAGCACTGTTACACATTACAAATTAAAATACAGGTTTAAAAAGTCCCTTAGCACATAAACACATAAAATATAATGCAAATCCTCCATAAACGTATACAAGGAGAATGATGGCATTACTTTGACATTGATAGTACTTTCTCCAGTTTTGTGCCTGGGTTGGTTCTTTCAAGTCGTTTTATGTCAGGTGCACCCAACGCTCACAAATGGAAAAAGCAAGTGATCAAAATGATTTTCAGATTGGTTCACTAGAAAAATGAAGCTAATAAGGAAAAAATATAAGGGTGTGTGTGATACATAGAGAAATATAAACCTACATATTATACTCTACTCTATAAGTACTCTAATATCTCTTCAATTATCTGGTGACCTCACAAACTAGAAGAACAAAAGTTGAGTGGTCTACCGCATACAACCTAAAATGGGATTATTTGGCCATAATACATGTCTCGTATGTCCTTTCGTATGGTTTGTTTTACTAAAATAATCCATTGATTAATTACTTAATAAAAAGTTGTGCAAAATATAGTAAAGCTGACTCACCTATTGACTTTATTATATGTTTGAAGCTAGGCTATTGAATGAATAATCCCAAATTCCTCTAATTACCATCTCCTCTTCCATATTTCATTTTATGCAGCATTTGGTCTCTCCAGACTTCCTATGTGACCTTTCCTACTGTTGAATGTTGGATCTTTGCAAATGAGGGAGATCAATGGGCTTAGGACTTTTTAGAGCCACGGGCTGAGCTTATGTGGCAGATAGCTTCCACAAATCTATTTATTAGGAGCTATTTCCTTGGCTTATTTCATTAGTCATAGTAATATAATTCACATTGGTGTAATAATTTGCTGTAGCAAAGGGAAATAATTTACAGGATTCTTACCAACCCCACAAATTATTCAACTTTGAAACCATAATGTACTTGTTAATATAATATGTTCACTACCATTTAGTTCTCCATTTAACTACACCATAATACACAAAATATAAAATGTGTCATTGTGATGCTGTCAATTCAGACATAAATGATAACTACACTCTATGCACAATTTGTGAAGACAAATTGCATCACTCTTTTTCACTAGGTAAATCGGTAGGCTAGAGACTAGGGGTCCTATTCCACACTCAGGGCCCTATCACCTCCTTAACACTAGCGCTAGTGCTCACATAAGTGAGCATTAGCACTAGGTAAAAGAGGTAATAGCGTTACGCCCTTGTTACCTCCCAATCGCTAACGAGATAAAAAATTGGGTTAAAAAAAATCAGAAACTCACCTCTCATCCTGCAGCGAGAACAACAGCCAATCCGCCACTTCTGACCACCGGAAGCAGAGTGAGCCTGGGAAAAAAGTCCTCAGTCTCTCTCTGCGAATCACTCCGGGAACCTGCAGGATCTCACAGCAGCACAACCCTCAATGGAGTTCTATGGACTCGTTAGTGCTGCCCTGAGTATCCTGGAGGGTTAGCGGCCCTTAGGGGGCAGGTTGCTGGATTCAGCGCCTGCCTCTTATGCTGTTTGTAAAATGGGGATGCAAAGGGGAAATTTGCGAACACAAATTTTTCCACTTAGACTCCCCTTTTTAGTGCAGGGCAAGTGATAGTGCCCTTAATGTTAAGATATTGGCTGGAGCCGATATACAGATCAGCTTCGGTCAATTTCCTTTCGTCTAGAGTCGCTATTCCAAACTTGACACAAACTTTGCTTGCAGCTCTATTATAGAGCCTCCTTAGCGTAACTTAACTATTCCTTGTATAGGAGTTATTAATTTGCACCTGGAATTAGAAGAACGAGCCATTCCATGGTAGCACCTCTTTTTACTCTGGAGCCAGTATATATTTTTTTGCAAAATCAATTAATGCAGTAAACTAAACCTTCTAAAAAATCCATTATTTACCTCTGAACCCTTGGTGGAGAAGACTGCTTCATTTTGTCACAAGCAGGGAGATTGTGAACAACTGTCTGTTCGCACTTTCTTCATGGCCCCTGAGAAGTCATGCTAATGTGAGCCTGTGCAGAGCTTGCATTATTCTCCATGGAGTTCTATGGACTCCAGGAGCCGATACCAGCTGCTGATATCTTTTTGCACCTGCATTGCAATCCAAGGCCAGCTGCTAATAAAGTGGCTTGATCAGAATAAGTACGTTAAAAGGGCACCATTAAGGAAAATCAGCTCAAAATTTGTGATTTTTTTAGTATAACTTTAAATTAGTTGTGCTCTGTCGTTCATAACACAGAGGTACAGTTTACATTACTGGACAAAGGAAAGACGTAAACGTAACATCATTGGTCCTTAAGGGGGTTAATCCCTCTCATGTTGGCTGCAGGTGAAGAATTTTGTTAGGAGACTGGGTGGACTGCCCCAAACCCCATCACCAAAAAGGATAGGAGGAAATCCCTGTCCCCCTATAACCTAACACCTGTGGCTAGCAGTGCCAGAGCCAGCAGTTGAATGGATAGCACGTCACTTGCTCCTGACCCCCAACCCCGGGACTGTGGACAAAATAAATAAATAGTGGGGAAGCACCATATAACCCAGATATGGTGATCGGTTAAATCACATGATGTCAATCTGCCCACATGTTTTGATATAACCATCATGAATTAAAGGTAAGGGTCAAATTTATGGGTACGATTAGGTTTACAAGTGAAATTAGTGGTAGGAATTTGAATTGTAGTAAGAGTATGATTTGATTGAAAGATAGGGGTAGGGTTACCTAGTACACAGTTACATAGTTATATAGGCTAAAAAAAGACATGCGTCCATCGGGTTCAGCCTCTCCCACATAACCTACTGCTGTTGATCCAAAAGAAGGCAAAAAACCCAGTCTGAAATGCTTGCCAATATGCAACATACTGGTAAAAAATTCCTTCTTGACCCCAGAATGGCAGTCAGATTTCTCCTTGGATCAAGAAGCTTTTACCCACATATTAAATATTATAACCCTTAATATTCTGTGTCTGCAGGAAGTCATCCAGTCGCTTTTTAAAAGTCTGTACAGACTCTGACCCAACCACCTCAACAGGCAGAGAATTCCACAGCTTTATTTTTCTCACTGTAAAATAACCCTTCCTATGCTTTAAGCTAAATTTTCTTTCTTCCAGTCTAAATGGATGACCCCTTGTCCTGTGTATAGTCCTGTTAATGAATAGGTTATCAGACAATGGTTGATAATGGCCCGTATATATTTATATAAGGTTATCAGATCCCCTCTAAGGCGCCGTTTCTCTAGACTAAACAGGTTTAATCTTGTTAGTCTTTCCTCATAACTTAACCCTTCCATTCCCCTTATTAATTTAGTTGCCCGTCTCTGCACTTTTTCTAGCGCTATAATATCTTTTTTTTAAGACAGGTGCCCAAAATTGCACAGCATATTCAAGGTGCGGCCTGACCATTGTTTTATACAGAGGCAAAATTATGTTTTCATCCCGTGAGTGGACTCCCCTTTTAATGCATGCCAATACGTTGCTGGCCTTGGCGGCTGCTGTTTGACATTGCAAATTGTTACTTAGTTTGAAGTCTATGATTATTCCCAAATCCTTCTCTGGCTTGGATTTCCCTATCTCCGTACCATTTAGGGTATAAATTACTAGTGTGTTCTTCACTCCAAAGTGCATAACTTTGCATTTATCTAGATTAAATTTCTTGTTTACTTGTTTATCTAGATTAAATTTATCTAGATTAAATTACTTGTTAATTTATAAGAGGTAGTGTTGTAGCACAGTGGCGAGTCTAGGAACAATATATGGGGGGGCACATAAAATACCACAGTCAATATTGGGGGAGCACTAATAATTTTCGCCACTAATCATACCACTAAAAAAAACTAAATAAGTATGTATAACAAAGATTCCTAAATCCCAGGGTAATGTGGTGCAATGATACCTTTTTGTTGTACTAACCTGATACATAAATTCAATATTTTATTTGCCTCAATTTGGTGGTTTTGCCGATGTCCGTTAACTGCTTCAGCGACTCTAGTTTTCACAAATTACGGTGACCATTCGAGAAATAGGGAATTCACCATACTTTTGGCAAAATGGATTCCCAAAATGTGACGAAAAGCAAAGGATCTAAAGATGAATACACTCTTTAGATTCTACCATAATAACCCTAAAATGCCATTAAAGCAGGGAAATACTGCTGAGCCTACCCATTAACCCCTAAAATGTCAGTAATCAAGGGAAAACAAGAAATACAGTATATATATATATATATATATATATATACTGTGAGTCATGTAGCTTACCCATTAACCCCTAAAATGCTTTTAATCGAGGAAAAAATAAAAAGTATACTGGGAGGTATGAAGCCTGGCCATTATCCCTTAATATACAACTAAAACAAGGCAAACATGAAAATAATACACAATGTAATATTTATAGAGTGACTGTCAACCTCTTCACTGCTGAGTCATTTCAACGAAATGACGTCATTTTATTCACAGACATGCTGGCTATGATATGTAATATTTTTAAAGTTTTAGGCTAATGTCAGACGATCTCATTTTGAGTGCACTCTGCGTGCGTGCATAACGGACGGACGTTCTGATGGAAGATACTGTAGACACCACAAGGTCTGTTTTTTATGACGGACGTAGAAAAAAAAAAAAGGAAATATGGCAAATAAAATTAATATGACAAAGGATATGAAAAGCCATTTTGTGCGTCAAGGTGCTGGACATCACAAATGTGCTGCGTCTGACATCTCATCACACACACAGAAAGCTACGCTGACGTGGTGCACTCTGCGTGTCTGTCTTAGCGGTTTTACGATCTTACCTAAATTGTGTCTGCTTGCCACCTTCCGTTGTGTGTGCGCAGTTCGGTGCTCACGTACTTCGTGTGTGGGCCTCTATTGTTCATGATTCTATGCTATGACGGACTTTAAACTGTGTGGCAACAAGGACGTGATCACTCTGTTCGTCTGACACCGGCCTTATGTCTCCTGAGAGGGTGTAAGTTTTTTGTTGTTATAAGAGCAGGAGGATAGGACCTGCCAGGATGGAGTACATTTTACAAATATCTCTATATATATAAATGTGTTTCTAACACGGCTGTGCGCGCACCCATCACAGCTGCTTACTCAGCCCTCCCACCGCGGATGGGACGGCGATGGACACATTACAAATGCATTTACAGTTGTGTTCAAAATTATTCAACCCCCACTGAAATTGAGTGTTTTGGCCCGTTTGACATTGATTTTGATCATTCAGTCATCTTGCTTACAATTAAATCAAAGAGGCACGTGTAGGTCAGACAAATATAACATAACATTTATAATGAAATAACCACAAATGTCTTTTCTGTGCTCACATCATTATCAGTTTTATTCAACCCCCAAGTGACATTCAATCTTAGTACTTAGTACAACATCCTTTTACAGTTATAACAGCTTTTAAACGTGAAGCATAGCTTGACACAAGTGTCTTGCAGCGATCTACGGGTATCTTCGCCCATTCGTCATGGGCAAAAGCCTCCAGTTCAGTCACATTCTTAGGCTTGCGCACTGCAACTGCTTTCTTTAAGTCCCACCAGAAGGTTCTCAATCGGATTTAAGTCAGGTGACTGCGATGGCCACTCCAAAATGTTCCAGCCCTTATTCTGCAACCATGCTCTAGTGGACTTGGAGGTATGCTTGGGATCATTGTCCTGTTGAAAGGTCCAACGTCTCCCAAGCCTCAGGTTTGTGACGGACTGCATCACATTGTCATCCAATATCTCCTGGTACTGAAGAGAATTCATGGTACCTTGCAAACGCTGAAGCTTCGCTGTACCTGCAGAAGCAAAACAGCCCCAAAGCATGATTGACCCCCCGCCATGCTTCACAGTAGGCAAGGTGTTCTTTTTTTCACAGGCCTTGTTCTTCCTCCTCCAAACATAGCGTTGATCCATGGGCCCAAACAGTTCTAATTTTGTTTCATCAGTCCACAGAATACTATCCCAAAACTTCTGTGGTTTGTCCACATGACTTTTGGCCTACTGCAGTCGACTCTTCTTATTCTTTGGAGACAGCAAGGGGGTGCGCCTGGGAGTTCTGGCATGGAGGCCTTCATTACGCAGTGTGCGCCGTATTGTCTGAGCTGAAACTTCAGTACCCACATCTGACAAATCTTTTCTCAGTTCCTCAGCAGTCACACGGGGACTTTTCTCCACTCTACGCTTCAGGTAGCGCACAGCAGTCGAAGTCAGCATCTTCTTTCTGCCACGACCAGGTAGCGTTTCAACAGTGCCCTTTGCCTTGAATTTGCGAATGATGCTTCCTATGGTCTCTCTTGGTATGTTTAACATCTTTGCAATCTTCTTATAGCCATTGACCTTCCTGTGAAGAGTAATCACCTCTTCTCTTGTCTTCCTGGACCATTCTCTTGACTTCACCATGTTTGTAACCACACCAGTAAATGTCTAGAAGGAGCTGAGTATCACAGTCATTTTAAAGCTGCCTAATTGGTGCTTATTATGCTTTATTGCTGCTCCGTGACATCCACAGGTGTTTTCAATACCTGATTGAAAACACTTGAATGAACCTCTGTTCTTCAGAGTGGTAGTCTTTAAGGGGTTGAATAATTGTGTCAATGAAGAATTCACAAAAGAAACATTTACTACTGTATTACAAAACCAATTGATGTCATTTTAGTCGCATATGGTTCTTTAAAAAGTCCTTGTAGGATTTCATTCTGAATACAATTACAAATGTACACTAAATTCCCTAAAACCCTTTACAGCATTGGGGGTTGAATAATTTTGAACACAACTGTATATATAGAGATACTCTCGGATATGACAATGAAAAGCAAATATGTGTACAAAGATTCTAGGCTGGCAACAACAACAATAGACTGCCCTTCGGGCAGGCGTAACACCTAAAAAAACCACACTTTTTCGAACTTTAATCCCCAAAATCTCAACCGCCAAAAAAGGCCTCGGCTAAATAGTTTCGAAATTTTGTCTTGAAATTAGAAATACCCAATTTTTACATGTTTTTCTTTTTATCCCCTTCACTCCTGAGCAATTTCACCTGTGTGCTGAGCTCATTTTGACTGTTATTTGCTCATCATATTTAAACGTGATTTGAAGTCCTATTTTATTACACTCCCAAACTATTTTTTTTTTAAAAAAATGCTTTTTATTTTTTAATTATTTATTCATTCATTTATTTTGCCACAAATCAGCTGATACAGATGTCCAAAGGACACCCCTAGCTCCACTTGGCAGCTAGGAGGTTAACTGGCCAACTGACATCATCGCACATATGGCTCTATCGTCAGTGGGTGGGGGGGTGATCTGGAGGTTTGGCTGACACCCAAGATGTCATCCAATTCCGTGAGCAGATCGTGATCCGGTGCCGACTGGCACAAATCGCAATCCGGCACCTAAGGGGCTAAAGAGAGGCACGCTGGAAAGGGCAGGCTCTGCCCTCTGCAGCGGTGCCTCTCCTTTTTTATAGGTTCAGCCATTGGGGAGGGAGAGGGGTCCAAAGGACCTTCGCCACTCCCCTTTCAGATTCCCCCCTGCAGGTGCCGGGGGCACCTGAAAATTACATCATCATGCACGATGATGATGTCATCGTGACGTCTGGGGCACATAAAACTGTTGGACCGGCTTCTAGGAAGCCAGACCAATATGGGACCCTGGCCAGAGAGGTGAGTATAGGGAGGGAAGGGAGTTAAAGGACTATGACGTACATAGGACGTCCTATGTATGTCAGTAGTCATTATGGGGTTAAACATGTTTCTTCCATGTTCATCAGATTCTTGGTATCCTCTCTTAACAAGGCTCTTCACTCCCAATTGCTCTGTTTGCCTTGATGCCCAACTCTAGGAATAGCCTAGGTTGTTCTAAAAAATATAAAATTTAAGAATTATGGAGGCCACTGTGCTCTAGGGAATGTTCATTGCAGTCAAAATTATTTGGAACCTTCCTTAGATCTGTGCACAATCTAGCTCTGAGCTCTACATGCTGGTCCTTTGACCTCGTGGCATGGTTTTTGCACTGGCATACATTTACAGGTAAGAGACCATATGTAGACATATGAGGAACTTTCCAATCACATTCAAACAATAGAATTAGCCACAGGTGGACAGGTTGAATTAAATTGTAGAATTATCTCAGAAATGATCCAGGGAAACAGGATGCATCTCTGCTAAATTTCAAGTGATGGTAACAGGAGACAAGAATAATCTGCTGTTTTTGAAATTAAACAGTAATAAAAAAACTCATGAAAAGCCATACTTTTTAAAATAATCTTGATTGATAATTTTAAATTTTGTAGCAAAATGTATTTAAGGACAATTGAACATTAAAAAATATCCCTTCAGTAATCCTGGAAAAATGTACCTTTACTCTTTGATTCAAGTTAAAATGTCATCAAATGCAATCAATATTTTATGGAATAATGAAAACAAACTAAAATAATACTCCTAAATCACACAGTTTTTAAATGTTTCCTAAGTGCCCTGTAGAATGAATGAATTAGTATTTAAGTACAAATCTCTTTACCTTAAAACTTTACAACATATTATTGAAATACACAATAGAGTCAGTAAGCTCCCCTTGGTGGTGAAGAACCAGGGTGGAATAATGCGCTCATTATTTTCATAATCGAAACATACTGGAAGTAATGCATTTGAGACATATGAGGAAATTAGTCTACTTTTAAAACATAAAATAACAAAGGATCTCCCAGAGGATGTCAAGACTGGTCTGTTTAAACATAGAATGTGAAATGTTTCAAAAATGTTTGCAAAAAAGATCTTTAAAAAAAAGCTCCAACACATTGATTACTTTTGAAAATAACTTTTCTTTAATTCCTTAAATATTTAATTTAAATTTGACACTTAACATGTTTTTGCTTTACTCTGGTTGACAAAATTCTTGTGAATGATATAACATGGCTGAATTATATTAAACATGTGTTGCCTAATAAGATCATTTAGCTAACAAGAAAGCTACAAAAAATAAGGAAAATTAAACTCATTTTAATACTTTAATGTGACATATCCCATTAAAAAGGGATTTATGAAAGTTCCGTTCCAGTTTTGCTAGTCCTCTTAATGTGTTTTACTTAAGTTCATTAAAATAAAATAATAAGAAGGTCTAATTCCTTATTACAATGGTGATTTAAATAAATGCTTCTTAAGAATTACACTGAGCTTGAATGCAGAATTAGCAATTGTGCATTGTGCTGTCAGCTGACATACATTGATGACCAAGGCAAAGGGCCAAGAATTATAATTCCCCTGATTTTTCCGTTAGACAAATGACTACTAGGCTTTGCTTGTAAAGACATAGGAAGCCGTAATCCCCAAGACAGCAAGTCATTAAGCAGTTCCTTGCTTGATAAATAAGTTTAACAGCAGTCACTCAACAATTTTTCAGAGTTTGACTCCAAATGGAATATCATAACAGGGCTATTATACTGTCAGAGGCATTAGAAACAGGAGGAGATTTTCTAACTTGTCGGTTCATTTATATGGAATTGGCAAAAGAACTTCTTTCCTACAGAGATTTCTAAAATTTGTATGTTTTTGTGTATGGACATAAAAGCACAAACAGGCATATTCACCAAGAGATAGATAGATAAATAGATAGATAGATAGATAGATAGATAGATAGATAGATAGATAGAGTGCTCTTAGTTCAAAATGACTTCCCTCGCAGCTAAGGCCCTGTACCTCATATGCCATAATACCATAAACTTACAATGAAACATCCCAGAAATAGCAAGACAGTTATAGAATGGTAATGAAGAGACAGTCCACATGCCTTATTCCATTAGGAGTGGTTATCTGTGAGTGCTATCTTGTTGAATTAATGCTTCCAGTAACCTGCTAGCATGAGCAGATTAAAGGTGGTATTCAAGTAGGAGTGCAAGACATTTTGTGCCAAGTCTACTACAATGAGCAGGGATAATAAATGCTCACGGTGTATATGTTATGGTTAAAGTCCGAAGTGCGGTTATTTTAGGATTCCCCAGGTAATCCTGACATTACCCAGGCGTCATTAGCAAAAGTCCGAAGTGAAATTAAATTTCGGACTTGATCCGGGTAATCTGCAAAGTATCCAGAGGCCTTTGGGTACTCCGGTTTTCTGCTGTGTTTTACCTGGGTAAAACAGACATTACCCTAGTGTTGATGGATAAAGTGTGAAGTGCAATGAAACATCGTAATTTAACTGGGTAAACTGCAAAGTATCCCAACGCCTCTGGGTACTCCGGTTTTCAGCAGGTTACAGTTGACTGAATTCTGAGGATTACCCGGGTAAAGCTGCAAACTGTTATTTGGCCGTTAACAAAATTGTGTTGTTTGTTATTTTTAAACAAATTGTATCCACAGACTCACATACCACACTAAATAACTGTTACATAGTTACATAGTTACATAGGCTGAAAGAAGACATGCGTCCATCGGGTTCAGCCTCTCCCACATCACCTACTGCTGTTGACCCAAAAGAAGGCAAAAAACCCAGTCTGAAGCACTCACCAATATGCAACACACTGGGAAAAAAATCCTTCTTGACCCCAGAATGGCAGTCAGAGTAACTGTCATGTTACTCTGTGCGTTAATTGTCTGAAAATTAATTTATGAAGATAAAGATATTATATAAAGAGTAACCTGATGGTTATTATGTTTCATAAATGATATGTAAGCACATATGACACATAATAATGATCATGTAACTCTTTCACATTCATATAAGAAACATATCCTGTTACTCTGTATATTCATTATATCCTTAATACATTTTAATGTTTGTCTTTTGCCATTTTCGTTTATAATATCCATAGATAATAGCAAAATTCACTGTTACCCAAGGTTGGTTGGATGCTCTGCAGATTAGCCAAGTGAAGGTGTGGATAGTCCTCAGATTACCTGGGTGAAGCTCCAGACTTTTATCTGAACAATAACAAAATTTGGTTTTAACCACACAGGGTTGGATAGTCTGCAGATCATCCGGGTAAAGAGCAAAATTTTCAGCTCTTCCAGACTGTTACCCAAGGGCAGTTGGTTAGTCCTAAAATTACTCGGGTAAAGTCCGAATTTCTCATATTTTTGCAGCTTTACCTAGCGGTTTTGGGTAATGTCAGGATTACCTGGGTAATTTTAGGATTAGCCGCATTTCGTACTTTAACCATAGGACTCCAATGACTGATCCCGTGGGAGTTGCTAGAGATAGCCTCAATGAAATCTCAATCTGCGCTTGATTCTGATGAAGGACATAGAGGAACTATTTTACTTCAGTGTCCCTCCAGTTATGTCGCAACAAGATGGCAGATCACCGCAATGATTTTCTGGTAGGTGAGTGTAGATATGAGGGGTTTATTTTTAGTCTGAATGTAAAGTGAATTTGCGCTTATAAATCACTTTTTATCAGGTTTATGGCAGCATAATTGCAACGCTGTCTTTGCACTTGCAGCGATAATAAAGAACGGTATGGAATCGCTCATTATTTGAGTGCTTGTGCAACATTTGTTCTTATAAGACACACAAACAACTGGTATAGATTTGTAAAAGATGTGCAGTAACACAAGTTATGACTCTACTTGGAATAGCAAATGAAACAATAATAATTAGGAAGGACTTGCAATAATTAGCAAGCCTCACACAGTTGATACCACTCCAAATGAAATAGGGACACATATAAGGAAAATACACGTGTTTACGTTAGGACAGAGAAATCTGTAGATTCAAATACAAATAATCTGCTAAAGGTAGGAAATAAACAATGGATATAAATAAGGAAAATGTTTGCTTCAACATGTTAAATTAATTTATGCAGTGTTTAAAAACCTACATAATGCCCCTTTGATAATCTTTGTATTATTTCGAATGTTAATAGAAGGGTAGTTATAGGAAAAAATTACAAGGAAAGCTTTAATAATTTATGAATTGAGAACCGCTTCAATATGTATGAAAGAGATTATAGTGTAAACAGATTTTCTATAATTTGAGTAATTAAAACAATTCCTATTAAAGATATTGCTCTATTAACGTACATCTCTTTGAAGTCATCAGCTCTTTCTGTACCACATATAACAGAAAAGTCACTTTTTTGATGGTGTTTTGTATCGGTTTTTAGGGATCCCGTCTATAATACCACAAGTGCCTTAAATCTCAACATCACTGCAGCTTTAGGACGGGTGCACTGGATAAAAGAGAAATGAAATGTGTGAAGATATCATTGACATGCAATGAACCTGCATGGAGATTTTTATACTTCTGAATGGCATTTGAAGCTTAATGGATGTGACTATAAAGCCAAGAGACAGGAATTGAAGTAGTCTGTCGCACTTCAAATAATTAAGTAGCTAGGTGTAAAGTAGCTTTGTGGGCCTTAATAATATATATTTTATCCAACAAAGTAATTGAAAAAGATTTACTCTTTTGTAATATTCAGTGCAAAGTTACTTATAACAACAGTTCAATTAAAATGCATTAAAACATCAGGGTCATAGAAAAGTGAAAAACCTACTGCAAGCTTCAATAGTATAAAAAAGGACTTAATATGTATCAGCAAAGCCTCAAGTTTATTGTTTTGTGGATAAGAAAATTTAAAATTAGCTTAATGCAATAGATTTTATTAACATTTTCTTGAGTGATGTTTCCACTTATCTTCCAATCTGAGTGGATGTTAAGACCTGAACCTAGAGTTCTTTATGCTATGCCAACCAATATAAGTTAAGTAGGCTTATGCAACTATTATATCATTAACCCTAAAACTGCTACAATGTCAAAAAGAAAAGCAAGTTGCCTGATTTAATTCTGAGCTTTGAAATAACTTTTACGATAAAGATACAGTAAAGCAAATATAATTGGGTCACCAGGGCACCTTGTTAACCATTTCACTTCAATTTATGATTTACCACTGTACTACAATGAAAAAAATCCAATTTGCTTACCTTTTTAATGCTAGATTGTTGTTCTACCTGGGGAGAAAACTTTACTGCATTTGACACAAAAGCTGTTTGAAATTGTGAAAAATAAAGGACTCCAGGTAGAGTTTAAAACCTTTCATCCCAGCAATACTTTTGTAAAGGGGAAAAGAATAGATGAACAATTAAAAATGAGCACATTCACACAATTTCTTTCTTTTAGCGATTACAGGAAAAACTAATTGCAAAATTGCTATTAATCTATGATAATGCTTTTTTCAGCATAAAGAGATTGGTAGTGACATGACCAGGGGAGGATCCAGACATATGTTTTGGGAGGTGCACTCTACCAGTTTTGGCTAAAATGTTCGGTTCACAGTAACAGGGACTGGCAAGTCAAGCGCCAAATCGCAGACTGTGCTAATTTCACTCATGTTCTCCAGAACATTGCCTCACAGGTTCTGTCTTACAGCTGCTCGGTTGAGAAATGACACATCCTGCACATATACACACACCCACATACACACACAGGCCTGGAAAAGCACTATACACACTATAAATACACTCTATAAAGGTTTATAGATCTTGGGTGTATCCAAAAATTAGCCTTGTCGATTCAACTCCAAACTAATTTTTACAATTTTTTTGCTTATGACATTTAAACCATATTTGAGTCAAGCAATATAGTAAGACCCAGACACATCATATATATTTTTTAAGTGGACTCAGCAGATTCAAAATATATAATTACAATGTATATATCATGTTTTTTAAGTGGACTCAGCAGATTCAAAATATATAATTACAATGTATATATCATGTCATAAATCCTTATCCTTACCTACAAAAGCCTCACTAACTCAGCTCCCCACTACCTGTCCTCACTAATCACCAAATACACCCCAGCCCGCTCCCTAAGGTCAAACAGTGACCTGCGCCTAGCTTCTCCCCGCATCACCTCTTCCCATGATAGACTGCAGGATTTCTCACGCGCAGCCCCCACTCTCTGGAACGCTCTCCCTCGTACTGTCAGACTTTCCCCTAACTTCTCTTCCTTCAAACGCTCCCTGAAAACATTCCTATTTAGGGAAGCCTACCACCCAACTCACTGACGCAACCATCAATCACTCTCACCTTACAGTCCTCTCCTCCTGTTTCCAACCCCAACCCTCCCAGATTGTGAGTTCCTACGGGAATAGGGCCCTCATCTCCTCCTGTACTGTTTGTCAAATGTTGTTCAATGTATTGTAACCCTGTCTATACTGTGCTTATTGTACAGCGCTGCGGAATATGCTGGCGCTTTATAAATAAATAATAATAATAATGTCACAACCAAATGCCACATCAAATATGTGACGAAATTGTAAATTTCTATTCAGATTTCAGTCATTTTCACCAACTAAATTTATTTTTATACATTATCATCCAAATCTTTGTAGTTATATATTTGACAGGGTACCTTGTTGTTAAGAAAATGCAAAAATCTAGAACATGTTACTACATTTTTATAAGGACATTATCAATTTTAACCATAATTTAAAAAAAAACACAAATTTTTCTCTTGTAATTAATTTTCTTTGTATACTTTATGTGGTCACATTTGGTATCTATGGAAAGACCAGACTCTGGCCTTTCCAATGACACCATCATTTTTCCATGTAAGGTGTAGGAAACCAGCGATATAGCAAATCAAATTTCCAAAAGTCCCTGTGTATCTCCTACAATGGGATTGCAGCTCAAGGGGGACAAATGCCCCCTTTACCCTCTCTCTGGATCCACCAGAGGACAAGACACGATTAAGACACTCCTTTCATGAGAATAATGGTGACCAAGTAATATATTTGTAAGGAAAACTTCTGTATTTTGTTACATTTATTATATAGTACTCTTAGTAAAATATGTAACAAGAAGTTGGCATGAAGTACCTAAAAATGTTTCATGTGAAGATCCATTTTGGTGGAACATTAATTCAAGACATTTTTTTATACAAAAGTACAACATGTGGAATTGTTCATAGACAGAAAAGAAAATTAAATATAGTGGAAATCAACTTCATTCTTTTATGACCCAGCATTATTAAAATATATATTAAAGTAAACATAAAAATGAACTTAATTATTATAATATTGTGATCAATATACAGTGAATGCACAACAATGCACAACAATGCAAAATCTGACTTCAATATCTGTTTTCACTCAGTAATACAAGATAGCAGTTTAATGAATTTTTGCTTATAATGATACTATTAGAATGTTTAAAAGTGACATTTCCTGTACTACAGTGTAACGAGAGCTACAGCGTCAGATACCACCTTTAGCCAAAAGCTGAAAGAAGAAGGAAATTGGAATACCCAGGGAAGCCTTGCGGTAATTAATCATTGCACAATGAAGTCTGTCAAAACACTTTCTAAAACTGATACTGTTGTCAATTCCAAGTAAGATTTCACCATCTGCAATTGTTTAAAGTATCACCCAGTGCTAGGATCAACATATTTAACACATACAATTTATTTAATTTCCCAAACACTTCAAAGTAGACATTGTAAAATAATATGGTTTTGGTGAATAAAACAGTAGAGGGTATATAACCTCATATTTAGGTAATATTTCAATATTGATTTGTTTTTCAAAAGCAATTTAAAAATGATCTTTAATGATTCTGAAACTTTAGCTTTAAAAAAAATCACTTGACAATCATCATCTGAGAATTCTGTAACGAACAAGGAGTATGTATTTTTATAAGCAATTGATGCAATAGTCACTGCTCTGACTATTCTATTTTTTGCTGAACAAATATGAAGCACTAATTTATTATTTACTATTTTATTATACCATGTAAATATATGTCCACATATTTCCTGTTTTATTATAATGTAATTCCCTCACCAAACACACATGAGAGTACAATGATACAACCCAACTACGTGGAAGAGACCGGAAGTGAATGGTAAATGTGGTAGTTGAAGAGGCTGGAGGGTTCAAGCCAACGACTAGAGACGGGGCAACATCAAATCAACGCTAGACAAACTTCTAAACAGTCTCTCAGCATAGAGAAGTGGTCCAATGATCCTATGAACACATTTGCCCATTCCTTAGAGCAGTGTTTCCCAACCCCGTTCCTCAGTACCCCCAACAGGTCAGGTTTTCCATATAACTAAAGCACAGCCCAGGTGATATGATTTGCTGCTCAGTGATTGCAGTATTCAGTCTGCCTTTCCCCAAGGTAATCCTTAAAATCTGGCCTGTTAGGGGTACTTGAGGACCGCGGTTGGGAACTACTGCCTTAGAGCATAGAGAAAACATCCTTTTTAGAGCAGATTGCGTAAAATATGCTTGGGTTGGGGCTGTTGAAGAGGTCACAGTTTGATGTAACTCTTGATGTAGCTGTAAAAAGAACAATATTTAGAAAAATGCATATCTCCAGAAACACACATACAATGGGATGGTGGGAGAGAAGCCATTTGTGGAATGGAGAGATAGAATACAAGAGAGATTCTTTTGAAGATGAACTGGTGCTCTCGCCCAAAGTTTATCATTCTTGCTGCCCATTCTAGTTTGAAAGTACACATGGGGTAGTTTTTCCTGTGGATGGTTCTCCTGGACTCTGTAGTAAGCGCAGATAAATAATTGTAACTTGAAATTTGAAGATTTTTATACTATCCCTGGGCCTGCCATGGGTGCCATAGTAAAGCAGCCCAGCGTGGCTGCCAAGTTGGGGGCAACGAATATGTTTCTTTGTCACTTTCACATATTTTTGTGTACTTTTGTGTGCAATACGCATCACTTTAAATTCAGGTAATAGGTTCATGTGTATCAAAAACTGCTATAAGGTCAATATATACTGTAGTTTGACATTACTATTGACAAGGATGTATATGTTAGTGACCGCAATCACAACAGAAACTGCTCAAGGGGGTAACGCTCATTGGAATGTTCAACAAAAATAGTTATTGTGGTTGCTTGGAAATAAAACTTAACTTTTAATATCATAGCATATAAAAAAGGCTCAAAAAACCTTCATCATCTTAAAAACCACCCAAGTGGTACATACACATAATGTTATGGCTAGGTATAGCTGCTGATCAGCATAAGCTCCTACCTCTGTGGGTTAATGCTCTATCCCTTCACTAGACTAAAGCTATTCTTATAAAGTAAGAAACCGGGGGGCGTGGCCAGCTGCTGAATGGAGAGGACGCTGTGTTCCTGGAGCTGCGACCCATCTCTCTCTCTCTCTGGGTTCCCTTGCTGTCTATACCCTCTGATTTTTGTACCCCAGGACCCCGGAGCGGCTAGCCATCGGAGACATGATGTCCGAGGCCCATTCTGTCCCCCTCCACCAGAAACAGTTGATATGTGGCCGGAGTGTGATGCCGGCAGCCATCTTGGGCACTGCCTCTGGGCTGAATGCTGGCTTTGGAGCCCAGAGTGTATCCCGGCCGAAGTGTCCTCCCATCACTGATCTGGGGCTCTTACCCCACACTGCAGTGCCTCTGCTGACCCCAACGACCCTTCTCTGGATGAGGGCTGTGGTGACAGTGGGCCCCTGGCTCCCAGCCGATATAGCTGACCGAGTTCAGGGAGCGAATGGAGAGTGCACGCAGTGGCAGGTGGTTGTTCTGTCGCTTTCCACACCGTTCGGCCTGAAGGCAGCATTTCTGACACTCAAAGGCCTACTGTTGGAGGAGGAGGATGGGTGCCCATTGACACGGGGCACCATGCGGTGCTTCACAGAGGCACTGAGTAGCTGCAGGGTTGCGGGTGCCCTGAGTGGAGCTGCGCCTGAAGGGAACCGGGTGGCGGCCGAGGAACTAGGTGATGCAACCTTGGAGAAGTCTATAGATTCATGGTCCAGGATGTCCCTGCTTCCTGGATCCATGGTTGGTGAGCTGATCCCAAAAAAGGACTGTGACACTGCTCCTGGCGACCTGGTATCCCTTCCTTCCAGACGACGTTCCTGCTCTGCCGAGGAGATGGCGATGCTGGTGAGCTTCCAGACCCCGGTGGTGGCTGGGGGAGCTGCAGACCCCATACCTGCTGCGAGATCGCTGGATCTTGGGGACCTCATCCTGGCATTGTCTCTCCTATGCCCTTTCTGCCGAGCATGTCCACTCGAAAGGACAGTGAGACCTGGGCGATCCTGCGCGACCCTGCCTGCAACAACCCGGCCTCCTTTGTTGGACACTGGATGACTTTAGCTGCTGAGATTCCTACTGTGACTTCACGCCGAATCTGTTTGTTTTTTGAGACTTTTTATTTTTATTTTTTCTTATATGTTCTGCTGATGTTTGTTTGTTTTTCCATAATAGTTTTTTCGTAGTGTTTTTTTCTGTCTACGATAACTTTACTTTTCTGTCCATCTTTTCTCTTATGTGTCGCTATGATGACTTGCCTACTGCAGTCCCTGTGGCCCATGTAGCTATTGCTTTTTCTAGTTTTTTATTGCTTTAAGTATATTTGGATGACTTATTGTGGCCCTGCTCAGCCATCTCCTTCTGTTGGTTTACTGTCCGACTCTGCAAAAGTCTAAAGTAAAGAATTAAAATAAATAAATAATTGAAATGAGAATAATATTGCTGCATTATAAAGTAAGAAACCGGCCTTCATGGGTTGGAGGGTATAGGATAGTCAGAAGGGTATAAGCAAATTCTAGATTTCAGAGGCCCTCAAGTACCCTTAAAAGGTCAGGTTTTCCAGATATCTGAAGCAGAGCACAGGTGATATGATTTGCTGCTCAGTGACTCAGTTTGAGGATGCAGGATTCAGTTTGTATTTCCCCAAGGTAATCCTTAAAACCTGGCTTGTTAGGGGTACTTGATGACCGCGGTTGGGAACCACTGGTATATATAAGTACATTTCTGAATGTTAAAGTTACTGCCTCCACTGTGTTAAATAAAAAGCAAACGTCTGAAGCTGCAGAGCATGTTTTATGACTTAGTTTCTGCATGGAAAATACATGTATAGTGATCTACTACAGAATAAGGTTGACATTCAGTCATTAAAATACAGAGTAAGTCTGACAAGCAGTCATGCAGTTAAAGAACAGAGGAAGATGCTAATTCAGCCTAGTAAAGGTATTTTACAGGGAAATATTGAATATTTGAAAATGAATATTTTCTTACAGCTATTTTTTTATTGTACTAAGTACTGATATCTAACAGTAATTGATTAATTCCAATCCTAACATTTTACCAAAAAATAACAAATACTTAATATTACATATCTCACTACACCAGCCCATCTCTGGTATATATTC
Organism: Leptobrachium leishanense; assembly: GCA_009667805.1. Lineage (NCBI taxonomy): Eukaryota > Metazoa > Chordata > Amphibia > Anura > Megophryidae > Leptobrachium > Leptobrachium leishanense. The sequence goes on along the minus strand of CM019067.1, from coordinate 186,102,240 downwards.
AAAAAATACACACATTTTATTTTAAATCCCAAAGCAGCTTCTATTGCAGCAATTAATTCATCCATTACTCCTACAGATCTCAGACATATTTCTCTAGGCACTCCTTGCAGTCCCAATAACAATATATACCAGCAAGTTCAAAATAAAAAATGTATTTATAGTATACAGCAAAATTTTGATAGATAGGATGTGTGTCAGTGTGAATATCTAGAACTTTTGAGCTCAAAGATATAAACATTAGCTACAAACATTGTCAGGTTAACTATTTCTATTAATAATACACTGTGTTTGATTTAGAGAAAATCTTAAGATCGGAAGAATAAGAATCATTAACCACAAGAGAACACCAACAGAAAAAAATACAGAATGTAAACATTTTATTTATGAAGCATAAAAGGCCATTACAGTTTAAGCCCAACTGCCAAAACCATAGTACAGTATAAGAGAATGTGCACACGTATGCAACCATATTATTTTAGTTTTTTATTTTTCCTCCCTCCGCCTAAAAAATTTCAGTTTATTTTTCAATTGAATTGTACATTAAATAGGTCGCATTAAAGTGACCACAGTCACTTCTCTCAAATATCTAGGTATGTGGTTAGACCCAAATCTATCCTTTGTCCCCCACATCGAAAAACTGTCATCTAAACTTTACCCTAAACTAGGTGCCCTGTACAGAAACAAATCCTGCCTGAGCCCCGTTGTAAGAAAGCAGATTGTACAACAAATGCTTATGCCGGCTATTGAATACGGAGATGTAGTGTATGCAGCTGCCCCGCAAACACACCTCCAGAAACTTACTACATTGTATAACTCATTCTGCCGCTTTGCGCTACAATGTAATTACATGGACCCACCATTGTGACATGTTAAAAGAACTAAACTGATCACTGATGCCATTGCCATCAATGATGAGGGTATGCTTCAGCGAACATGGCAAGAAATCAAGTACCGTCTTGATGTGCTTCATGTAACTAATGGAGCCCATATAGAGATGTATTAAATGAGGCAAAAAAATTAAATATATACGTCTCATTTTGTAATAATTTTCACTTATCTGTCTTTTCATTTGCCTTTGTAATACATTTTTGAAATTGTAAAGAGACTTTATGGACACACCCTGTATATTTGAATGATAAAGTGTGAAAATATAAATTTACATAGTGTAAATTATTGAAACCCTAAAATGTATCTTTCACAGTAGGGTCACGTCAGATACAAACCACTAACATAACAAAATACATAAATTGGCATAATAGTGTTATAAAAACTAGAAGAGACAAATTACTTAGAAATGAACAAGATTATTAAAAAAGGGAAGTCATGCATGACAAAGATGACTATGCCCATTCATATTTTCATCATTCTTTAGTAGCTTTAATTAAAAGAAATAAGGGAATATTGTTATGGCATTGATGAAAGATTTTCAGACCTTCAGACCTCACTCAACCCCAAGGATTAGTATGGAAACTATGTGTGACATGAACATATCAGACCTACCTTATTTGCATAATAATTTCCCGCCTTCCTAGGTGATGCATTGTTATCTCTAAGCTCTCAAAGGTCCTTAAGCTTGTTAATAACCATTGTAGAAGGGCATTGATGTGAATCAAGACGAAAGCAAATTCACCTGTGCCTAAGCTGATTAACCCTTCGAAAGCTTTGTGATGTCCAACACAGAAAGTGTCTAATGCTTCATTTAGTAGCAAATAATCCTCCCTGATTGCAACTGGAGAAAATGATACTCATTTAATATTCTCTATTTTTAGTAACAAAAAATCCTGACTGTTTTTTCAAAACTTTGCTTTTTTATTGGATCTGACATAAAATACACAATGTTTCATACAATATATTGAAAACTAGACAGTAGTACATGCACAGTAGACCAAGAACAAAGTGACATATGAGAAAGTATAGCCTTATTAGACAGGACTAAAAATATTGCTATTCTGAAAACAATACTGATCAGCCTGCAAGGAACATACAGTCAGGTCCAGAAATATTGGGACATCGACACAATTCTAACATCTTTGGCCCTATACACCACCACAATGGAGTTGGAACGAAACAAACACAATGTGCTTTAACTGCAGACTGACAGCTTTAATTTGATGATATGTACATCCAACTCAGGTAAACGGTGTAGGACTTACAGCAGTTTGCAGATGTGCCTCCCACTTGTTAAGGGACCAAAAGTAATGGGACAATTGACTTCTCAACTGTTCCATGGCCAGGTGTGTGATATTCCCTCATTACCCCAATTACAATGTGCAGATAAAAGGCCCAGAGTTCATTTCAAGTGTGCTATTTGCATTTGGAATCTGTTGCTGTCAACTCTCAAGATGAGATCCAAAGAGCTGTCACTATCAGTGAAGCAAGCCATCATTAGGCTGAAAAAACAAAACAAACCCATCAGAGAGAGAGCAAGAACATTAAGCGTGGCCAAAACAACTGTTTGGAACATTCTCAAAAAGAAGGAACGCACCGGTGAGCTCAGCAACACCAAAAGACCCGGGAGACCACGGAAAACAACTGTGGTGGATGACTGAAGAATTCTTTCCCTGGTGAAGAAAACACCCTTCGCAACAGTTGGCCAGATCAAGAACACTCTCCAGGAGGTAGGTATACGTGTGTAAAAGTGAACAATCAAGAGAAGACTTCACCAGAGTGAATACAGAGGGTTCACCACAAGATGTAAACCATTGGTGAGCCTCAAAAACAGGAAGTCCAGATTAGAGTTTGCCAAACAACACCTAACAAAGCCTTCACAGTTCTGGAACAAGATCCTATGGACAGATGAGACCAAGATCAACTTGTACCAGAGTGATGGGAAGAGAAGAGTATGGAGAAGGAAAGGAACTGCTCATGATCCTAAGCATACCACCTCATCAGTGAAGCATGGTGGTGGTAGTGTCATGGCGTGGGCATGTATGGCTGCCAATGGAACTGGTTCTCTTGTATTTATTGATGATGTGACTGCTGACAAAATCAGCAGGATGAATTCTGAAGTGTTTCCGGCAATATTATCTGCTCACATTCAGCCAAATGCTGCAGAACTCATTGGACGGCGCTTCACAGTGCAGATGGGCAATGGCTCAAAGCATACTGCAAAAGCAACCAAAGAGTTTTTGAATGGACAGAAGTGGAATGTTATGCAATGGCCAAGTCAATCACCTGACCTGAATCCCATTAAGCATGCATTTCACTTGCTGAAGACAAAACTGAAGGGAAAATGCCCCAAGAACAATCAGGAACTAAAGACAGTTGGAGTAGAGGGCTGGCAGAGCATCACCAGGGATGAAACCCAGTGTCTGGTGATGTCTATGTGTTCCAGACTTCAGGCTGTGATTGACTGCAAAGGATTTGCAACCAAGTATTAAGAAGGGAAAATTTGATTTATGATTATTATTCTGTCCCATTACCTTTGGTCCCTTAACAAGTGGGAGGCACATCTGCAAACTGCTGTAAGTCCTACACCGTTCACCTGAGTTGGATGTACATACCCTCAAATTAAAGCTGACAGTCTGCAGTTAAAGCACATTGTGTTTGTTTCATTCCAACTCCATTGTGGTGGTGTATAGAGCCAAAGATGTTATAATTGTGTCAATGTCCCAATATTTCTGGACCTGACTGTATCTGCACTCACAGCCCAGAAACACATGGGACAAATTTTGTTTCAACACTGATCAGCTTGCAAGGAACATATCTGCACTCACAGCCCAGGTATCCAGATCTCAACACGATGGTCACCATCACATCCTGCAATATTCTATCATCGCAATTGTATTTTGTGTCTGCATTTATTAATTTCTGGCTGATTATCCTCTTAATTGCCGCATTTTTAGATATGTAGCTAGTCTTTCATTAGTGCCCCCCCATTACAAAGGCATCTGACACCTAGACACTTACCTGAACTAATTTCCTTTTTTCACACAGAAACACATGGGACAAATTTCATTTCAACAGTGATCAGTCCCACCCTGACCTCCCCATCCCCCCTCCCACCCAGGACCAGCCTCTAACTTCAGGCATCCTTTCCAGCTGTCTCCACTTCTCTCTAATTACTCTTAATTATCCCAGGCTTCTGGTCTCTCCCATGCGGCTCCGCAGTGTTTTTCTGGCCACCAGCTCCCCCTCCCCTCTGCTGGAATTAGGGAAGTGCAAGGTCCACACACTGCTGCACAATGCGCTTCCTGTCTCCTCTACTCTTTTACTCTGCATTCATCCTAAAATGGAACTCCTGCCTCTGTACCACCTCTGTACCACCAACCCCTACACTATTTACATCTCTCTCTCTCATATAAGACATTTCTATACAGGGAAGCCTGCCACCCAACTCACTAATACACATCACTGCCTCAACCAGTCCATCACTCACATTGCAGTCCTCTCCTCTTGTTTCCACCCCAACCCTTCTAGATTGTGAGTTCCCACGGGAATAGGGCCCTCTTTCCTCATGTATCAGTTTATCAAATGTTGTTCAGTCTCATTGTATTGTAACCCTGTCTATATCATACCCATTGTTCATGCTGCGGAATATGATGGCGCTATATAAATAAAGAATAATAATATAATAATAAAAACAATACTACAATCCCACCAGGTTTACTATTGTAACATAGCCACCTTCTGCTCGCCGTATGAATGGCATAGCAAAAAGTTGCTGGTTATTTTTTATATATTAGGACATTAGGGAAAGTAAGTATGTTTCACTTGCGATTTTTTTTCTGTGAAGCTTCACCACGTACTAGTGTAATTTTACTGATACCATTAAGGTGCAAAATCGAAGCTGTTGTTTGTTCTGGGGTTAAACCTAACCCTAGATCAACATGTTCTGTTCCATCTGCTCCAAAATAAAGCAAAAATGGAGCAGAATATACTGGTTAACTTTAGGGGTTAGGTTAACCCTAAACCTAAAAGTAACACAAACCCTAAAACAAGCATAAATAGTAACCCCATCCCTAATTTCTAACCCTAATGTTGCTTTTGCAACTTACAGTCATCAGTAAAATGACACTAGTATAGTACTAAGTATATTTATTTTCTGTATAAATCTGTATTCTTGTGTTTTGTTTTTAATATCTTGCACTAATTATTTTGAATTTCTGTATCTACTGCAACAATTCAATGTTCTTGAACCCAGGACATACTTGAAAACAAGAGAAATCTCAATGTATCCTTCCTGGTAAAATACATTTTAAATAAATAAAGGAATTTCCATACGGTGCAAGCGTGACATTTGTTCCCGTGACATGCAGATTTTTTTAGCTAGTATCTTAAAATTATAAAACATTTTTAAATGGCGACTGTCTTGCTGCATCATATCCTGCAGCTGTTTTAATGTGGTAACTTTTATGCAGATTACCTGGCAGCAGCACTATACAGCGTTGACATGAAACAAGATATCAAAAATTAATAATATGTTTGGTTACTTAATTTAGATATATAAGTAGAGAGGCCAAATTCAATATTCAGTTTGCTGATACAAAATAAACTGCAGGATTTGGCAGCTGGAGATTTTATTTTAAAATATCACCTGTAAGTGAGAATAACTAGCAATCTTGGAATCTCTCATTATTCTCCAGCTGACTCAGCATCAAGAAGACTCCCTATAAAAAGTATAGGAAGGCTAATGTACAGAAGGCAACAGTAACAGTAGAGCTGCAAAGAGGAGTTTGCAGCTTGGCTGGAAAAAGATGGCTATACTTAACACCTCACCCATTCATGCTAATAACTCTGTGGAATAGAGCCCAAAGTCTGCATCTATTGCATATCAAAATTTAGGATTCTTGGGTAACTATCTTAGGAAAATCTTTTTCAATTTCTTACTCAACCATTGGAATTTTTAAAAATCAAGAGCTCTATCACCTCCTTAACACTAGCGCTTACATAAATAAGTGTTAGCACTAGCTTAAAAGAGGTGATAGTGCTCCACACAGATCCCCTCCGAATCGCTAACCGGTTAAACAAAACACATTAGTGAATTGATGTTAGCGCTTTTTAACGTGAGCTTGCTGTACTTTGCACTCCCTATACTTAACATGGGGAGCACAAAGTGCAAGCACAGAGTAAATAGTGTCAGGATCACAAGGTCCTAATGCTAATTACAAAGACCTGTCGCTAACTAAAATAGTTAACACCAGCTCTGAGCTGCTGCTAACTGATTCCGCTGCTGCAGAATCAGTTAGCAGCAGCTGAAAACCACCCACAAAAATCAAATACTCACCTGTCATCCCGTGGCGAGAATGGAGGCCCAATCCACCGCTTCTGGCCCACGGAAGCAGAGTGAGACTGGGGAAAAATGTCCTCAGTCTCCCTCCGCAATCAATTTGCCGACCAGCAAGATTTTGCGAGACGTGAGATCCTGCCAGTCATGTGACCCGCTGCAAAAGCCTCCATGGAGCCTCCATGGAGGGATGCTCGGGACAGCACTTTAGCGCCGTCCTGAGCATCCAGGACTCTAGCGGCCGCTATGGGGCAGGCTAATGGACTCAGCGCCTGCCCCGTAATCCACTGGGAAAACAGGGGCGCTAGGGGGAGGTTACTGATTGCAAATTTTTCTCCTTAGTGCTCGGTTTTAGAGAGGCCCAAGTGATAGGGCAACAAGTTAATATTTTCATCTAAGCATTTTAAAGTATTTCTAATTACTTTGCAAGAGATGAAACCTGTTCCCTTTTCTAGTCATGATGTAAATTTGCATTACTGGGGTTTTAACGGTATCTTTGCTAAGTTGCGGTGAGGTATTTAGATACAAATTTGGTCTTCGGGACATTCATATGCATTATGGCATTAGGAGATGGAAAGAGCAATAAGAATGCCAGTTAATTGACTTATAAAGGTAAAACAAGGTTAACACTTGACGGTTTTCTAAATAAGGATATTATATATTTTTAATGACTTCCTAATGATATAGGATATTAGGTATCTTAGCCTGTCTCTCTCTCTCCACAGCTAGTGTTTCTTTTTCAATTCTTTCTTGCCTTTGCAATTTGTTTGCTGAATTTATTAAGTAAGCTAGAGTGTGCACGTAGATGGTCTTGGTTAATATCAAATCAGGAAAGAAGTATAAAACGTCTATGTAGAGTGGGTGATCACTATCAACAAGGGGGTACCCCTGAGCAAATTGCATAGAACTGATGGTGATCTAAATAAAATTTAACTTTTAATTTGTGAAATGTAAAAATGAAGTAGAAAACACAAAATTGATGAGTATGGCTGGCACTGAGGTCAGTAAGGAAAGACTTGCAAGTCCCTCTAAATCATTTGTTTAATACAGCATCTCCAATATGAGGAAATGAGTGATTAACTGTCAAAGGTGGAATCGGGCCTTCATGGGTCCGAGTTAATAGGAAAGATCTGAAATCACGCTAGGAGTATGCTGAGAGTATGTATAAGGAAGAACCTCAAAAAAAGCAAAGTAACAAGAGATGAACACAAAATTTCTTCCTCTGTCTCTGCTGGGAGTTCAGGTACTGTGCAGGAATATGGCGCCACCTATCCAGCACATTGCTTTGGGGTGAATCCCCAATGTATCCTTAAAGAGGGATAAGATAGCGTAAGAACCTGAAAGGCAGTACTAAGAGGAAATGAAAAGTGCCATAATTCAGGAAATCATACAAATATCTCAAAGGAGTGATATGTGGCTGGTGGTCATAAAGAATGCACACCACCACTCTGATGCTATCCTCTTTAAGGAAACATTTAATCCTGTTGGAAGGGTTATCAGGTTTCCAGCTGTATTGCAAGCAACACATTGAGAACTTAAACCCTTCTACATAGGATGGATCTGATTGCGTGCCAATCCATGCGATCTCCAACAGCAGGATGACTTCTTCAAGGGCAGTCCTCATTGTGAGAATGCCCCGAATACACTGATGTCATCACATGCACCATTGTTAACGTAAGCACTGGTTGCCCTAGTGCGGGCGCACCATATTACAATCCAAACGCTAACGGGTTGAAAAACCCATTAGCAATTCGGAGCTTGCGCTTTTCAGTGCGAGCTTACTGCACTTTGCGCTCTCTATACTTAAGGTGGGGAACGAAAAGTGTTAATTAACTCAGCTAAGCATGACCCTTTAAATTACATGAACAAGATGGATAGAATGTTCTTTTAATGTACAATATTTGCGAACTTAAAATATACCACTAAAGTAGAATTATTAGTAAGAGCTTGTGCAATGCAATTTCAACTTAGCTATACTTACTGTGGGCAGTTTCCATTGTGATTTTAAGTTAGTGCCTAATTGCAATGTCTATGTAACACACAGGTGAGGTTTAGTTAAGCGTGCTGACTCCATTACTTCACTATCGAGGCACCTTGCTCCTCAACCTATGTTTACTTCAGTCACAGAATTTATATTGCCTGAGTATACTATATTATCAAGTTCAGTTATTATTTCTGTAGACAGTGCAATATATCATATGGTTGAATAACATCACCTCAGCAAAGATCCAGAAGTCTAAAACAAAATCCCTAGGAGATGCAAACCCAGGTGAGCTGTCAGAATCACCAGAAACATGAGAATAGTGTTGAATGTCCTATCTCAATCAAATGGTAAGGAAAATATATAATAAATACTATCTAAAAAGAGAATTCTTAATATGAAATTGGTGGGAAAAAATTTGAGTGACATACTTCGAAGCGACCTGTAAAGATAATTAAATTGTACTTTATATAACCCCTAGATATCAAGTTTTCATATAATGTTATGAATATTCCTCATGGATGAAAGTTTTCAGGGTACCTATACAAGCATATTGATCACATAAAAGTTAACAGTTTTTTATTAATGTTTCATTTCATGTGTCCAAAACATATTTCCTTCCAAAATTCTCAGATTCCTCCTAACCTCAATTATGCCAATGTCTGGGAACAGTATTCTTTAGTTTCAAACCTCAGAAAATCTGTTACATAACATTATCCATTGAATTATTTCAATAACTGCGATCAAACATGGCCAACAGAGTACATCATTCCATCCAGATAAAAACTGAGTCCAAAAAATGTAATCTCATCTCTGTGTTTTTCTATGTATGTTATGGTTCATTCAGTATAGTCACACTTTCAAATAAGCACATACAGTTTAATCAATAGTCTATGAATAAAGCAAACTTTGCATGTTTAGGTTTTGTTACAGCATGATTTGTTTGTTCTAGCAAATGGATCATCAAAGCAAACGTTCTCTATACACAAAAACATATAAGCAGCAATAAATGGAATAAAACCAAAAATATTTTAAGTATTTACTACTGATACGAAAACAAAGCAGACTGTATTATGGACATAGCCAGTGCCTAAAATATCTTGACATGTGGCTAGACCACAACTTTCTATTTTGCTTACAATTTTGTTTTAAATATCTCTTATAAATCATGTTCCAGTCTAGAAACTGTGAACTGAAACAAATACTTTGCTGATTCTTTAGTGCAAAAACATATGCTGTGGCAAGATACGGTGTGGTAAGGTACAGTGTGGTAGATTGTTTCTGAAAAGCGGCATAGGTAGGAAGCATGGCAATGGGTGGACAGTGTTTGTTAGCCAGGGATCAGGCCCATGCATGTAGTATGGAAGGATTGAGCTGTGAGTAGGATATGGGGCTCTGTCATAGATACATGAATCAAAACTGTGATGCATGCATGGCTGATTTTTTAACCCTTACAACTCAAAATCTTCCACTGTCATTGACAGCCTCTACATGGTCAACCAGCTAGCTGAGACCCATGAACCTGACACATTTTTAGGCATTTTCAAAGCTTGCCAGATAGCCAGTTGTGGCATGCGTCATTTGGACTTGGGGTGCATGGACCTGGAGATGTATTTGGGAGGTGCAGGCCGGATTTCTGTGTCATTTCCTTCCCCTCTGTTGTGTGCGTGTAATGTGAGCTATGCATGATACATGTTGTTGTCTATTGTTATGGTCCATGAGTATCTGTTTATCTGCTCTATATTGGAGGAGTTGTTAATCTTCTATAACAGGCAAACACTGTCCGTTATCTTTTGTTTTAAACTGCAATCTGCTTGTCAATCATGATTGTCATTGTCCTGCCTCGTTTAGAAATGCTATGCAATGTATCATACTTTCTGTACCTAATCTAATTATGTTCCACATTCCAAGAAGCAGAAGGAACAGAAACATGAGAATCCCTCAAAACATTTCTTAGGGGAGGTTTTGCGTATGTAAACGACCCATATATTTTATCATATAAATATGTGTGCCTGTTCCCAATTAAAAGAGTTCCATTCTGACCCTGAAAGACCCCAGATCTAGAGCCTCATCTTATTTCTGTGGGATCCCAGCAGGACTGGAGAAAGACACAGAGTCTGCCCTGGGAGAACAGAGGGGTCCAGCAAGGAAGCAGCATTGTCAGATGTGACCCTGTTGGGGTACTGAGATCTATCACACCAGTCTATGCCTGTGTCTGTGACTAACATTGTGTCATAAGTATAGTAGACACATCACTCATCCATAACATCATTTGGATTAACCAGTTGATGTCTGTAAGGATTCCAACCCTGAACCTCTCTGGGAGGCCGGGTGCGATGACATCTATTCCAGGCACCCCTCCCCCCGCCAGTGCTTGGGGTAGACAAAAAAGGCAGGCACCGCTTTGAAGGGCACAGCCTGCTTCCGGGATCTCCCCTGCCGACTGGCATCATCGCGCATAGCATGATAACGTCAGTTCGGTAGTTAACCCCTAGCTGGCACTTATGATGGAGATAGGGGTTCCAATGAACCCCCTATCTCCCGGTCCCTGGCAGCTTGTTAGAGCATGGCCTTTCCAATGATACCAAACATGACCATGTTACATGTAAAGAAAAAATAAATAAAAATAAAAATATAAATAAAATAAAAAATTTAAAAAATTAAAAAATAATAAAAAGTTTTTTATTTTTTTATTAATGCATCAATATTGTTCCCATTTCAATTATAATGTGAACAATGATGCTGCACTAACGATTTTTTCTATGGAGGCGTTTGGTAAAAATCAGGTAATTTCCCCCAAAAAAATGTAACAAGTCCCCATTTCTAATTTTTTTAATGAGCGCACCCCATAGAAAATATAACCACAAAGGCTCGCATGATAAAATGTTAAAAAAACCACTTTACGCGCTGTAGATTATTAAAAATTCAAATTTTTGTGAATTTTTTTGTTACAATATTCAGGCAGGACATGACGGATACATATAATAATGATATACTATGAATCTGCCGAGTCTGCCAGAAAGAACGATATATAATTTGTCTGGGTCATGTAATTAAATGTGACTTCAAATCGCGTTCAATCATGATGAGCAAAACCAGTAAAAATGAGCTCAGAGCACAGGGGTGAAATGGCTCAGCAGCAAAAGTGTTAAAATAAAAATAAAAAATTCAGCGATTACAAAACCAGTAGGTTTTAGCAGTATATAATTTCATAAATTAGAAAACTCAGAATTTCAGGTTAGATGACTTACATTTTATGTTATAATGTCTTTAGCAAAATCCATTTTTTGCGAAAGAAAAACTATTCCTACTTATGACTTTTACTTGTCTATAGACACATGTTGACAATAAATTCAGAAATTGTTGGTTACAATGTGGGTGAAAGTATGCAACAAAAATGAAAAGCAGATTTGACTTAGAAAGGGTACATTTTATGCTTTCTTAATCCTAAATTTATATTTTTCCTGTTCTCAAATTTTTACAACTGGCAGAAGTCATGTTTGATTGTTTTTTAACCATAAGCACATTTTTGATCACTCGTACATTTTTATGAGCATAGAAAAGAATGAGTGAAGCTCTCTAAGAATCTCATCTTAATATTTCCGTCTTGGTTATGGAATATATTTCTCCTAGTTTATATTTTAGTCCTTTGAAGTAGCTCAATTCTACAAGTTGTTTTTTTTATATTGTTATTTTTTTATTAGTGTAATACTCATACTACTGGAATGCATAGTATGGAAGAAGAAGACCATCTTCTATTAATTACTACTTTTTTGCAGTTAAGATTACTCTTTATTTACACCTTCAAATTTTGCATTATTTAACTACCCTTATATTAACAAACAGCTTGCTGGACAACTAATCTCTTTCCACTTACCTAACTGGAAGGGGGCATATTGTCCACTGATAGGACAGCTTGTACTTGGCACAAAAGCATATCAGGTCCTTCAGAAAACAGAAGGAGACATAAAACTTTTGCTACGCGCCAAATATTAGGCCAGGCATCTGGTAGACTTTAAACTAGTCATTTGCAATGGATACATTTAATTCAAGTTTGATGTCTAGTTCATGCCACTTGGAGAGAGTTCAGAGAAGGGCTACTAAAATGGTGACGGCTTGAAGGAGAAAAGTTACCAAGAAAGGCTTAATGATCTTAACATGTACAGCTTGGAAAAAAGACGAGACAGAGGAGATATGATAGAAACATTTAAATACGTAAAGGGAATCCACAAGGTAGAGGAAAGTATATTTAAAAGGAAACAAAGTTAGCAAAACAAGAGGACATAGTCTTAGATTAGAGGGGCAAAGGTTAAAAGTAACATCAGGAAGCATTATTTTACTGAGCGTGGTGGATACATGGAACAGTCTTCCAGTAGAAGTGGTAGAGGCCAAAACAGTAATTGAATTTAAGCAAGCATGGGATAGGCATAAGGCTATCCTAAACAAAAGATAAATCCAGGTAAAGTATCCATGTAATTGGGCAGACTAGATGGGCCGAAAGGTTCTTATCTGCCGACATTTTTCTATGTTTCTATGTTTATATCTCACTAAAATAAAGGAAACAAAGTTAAATATCGAAAGAAAGTTGTTGCAAAAGAATTATAAATTTAGGAATATTCCATATAGTCCTCTTTTTCCCCGCTTTTATCACTGTCAGGGTTATTCAAAGAGATTCGAAAATTCACCGCACGATCGGTGACTTTTCGTTCTCTTCAATTTGGTTCCTTTTGCCGATCCCATTTCGGTGACCCTGCGGTGTATTCAGCAAACACCACAGGGTCCCCGAATTGCAGGGAAAAGCTGACGCAAACCTGACGAAAACGAACCGCAAGACCCAGCGAATGCACGCCGAAAACCCACGAAAACATCTGGATTAACCTGCCAAAAATCACGGAAAAACTCGAGCAGGAGTCGATCACCCGCAGCGAAGCCGCCGAGAAAGCCGAGACCGCCCACAGAGTGAAGTGAATAAATTAGGAAAACAGTTTGCATGAATGTTTGAAAAGTGAAACACTGTTTGCAAAGAAACTACTGAGCGAAAATGTCTGAAATTTACATATGAGGTCCAGGGAATGATAATAAAGAGGGCTGTTACAGAAAAAATAAGTAAACTTAAAAAAAACTTTAAAAAAAACGGACTTTTAAAAGAAATAATTCAGAAAAATGCTTAAAATATCCTAAAAAATATATAAATAAAGAGACTTTTTACTGCAGAATTTTATAATGAACGGTTTATTAGATATTGAATTAAAACAGGAATATTTTAACATTGAAGCCTATGGGATTCTCCTCAATAAATTTGCCGAATTAAACCACCGAATGGCAGGGCATTTCGGGAACCTTTCACTGCTGGTTCGCGTTCTCTGAATAGCCGAAGCAGTGCTTTTTTATGGGGATTTCACTGCCCTCGAACAGGCACCGAACAGGCACCGTATGTTCAGGCAATTCGCCAGGATTTGGCGAATTGCCTGCTCTCTGGATAGCCGAATGGCCAAGAAAGGTAACTGAACGCTGATTTTCAGTATTCGGTTACCTTTCTCAAGCAATTCGGATCTCTTTGAATAACCCTGCAAAACGTGTTGTTTCTTATCACGAGTAGATTTGTGCTGTACGACTGTGCCTCAAGAGTAAGACAGAATATAGTGACATCAGGCACTCTAATGGGAAACTGATTATTTTCAAGTATCTTCATTTCAAAAGTGTATCTGAGTATGTACAGTATATGGACATTTTTGTATTAAGTCCAATGTCACCTGTTAGAAAATATTAAAAAAGGCTTCTAGTAAATGTAAAGTGTAAATATATTAATATTTGTTAAAAAATATAAAGGTGTAAATTAAAAGGACAGTTGTAAGTAGGTCTTCAGTACACACATCTATCTATGCATAAAGATTATTTATTTTCTGCTTCTAATGCACGATGCCAAACATTTATTGACTTTTTTATTTAGACTGTTTTAAGAATATTTTCTAAATCCTCATTTAAACTTTATGTGCAGTAAATATGCCATTTCACATTTCTGATCATTTTTGAATGTTGTTTAGGAAGTTCAGGCTCAAATTCTTAAAGTGGTAAACCTCTTGGTTTAAAATCTAGGGTTTTATCCAGGAGCTGCACCTTACTTACAATACCACAATACAAAAAGAAAGTGGCTCGATCCTCATTTTCCGACAGAGCACCGCATTTATGGAATAACCTCCCAGACGCCATCAAATCTTCCCCCAGTCTAAAGTCACTTAAGAGATCTTTATTAACATAACTCAATACAGAATACACCTGTAAACATGTAACATAGTGAATATATTTAATACATATTTATTTTCTGTGTTAATTGTATATTTGTGTTTTGTTTTTAATATCTTGCATTTATTACTTTGTGTTTCTGAACCTACTGTAAAAATTCAATGTGCTTGAACCCAGGACATACTTGAAAACGAGAGAAATCTCAATGTATCCTTCCTGGTAAAATACTTTATAAATAAAAGAATATGGTGCTGTTTTATAACTAATATAAATAATACAGATTTAAATATTATACCTGTACATCCAGTATATACTTTAGGTGTCATCCATCAACTGCTGCTGTTTAGCATTGTTGTAAACAACAGAGGACATTCCAGATAGGGAAAATCAAAGAACAGTAGGCAAAGTTCCATGGATGAAACCATCACATGGCTTTGATTGAATTTCCCTATTTGGATTGCCAATGTTTATCATTGTTGCAACAATGGTGATTTTCAGTGTTCCGTGCAGCAATGCTAAACAAGAGCAAATGGTGGATAACCCCTTTAGTACATCAGTATTCTAAATTTATTTCCCGATAAAATCTATATTTAATCATAACAATTCCATATTACTAATGTATGAAAAAATATTAAGAGTGAAATACAAAATTATTTTATCATTTACATTTGATGTTAAAATATGAATTTAAAGTTGACAAAACTTTCACCGACATTAAAAGAAAGTAATTAGAACACTTAAAAACACTCAGAGATTCCCAAGTTCTTAAGGACATCGTTCAAAGCTACAACAGTGATCTGTTATAGAAATATGAAATGTATTGCCGTAAGAACTAGCCAGCTAAAAGCATTTCAAACTGCAAAGAGAACCTTTGAAGAAGTAGCATGTAAACATGCCAATAGATGCTACACAAACAGTAAAACTTTGAAGCATAATACTTCTCTTAAGGTAGAGAATGTTAATAATTGATTAAGGGGAGGGGTGAGGGTCAGACCTAGGCTATCTGGCATAACAACAAAGCTGTTTCCTGCCATATGTGAAAAGGTGAGAACAAGTGAAGTGGCTTGACAAATATGCAGCTATCGAACTGAACTGGTGGAATGGACATAGAGGACAATTCGCCCGTTGTTGCGGTTGATGTATCAACAAGCTTCAACGTGCTTACAGAATATGTCATCACCTTAAAATCTTAGTTGAATATATAATAAGGAAACACACAATCACGAATAAAAAAAGTACTTTTATTGGGGTGAGGCCCCATTTATAAGAATTTGCTAATCAATCAACAACATTAAACGTCAAGTGAAGTCAATACAAGCTACTCAAATAATATTGAAAATTATTTTGTTTAAAAATAGGCATACTTTTTTCAGTGATATCGTACACTTAGTTTATAAACAGATGTCTGTGTATTGCTGTGTGTAGTCTTAGGGAAATTGTTACGTATAAAGCAATAGAACTGTTAAATATGTGTTTTTTTAAAAATACATATTAATACTGATTTTTTTTTAAATTCCTTTGTGTAGTATTGAAAGGAAATTTTAAGGAAATGCTTGGAAAGAAGCAAGCTAAACTCCAGGGGGACTCAAATAGGATGCCAAAAGTTGTTCTTTGACCTTCAAAAAACATTTTAGATTAAGTTCACTTGTGAGTGTCAGAAAGAACATTTCTGTTATGTTTCACAACATGTTCGCCGCAGTGAAAGTAGTGGGACATTTAATGTTGTCTAAATCTACATTTCGCTACATTACATGATTACACGAAACATGACGAAACAATTTTGTTTATGAATGTGTTCAACAAATACAAATGAATAAAATTATGTGAAAAATGTATTAATTATTTTGCACTCTAAACTCACAATACCTGATAAAAGCGTGTGTATCCAACTGAAATGCTGTACTTCTTTGCTCACAGTAAAGCAGCCATATCAAATTTTGCAGTGCGATGGCCGTGTCTTTTACTTTTGAGACATCGGGTACATATTGACCATGTCTCAGAGATATGGGTAAATTTCTACATAGCTCTTGAAGGTGTCCTTGGGTTCAACCATATTGGTGATGGATAAAGGATATAGTGGCTGCATTGATGGGTTACGAAGTTCACCCACATTAGTCGATTGCATATTTGTTGCACGAGGATCTTGATCTTCGAAGACTGATAAAAATCCATAGCTGTTAGATTGCTCAATGCGAGGGAATACATAATTCCTGGCAATTGGTGCAAAGCAACAAGATCCCAATTTAGCATCTGGATTTTAGAGCTAGGATATGAAAGAAATTTAAAAGCTTGTAGATGGACATTAGGGAATCACCAGAATAATATGTGCTGCAGTTGGGCTACTGAACACACTTCTTCTGCTCCCTAAAGCATCAAAGGCATTGAGTGAGGGAGCAAATTTAGGGATAGCTGGATTGGAATTGGCAAGGTGATTTTCTCTTCACTTGGCAGTTGTCAGTTCCAGGTTGATCTTTCTTAATCCCTGTACTACCAAATTATTTTCCAAAAAAAACCACTGTCAGGAACCAGTTTGTTTTTGAGAAATCAGTTTTAATTAATTAAACCTCAAGAAATATTTGGAAATATTCCCAGTGCATTGATTACTCTAATAACCTATTTGGCAGGCATATGTCACCATCTGATGACCAAATGGAGCTACTCCAGTTCTTAGCACAGGGCTAGAGCTACTTGGGAGCTGTCAGTTATTGACATTACCACCTGGTTTTAAAAGTGTTAGCACCATGGCATCATCTAAAACTTTAGAAGGATGTTCTGGAGCCCAAATGCAAATCAAACTCCTTTGCAATAAAAAAAATTAATTTGCAATGATACTGTATAGCCCCAGATCATGTTAATATAGTCTCGGATTTCTGTGTTGGCTATTGCTGGTTGTGTAAACATGATCACGGTCGTGAGGCTGTGAAGAGGTTAAACTACTTCCTGAACTTCCTGATTAATTAGCCAACTGTCATTGGACTGCCCTCTTTTATATGACTGACAGCATGTGCAGCATCCCACAACCTCAGTGACATCACAGTTATGATATAATGTAACTGAATTTACACTATGGGGACTTTGCACCGACATACAGATTGATTTTAGATTCTGTTCAAACTTATATAAGTTTAAGTATTTGTTGTGATCGATAATGTTAGCAGTACACATGATAAAATCGTCTTAAGTGTCTTTATTTTTCTGTTGGTATATGACAAAATCTCTTCTTTTAGAATAATATTTTAGACACTGCAGTTTGATGGATACTGTACAGTGTCAAGGGCATTTAGGCTAAGGTCAGACTAACGCAGTATTAACGTGCGTTTAGCCGCACTAAATCACGGCCGTGCTAGCAGCAAATGATGTCCAATGCGGGGCAGCATACGAAGAACGGCCACACGAAAGTCCGGCTGCGCAACGCAGGTGGCAAACGAACGCATTTTTTTGAGAATGTCAAACCGCTAGTACTGACGTACGGAGTGCGCTGCGTCCTCTAGCGGCGTGTGTGTGTGATTAGGAGACGTCAGACGCTGCTAATGTCCGGCCAACATAACGTCCAGACACAAAAAGTGTTTTATTGATGATCCGTACAAAATCATGGACGAAAATGCGCATCGTATGACCGCAATCGCATATTCCGTGAAAAAATACATCCATTCGTTCGAACGCACTTTTTCACGGACAACTCGAAAAATTCGTTAGTCTGACCCTAGCCTAAATCTCCGCAACATTTCTGTAAAGGATGAACTAATTAATTAAAGGTTCAAAATTTGTACATTTGTATCTTTGTAATATGAACTGAGAGTATGAAAAACTTTGTATAAGTAAATTCTGATGGCTTTTACTGGCTAGAATATCCAAAGCAAAAAAGATAGAAAAGCACTTGCCTACCAAATGGTCCAAATAGTTCAAAACACCTAGTGAAAACAGACAGGACCAGGTATTTAGGATTGACCATGGGATCCATCCAGAGTGCCTGATCCTGTTGGTTTTCTTTGCTGGCTAGAAAGACTCCTTTAGGAAATAGAAGAATTCAGAAGATATGTTTACTACCAGTTAGTTTATCTAGTCCTAGTGGATGCAACAATGATACACAACAGGTATAGTACTGTAATTTGAACTCTGAAAACACATCTTTTTGGTTATCTATATAAAAGGATAAAAGCTACCAGGATCAAGAGCATCCCCTTGCTTTAAGGTATCCTATGCTTATAAATGCATGTCCACTAAAATGTTGTATTTTCATTAAATACAATTTAAAGAACATGAACATAAATAAAAATATTTGTAGGTTCCAAAATATTTTACAGCAAAATTATTTAATTTTATATACACCAATAACAATAAACAAATACAAAAAAGTAAATACAATTTAAAGAACAATTATTTTGAAAGAGTAAACAAATGTAATGGGTTCTTATTTAGCATCTTGGGCATTACAGTGCATTCATAATTTTCACGATAAGTATATATAGTACACTGCACACGTTTAGAAAGTAAGTGTGCCATTGACAGTAGTGATGCACAGCATTCCAGATGAGTGACATATATGCATGTGAATAAGTTATCTTGACAGATGCCAAAAATAAAATCAACACTTTGTAGTCAGGAGTAGTCCACATACTAAGCCTGCAAGAACATATAATACACATAATTCAAAGTGGCAGCGAAGAATATCCAGCACTCGCTCACAGATTGTAAAATGTATTTGGCTATGGTAAAATATAGGTCCATATGTCTATCATAGCCCTATGAGGCCTGAATAGAAAGACAGCATATCACAAAGTTGCATGAAAATTCAATCTTTGCTACACCAATGGTAACCCATTTCACATTGGGTGAAATTATAGTTAATAAACCCCCATAGAGAGTAATAGTAGGATGACGATATTGTTGCAAGGATTTTCTCTTTAGTCAAGAGTGGAAGCCAGTTATGTTTATGGGAATGCTTTCAATTTCTGTAAGGTCCCTTTTCTTTTGGATGTGTTAGAAAAAAATATTATTTTGACAGGAAATAGAGAACATATTCAGAGTGAGTGACTGTAGAACCTGAATGGAAACATATATTGCAAAAGGTTCAGAATGAGAAATAAGTCATATTGAACAATAAATTTTAGACGTGAACACATATGTTGGTTAAGACAGAAACATTTTATGCTTGTGGTCTCCTGCAGGGCATGACTAATATATTACAACTGCAAAGTCTGTAGGAATAACATACAGTAAATAAAATATCTGTGGCATTTCACCAATACTTTTCTCCAAAAATGTGTCTTTTTACATCTGTATTTTAAGTTTGTCAGTTGTACTTACCAATACTTTTCTCTAAAAAAGAATCTGTGTTTTACAACTCTTCTTTTAGTGATAAGCTAGCATTTTAACTATTCAGCTCAATATTTATGAGGCTGATTTACACTTGATCATAGACTGACAACAAAAATGTACCAAAGGAAAAGTGGGTAAGAATAAAATGTGCACAATATTGTACTTCAATCCCCAAACTAGTCATTAAATGAGATTTTGAAACACCACAGTTTGGCCTTCACAGTTATACCAAGCATGACCATACAAGGTGTAAAAATAAAAAAAAACATGAAAAAATAAATAACCCCCCTGTTTTTTTTTCTTCTAAGGCAGGAACAATGTCCACTTTTAACGTATAGCCGACAATGCAGCTGCTATTCACCTTCTTATTTCTCACATCAGAAGCAACTACAGTGTTTTGTACATATTCCCATTATTCATAAAACATAAAGCACCAAGATAAAAGCAAAAAAATTTGATAAAATTGCGTATTTTCTTAGAAAAATGCAGTAACAGTGTGACGGGATGGAGGTCCGCCTGCGGTCCTGCTCTATCTGACCTCCCCCCTTTGATGGCGTCCGGCCCGACTACCGAGTGGCACGGCACTCGTTGTCTCGAGCGGACTGGAGGATGAAATGGCGTTGGTCCGGCGTCTGGAGAGTTGGTGCGGTGTTGCCTTGGGGATCCCGTTCCTGGGTTGAGTGGTGATGCAGGAGACCGCTGAGTGTCTCCTACAATAGTGATTGTAGCTCTGAAATGAAGACACCAGACGTGGCTGTATGCTTTAAAACAGTGAACTGAATTTTATGGGTTTCAACAGGGTCATTTATACAACTTCACACAAACAGATTACCAACTCCCCCACCCACACAACCAGCACTGATTGGCTCCTTTCCCAGCCTCCTGTTCCCTATCAGGTCCCTTTCAGCCTTCCCATTGTCCAGGGATTAGGCAGATGAGGTCTTGGAAAAGCCTCCAATCCTCTGGCCCACTGCATCCTCCATCTTGGGGCATGAGATCCTTTGTTCTGTGAAACCATGTTGGGATGAGCAAAATGGCGACAGGGAAAAACACATACAAACGGTTTCTTTCATACTTTTACAGTCACATCATACAGGGTACATTTTTATTACATTACACCAATAAAACCACATCTATCAATAAAATAAGAGGTCCATAGGCTCACACGCAAAACCAAAACGAAAACAGGAAAAATGGTCTTTAAAAAGGGTTCAGTCTTTAGTCCTGTGGCTCGCTGAAAAGAGCTCTCATGTCCGTTCTGTGACATTTCTCCCCCCTTCTAGAGTCCGACGGACACGGTTGGACCCACACGGGTCGACTCGGGGAAGTCGGAGCAGTCTTTGTGGCCCATAGTCTGTGGGAAGGAGGCAAGCCACCAGGCTTCTCCATTTGTCCTTGCGGCAGTGCCTGGCGTGTTGGGGGTACAAGTCTTTGGGGGTACCCCCTCCGGAATAAGGGTCCTGTGGTCAGGGAGGGGTACCGCCTGTACCACTTCCGGAGGTATCGTGCACCCGGGAAAAACGGGTGCTAAATGCACGCGCCCCGAGTGCCCTGGTCAGCCGTTGGAAAAAACCGTGGCTGCATGGGGCCTCCGGGCCAAAGGGGTGTGGAGATGGGCAGAGTTGAAACAGGCTCTGCCCCAGAGGGAGGGTGGGCAGAGGCTAGCGGCACTCTGCCCCGTTGCCAGCTCTTCTGCTGGGTAAGCGGGTGTGGGAACAAAGTCCAGGGGGTCGGATGGGGTCAACGGCTGCGGGATAAGCAGCTCGGGTAAATCCTCCTTCTGCTCCTCAGGGCAGATGATGGAGGGTGGACCGAGGCCAGCGGCACTCTGCCCTGTTGCCAGCTCTTCTGCTGGGGAGGTGGGTACAGGAACAAAGTCCAGGGGGTTGGATGGGGTAAGCGGCTTCGGGATAAGCAGCTCGAGGGTATCCCCCTTCTGCTCCTCGGGGCAGATGGTGGAGGATGGGCAGAGTTGAAACAGGCTCTGCCCCATTGCCAGCGCGTCAGCTGGGGGGTTCAAGGCCGAGGAAGGGTCCCTGGGCAGGAGAATGGCGTCCTCCATCTCCGGTGGGGTCAGTGGCTGCGGAATAAGCAGCCCGGGTGTATCCTCTTTCTGTTCCCCGAGGCAGGCGGTGAAGGTTGGGCAGAGGCCGGCGGCACTCTGTCCGGTTGCCAGCTCTTCTGTTGGGGAAGCGGGTGCAGGAACGACGTCCAGGCGGTTGGATGGGGTCAACGGCTGTAGGGTAAGCAGCTCGGGGAAATCCTCCTTCTGCTCCTCGGGACAGACGAGGGAGGGTGGGCAGAGGCCAGCGGCACTCTGCCCCGTTGCCAGCTCTTCTGCTGGGTAAGCGGGTGTGGGAACAAAGTCCAGGGGGTCGGATGGGGTCAACGGCTGCGGGATAAGCAGCTCGGGTAAATCCTCCTTCTGCTCCTCAAGGCAGACGATGGAGGGTGGACAGAGGCCAGAGGCACTCTGCCCCGTTGCCAGCTCTTCTGCTGGGGAGGTGGGTACAGGAACAAAGTCCAGGGGGTTGGATGGGGAAAGCGGCTGCGGGATAAGCAGCTTGAGGGTATCCCCCTTCTGCTCCTCGGGGCAGATGGTGGAGGATGGGCAGAGTTGAAACAGACTCTGCCCCATTGCCAGAGCGTCGGCTGGGGGGTTCAAGGCCGAGGAAGGGTCCCTGGGCAGGAGAATGGCGTCCTCCATCTCCGGTGGGGTCAGTGGCTGCGGAATAAGCAGCCCGGGTGTATCCTCTTTCTGTTCCCCGAGGCAGGCGGTGAAGGTTGGGCAGAGGCCGGCGGCACTCTGTCCGGTTGCCAGCTCTTCTGCTGGGGAAGCGGGTGCAGGAACGACGTCCAGGCGGTTGGATGGGGTCAACGGCTGTAGGGTAAGCAGCTCGGGGAAATCCTCCTTCTGCTCCTCGGGACAGACGAGGGAGGGTGGGCAGAGGCCAGCGGCACTCTGCCCCGTTGCCAGCTCTTCTGCTGGGTAAGCGGGTGTGGGAACAAAGTCCAGGGGGTCGGAGGGGGTCAACGGCTGCGGGATAAGCAGCTCGGGTAAATCCTCCTTCTGCTCCTCAAGGCAGACGATGGAGGGTGGACAGAGGCCAGAGGCACTCTGCCCCGTTGCCAGCTCTTCTGCTGGGGAGGTGGGTACAGGAACAAAGTCCAGGGGGTTGGATGGGGAAAGTGGCTGCGGGATAAGCAGCTTGAGGGTATCCCCCTTCTGCTCCTCGGGGCAGATGGTGGAGGATGGGCAGAGGCCAGCAGCACTCTGCCCCGTTGCCAGCTCTTCTGCTGGGTAAGCGGACACTGGCACAGTGTCATCTTGCGGGGGTGGGAGGATAACTTCCTCTCTGGGCCACTCGGACCCTTTACGCGGCCCATTCTGGTCGCTTGGCACCTGCCGTGCTTCTTCCGACCTGGCCGGCTCGTCTACTGTGGCCCCGACGGGGACCCATGGGAGCATCTTGGGCTCCAATACTTCCGTGTCACTTGGACTGTCTGCTTCTTCAGCCAGACAGTCCCAGGTCATGGGGCTTAGGCCTGACTGTGGAGCGTCGTCCAACAACCTTCTGTAGGCCTTCTCAAGCTCCCATTCTCGCTCTACCAGAAACTCCAGTTCCTCTATCTCGAAGTCTTTCCTCTCGTATGAGAGTTCCTCTTCCCGGCGTTCCAGTATCTCCTCCAACCGCCACTCCGACTCCTCTCCAAACCCGGGGTCGTTGGCCATCCTTTCGTATAGCAGCCCTGTGCTGCCGTAGTGGAGGCCTGCGGTGGAGGCGCCGTCGATGGTGCGGGGCAGCAGGGGCCTATTAACCACTGGGACGCCCAGTAAGCGGCGTCCAGTGCGATCTCCTGCTGAACCAGGTATTGGAGCTCTGCCTCCCACTCCTCTGGGGTTCGGCCTTTCAGGAATGCTGCTCTGACATTGAACTGCACTTGGTAGATGGCAGCGTCGGAGGGAACATTGACACCATGGTAGTCCCTTTCATGGTACAGTGCCTCGTACCAGAGTTCTTGGCAGATCTCGTCCCACCACTCGGGCCCAGAGGGCTCAACTGTAGATCCATGATACCGATCCAGGCCCTCCTGTAGCCTTCTCGGGAATTCAGCCCTTGTGTCTGCGAGGGTGCTGGAACAGTGGCACCACCACTCGATGGGGGTGTGGCGTCCTCGGATGCAGCTCCAGGCGGGCTGTAAGCCTCCATCCAAGGGTCGCTGAGATGTGCGGTTTCCTCAATTAAAACTCCAGGCGAGCTGTAAGTCCAAAAAGAAGTATCGCTGGGGGGTGTAGATTCCCTGGATGAAGCTCCAGTCGAGCTTTCAACCTCGAACCAGGGTTCTACGGGGTAGGGTTCAGGGGCAGGGTATTCAGTCCTTTTTGCTCGGAGCACTGCCATCCGCAGCTCGTGCTGACGGTCCTTCTCTTGCTCCTCTTCCTGCCGGATCTCCTGGATGGCGTTGTGTATAGCGGCTTCTGACGGGGCGGCTCCGAAGAGGGCTAGCCGCTGCCGTCTCTTTCCTTTGGAAGGGATCTTCTGGGACCAATGCCTGGGAGGGTGGTAAGGTTGGCTCCCTGGTCCATTTCCTGCAGTTCCTCAATCAGGGTGGCTTTACTTTTTGAGCCCGGGGTGCCTCCTCGGCTCTCCAGGATGCCCCGCAGGGTGTCTTTTTTGTAGTTGGCGTACCCAGCCATGCTGAGTGCTTTTTCTGAGGGTTCAGAGAGCCTATCCTCACCACTTGCCACCAATGTGACGGGATGGAGGTCCGCCTGCGGTCCTGCTCTATCTGACCCCCCCTTTGATGGCGTCCGGCCCGACTACCGAGTGGCACGGCACTCGGCGTCTCGAGTGGCCTGGAGGATGAAATGGCATTGGTCCGGCGTCTGGAGAGATGGTGCGGTGTTGCCTTGGGGATCCCGTTCCTGGGTTGAGTGGTGATGCAGGAGACCGCTGAGTGTCTCCTGCAATAGTGATTGTAGCTCTGAAATAAAGACACCAGACGTGGCTGTATGCTTTAAAACAGTGAACTGAATTTTATGGGTTTCAACAGGGTCATTTATACAACTTCACACAAACAGATTACCAACTCCCCCACCCACACAACCAGCACTGATTGGCTCCTTTCCCAGCCTCCTGTTCCCTATCAGGTCCCTTTCAGCCTTCCCATTGTCCAGGGATTAGGCAGATGAGGTCTTGGAAAAGCCTCCAATCCTCTGGCCCGCTGCATCCTCCATCTTGGGGCATGAGATCCTTTGTTCTGTGAAACCATGGTGGGATGAGCAAAATGGCGACGGGGAAAAACACATACAAACGGTTTCTTTCATACTTTTACAGTCACATCATACAGGGTACATTTTTATTACATTACACCAATAAAACCACATCTAGCAATAAAATAAGAGGTCCATAGGCTCACACGCAAAACCAAAACGAAAACAGGAAAAATGGTCTTTAAAAAGGGTTCAGTCTTTAGTCCTGTGGCTTGCTGAAAAGAGCTCTCATGTCCGTTCCGTGACAAACAGGTTCTCCATTTCTGATTTGTTTCTTTTTAAAGAAAGAGTACCCCATATAAAAAATAACAATAGTTTTGATGATAAATTGTAAAAAAAAATTACATGCTGTGAATGGAAATCTTTTATTTTTTAATATAGCATTCTTACATTATACATACACCTAGTAATGATTATTTTGAATCTACACATCCTACTGAAAAAAGTTAATTTGCCGGGTCCTATAATAAAACATGGCAAACACACTGGACTTTACTGGGGTGTTTATTGCCGTGGATTCTGTGATACGCTCATACACACTGCACAGAACTGAGGGTTTTATTGCTGTGGATTCTGTGATACACTCATACACACCGCATTTTACTGGGGGTTTTATTGCTGTGGATTCTGTGATACACTCGTACAAATCACACTTTACTGGGGGTTTTATTGCAGTGGATTCTGTGATAAGCTCATACACACCACACGTTACTGGGGTTTTTATTGCTGTGGAATCTGTGATACGCTTATACACACTGCACATTGTTGAGTTTTATTGCTGTGGATTCTGTGATACGCTCATACACACTCCACATTAATGGGGGTTTTATTGCTGTGGATTCTGTGATACGCTCATACATACTGCAGATTAATGGGGGTTTTATTGCTGTGGATTCTGTGATACGCTCATACATACTGCACATTACTGAGGGTTTTATTGCTGTGAATTCTGTGATACACTCATACACACTGCACATTACTGGGGGGTTTATTGCTGTGGATTCTGTGATATGCTCATACACACCACACGTTACTGGGGTTTTTATTGCTGTGGAATCTGTGATACACTTATACACACTGCACATTGTTGAGTTTTATTGCTGTGGATTCTGTGATACGCTCATACACACTGCACATTAATGGGGGTTTTATTGCTGTGAATTCTGTGATACGCTCATACATACTGCAGATTAATGGGGGTTTTATTGCTGTGGATTCTGTGATACACTCATACATACTGCACATTACTGAGGGTTTTATTGCTGTGAATTCTGTGATACACTCATACACACTGCACATTACTGGGGGGTTTATTGCTGTGGATTCTGTGATATACTCATACACACTGGACTTTACTGGGGTTTTTATTGCCGTGGATTCTGTGATACGCTCATACACACTGCACAGAACTGTAGGTTTTATTGCTGTGGATTCTGTGATACACTCATACACACCGCACTTTACTGGGGGTTTTATTGCTGTGGAATCTGTGATACGCTCATACACACTGCACATTGCTGAGAGTTTTATTGCTGTGAATTCTGTGATACACTCATACACACTGCACATTACTGGGGGGTTTATTGCTGTGGATTCTGTGATATGCTCATACACACCACACGTTACTGGGGTTTTTATTGCTGTGGAATCTGTGATACACTTATACACACTGCACATTGTTGAGTTTTATTGCTGTGGATTCTGTGATACGCTCATACACACTGCACATTAATGGGGGTTTTATTGCTGTGGATTCTGTGATACGCTCATACATACTGCAGATTAATGGGGGTTTTATTGCTGTGGATTCTGTGATACACTCATACATACTGCACATTACTGAGGGTTTTATTGCTGTGAATTCTGTGATACACTCATACACACTGCACATTACTGGGGGGTTTATTGCTGTGGATTCTGTGATATACTCATACACACTGGACTTTACTGGGGTTTTTATTGCCGTGGATTCTGTGATACGCTCATACACACTGCACAGAACTGTAGGTTTTATTGCTGTGGATTCTGTGATACACTCATACACACCGCACAGAACTGTAGGTTTTATTGCTGTGGATTCTGTGATACACTCATACACACCGCACTTTACTGGGGGTTTTATTGCTGTGGAATCTGTGATACGCTCATACACACTGCACATTGCTGAGAGTTTTATTGCTGTGAATTCTGTGATACACTCATACACACTGCACATTACTGGGGGGTTTATTGCTGTGGATTCTGTGATATGCTCATACACACCACACGTTACTGGGGTTTTTATTGCTGTGGAATCTGTGATACACTTATACACACTGCACATTGTTGAGTTTTATTGCTGTGGATTCTGTGATACGCTCATACACACTGCACATTAATGGGGGTTTTTATTGCTGTGGATTCTGTGATACGCTCATACATACTGCAGATTAATGGGGGTTTTTATTGCTGTGGATTCTGTGATACACTCATACATACTGCACATTACTGAGGGTTTTATTGCTGTGAATTCTGTGATACACTCATACACACTGCACATTACTGGGGGTTTATTGCTGTGGATTCTGTGATATACTCATACACACTGGACTTTACTGGGGTTTTTATTGCCGTGGATTCTGTGATACGCTCATACACAC
The DNA here is from genome assembly GCA_009667805.1 of Leptobrachium leishanense. Classification (NCBI taxonomy): domain Eukaryota; kingdom Metazoa; phylum Chordata; class Amphibia; order Anura; family Megophryidae; genus Leptobrachium; species Leptobrachium leishanense. Next base: position 186,074,557 of record CM019067.1, on the reverse strand, counting down.
TGCACAGAACTGTAGGTTTTATTGCTGTGGATTCTGTGATACACTCATACACACCGCACTTTGCTGGGGGTTTATTGCTGCAGATTCTGTGATACACTCATACACACCGCACTTTACTGGGGGTTTTATTGCTGTGGAATCTGTGATACGCTCATACACACTGCACATTGCTGAGAGTTTTATTGCTGTGAATTCTGTGATACATCATACACAGCAAACATTACTGTGAGTTTTATTCATGTGGAGCTCTGTGATACGCTTATTGACAACGCGCATTACTGTGCATTTTATTGCAGTGAATTCTATGATATGCTCATATACACTGCACATTCCAGTGAGTTTTATTGCTACATACCCCTGGGGTGTAGGGAATATATGGTTATGTATGTGAATGTATGGCTGTGTGTGTAAATGCATGTATTTGTCTTTAAACAGGTTGCTGTGCATAAAATTCTGCGCCTGTGTCCTTGTCGCAGTCTGGCGTTGTCCTCTTGCCCTGCACCCAAAAGGAAGGTATTGTTCCTAGAATCGCTGCATTATCTTCTGCCTGTACATCTGCACACCGAGCACCGGCGATCGCAGATGACCTGTCACCTGACAACTGGTGCTATCTGACACAGTCAGTGAGCACCAGTGGTCAGTTGACAGGTCATCAGCAATCGGCGGTGCTCGGCACGTGTTCAGTCACTCACTGTGGGACATGCTCGGTGCAGTGGCGTAGCATGGGTTGTCAGCGCCCAGGGCAAGGCAAGAATTGTGCACCCCCTGCAACCTGTGGCTATGGTAACACACCCTGATTCCCTTCCACCAGTAGAGTATTGACCACCTTACCCCACAAGGACATGTATTGTATATTAACAAAATACTGATATAATAAAAAAATGAAACACACACGCACCCCCACGCTACGCCACTGCTACCGGTCACCCTGTCACAGAATACCCTAGCATAGTTCCACTCTCAAACTATAACCAGTCACTCTCTCCCAGTACCCCCAGTCACCTGCTCCCTCCAAGTAACCCCATTCACTCTCTCTCTGGGACATAACAATACCGGGGTACTCTTTATATAGAAAAGACAGAGAAGGTAGGAAAGGAGGAGGAGTGGCCCTGTATGTGAAAAACAACATAAAAACGAACCAAATAAAAGTGAGCGAGGTGAACATAGAGTCAGTTTGGGTTACGCTAACATTTGGCAATCATACAGTAGCTCATGTAGGTGTGATCTATAGACCCCCTGGACAAGTAGAAGAGCTAGATAATCTGCTGCTTGAGGAAATAGCCAAAATGGCAATGAAGGGGGAAGTTATTATCATGGGGACTTTAATCTTCCTGATGTGAACTGGAAAACCAAAACAGCTGGGTGCACCAGGAGTACAAATATTCTAAACTCCCTACTGGGATTATCTCTAACACAAGTAGTTGAGGAGCCGACCCGTAAAGAGGCCATATTGGATTTAATACTCACAAATGGAGGTTTGGTATCGGACGTTGTTGTAGGTGAAAATTTGGGATCTAGTGATCACCAGTCAGTATGGTTTAATATAAGAACAGGGATGGAGCCGCACCACACAAAAACAAAAGTTTTAGACTTTAAAAAAACAGATTTTTCTAAAATGAGACTTTGTGTGAAGGAGTCATTATCAGACTGGAGGAGTTTAAAGGGAGTCCAGGAGAAATGGGATTATTTAAAGGAAGCATTATTGAAGGCCACAGGCAATTGCATTCGACTTGTTAGCAAAAACAAAAAAGGGAAGAAACCACTGTGGTACTCTGTAGAAGTGGCCAAAATAGTGAAGAACAAAAAGACAGCATTCAATAATTATAAAAAAACTCAGAGTGAAGAAGATAGGCAAACCTATAAGATTAGGCAGAAAGAGGCAAAGCAATTTATAAGAGCTTCCAAAGCACACGCAGAAGAGAAAATAGCTCAGTCAGTAAAAAAGGGGGACAAAACATTTTTTAGATACATAAATGAGAAAAGAAAAGTAAAACAAGGATTAGTTAGATTAAAAACAAAGGAAGGAAGGTATGTAGAAGAGGATAAAAGTCTCGCTGACTGCCTCAATGAATATTTTTGTTCAGTCTTTGCAGATGAAAAGGAAGGAAAGGGACCTCAGTTAGGAGGAAACACTAACGAGACAATTACATATCAGTTTACAGAGGAGGAGGTTCTACAGCAGCTGTCTAAAGTAAAGACAAATAAGTCAATGGGGCCTGATGGGATCCACCCTAAATTATTAAAAGAGCTCAGTGATGTAATAGCAAAACCGTTAACAGATTTATTTAACCAATCCTTGCTAACGGGAGTCGTCCCAGAAGACTGGAAATTAGCAAATGTTGTGCCCATTCACAAGAAGGGTAGTAGGGAGGAATCTGGGAACTATAGGCCAGTTAGTCTTACGTTAGTAGTGGCGAAATTAATGGAAACCATGTTAAAGGAAAGGATTGTTGACCATCTAAAAACACATAGATTACAGGATCAGAAACAACATGGGTTTACCTCAGGGAGATCATGCCAAACTAATCTTATTGATTTTTTTGATTGTGTAACAAAAATAATAGACACAGGTGGTGCAGTAGACATTGCTTATTTAGATTTCAAAAAACAAAATAGGTGCTCTTTCCCAGATAGATGCAAACAGTGACCAGAAAAAATGAAAAAAGGACCTGTAGATCTCAAGCTTGTCCCCTCCAATGGACGTTCAGAGAGTAAAATGGAAAATGTATCGAGATCTAAAACAGGACAATATAAAATAGAAGGATCATAGCGTTATATGTAAAAACAAATTTGCGTCATGACACGCCCCCTGTAGAAACGCACTCACAGGATAAAAGAAAAATTAGCGCATATCATAAATTACTCATCCCAAAGATGTATAGGAAGGCTCAGGATCTCGTCATCCACAGAAGATTTCCACCTGGATCGCTGTCAACAGGTTCTGCAGTCACTCCAAAACAAAGGGAGTCTAATCGCCAACAGTGGTAAAAAGATAATTTATTCATAAAATTCCCTCGATACATTTTCCATTTTATTTAGATTTCAGTAAGGCTTTTAATACTGTTCCGCATAGAAGGCTTATCAATAAATTGCAATCTTTGAGCTTGGATTCCAATATTGTTGAATGGATTAGACAGTGGCTGAGTGACAGGCAACAGAGGGTTGTGGTAAATGGAGTTTATTCGGCGCAAGGTCTTGTTACCAGTGGGGTACCTCAGGGGTCAGTACTTGGACCCATTCTATTTAATATTTTTATTAGTGATATTGCAGAAGGTATTAATGGAAAAGTATGTCTTTTTGCTGATGACACAAAGATTTGCAACAGGTTTGACGTTCCTGGAGGGATCAGCCAAATGACAAATGATTTAGGTAAACTAAAAAAATGTTCGGAGCTGTGGCAATTGAGTTTTAACGTGGATAAGTGCAAGATAATGCACCTGGGACGTAAAAACCCAAGGGCTGAATATAGAATATTTGATACAGTCCTAACCTCAACATCTGAGGAAAGGGATTTAGGGGTTATTATTGCAGAGGATCTAAAGGTAAGTAGTCAATGTAATAGAGCAGCAGGAAATGCTAGCAGAATGCTTGGTTGTGTAGGGAGAGGTATTAGCAGTAGGAAAAGGGAAGTGCTCATGCCACTGTACAGAGCACTCGTGAGACCTCACTTGGAGTACTGTGTGCAGTACTGGAGACCGTATCTCCAGAAGGATATAGACATCTTAGAGAGAGTTCAGAGAAGGGCTACTAAAATGGTGTACGGCTTGAAGGAGAAAAGTTACCAGGAAAGGCTTAATGATCTTAACATGTACAGCTTGGAAAAAAGACGAGACAGAGGAGATATGATAGAAACATTTAAATACGTAAAGGGAATCCACAAGGTAGAGGAAGGGAGTATATTTAAAAGGAAACAAAGTAGCAAAACATAAGAGGACATAGTCTTAGATTAGAGGGGCAAAGGTTTAAAAGTAACATCAGAAAGCATTATTTTACTGAGAGGGTGGTGGATACATGGAACAGTCTTCCAGTTGAAGTGGTAGAGGCCAAAACAGTAATTGAATTTAAGCAGGCATGGGATAGGCATAAGGCTATCCTAAACAAAAGATAAATCCAGGTAAAGTATCCATGTAATTGGGCAGACTAGATGGGCCGAAAGGTTCTTATCTGCCGACATTTTTCTATGTTTCTATGTTTCTATGTTTCTCTCCAAGTACCCCCAGTCACTCTCTCCCAGTACCCCCAGTCATTCTCTCACCAAGTACCCCAGTCACTCTCTCCCAGTAACCCCACTTTCTCCCAGGACCCCCAGTCACTGTCTCTCAGTACCCTCACTTTCTCCCAGTACCCCCAGTCACTCTATCCAAGTACCCCCAGTCACTCTCTATCTCTCCAAGTACCCCAATCACTCTCTCTCTCCCAGTTCCCCCAGTCACTGCCCCAGTCACTCTCTCTCTCACTCTTTCTCTCGCCAAGTACCCCCACTTTCTCCCAGTACCCCCAGTCACTCTCTCTCTCTATCCAAGTACCCCCAGTCACTCTCTCCCAGTATCCCCAGTTTTTCTCCCAGAACCTTCAGTCACCCTCTCCTTGTACCCCCAGTACCCCTCACTGTGTGATGGTCACGCTGCTCTGGTGTCATACAGTGTCGCCTACCTGCCTGGAGTTGCTGGTGGCCTGGGGGGAGCAGTCCAGGGGGCTTAGTGGAGACCGGATTATAAATGTGCTGCAGGGTAGGTGCCTCCCTCCCTCCTTCCTGTTCAGCGGCTGCAGGGCTGCCCGCGGCAGGGTGCTGGAACAGGGCTTCAAGGGGGACTGACAAGCGTGGTACAGGGTGTTCCGTCGAACAATGCTGCGCTGCTTCACGTGAATCATGTCAACGTTAAGGAGGAGTCAGGACAGGACCAGAATTTGCTGTCCTGGTCCTCTCTTCTGGACGCTGAGTGCTAAGTCACCGCCGGTTGCCGCAAAACTGGCCGCTGCCCGTGCAAGGGCCTCTCACGGCCACCAGTGTCCATGAGCGGACACCTTTCTGATACCTGCTGGAAAATATTAGTGGTTCAAATTTCTTTGGAAATTTTGCGCCTACTAAGAAAATTGCGCCCAGGGTGACTGCCCCCGAGGCCCCCCCCACGCTACGCCACTGGCTCTGTGGTCTGTGCACGAAGCACAGATCGCAGTGCACCACCCCACAGCCACCGGACCACCAGGGAAGTAGAGGCTGCAGTCAGGCCTGCGGAGGTGAAGGGTCCTGGTGGCTATCCATGAGATGCAGCCAGCTGGGACCCAGAGCCCAGGCACACCCAGCACACCCCGTGCACACACCTATGATCAACCTCATTGAAGTTCTGGAGTGAAGGAGTTGGTGATGATACAGCTAATTATTTACTGGGTCTAATTTGGGGCATGGGTCTAGAGCAGCAGCTCCAATAACTCCTATAGTAATCCTGCCTTGAATGTAAGAAACATTTCAGTATTTACATGGAAGCAGCATATACATAGTTCTGCACATTAATAGTTACCTTATTATTGCTGATTCCCCAGTTTACCAGCACAAGAAGTATAACATGTTGTTAGAGATTGTTAAGGAGCTGGTGAAGAATATATAGATGTTTGTATAGGTGTAAATACATTCCTACATCGATCCTCCCACATCCATTGCATGTACTCCTCGCTCTGTGTAAGTGCTTGTTAAACAAAAGAATCCAAGGTTAGGCAGCAGGAATAACAGTATGTAAAATGAGTAAATAAAATAAAGACCTTGGAGATGTTGGCTTTTGGATCTCAAAACAACATGAAAAACAGCATTCCCACAGGACATGTTGTCAGGTATATCCATGTATTAGTAGATAGCTGTGTTAGGTATGTCAAATATATATCGAGTGATGCTTTACAACACGGTATGTCTGTTAATGTTATATTTACTATATAAAAAACAAGGATGTCATGATTTTTCCATATGAATAGTGTGACAATATAAATTAAAAATAAACCATGTTTCCAGGAGAATAACATTTATTTATTTATTTTTGGACCAGTAAGCAATTGGTAAATTTTGTTTTCCCTTATTTTCTGCTTCTATCAGGGTTATTCAGAGAGAGGTGAAAACCAGGAGAATTACTGGGGAAGTGAAAATTCTAGGTCAAAATAGCCGATTTGGAAAGTGAGATAAATGGGAGAATTTTTCTGGTTTGGCTATTTTGACCTAGAATACTTCTCCAGTCATTCTCCAGGTTTTCACCTCTCTCTGAATAACCCGGTATGTCTTTAATCTATGCTGTAATAACATGCTTCTTTTATTTTAAGCATCATAGCTATATAATAATAATAATAGAATAATGAATAAAATAAGTTGAGTGTTTCAAATAATCAAATCTGTGCCACTCTATCTAGGTCAATGTCTCTTAACTCCGTTCCTCAGGAACAGGCCTAACAGGCCTAATTTTTTTGGCCTTTGGGGAAATGAACACTGAATATTGCAATCACTGACCAGCAAATGATATCACCTGTGCTGTCCTTCAGATATCTGGCAAACCTGGCCTGTTAGTGGGGCCAGAGGACTGGAGTTGAGAAATACTGATGTAGACGGTGATGTGAAAGTGTACAGGTATCAAATGGTCAACTCTGCAAATGAAAAATGTCTTTTCAAAGTAATTAATTACATTAAACTATTTCTGGCATCTCCAGACTACTCCTTGCTCTGTGGTAGCAACCGTCTTTTGGTCAGATGTACTACTATTCAACTAAAAGACCACAGAGGTTATTCGCAAAGCAACAAACTTGCCACCAAATTGCACTGAACTGCGCATATCATCATTCATTGCAATTCCGGGGCAGTTCATCTATGCACTTAACTGTCAATTCGCCAAATACTGGCAAATTGACAGATAAATACAGCGCAGTTCGACGCAGATTGGCAGTGAAATTGTCCCATAGAGAAGTAATGGTAATCTATTCAGAGAACGCCAAACTGCACCGAAGTGTCACCGAACTGCCCTGGTTTTCATTGTTTCAGTTTGATAGATTTAAACATGAGATTCCCATAGGTTTCAATGTAAAGAATAATAACACAGTTTTTTATTTAAAAAAAGTTTTTCTTTTCACTTTCAGAAACAGTCTTTTATTTATTTAGGACACGTTTTTGTATTTTTTGTATTTTTTAGACCAAATTTTTGTGTTAAAATTTTTCTAAAAGTTTTTTTTTGTATACTGTAACAGACCTTTTGATTTGATTTGATTTGATTTTTAAAAGACCTTTTTTTATCACTTAGACAGATTTTAATAATTTTTTTTATCGGTTTAAACACTTAGGGCCACATTACATTCTTGACGCTAACATTAACGCTCACGTGCGTGAGCATTAACGGTAGCTGCAGTGTCTACCGCATATTACGATCCAAACACAAACGGGTTAAGTAACCCGTTTGCGTTTGGTACCTTGCACTTTTCAGCGCGAGGTTACTGTACTTTGTGCTCCCAATACTTAACATGGGGAGCGCAAAGTCCTAACGCTGATTAACGTCCGGCTCTGGTTAGCAGAAAGTTAACCAGAGCCAGGACTTGGTGTTAATGGATTCTGCTTCTGCAGAATCCGTTAACACCAGACTAAAAAAACAAAAAACAAGTCAGATACTCACCTCCTGTCCCGCGGCAAGGACCGCGGCTCCGACCGCCTCCTCCGTCCGGCGGGAGCAGGGAAAGGGAAAGCCTGAAATGCACCAAAGTGAATAGCATATTTTGAAATTGCAGTGCTTTGTGAATAGACCCTATTGAATTATGAATGTAGATTACAAAATAACATTAGATTAGTCTTAATTTCAAGATATACACAAAATCAAATATACACATAAATTTCTGTCTTAACAAATATACTGTATATGAATTTGTAAATATTTTTTATTCCTTATTGTATTTAGATTTGAAAATTTGAAAACTGTCAGGCGATGTTTTAAACAAGTGTCAGCTTGAAAAAAAAATGGTGTACTGTTTTAATGTGAATTTCAAGAATCTATCCTAAAGTATCCATATTCTGCTGTTTAGCGAGTATCTCCTTGTGAGTTCAGTTATTAAGGTAAATAGCTAGTATTTATTTAGTGTTTAAAAGGTGTGATCACTTTCATAAAGATCTTAATACAGTAAATGATCTTGTAGAACAAATGAAAGCTTATGCTTTCAACCTTTGCCTGATTAGTCACACAATACCTTTTGTTTTGATGATACAGTGATACAGTGTTACACTGGATGATACAGTAATTATATATTACTCATCACTTACAGTCAATTGCAACCACAAATCTATAACTAGCAATAATAACAGTAGTCTAATATGCAATTTAATAGTGTGAATGAATATTATTTACCTTAGAAATCCGCTATTAATCTTTCTAGATTCCATGTTGGCCAGCTTAATCTAGGAGCTCCTGGACACTCCAAAATAGGCCTAGTGGAAAGCTATCTATTATGGCACTCCAGCCCAAAGAAGGATAGGACGAAGGTAATGGTGAAAATGATGGAAAAGAGGCCCACCTATATCTTCATCTCATAGCCCATGATTCTCATTATCCAGCCTGGATTTTCATGGGGACATTTAGCGTTGGTGACAGGAAAGCAAATCCATCGATGAGCATGCATATTTGAATTTATAAATAAAATAAAAGATTCTTTAGGTACATAAATTCTAAAAAAAACAAGAGTGAAAATGTAGGTTCACTAAAATCTGAGTCTGGGGTATTGTTAACTGAAGATCAAGATAAGGCAGACATTTTGAATGATTATTTTTCTTCAGTATTTATCAAAGAGAAACCTATAACAGGAGACATGAAATTCATTAATAAAAATTTACTAATACAAAGTGACTGGTTGACTCAGGACAAGGTTTTGCAGCAATTAAACAATGTGAATGTGAATAAAGCCTCAGGGCCAGATGGAATTCACCCGCGAGTACTGAGGGAGCTATGTGTTGAAATATGTAAACCTCTGTTCTTAATCTTTCAAGATTATTTTCTTTCAGGAATCATACCAGAGGATTGGAGAAAAGCTGACGTCGTCCCTATATTTAAAAAAGATTTAAAATTTGTGCCTGGGAATTATAGACCTGTGAGTTTAACATCTGTGGCTGGGAAAGTATTTGAGGGGTTACTAAGGGATAATATTCAGGAATTTATTGGGAGGTATAATGTAATTGGCAAAAATCAGCATGGTTTTCTGAAACACAGATAATGTCAAACTAACCTAATTACGTTCTATGAGGAAGAAAGTAGAAGTATAGATCAGGGGGTCGCAGTGGATGTGATTTACTTGGATTTTGCCAAAGCTTTCGACGCAGTACCGCACAAAAGGTTACTATTTAAATTAAGAAAAATTGCTCTAGATGAAAATACATGTTCTTGGATAGGTAACTGGCTAAAAGATAGGGTACAGAGAGTGATCATAAATGGTACATTTTCAAGATGGACATCAGTGGAAAGTGGTGTCCCTCAGGGGTCTGTTTTAGGACCAATTCTATTCAATTTATTTATAAATGACCTTGAGATAGGCATTGAAAGTCATGTATTAGTGTTTGTAGATGACACAAAACTAGGAAAAGTAATGTGAGCAGGATGTTACTTCGCTGCAGAGGGATTTAGATTGATTGGGGGACTGGGCACTTAAATGGCAGATGCAATTTAATGTAGATAAATGCAGTTATGCACTTTGGAGTGAAGAACACAAAAGCAACTTATACCCTAAACGGTGCGAAGTTAGGGAAACCCAAGCAGGAGAAGGATTTGGGAATAATCATAGACTTCAAACTAAGTAACAATGTGCAATGTCAAACAGCAGCCGCCAAGGCCAGCAAGTTATTAGCATGCATTAAAAGGGAAGTTCACTCTCGGGATGAAAACATAATTTTGTCTCTGTATGAATCAATGGTAAGACCGCACCTTGAATATGCCGTGCAATTTTGGGCACCTGTCTTAAGAAAGGATATTATAGCGCTAGAAAAAGTGCAGAGAAGGGCAACTAAATTAATAAGTGGAATGGAAGGTTTAAGTTATGAGGAAAGACTAACAAGCTTAAACCTGTTTAGTTTAGAGAAATGGCACCTTAGAGGGAATCTGATAACCTTATATAAATATATACGGGCTATTATAAACCATTGTCTGGAAACCTATTTATTAACAGGACTATACACAGGACATGAGGTCAACCATTTAGACTGGATGAAAGGAAATTCAGCCTAAAGCATAGGAAGGGTTATTTTACGGTGAGAACAATAAAGCTGTGGAATTCTCTGCCTGTTGAGGTGGTTAGGTCAGAGACTGTACAGACTTTTAAAAAGACTGGATGACTTCCTGCAGACACAGAATATTAAGGGTTATAATATTTAATACGTGGGTAAAAGCTTCTTGATCCAAGGAGAAATCTGACTGCCATTCTGTGGTCAAGAAGGAATTTTTCCCCAGTTTGTTGCATATTGGGAGCATTACAGACTGGGTTTTCTTTCCTTCTTTTGCATCAACAGCAGTAGGTGATGTGTGAGAGGTTGAACCCGATGGACACATGTCTTTTTTCATCCTATGTAACTATGTAACTATCAGGGTTATTCAAAGAGATTCGAAAAGTCACCGCACGTTCGGTGTCTTTTCGTTCTCTTCAATTTGGTTCCTTTAGCCGATCCCATTTCAGTGACCCTGCAGTGTATTCAGCAAACACCACAGGGTCCCCGAATTGCAGGGAAAGGCTGCCGCAAACCCGTCGAAAACTAACCGCAAAACCCACCGAATGCATGCAGAAAAGCCACAAAAACATCTGGATTAACCTGCCGAAAACCAAGCCCGAGCAGGAGCCGAACACAGCCGAAGCAGCTGAGACTGAAGACGAGGGAGGTGAATAAATTAGCAAAATAGTTTGTGGGGATCTGTGAAAATGAAACGCTGTTTGCAAAGAAACTACTGAGCGAAAATGTCTGAAATTTGCATATGAGGTCCAGGGAATGATAATAAAAAGGGCTGTTACAGAAAAAATAAGTAAACTTAAAAAAAAATAAAAAAAATCGGACTTTTAAAAAAAAAATTAAGAAAAATGATTAAAATATCCTAAAAGATCTATAAATAAAGAGACTCTTTACTGCAGAATTTTATAATGAACGGTTTATTAGATATTGCATTAAAACGGGAATATTTTTAACATTGAAGTCTATGGGATTCTCCTGAATTAACTTGCCGAATTAAACCACCGAATGGCAGGGCATTAGGGGAACCTTTCACTGCTGGTTTGTGCTCTCTGAATAGCCGAAGCAGTGCATTTTCATGGGGATTTCACTGCCCTCGAACAGGCACCGAACAGTCACCGTATGTTCAGGCAATTCGCCAGTATTTGGCAAATTGCCTGCTCTCTGGATAGCCGAATGGCCAGGAAAGGTAACCGATTTTCAGCGTTCGGTTACCTTTCTCAAGCAATTCGGAGCTCTTTGAATAACCCTGAATGTAATAGAAAATAGAAAATACTAATAATATGTCTTATTAAAAGCATTAATTTCAAACGATCATCCATCGCTATGTTACACACGTAAAATAAATTGAAGAAGCTTGACCTGACCAACACAGTGGTTGCTACTTGCATGGGTTGGAAATTGTGAACCTCTGATCTCTTCAAACTACCTTCAGCCCCTAACTATACATTTGCCAAGTTTACCTGATGGACAGGTTGGTCCTGTATGTAAGCAGAACATATTCTTATAAACCCATCTACATAAACATATATATATATATATATATATATATATATATATATATATACAGACATCCGTAAACTTATAAGTGTTGCGGCAATCCCGGTCTTGTACAAAAGGTTCTCTTTATTGTTTAAAAATCAACGTTTCAGTCCTCTATCCCCGAACTTTCATCAGGATACGTATATACTGTATATATACATATATTTTTTTTAAAAAAATTCTTCAAGGAAAATATATTTAATTTGCAGCGTTCATTTTAATAATAAACAGTCTGCACAAAGATGTTTATTGGTCCTGGTAACACTGTTTATATTGGCATTTATTTAATAAAACCTTTGTACAACTTCACATTTGAAATTAAAGATAAAGACATTTTCTAGTGGCAGTGTGCCAGAAACAAAGAAAGGCTGCGTTGGAGTTTTGCCAGCATAGGATAAAACTTTATCCCATATGAAGATTAGAAGATCAATTTGTCCATCACTTGCCCATATTGCTGCTTAACTTTATGATTCCTTGGAATCTTGTAAAGAGCATAATGTTCTGCTTCACCTTGGTCTCAGGTGGAGAAATACCATGTTCTGAGTTTATTAACATACGTTATTTTGTGTCATCAGCATAAATTGAGACATAACTTAAAATGCCTTTTCAATGTCATATGTAACTAAATTATAAAGTAGCAGCCAAGCACTAGCTTATGATATAATCGACTTACAACTTTGGACCAATTGAAAAATGTACCAGTTATAAAATCTCTCTCTATATTTAGTCGGAAAACTTTCCATCTTCTTGGCATTTCAGCACAGTGAAGTGAAAAGGTGTGAATATTACAATGCAGTTTTCAAATTATGTAGATGAAACATAATAATTTATATTGTTTAATGTACATTTTAAATTATTTTAATAAAACTGGGAGCAGTGATTTAGTACTTACAATTTAATAAGGGGTCCATTTATTTGAAAAACTAGATGGAGCACCTTATTTCTTCCTAGTCAGTTTCAAGATTTATTTATTTATTTATAAAGGATTTTACCAGGAAGGATACATTGAGATTTCTCTCGTTTTCAAGTATGTCCTGGGTCCAAGAACATTGAGTGGTTACAGAAATACAAAATAGTAAAATGCAAGATATTAACACAAAAACAAATATACAGATTAAGATCAGTTAGAGTACCCAATTTATTCCCAGTCAGTTGATGGATTAGTTAGAGAACCCATTTCAAGCTTAGCCAGTTGACTTGTTATAGAACCCATTTTAATAACAATCACTTGAGGGACTAGTTGCAGTACCAATTTTAATACTATTTATCATTTTTATCCCAGTCAGTTGAGGACTTGTTACGACAACACAGATGTGATGTGACACCTTAGGTATATACAAATTAACCTTAGTACTCCCGGGTCGTTCTTCCTAAACGTCCAAGTACAGCAATCAATGTATAACAGAAATTGGAATGTCTAAGGAATAATGACACAGAAATACAATCATCGTGCATTATATCAACATTAAAAAAGTGAATTGCCCCCTTTAACTGGTTGAGGACTTGTTAGCATACCCATTTTCATCCCAATGAGTCAAAGGACCAATCAGAGTACCCAGTCTTCTCTTAGTTATTTGGAGAACCAGTTAGAATATCCAGTCTCACATAAATAATTTGGAATACCCATTTTCATCCAAGTCAGTCAGAGGACCTGTTAGTGTACCAGGTTTCCTCATTTGGAAAACTGATTTGAATGCTGTCATGATTGCCCATTATTATTATCATCATTTATATAGAGCCAACAGTTTCCACAGCACTTTACAATAACCAAAGGGAACAAGATACAGATAAATGGACATAGGATGGAAACAAGAGGTGTAGAGGGCCCTGTTCATAGGACCTTACAGTCTAAAGGGATTAGGGATGAGGAAGACAGGAGAGTTTTACTGGATCTCAGGATTATTAGTGCCAGCGGTTCGGGAATAGTGGAGCAATGGAAGCGGCTTCAATCAATTGTGAGTAGGTGAGCAGGGGGATGAGTTGCATCAGTGATGTGGTATGCTAATCTGAAGAGATGGGTTTTGAGGGATTTCTTGAAGGCCTGACGATTCAGGGAGAGCTTTATAGGGCGAGGTAAGTCATTCCACAGGACTGGGCTGCCCTTGAGAAGACTTGGATGCGACTGTGCTATTCCTGGTACTTCAGTTGACATATTGATGACACAATATTGCCTAATTGACACTCCTTAGGTACTTTGTCCCCCTTGGAATGGCACTGACCCACGTCAATGTAATATTGATCGCAATGTGCAATGCTATACATGTGCACAATTTATAGTCTAGCACCTAGGTATCATCTTAATGATGCAACCAAGCGTCAATGTTGTGACACAGCCCCAGTGTCATTTTGTGCGCGCACCTCCTGACACTCACAGATGACACCACCCAATGAGAGCCCTTTAGTCCCTATATAAACCTCAAGGCAGCACTCATATGTTGCCTTAAAGTGGTTCTCCTTAACCCTTTGCCATGTTCCTATTGTGATAGCGTTCTGTGATTATAGAATTGACCTGTTCTTTACAATTCTGGCATTCTGGTATCCCCCATCTTGGCTTTGTTTGTTTCGATCATTTACCTCTGTATCACTCGACCTTAGCTTGTCTATTCGACTACTATCTGTGGTCTTCCCTCTGTTCAGCCTAGTCGTTACTATGGACTGGCATTCTGTTTTTCCTTTTGGTACCTTTCCCTATTTTAATTATCCTTGTTTATTTATCCTATCCCTAGATACCCATCTCAATTCACTTTATGAACAGTATTAGGTTATCTAGTGGTACCTCAGGTACATATTCTGCATCTTGGGCCTACTTGACCACTGACAAATACCCAATCTCATGTAAATAATTTGGAATACCTAATTTCATCACAGTCAGCTAAAAGATGAGTTAGCATACCTATTTCCATTCCAGTCAATTGAAGGATCAATTAGCATACCCCTTTTCATCCCTTTCATTCAGAGGACTAGTTGACTACCCAGTTTTCTCTAAGTCATTTGGAAAACCAGTTAGAATACCCAATCTATTGTAAGTCATTTGGTATGCCATTTACAGTAGAGAGCTATTTTCATCCTAGGTAATTGGAGAACTAGCTAAAGTATCTTTTTCATCTAAGCCAGTTGAAGAACCAAACAATTGTGGCATATATTTGTCAAAGCACTCAGAAGGATACGTTTAGATAAGTATGTTTGACAAGCTACGAAACCTGTTGTCTCAGTATATAATAGTGGTGATATAAACAATAAAGAGGAAATTGAAAATATACTCTTAATGTTATGGGTTATACATGAATATGAATTAAATAATGGCAATGTTTGTTGGTTAACTAATGGGCAAAATAAAAGAAATTGAATGTCCCAGGGTCTTGAAAGAAGGAAGAGCTAATAGGTGATGATGAGAGAGTTCTCATGTTACGCAGGAAAAGGAAACCAGTAAATACAATAATGATTTAATGGAAATGTTAAACATCTAGGTTGACACAGTGAATAAGTGTACAGCTACAATTACAAGTATGTAGGTAGGACAAAATATCAATCAACAAGTCTAATACACAGAAAACAAGCAGTAAAAATTACCTTGCTCAAGAAACCTTATATTCTAATAAATGACAAACAGATTTTAAACTATCTATAGCTTTTATCAAATAAACTATTGTAGCAACTCATTTCAAGTTTACTTAATTTTGAATATTATGAGGTATAATGAAGAGTCCCAAGTATATTATATTCTGACATGTTAAGATTGATGTTTTTTAATTTGATTGCAGATTGATGGTAAATTTTTTCCTTGTACCCTCTTTAGTATGACCTTAACCCTGTAAATTGTAATTATTACTGCAGTATACAATGCTGTTGTGCATCTCTAGAGGTTATTAGGGGAGTGTAGGGTACTATTACAACTAGTGTTCTATCATACCCTGCCATTAACTCTAAGTAGGCTTTGTTTGAATCATATAATTATACTCTTTCATACATATCATGTATGTGTATATTACAAACTTTAATTAACATCACACAGTCTGTCTTTTGTGACGGATTGTACTTGACTTGTATTGTGAAGTTTTATTGAGACTTATTAGCATCTATAAAAGAATGACACTTCTAATGTCTGAGGTATTGTAGTGCTTAAGAGTGAGGCAATGAAAAGAAAATATGTCACAAGTGTCTGTGTTATGCTAGACTACAGCTTAGGTGATCAAGTAGGATTTTTTGTTGTGGTAAAAAAAAGAGAATTCTACAGCATATACAGTAGAAGCATTTTATCATTTGCCGGTACACAGTCTGTAGAGTAATTTCAAGATATTCCTTCAGCCAACAAATTCTATTATGCTTTCTGCTTGTGTGGTTACCCACACTATCTGCTGACACCATAGGAGAGATCTTTATTCAGACATTTTTATAGAGTCTAAGGTCTTAATAATGGGAAAGAAAGTCATTCTACGACTACATGGGGAATGCCATTTCCTTGGTTATAAACTGATGACATGCTTTCCTTAATATCTTGCTGTTATTTGCCAAAGATTTGTTTTGTGGTGTATGTGTAGCTTTTATGCACTTGTACAACCCTATCATGCTTCTGTGACACATATTTTTCTACGGATAACCACCTGCTTAAACTAGACCTTTTTCAGCTTTTCTTTAGAATCTAAAAGACAAGCTCTCGATGCCCCGATTTCTATAAAACCCTTGTTGAAAGTAACCAGTAAACTAAATTACAATTCATATTTGATAAGCAACTTTACCGTTATTTTTTTGTGCCTGAAAGGTATTTCTTTCTATTAATTATCATTAGACCTTGTCTGCTTCACCTCTCATATTACAATTGGTTTCTGAAATTCATAGATAAGTAATTTACGTATCCATTAGTAGATGCAGCATTCAAACCTTCAAAACACCTTTAAGTAAACTAGAGGGAGTGTAAAGGTTAAAAAGAGATGAAGTAATTTTGGCACTGCTAATATCAAGTGGGATGGAGTATAATCACGTTAAAGACATTTTACAATAAATTATTATACATACTGCAACAATTACAGTATGAGAAGGATCTGATAGCATGTATTATCTTGAAGAGGAGTTGTGTTTCATAAGTGGTTACATATTAATACTAGATTGACAGAGATAGGAAGAGTCACTGTTATATGTAAACATGCTCTGACAAGATGTCCTCAAAATCAGTAACCACTGGACTGATTCCATTTTTCTATATCTCATAACTTGGTCTGTCCTATGCAGCAATTATCTTATGTTGGTGTATGGTATCTCATTTTATCAAAATTCCTTATCAGTACCAACAAATTATCTTGAAGGTCAACCTGGAATGAAGTTAATTGAAACAGAATTCAGGATGTAGGTGCACCCTAGTTTCCCTGCCAAAAATATAGAATATATCTGTTCTTGTTAAGCAGTAGAACTAATATGCATGTTGGAGGTGTATGGTTCACAGCTGGGTGTAGTTTACCAGGTAAAATGCAAGTCATCCATTAGAGTTTGGGTGTTTGGGAGTTTGTAGAGTTTTTAATGACAAATCAAACTTCAGCTAAATTTGAAAGCAGATCATTCTCCAGTGATTCCTTCTGAAAAGTGGCTGCAGTTAGGCTTAGAATAAATATACTCTTTATTTTTTTACTGTGACCCATGGGACTTCATTCATATATTCTGCTAATGGCGACCATCAAGTGCCACTGTCAGTCAAGAAATATGTTTATTTTTTTAACGTTCATAAATTATTGGCCAAGAACTGCCATTCACGTTTGTCTCTCCAAACTCATTTCCCTTCTAGATTGTACTTCCCCTCTAATCTTACTGTACTGACTTTGTCTATTTATCTCAGATGCTAAATTACCTCAAACAAATCTCAGATTTTTCATTCAAAATAATTGATAATCTCTTTTGTCTCAGACATTTTTGTAGCTCGTCCACATGACTGTGTATTGATTTGCGCCATTGTATGCTGCTTTGTAATCTGTGGGTGCTCTATAAATAAAATGATACAATAATACTCTTTAGAATCGATCATACACATACATCTTTAGTAATGCTTGTGTGTATAGTATAAACATAAAGAACAACTATAGAATTTGGTCCTGTGGTAAATTCATACATTTTAATAGGACAAAAGGTATGGGATCATCCCACCTTTACGTAAGTAGATTCCTGTTGCATTTATGTTAGTCAAGAAAATCCTAATTTATGTAATAATTTGCTTCTAGCAGTAGTATAGCAGCTGTCTAAATTTACAAGGTCACTCCTAGCACAATGTAAGCCAAACTTTTTAGAGACCTCTAGGTCAGGTTTCAAATAACTGCACATTCCTACTTTAACTGAAAGCAAGCCCCAAGACTCAGCACACTTTAAAGATGAATGTTCATCCCTTCTCACGTTGTGAACTTCAAAGGGCCAATTACTAGCGGACTGACATGGGTTGTTTTGTGATACTTCCTGCTCAAGAAATGGCTTCTGCGTCCTCTTCACCGCTTGTGATCATATCATTAGAAGTAAAGCAAATTTTCGCAAACAAAAATCTGATCCATGGTTTTCTTCTCACCTCCTTTTTTTGTACTTGTTAAAAGCAATTAGTGTTTTCGAAATGTTTAGTTTTTACCCGATGGCTACATAAATCTTGCATTATTAGATTATATCTTATTACATTTTGAAAGAATTGAAACCACATGTTTCTTTTAAGCAAATTAAAGTTGGTCAAAAGGAAGACATTACTTTTGACACTACAAACGCATGCTCGTACCTGAACTTTGTAACTCAATATATTATTTGGATGAGTGCAAATACATTTTGTGATGGTTGTTTTTTTCTGCTTGAACTTGTTCTTGTTCGAGGAACGCAAGGAGAATATTATACAGAGGTGCAGAGTCACATTCAGTTACACGTTTAAAGAAGACGGACGGACTGAAACGTATTTGATTCAACTTTCTCAATTAAACATGTTTGAACTGTAACTGCAAAAATGTTGCTCTCCTAAAGAAATAATTTAAAACTGATGTTAAACATGAGCCTTCAAGGCCATAAAGCACCCTCTGATACACACATGTTTCAAATGGCAATACTCGTGATGAAGATACTAGGAAATATTATGTATACTGTTGATAATAACAGCATGTAGTTTAAAGGATATAGTGCATTTATACTTCTTATGTTTTGCAGCATATCCATCTCCGGAAACACAGTTTATATGAGTAACATAGCCTGGAAAACAATAACAGAAAAAAAAGATATAAATATAAAACAAAGGCAAACTATATTAATTCAGAGAACTGGGCCTTCATCCGAACATTAAAAAATAAATCTACTCTCATTTCTTATAGTTCACCTTTATTTCTTCTGATACTGAAAAGTCACATCAACAAGAGTAGACGAGGTCACGTTGACTTTAAAAACTACTCAGGTTTGGAGTTTTGCCCAAGACGAATTAATTCAACCTTACAATCACCTTAAAAGATCGGATAGCTATATACTGTAACCAACCAATAAATATTTATGCCAAGATGTATCTGTATTTTTCTGTAATGTAGACAAGGAGAGCACATATAGTCCAGATAAAGATATATATATCTTAAATGAAAAAACAAAAGTAAAACTCACAAGTCCAGAATGTGGTTTAAAGGATTACCCCAACAATCTTGGAAAGATTTTCTACCTCATGTGCTTAATCCATCCTGTAGTGGTAGGCAATCTTCTAAAAGATAGGCTCCATGAAAAGTTATTTTTATAAAATAGCCTTGTTTTAAATAAATCATCACAGAAACATGTATGTAATAGCCACATCTAGGCTAGTGACACTGTGGATAAAGCATTAAATGACCTGCCACATAGAACAACAGAAAGATAAATATAAAACAGAAACATATTTATTTATCTCTCTGTAACAAGATATTAACTCACAAGCATATAAATAGCTCAAGGTGAAACAGGTGAGCCCATATGTTGAAGGCTCTAACAACGGTGAGTGCAACTGACCTGCAATTTAATAACCAGTTGTTAAAGACAGACATACTGACCTATGCTCCATTCTATTTTTATGCATTTCCTATACAAGATATGAGGGATCTTGGAGTGAGGGTGGTATCACACAACATGAATAGCCAGTTCGCTTAAATAGGCTCTGAAAGAAGTTAATGGGAATATTATGGACCCCCACTGTCCTTAATCGCCTAATGTATAGACAGTAATGCGCTACTTATTTCTTTGTGTTTTGTCCCTATGTCTCACCAGACCATATGAGAAACAGTTTGGATAGAACAATATAAGTGTTATCTGATTTTTTTTATGTGTGGACCATCATAAAGCACATTTTATACACTGACATTGCAAAACAGTATTATTAAGAGCTATTTTAGCAACAGTGAGTTAATATCTTACTTATTATAGGAAGAGCAATATACATGTGCCAAACTGAACAGCAGTCAACAGAGAACCAAATAACAGCCAAAAAAAATCAGCTCTATTTGCATCTTACCAGATTCTAACCATCACCGTAATAGTAGTAGAGAACCATACACAAAAGAATGAATGAGAGTAATGATGGTTATTTATAAAGCAGGTAATTTGGTGAGAACATAAAAATCAGGCAAAAGACCAATTTGACTTGAGAATAACAGGACAGTTTTTTAGCAGTTATATGGGATCTCTGTCGGTTGCTGTCCACTCTGGTACATATGTATGTGTATATGTCTTCCTGTTGTCCTTTCTGATTGCCCGCTTACTATCACAAAGCTCCACAGCAATAAAAATCTCTGCACATTACTGTGTGTGTTTTATGCTGTGCAGCTCTTTGATACGCTCCTACACTCCCACATTACTGTGTGTAGGAGTGTATCACAGAGTCCCATATCAATGAAACATCTAGTAATACTCGCTTTTGCCCGTCGCCTCACTCAGCGTGGATTTGGGGATTTGTTATAATTGTTTTTAAAAGAAACTTGAGTTTTTTGTCCAAACTGTACGAAATATAATTTAAAGGTTGATGTGTTAAAGTAATAAGTAATGTTTATTGCAGACATTAGTCTTGGCGTATTGGCTGCAAAACAAAGTTGTTTCACTCATATTCGTCCATGAATTTATTTTGTGTTGTAAATACAAACAGACAATGAGTCAGACAAAAAAAACAAATTTAGTTTTTTTGGCATCTGGTAACATATAAAAAAACGGAGTACTTCTTTGTAATCTACATTAGTGGTTCTTCTTTCAGATGCTCAGATGAGCAGAGAGTTAGGTGAGCTCACTCTGGAACAGGCAACGTAAAACTGCTCATGTGAGAAGTAGACTTCTCTTAGGTCAATCCCCGCTACGTTCAAAGTCTGTCCCTGACACTTGCTGATGGTCATTGCAAAACAAACCTTCACTGTGAACTGAAGTCTTTTGAATTGAAAAGGATATTCTGAAGGTATAAGAGGTATTTACGGTATGAACATCGACTTCCCTGGCCAGGACCGGTTAGCACCGTAGCCTCAATCACATTTCTGTGAAGTGCTTTTACTTGCAATCTGGTGCCATTACAGAGCTTAGGTGGGTTGAGGTTCTGCAATAATATCACAGGTTCTCCAATGTTGGAGCATTGAGGGTATGTGTGAGGCCTGGCTAAGAGAAGGAGCAGACATGCTGGAGCAGTGAGAGAGCATGCGAGCCCTGGATGTGAGAGCAAAGAAGACATGCTGGAGCAGTGAGGGAGTGTGAGAGCCCTGGCTGTGAGAGGGAAGCAGCCATGCTGAAGAAGTGAGGGAGTGTGAGAGCCCTGGCTGTGAGAGGGAAGCAGCCATGCTGGAGCAATGAGAGAGTGTGCGAGCCCTGCTTGTGAGGGTGAAGCAGAAATGCTGGAGCAGTAAGGGAGTGTGAGAGCTCTGGCTGTGAAAGGGAAGCAGCCATGCTGGAGAAGTGAGGGAGTGTGCGAGGCCTGGCTGTGAGAGGAGCTGCAAAGAGACTCTATTCTGTGTGACGTAACAGCATCCCTCTGATCTGTTGATAAAGAATATGAAATGGATTTTCAGAAAATGGTAAAACATGTGTTTTTAATTTTTCCTTTTTTCTCATATTCAGAATTTTATTGTGAAAGCACACCAGCTTTCAATAAGCTAGAGAAAGTAAACATCAGAGCGGCCACACAGCACCGACACATAAAGTCTCAGAAATAAAGAAATCCATAAAACAAAGATTAAGAAAACAGAAATAGCTGCAAAAGTATTCATCAGAAAGGGAAAAAAGGGGATGAGGACTGAGGGAACACATGAAAAAGGAGAGGGCCACACATCAGAAAACACCCCAGCACCCAGAAATAAAAGATAACAGTGGTGGGAACAGCTAGGTCCCAATATGTGCCCTTCCCGTCTCACTCCTAGAAGTCCGAAGGACAGAAGGAGGCCATGGAAGTGTGCAGGTCACCAGGCCAGGGCACTCGAGGGCCAGGGATGGCAGTTAGAGCCATGGTGGTCGTCACGTGTTTTTCTTATTTTTCAAGAAGATTGTAAATGGCAATTTCCATGCCTGTAACATTTTTGTTTTTTTAAATATAGGTATACTGATAAAAGTATTTACCCCCCTTTTTCACCCTCCCTTAATTGTCTTTTTGGATAATGGTAAAGCACATTGTTGTTTTTTTGCGAATATTGTAAATACTAATTTCCGCAACTATAACATCTTTGGTTTATGAAATATAGGTATACTGATAAAAGTATTCACCCCCGTTTTTCACCCCAGCTTAACAGGATTTTCAGAAAAATTTGTTTTTGTTTATTTTTCAAGAAGAATCTAAATACCAATTTTCACGTGTGTAACATCTTCGGTTTTTGAGATATAGTTATCCTGTTTAAAGTATTCAGCCCCCTTTTTCACCCCCTTAGGGGTGCCTACGTCATAAAAACAATGTACCTTCAGTCAGTCAGAATTTTTCCTTTTAAATATGTAGATTAAGAAGCTGATTGTATCATTCACTGTTACACATAATTGAAGGAATAAAAAGTCTAAACTTTAAAAAAGGATGTAAATTAGTTTATAATAGACACTAAACTCCCTTTTGATGGGTATTTTTCCATTTTGTTGTGCACTCAAAAGGTGTAATTCTTAAACATTCTACTAAAATTCCAAAAAACTGCATATTTCTTCAATGTAGAGCACAACAGCTTGTTTATTTTCATGATGTGTTGGCATTTAGAAGCAGCTAATGTTTTAATAAGTCATTTGACTTTCAAACTCATCTGACACTAATCATTTCAGTGCAGAGGTTCACAGAACCTTTAACCCACCAGTTACAGATGTTTCATCCCAACATGACATTCTACAGAGATATTTTCACTTATGGTAGTTTGAAAATTCATTTGTAAATCTGCCTGAATAATAACCAGAATCATGCAGAAAAGTAGCACAAAGGTGTATTGGTAATATGACATCCATTACAGAACTCTATGGAATATGGTGTCACATTTTTATTAGTCCTGGAATCACTCCAGTTTATATTCGACATAGCATTAATGCACTACTTTGAACCTTTAGTAGTAAAAACCACAGAAAAATAAATGTATTTATTTATCTTTTATAAATACTAATTAAAGAAATAATACGCATAAATGCAAAAGTCTGACATTTAAATAAGAAATAGTTAACACTCACCGCCCACTTTATTAGGTACCCCCTCAATTGCTTGTTATCACAAATTGCTACTCAGTCAATCACATGGCAACAACTCAATGCATTTAGGCATCCAGACGTGGTGAAGACAACTTGCTGAAGTTCAAACCGTGTATCAGAATGTGGAATAAAGGGGATTTAAGTGACTTTGAATGGTGCATGGTTGTTCGTGCCAGACAGGTTGCTTTGAGTCATTTAGAAACTGCTGACCTACTGGGATATTCACGCACAATCATCTGTAGGGTTTACAGAGAATGGTCCGAAAATGAGAAAATATCCAGTGAGCGAAAATGCCTTGTTGATGTCAGAGGTCAGAGGAGAATGAGCAGACTGGTTCAAGATGATAGAAAAGCGACAGTAACTCAAATAACCACTCATTATAACCAAGCTATGCAGAATTCCATCTTTCTGGACACACAACACGTCGAACCTTGAAGCAGATGGGCTACAGCAGAAGGCAGGGTGCCACTACTGTCAGCTAAGAACAGGAAACTGAGGTTACAATTCGCACAGGCTCACCAAAATTGGAAATAGAAGATTGGAAAAATGTTGCCTGGTCTGATGAATCTCGATTTCACTTGCAACGTTCAGATGTAGGGTCAGTATTTGGCATAAACTACATGAAAGCATGGATCCACCCTGCCTTGTATCAACGGACAGACTAGTTGTGGTGGTGTAATTGTGTGGGGGGATATTTTCTTGGCATACTTTGGGCCCCTTAGTACCAAATTGAGCATCATTTACATGCCACGGCCTACCTAAGAATTGTTGCTGACCATGTCTATCCCTTTATGACCACAGTGTATCCATTTTCTGATGGCTACTTCCAGCAGGTTAATGCACCATTTCACAAAGCTCAAATCATCTCAAACTGGTTTCTTGAACATGACAATGAGTTCACTGTACCCGAATGGCCTCGACAGTCACCAGATCTCAATCCAATAGAGCAGCTTTGGGATGTGGTGGAACAGGAGATTGGCATCACGGATGTGCAGCTGACAAATCTGCAGCAACTGCATGATGCTATCTTGTTAATGTAGCGCTGTGTTTAATTCCTTATTGTGGCAGTACCTATTTTTGGCCACCGGAGGGATGTGCAATGTGAGACACTGAATATTACATTGGTACTACATTTCCCGGCATGCTTTGGGAACGGACACAGGAAGTGGGTGGGACACAAAGACTTACATCCTGAGCCTCGTGGGGAGAGCTGGCAGAGCGCACCAGGGAGTGAGAGGGACAAGACACAGTGCTGCAGAACGTAACAGTGTCCAGGCCGGAGCGCAGGTGCGGCCTAACGGAGTTACAGATCGGGTTACTCAGCCTTACCAAAGGGAGACCCAGTGATCCACAAGATTACCCAAGCTGCTATTGAGGAAGCCAGAGGACCCCGAGTTAGGAGTACCACAGGTCGATCGGACTGGGAGAGCAGGCGGTAAGCTGGAC
This sequence comes from Leptobrachium leishanense, assembly GCA_009667805.1. Classification (NCBI taxonomy): domain Eukaryota; kingdom Metazoa; phylum Chordata; class Amphibia; order Anura; family Megophryidae; genus Leptobrachium; species Leptobrachium leishanense. The sequence goes on along the minus strand of CM019067.1, from coordinate 186,049,734 downwards.
AAGTCGTGGCAGGAGCAGAAAGTCAGACAGCGGATCCAGAAGCCAAGGGAACCCCAGTCAATATCGAGCGGAGAGACGTCCTGGGTCAAGCGGAGCCTCAAGTATCTGGCGGATGGGTGAGAGGCCTTCTAGGCCATTGTAAAACCAAGAAAGCACGCTGCTGTTTGTTTCCTAAACCCACAGGGCCCCAACTTGACTAGTCGAAGATACCTCTTAAGCAATTCACTGGCCAGTTGAATAGTGTACCCGGGTACCATAACACACACACACACTTACATTCCGGGACACAACCTGTGCGGGACTCACTCCCCAATCAAAAAGGGGTTAAAGATAATTTTCCATTTATTTTCCGCTGCGCGTTTCCTCGAAATACGAAACATCGTATTTATTTTCCGCTGCGCGTTTCCCGCATTACGAAGTACTGTAAATATATATTCGAACACCGTGTTATTCATTATATGCCATTTATTCTAGTAAACTATATAATTTATAAAATCCACAACAGTGCTGGAGTATATTTATTCCCTAGTGCGGGGAGACTGACCCGAGGTTCAATTTCAGCGGCTCCTCCGGGAGTGAGCGCTACATTAATATGAAGCAAAATCTCTGTGTAATGTTTCCAACACCTTGTTGAATCTATGCCACGAAGAATTAAGGCAGTTCTGAAGGCAAAAGGGGGTCCAACCCAGTACTAGCAAAGTGTACCTAATAAAGTGGCCGGTGAGTGTTAAAGTTATTTGTATGGGATTTATTTAGATTTTTAGGATTCCTTTCATAACACATGCACGCATAGTCAGATTGGTGCATAATATGTACAAGAAAGTGCTGTTCGTGGCGCAAACTCAGAATTATGAGGAAGACACGGAAATAAAGACAGTCCAAAATATTACATAATAATGATGGGACAGACACAGAGGACATTGGGGACAACGGGAAAAGAAATGCAGGAAGTGAAAACTATTTTTTTGATAAAGCAGTAGATAACACAATAGTACAATGATGTTTTAATTACAGTGAGGGAAAAAATTATTTTATCCCCTGCTGATTTTGTATGTTTGCCCACTGACAAAGAAATGATCAGCCTATAATTTTAATGGTAGGTTTATTTTAACAGTGAGAGACAGAATAACAAAACCATCCAGAAAAATGCATTTCAAGAAAGTTATATATTGATTTATTTATTTATTTATTTATTTATAAAGGATTTTACCAGGAAGGATACATTGAGATTTCTCTCGTTTTCAAGTATGTCCTGGGTTCAAGAACATTGAAGTGTTACAGTTACAGAAATACAAAGTAATACAATGCAAGATATTAAAAAACAACACAAATATACAGATTAACAGAAAAATATGTAGGAAATATAGTCACTAGGTTACATGTTTACAGGTGCATTCTGTATTGAGGTATGTTAGTAAGGAGCTTTTGAGTGACTTAAGACTGGGGGAAGATTTGATGGTGTCTGGGAGGTTATTCCATAATTGTGGTGCTCTGTAGGAAAATGAGGACCGAGCCACTGTCTTTTTGTATTGTGGTATAGCAAGTAAGGTGCTGGTCCTGGATCAGAGGTTATAGGATGAGGGAGCTGCTGGGGGAAGCAGTCTATTCAGGTAGGGTGGCAGCTTCCCAGAGATGCTCTTAAACACCAGGCTGGAAAGGTGAAGGGTGCGTCTGGATTCCAGCGATGGCCAGTTTAGCTCTTTTAACATGTCACGATGGTGGGTCATGTAGTTACATTGTAGCGCAAAGCGGCAGAATGAGTTATACAATGTAGTACGTTTATGAAGGTGTGTTTGCGGGGCGGCTGCATACACTAGATCTCCGTAATCAATAGCCGGCATAAGCATTTGCTGTACAATCTGCTTTCTTAATGACTGAAATACATATTTGATCCCTTCGCAAAACATGAATTAGTACTTGGAGCAAAACCCTTGCTGGCAATCACAGAGGTCAGACTTTTCTTGTAGTTGGTCACCAGGTTTACACACATCTCAGGAGGGATTTTTCCCCACTCCTCTTTGCAGATCCTCTCCAAGTCATTAAGGTTTGGAGGCTGACGTTCGGCAACTCGAAACTTCAGCTCCTGCCACAGATTTTTCTATGGGATTAAGGTCTGGAGACTGACTAGACCACTCCAGAACCTTAATGTGCTTATGAGGAACACACGGAAATAAAGACAGTCCAAAATGTTACATAATAATGATGGGGCAGACACAGAGGACATTGGAGACAACGGGAAAAGAAATGCAGGAAGTGAAAACTATTTTTTTGACAAAGCAGTAGATAAGCCACAACATTAAAACCACTGACAGGTTAAGCGAATAATTATATGGTTGCAATGGCACCTATCAAGGGGTGAGATATGCTAAGCAGCAAGGGAATAGTCGGTTCTTGAATTTCCAAAATGGCAATATTGTGGGGTGTTCTCAGTATGCAGTGGTTAGTACCTACCTACCAAAAGTTGTGCAAGAGCAACCGTTGAACCAGTGACAGGCTCATGGTTGCCCAAGGCTCATTGAGTCATATGAGCAGTGAAGGCTAGCCTGTCTGGTCCATTCATACAGTAAATCTACTGTAGCTCAAATTTCTGAAAAAATTTATTCTGACCATGAAGAAAGGCATTAGAATAAATTTGATACATACCACCTACCTAGAGATTGTAGTAAACCATGTATACCATGTTGTGGCAATGGTGTTCCCTTAGGGCACTGGCCACTTTCAGAAGAATAATGCACTCTGGCACACTGCAAACGTTCAGGAATTGTTTGAGGAACATGACAAAAATATCAAGGTCAAGATTTCTATTTGGCCAAATTCCCCAGGTCTCAATATGGCTGAGAATCTGTGATGTGCTGGAACAACAAATCCAGTCCATAGTGGCCCCACCTCACAACTTGCAGGACTTAAAGGATCTGCTGCTAATGTCTTCATGCCAGATACCACAGAAAATGTTGAAAGGTCTTACAGAGACCAAGCAATAATACAATACTGTTTGTTTTAATTACAATGAGGGAAAAAATTATTTGATCCCCTGCTGATTTTGTACGTTTGCCCACTGACAAAGAAATGATTGGTCTATAATTTTAATGGTTTATTTTAATAGTGAGAGACAGAATAACAACAAAAACATCCAGAAAAACGCATATCAAGAAAGTTACATATTGATTTGCATCTCAATGAGTGAAATACGTATTTGATCCCTTCGCAAAACATGAATTAGTACTTGGAGCAAACCCCTTGTTGGCAATCACAGAGGTCAGACGTTTCTCGTAGTTGGTCACCTGGCTTGCACACATTTCAGGAGGGATTGTCCCCTTAGCAGCAAAACACCCCCAAAGCATAATGTTTCCACCTCCATGTTTGACGGTGAGGATGGTGTTCTTGTGGTCATAGGCAGCATTCCTCCTCCTACAAACACAATGAGTTGGGTTGATGCCAAAGAGCTATATTTTGGTCTCATCTGACCACAACACTTTCACCCAGTTCTCCTTTGAATCATTCAGATATTCATTGGAAAACTTTAGACGGGCCTGTACATGTGCTTTTTTGAGCAGGGGGACCTTGCAGGTGCTGCAGGATTTCAGTCCCTCACGTGTAGTGTGTTACCAATTGTTTTCTTGGTAACTATGGTCTATGATCTTCCTGTGTAGTTCTGGGCTGATTCCTCACCTTTCTCATGATCATTGAAACTCCACGATTTGAGATCTAGCATGGAGCCCTAGACCGTGGGAGATTGACAGTTATTTTGTGTTTCTTCCATTTGTAAATAATCGCACCAACTGTTGTTACCTTCTCACCAAGCTGCTTGGCGATAGTCTTGTAGCCCATTACAGTCTTGTGTAGGTCGCAAATGTGCTGCGTCTGACGTCGCCTCATAACGCACAAAGGCCACTAGGTGGACGCAGCGTACTCTGGTTGGGTTCACCAACGAATCCAGTATAGGAAAATATGAGCAATTGCAAAATATGGTGAAAATATGGTTTAACTTTCTTTAGATACTACATAAGTACTACAAAAAATACAATGCAAAGGCGAAAAAACAGATGTTTCAGAATTTTGTAAAATTTATTTAAAAATACAATAAATTTTTTAATCAATGGTCACTCTTTGTAAGGGATTTGATTTCATTTGGGGACAGTCTCTTGATGAAGTAGGTTGTAATTCCTACATAACGCGTCGAGCGATATTCCAGTGTGCTGAAAGACTCCTTTTAAGGCTAGGGTCAGACGAGCGCGTTTCTACAGACTTTGCGCCCATGCAGTACGGACGCACTTTTTGATGGAAGAAGCAGTAGTGGCCGCACAGTCCGTTTTTGTGACTGACGTTATTTTTGACGGATGTAGGAGAAAAAGTAAATTAAAATAAAAAAACATTTTGGATGAAGGAAAGAGCAGAGTCAAGTGTAACTCCAAGGCAGCGAACTTGGTTTGATGGGGAGATGGTGATACCCTCCACCGTGATAGAGAAGTCAGGAGGTGGGGAGGCATTGGAGGGAGGAATAAGTAGGAGTTCAGTCTTTGACATGTTGATCTTTAGGTGGTGGGAGGCCATCCAGGAGGAGATGCCAGATAAACAGTTACTGACTTTTGAAAGGACAGGGGGAGAGAGATCAGGGGTAGAGAGGTAGATCTGAGTGTCATCAGCGTAGAGGTGGTAATTAAAGCCAAAGCTGTTGATGATTTTGCCCAGAGAGGAGGTGTAGATGGAAAAGAGCAGAGGACCAAGGACAGAGCCTTGAGGTACACCAACAGATAGAGGCAATGAGGAGGAGGAGTTACCAGCAAAGGACACACAGAAGGACCTGTTGGATAAATAGGAGTCAACCCAAGCAAGTGCAGTGTCACCGAGACCCAGAGAGTTGAGGGTCTGTAGAAGGAGGGGGTGGTCAACAGTGTCAAAAGCAGCCGAGAGGTCAAGCAGGATGAGAATAGAATAGTGGCCGTGTTTTTTAGCAGTTAGGAGGTCGTTGGTGACTTTGGTGAGGGCAGTTTCAGTTGAGTGTAGGGGATGGAATTTCTGAACTGTTAACTGCGTAGCCCACTATCCAGTGGGTCTGGAGATTGTCCTGGATTCCTGAGTTCCAGATTTATAGGAATATATTTATTTCCTTGGGAGATTGACAGTTATTTTGTGTTTCTTCCATTTGTAAATAATCGCACCAACTGTTGTCACCTTCTCACCAAGCTGCTTGGCGATAGTCTTGTAGCCCATTACAGCCTTGTGTAGGTCACAAATGCGCTGCGTCTGACGTCGCCTCATAACGCACACAGGCTGCTAGGTGGACGCGGTGCACTCTGGGCGTCCGTCGTAGCGCTTTTACGTCGAGGCCTAAATGGCGTCCATTGCCACCTGTGTGTTGCGTGCGCACTTCGGTGCGCACGTACTTCATGTGTTGGTCTCTATTGATCACAAATCACTGCTATGACAGACGTTAAACTGTGCGGCGACAAGGACGTGATGACTGCATTCATCTGACGCTAGCCTTAAGGGGTTATCCAGAGACAGCCGATCTGGCCCCGAAATGGCTCCGAACAGGGACTGTCCCTGTATGGTCCCATTTCAGAGCCATTCGGCTAATCAGAGAGCAGGCAGTTCGCCAAATTTTGGCGAGCTGCCTGCAAGTACAGTGCCTGTTCGAAGGCAGTGAAATTACCTAGAGAAGCAATAGTTAATCTATTGAGAGAACACCAAACAACAGTGAAAAGTTGACGAAATGCCCTGCTGTTCGGTGGTTTCATTCGTCAGGTTTATTCAGGCGAACCCCATAGGCTTCACTGTTAAAAAAAACATTTTTACTCAATATCTAAAAAAAACGTTTCTTTTTCTAATCTGCAGTAAAAAAATCTCTTTATTTATTGATTTTTTTAGGATCTTTTAGGCATTTTTGGGGATTTTTTCTGCAAAAAAATGTTTCAGTTTTTTTTAATAGCGTATTTTTTCTTTTCTGTAACAGACCTTTTTATTAATAAAAGTTATATTTTACTTGGGTTTCCAATTTAACAAGCCTCCTTTGTGGTTTACTTTTGGTTTTTCAGTGTGGGTTAACCCCCCTTTTTTAGTTTCAATTTGGAAACATAGACAATTCAGCTCAGTTCTGTATATAGGATTCATTCTTTTGAATTTACTATATCATTTCTAGACCTTTTTATTATTATTCATAGGACCTACCTTATATGTTAATACCAGACATTTTAGTTTTTTTGCAAACAGCGTTTCACTTTTGACACTTTCAATCATATTGTTTTTTTTTTTTTACCTGTCCTTGGCGGCTGTCCGGTGTGTTTGCGGCAGATGTTTGGTGGGTTGGCGGCGACGGGTTTGCGTCTGGTTTGCGCCTGGTTTGCGGCAGTGGCTGGTGGGTTTGCAGCGGGTTGGAGGCGGCATTCGGCCGCCGATTCCCTGCACTTCGGGGACCCTGCGGTGAATACTGAATTCACTGCAGGGTGGGGAAATTTGATTCCCCGAAGTGCAGGGAACGAGAAAGCTCTCTGCTTAACCCCATAATGTCTATGTATGTACATGTTTGTGAGTGTGACTGTGTGTGTGTATCCTGATAATGAAAGGGTAAATTCAATAGTCTGGCAATATGCATAATGACCTATGACTATATTGATGGGTATCATTTTCATTATTATTTTACCGGACAGCTTATAGTTCAAAGTTCATCTTTCACAGCAAAAACATACAATGCAGGGCAGTTATGTGGCTTTTGCACATCAATTAAGCCAGCACAAGGATGAACCCACTCTTCAGCTAATTGTTTGGATGCAGCTACCTTGATCCATTATCTGCCTGAAGATGCCCTCTGCTCCTGGTGGATGGAGATTGATTATAGTTTGAGGTCCACAAAAACAAATTCTCCTCAGCTGATTACATTCTACAGACTGTCAGTCTCTGAAGGCTAGGACTCCAAACTCTGGTGGCCTTTGTTAAAAACCAATTTCCTACCTCAAGATACTCAAAGTTCTATATTTTAGGGTAGATTTCAAGAAAGGTTTTCTTTTCTCATAGAAATAGAGAATGTGTAAATCTGCTGCAGCATGTCTCCATCTCAAGTGGAAAATGTTAATCCATATATAATGGCCTTCACAGTTTCTGTTTAAAATATAATCAGTTTAGCTGTATAGTTAGCACAGCTTAGAAAGTATTATGCCTTATCTACTATTTTCATAAAGTTAATAAAATATTAGGGTGGTCACCTAATTCTAGAACATACACTATCTGCTTTAATTACATTTATCCACAGAGTACTACCATGGTAGTGACATAAAGGATTCCTGGATATTAGTTGGGATTTTGATGTTGTTTGTTCTGCATGAGGTTAACTATGGCAAGTGAAATCATTCTCGGTAACCCAATATCATTAAAGAGTTCATAGTAGAATGGTTTACTCCTTCTTTCAGGGATTTACCTTAATGATATCATTCCAAGGGAGTCTGGTTTAGATCAAACTGGGTTAAAGATCAAGGCTGTCAGAGAATGATGTCATTAGATTCCATTACTAATAAAATAAGGGGTCATTTTGAGTACAGATGTAGGGTGAATTAAAGCTTTCTTTATCTATATTACAATAGGTAACATATTCATTAGAAACTAGAAGTATCTATTGTGATACAATAGGCATATGTATTTAGCTTTCATTTAAAAGCAAAAAACAAAATGCTGCCTGCCAGTCACACCATAACCCACCCACCCCCACACACACACACACGCTACAAAAAATGCAGTCTCACAGGGTTATCATCAGAAATTGCAGTTAGCATAATATGTAAAGAAAATTATATGTACTTTGCAAATAGATTTGTGGTTCTTTTCATTTATATGTGTCACATATAGGATATTGTCTACCCACCTTATATCCGCTAGCCCGGTGATGATTGTCAAACTCTGGTCCCAAGGTGTTCATTGCCTACAATTCCCAAAATTCTTTGAATGATATAAATGGCTAGAGAATAACTGGAATTGCAGTTCAGGAACATCTATCTGGGGGTCTGGAGGACAGCCCTACAATATGCATTGCCCCCTGCCTGCCTTAGCTTTCAAATGGATAGACACTCCCATATATTGTACTGTCTTTACATTTTTTTGTTTGTTTATATCAAGAACTATAACTGATAATAGTGGGGCCAAAATAAGTTGTCATCCCTCTAGTTATACTCGCCTCCAATTGTTCTAGAAGAAAAAGCCATTTTAGCAGGGTCCTCTACGCTAGACATGTGCAGGCTGGAAAAATTAGGTTTGTTTTGGTTCAGTTTTGGTTTGGACGAAACAATTTTGTCTCAACCGAAATTTTGTTGCAATATCAATTGATTCATTTTGTCTGAAATTTCATTCCATAGTTGTATTGATTCAAATTTCAGCACCACAAGTCAATGGACAGTGAGAATATAGTACATTTTGATGCAATTCGCCACGATTCAATGCGAATTGGCAGCACCGAAATTGACCAATAAATAACTAATAAGGATTCATCAATTCACAGACTGCCTAATTGTACTGAAATTGAGGAGAAATAACCTGTTTTCTGTGTTACAGACAGGTTTAAACAGGCGAATCTAATAGATTTTAATGTAATATCATTTTTATTTTTTATAATATTAGTTTTATTTTTTACAAAAACCTTTATTATTTTTTTATGTTTTAAAACAATAATTTCTACCTCTAATTTCTAACCTTAGTTTCTAACCCTAATTTTAAATTAGGGTTAGAATCGTGGGTTAGAAATTAGGGTTAGAAGCTAGGTTTAGATTCTAGGGTTAGAAGCTTGGGTTAGAAATTAGGGTTAAATGCTATGGTTAGAATATAGGGATTTAAACAATAAAAAAGTTTTTGTAAAATCTAAAAATAATATAAAAATATTTAAAAAAGGTATTACTTTATTACAAACCCTTATAGATTCCACTCTGTAGTACTGAAACACCGAAATCAGGTCGTTTCGCTGCAATTTTGGTGCAATTCGGTAGTCTGTATATAGACAAATCATTCTTTAGTTCTCCATGGGACAATTTATGTGCTGCCAAATTGAACAGAATTGCTGTGAAATGCACCATATTTCGCTGTCCATTGGGCTGTAGTGCTGAAATCTGGAACAAATCGATTAGTTATATATCGATTCGTTTTATTTCGGATGTTGTCTGATATTCGATATGTATTTGGGATATACTTTTTTTTTTTTTTTGAGAAAGGATTTTACCAGGAAGGATACATTGAGATTTCTCTCGTTTTCAAGTATGTCCTGGGTGGCGAGTATCCGAAATACGAATCTCTGAAATCTCAGAAGAAATGCAATTCATGCCGAAACGAATCACACATGTCTACTCTACACTTCTTGTTTCTGTATTCTATGTTTTTTTGTCATTTTCTTAGTCGGATAACGCTAAGCAAAAAAACAGGAAAGTTGTGATGGGGAAAAAAACCAGAGGAGTTAATAAATAATCTATCATGACCCCAAACCAAGTGCTTCCACCGTCTCTTATTAGTTCAGAATGTATCAAAATGTATTCTTTTCTCATGTTGCTGTATCCCTCAATGTTTCCTGGGCTGACAGCTTTTGTGACTAGTTTGCAAGCAGACAAATATATGCCACTTAAGCCTCTGCACTGATAGGTAAATGGCCATTCGGCATTATAAAACCTGCACAAAGTTCATCAAGACCCTCAAAGGCAGACTTCTGCTTTGAAAGGATGTCACAGCCCACAGAGATAGTTAAGGGGAAACACTGAGCTCACTATGATCAATTACGTTAACGTGGTTATGGTGGCTAGAGTGTAACTTTACTTTCCTACTCTATATTGTAAACCTCTGCAGAAACAGTTTTATAAATGATATAAATAAATATATAATTTCTTGCCGGCTGAATTCCAGCAGAGCTGTAATAAGTTTACAGTAAGTACAATATTCCATTCTGAATATCGACAGAAAGTATATTTTGGGAGTGGAAGCAAAGGTCGGGCTAGGGTTGGAGATTATAATTACATGTGGTCAGGGCTGAGCTAGAACAAAAAAGCTTAACCTGGACTTCATACAGACTGGCCCACTCCGATATGAAAACACGCAGGGTCAGATCAAGATCTCTTTGGGATGGAGCTAAAGATTTTGTTTGGACTTTTTGGCATTTAATGAAATTAAACATATTTTATGTTATTTTAAATTGTGTGCAGTTTCAGTGCTTTGTGTTGTGCCACACTTCGGTGCTCTTCGGTGATTCTATTTTGCAGAAAATACAGTGAAAATACAGGCTCAGCCGGCAGCTAGGCCTAGGATCGGCCAGCACTTCGGCCCACTGAGCCATTGGTCCTCCGGGAATCTGCCTGCATGTGGTGGGATTAGTATTTGGAGCATATTTTTTGCGATTATCCAGATTCAGGTTACCGTGGAAACTGTGGCCACGCAATTTATATTGTTATGTCATCATTTGGGGCAGAGGACTTTTTGGCCAAGTTCTACTTTTTAGTCATTATCTAGAATGTTGCATAATTAAGTATACAGGTAGACTATATGGAATAGTTATTAGTATAGTTGATGCAGTTAGTGCAAATACTTTGTAGTTAACACAATGAGTGATGTTATTTTCATAAATTATGGGGGGTGGGTCACAAAACAGCGTGTGTCCATTGGCCTATATATACCAGGCCCTTCTGGCTCAATGATGGCATTCTTCACTAATATGTACTATATCTTTAGGAACAAATGAACTACAGATTGTTCTGCATCAAAGAAAACATAGTTACAGACTATAACATCATTGCTAAAGGCAGATAGGATGAATGTTGTCACTTTTTCATATCTTTTGTTCTGCGGGTGACTTATTTTCAGTTTTTTTCATTAAATGGAAACTTAAAGAGCTGAAATACACGCTCAGTTTTAAAACACACTTTCTTTTGACCTAACGTGTAAGCCTCAGCAAACAAATCCTACAACTTTTCAATTGACTTGCAGCTTTTAACTGTGTCGCTGTGAAATGTCAAACACTGTTCTGAAACTTCAAGGTATGCCTGGAAAAGCAAGTAAAGAGAGAGGTCAGAAAAATAAAGCAGATAGTGATCACCTAAAATCTTAAAGGTCAAGAATGCAGTTTAGCTATTTAACAGTTTCACAGATATCCATTCTTGGTTACTTTGTAGTGTTGAACTGTGTAGACAGACTGTAGACAGTGTGCCATGGTTGTTTGCTCTTGAAATTAAGGCAATATGATTCAGGTAGGGTGAATTCTGGTCACAAAATAAGCTTAATTCAGATTTTATTTTCATTTGAATATTTGGGGCTAAATTACAATCTTCGCGCAAACATTTGCGCCGCCGCAAAAACCCATTAACGCGAGGGGTAAACCCCTTTGTGCCGAATGCCGTATTACATAGTCAGCGCAACAAATGCGCGTAATCGTCTACCGCAGGTGAACCTGCGCGAGCTTACCGTACGTCGCGCGTCCTATACTTAACATTGTGAGCGCAAACGCGAATGTGCGCTGGTAAGAGGATGGTATTACAATCTATGCGCATAATTTAATGCATAGCCTTTGCGTATAATTTTAGCAACTCCTACAAGCAGGTGTTAATGGCAAATCTAAACAACCTGGCCGAACCCAAATACACCAGCCCATAAAAAAAGTGCAGCAAAGTATAGTTACACATTCTACTCATACCAAACCAATAAAATGGAGAAGTTGTGTGTGCATGTATTATTGCTGCAGCATATATACTCAGATTGACTTTGGCAGGCGCAAATTCTTAAGGTGAGATAATTGTGGTTCTTAATTCTGATTGGCTGAAATGCGAGAAAAAAACAGTGTGCACACTGATTTCTGCGCGCAACGGTACTGCGCGAGCATTTGTGCACGTCCGGTTTACACGCGTTATTGCTCGACGGATGAAAAAACGCACGAGAATTGTAATTCCAGCGGTGATTTGTGCGCGTAAACGTTTAACGCTTTGCGCAAAAATTCACGCTTTGCGCCAGCGTTTTTGCGCGAAGATTGTAATTTAGCCCTTGATGTTTTTCACTCAAACAACATTGAGTAAGTGCGAGGAGCTACAGGCTAGTAATAAGCTAAAGTGCCTTAATAAAATGTAATAAATAATAAGTGTATGTCAATTTATTTGGGTATTATTATATTTTAGCCTTCAGATAAAATTATATGTATATACATGGATGATTTGTGTAGCTGAAGTTTAAGAGAGATGGAAAGTTTCTGTTAGTTTTTAGTCATGTTGTAGACATTTTATAGAACTATACATCAGGATGACTTTGACATTGTGAATAGATAGTGGATAGATAGTTACTGCACACCAAGAGATCTAAGCAGCACATCTATGAAAAACAAGTGATAACTGAAAGAGATATTCCAATAGCGTGCATTGTGATGGCATGTTTTTAGTTGTGTATTTGTCCGAAAAAAGGTCCCTCATATTTAAAAAATCCCTATATGGGTCTATCCCCTATAATTCATCTTTTGAAATGAGTTATACAGGAATACCAGTGTCAATCTCTTTTGAGAAGTATACATCAAGCCCATTTATCCCCTATTAACGTTATTCTTTGTGTTGGGAAACCCAAGCTAACTTGAGGTAGATGAAGTAATCTATTTTGTTCTGACTATAATCATAGGCTTACTTGGCCGATACCATAGGATGTGCACAAATGGGTCATTTATTACTCACAAACTGTGATTACTGCAAACTAGTCAATTTTTAAGCGTAAGTAAAGAACATCTAAAATGTGTAGACGGTAACCCAAATGGTAAACAAGTCTCACCAGTTCATCCAGCAGACATTCTCTGTGCACAAGGCTATGACTGCAATATCTCTTTTGTTGTTAGTTGACTTTTTAAGTAATGATCTATAACAATAAATCACAATTTGACTATTAAAGAAAACAATGCAATTACAATCAAGTATGCTGAAAGGAAGATGAAGAAAGGCCTTCTGGCAGTCCTGTACTGAGAGCAAATACCTATATGAAATAGAATAATTAAATATAATATAAGAAGAAAACAGATGTTACTAAAATCTATCAGGAAACGTATGTTACAAGATTGCAAATGTCAGTGTTCTCGACATCTGTCGGGCTGTCTTGATATATTCATTATTTAATAGCATCTTCAATGTTTTGTTTCACAGATCAGGAGAGATGTGTAGGGATTCTAATTATTAATCTAATCATATGAAAGAATATTAACCTAATTTAGTATTATAATACTATGAAAAAAACAAAGATACATTGACCTTTACCTTATCTATATTGGAACCAAAGATTTTTATACTGTAGATGTATAATAATAGCAATGAATGATGGAAGGTATCCCATCATACAAACACTTTGTAAGTCAATTTCCGTGTTACTTGGCATTGTACTTAAAGTTGCAGCATAATAATAATGCTATTTGTGCTTTGACAAATCCCTCACAAATAGGTGGGTTTAGGCTTATGTAGTAGAAACTGGAAACATTTATCACCAACCCACTCAGTTGCACAAAACACTAATACTCTAAACCATGAATGCCCTAAAGGACATTTATCCCCCAGTTGATCTCCTCTGGCATTTGGATAGTCTGCTGTAGAATTTTTCCAGGTGCAGCTGCATTCTGGCCGATTGAGTGGCTTGGACATCTGTCAAGGACTGGGTCCAGTCAAGTCGCCCACCAGTTTCCTCCCCTGTTTGATTCTTACAGGTCCATCGCGCTACAGAATACTGTCATTTTAGTCATGTAAAAGTTATGGTTGGTCCCTGTTTTGAGTAATGATAATTCAGTTTTACAATATTTGCACTGTGTGCTGCTTTACCGCTTGCCATATGACTCTGCTTCAACCCAATGCTGCTCGGCTTATGTTCCATATGTGGAGCTCTATCTGCATCTGTTGCGGTATGGCAAATGAGGGAGTTGTTAAGGTCTGTGATTGTGTTGGGGCATCTGTGTATAAGTGTGTCAGTGTCTGTGTGTTTATGTGTTCATGTCAGTGTGTGCGTGTTGTGTCAGTGTGTGCATGTCAATGTGTGTGCATGTATTTCTGTGTAAGTGACTATGTTTATGTGGGTGCCAGTGTCTGGGCCTAGTAAACAGGTATTTTTATTCTTAAATATACATTAGAAACAGTCCTTGTGTAAATTCTTCTCAAAACACAGCTTATATAAAAAACAGAAAGAAAAAAAAGACACATATAGTGTAGTATCTCCATTACTCCCCATGACCAAAGGATCGTCAAAGGTTAAACTCACAGTATTTTGAGCCTTATACCAGCTCCAGGTGTACATGCCTGTGGGTATTGCCGTCTTGATTTCTCAGGTGCCCAACCACCTTATATAGTTGCTTGCTATACATTCAGAGATTCTTAAATCAGAAGCATAGACAAACAGGGCACAGGCCCTAGCATAATTCCATAATATATAAAGCTGTGATAAAAAAGATTGGCCAATTGCCCACTTACTCTTGGAGTCCATCTTGCTATATGATCTGCGCATATGGATTTTTCTGACAAAACACAATAAATCATCTCCAAAACAAAAACAGCAAAGCTTACAGTGATCTTGAGGCCAGGAAACATAGAAATCTGTGTGAGGTCCCACAATTTAGTTGACCCCTGGTACTCCACCATCAGAAGTAAATAACGCAGGCCCCTGTACACTCTGGCAGGAGATGAGTGAGCACCCCTGACTCTTTTTTATTGCACTATTGCACAATTTTATTGTGTATGTACCTGTGTTTGCTGCGTTTGTGCAGCATGTAATGCAAACCACACCCTATAATCTGATGGATGGAAAAAATGGGGATTCCACATATGGAATAATGGGATAAGAATATCCCTTTAAATGAACAATATTATTACGTATCACATTTTGATTTTAAAACAATTTATTTATATTGCTATTGGATAGCCTTACATTACTTCACTATTGATGTTTTTCATTAGTACAATCATAAAACAATAACAACAGACATCACTTATTGAAAAAAAATAATTCTTGCATGATAAACGCAGTAGAAATTTCTTCCTCCAGGGAAAACTAAAGTTTTTCAAAGGCAAGTTGAATAAAAATAAACCAGAATCAAGTCTTTGCCATTTTATGCATGTTACAAAAATATTTCATGCTGTCTTTTTTTATTTAGCGGTCAGTGGTGAGTAAAAGGGCAGCCAAATTAAGCAATTCTACGTCCAAAAGTTGTTCAGCTGCTTGTGCTTACAAAATGTTTGCAGCTACCACACATTTGGACACAACACAAAAAAAAGCTATAAAAATGTAACAAAAATAGGAAAGATAAACAAGATAGGGGCATCCAGTCAAACATATTATCACAAAGTATTTCTTTGCCAAGATCTCTTTTTTCTTGTTTGTTACACAAATAACATCTACAAAAAAAAACCAACAAAATATATATTATTCCTTGGGACTTTTAACAGGGTCTGAAGAGTCCTGTGCTAGAAGGCACTTGCAGTGATGAAAAGCTCAATAAAAATGAAACCTATTAGGTCACAGATAGCATTTGTAATTGGTGACTATATGTTATAGAACAAACAATAGAAATGTAAGAGCTTAGTATAAATCTTGTCACAATACTTGCCAAAAGATACTTAGAAGTGCCTCAAAATCAGTCTCATAAATTTTCACATTTTTCCTCTGATTTATTTCTAAAAAATAGACACAGCATTTTACACAGTTATTGTATCTAAAGTCAATGATAGCCTCTGTGACCTCATCTGTTTTAAAAAAAGATTGTGATATTCCTACCTCCTCATATCCAGCAGTAACATGACTCAAAATGTAACATTTTACATAAATTCTTTGGGCTCTATCACCTCCTTCAGTCTAACGCTAGCGCTCATATTAGTGCTAGCTTAAAGGAGGTGATATTGCGCCGCACAGATCGTCACCGATTTGCTAACGGGTTAAAAAACCCACTTTACTGTACTTTACGTACTTTACTGTACGTTACTGTACTTTGTGCTCCCTATACTTAACATGGGGAGCGCAAAGTGTAAGAAGAGATTAACTAGCATTAGGTTCACAAGGTTCTAACGCTAGTTACTAAGAGCTGGCGCTAAAGAAGAAAGTTAACACCAGCTCTGAGCTGTAGCTTACTGATTCCACTGCTGCAGAATCAGTTAACAGCAGCTGAAAAGCCCCCCAAGAATCAAATACCCACCTCTTATCCTGCGGCGAGAGCTGCTGGGATTGTTTAAGGACACTAATAAAAGCTTGGATGAGCATTCAGCACTGAGGGAAACTCACTTCCAGAGACTCTCCGCTCTCATCCCGGACTTCACCTCTACAGAAGAGACGAGGAAACTCCACATCATATTGGGAGAAGAGGAGCCGGCGGTGAAAATATCTGCCCAATACGTCACAGAATGTCACAGACTGAGAGGAACATGAGAGATCCCAGACTTAAAAATCCCCAACACGGACTCGCCCCATCCGACCTCACATTATCCCTTACCCCTGATAATGTCCATGGACTTGCCCATTACCCCCATATATGTCCCACTACCCCCCCTCCACCCATATGCTTTGGCAATGCTAAAATGGATTTGGTCCTGCCAATAAAGCTTATTTTGATTTGATTTGATTTGAGTCCTCAGTTAAAATCTGCATGTGCATGCAATGTTTTTAAGAGCTGATCTGACATGTCCTACAAGAGAAATAACGAAGAGATCAAAGTTAAAGAGGATGTTGAGGCAGTTACATAGTTACATAGGCTGAAAAAAGACGTGCATCCATCGGGTTCAGCCTTTCACACATTGCCTAGGGCAGTTGATCCAAAAGAAGGCAAAAAAACAGTCTGAAGCACTCGCCATTATGCAAAATACTGGGAAAAAAATCCTTCTTGACCCCAGAATGGCAGCCAGATTTTTCCTTGGATCAAGCAGCTTTTACCCACATATTAAATATTATAACTCTTAATATTATGTTTTTGCAGGAAGTCATCCAGTTGTTTGTTAAAAGTGTGTACAGACTCTGACCCAACCACCTCAACAGGCAGAGAATTCCACAGCTTTATTGTTCTCACCATAAAATAACCCTTCCTACGCTTTAGGCTGAATTTCCTTTCATCCAGTCTAAATGGATGACCTTGTGTCCTGTGTATAGTCCTATTAAGGAAAAGGTTTCCAGATAATTGTTTATAATGGCCCCGTATATATTTATATAAAGTTATCAGATCCCCTCTCAGACACCATTTCTCTAAACTAAACAGTGAATTTGTGAAGCTGAATTTATGATGGCATTAAATGAATGTGTGGCCTTTATCTATCTATCTATCTATCTATCTATCTATCTATCTATCTATCTATCTATCTATCTATACAGTATATAAAATATACAATATACAGTGCAATCTGCTTAAATATAACATTTTAAAAACCCCTATATAAGGGAATAGTGAAGAAGATTTGGTTACAAAGTATGACCATAAGATGTTTCAGCTCCCCACAACGTATATCTACCATAAAACATGCGACACTATCTCATGGGAAAGTGTTATGGTAACATCTCTAGTATCTAGCCATGGATACATAGTTTTGAAACCCATTCAGAACACCTCACAAGTATGCGAATGCTCTACACCAGTGGAGAAGCAGGTTTCTGATTTACAACTGTGGAGACGCAAGTGCAACCTCAGCAGCACATATCTGCTCTACAATCATGGAAAGAAGTTTCAGATCCCTGTCAGAACACCTCACGAGTCACCACCAGCAAATGTCCTGGGTCAAGACACCGAACGATATGTTGTTGCCTACCGCACAGTGTATATGTCCCAGGACAAATGTGAAAACTAGAGAAATCTCAATGTATCCCTTCCTAGTAAAACATTTCTCAATAAAATAATCATAAATAATAAATAAAATTGTTATCTTAAAAAGCCAACTCAAATGACTCAAAATATAAGTACTACCATTAACTTGCAGTACATTGGTGATAAGCCCCATTCAAACTTTATTGATAAAAGTAAATTGAATATCAGCCTGTTATGTTCTATAATTGCATTATTCTTAAAAGCACACATTTACACAAAGCTGGAACTTCTCTATGCTTTCATGTTTCTTACATAAAGAGCTACCTATACCTTCATTTTTAATTAAATAGCCTTATTGTATTTGATGGGTGTACACAAATGACTGTGTTATTATTTCCTTTTTAAAAATCCATTTTGTATATATACTGTATATATTTTTCAAATATTAGATTTTTGTTCTTTATAAATATTAAAAATGGGCAAACATTCATAAAAACCTTTCATTACAAGCCGGACTTTTCAAATAAACATTAAGAATTAATTTACCCTTTAAATGCCCTTATCTCCTCTGTTAATATTTGCTCTGAAAATAGAAAATAATTATCAAATATAAGTAAATATATATATATATATTACATAATCCAATACTTATGGAAAGCTTTTTATTTACAGAATTGAAAAACTCACATGAAGATGTATATACACGGGATAAAAAAAGAAAGAAGAAAAAAAGCGTGTCGGCTTAATGACAAAAGCTTTTCGGGTTTGGAAATTGGTAAGATGAATGTTGGAGAAGTGTCTTATGTTGTCCAGCAACCACATTAAGTACCGGAGAGCTAAAAAATATTATGGCACGTAGAGCAGTGGTAGATTAATATGACTTGTTGACGGCTTGTTTGAAAATTGATAACCTGTTTACATAGTGCCATGCTTCAAACATTGATCAACAGATGACTTTTTCTATTAGCTAAAGAAGTGTCGCACAATACTCTCTGTTCATACATGGTGGACCAAGAAAGTTATTTGTTTTACGCAGTGCAAACAACAATTTCCATTATGAATCTCTTTCATCTACCTCGGTATCTGGGAATAGGCACACACACTAAATACAGACTGACTTTTATGTCTCGTGAAATGAAATATATTCAGTATTGCCACAGTTAAGTGTCGGTTAGTATTTGCACAATAAGTCACTTAAAAAAAAGTAAAATAATTTTTGTAATGGTTCCAAAGATGAAGCAATACTAATGGTTTTTTTTCCCAGCAAATACTGCACTCTACTGATTGCATTTTTACTCTGTAAAGATTTTGTTTTAAACCCCAAACCTTGATATAAGCCGATTTCCTAAATATCCACTTTTCTATGAAAGTTAAGTTTCATGGGTAACAGCACGGTGTTATACATTAGTGTTGTTAGAAATTCAAAGAGTTTGTAAGATAAATAGCTAATAGAAATCAAAACTCACCGCCTAAATACATGACCCCCTATTTTTAGGGTTTTATTAAAAGATGATTGAATGATTTAAAACAGTGTTTCTCAACTCCATTCCTCAGGGTCCACTAATAGGCCAGATTTTGCAGATCACCTTGGGGAAATCTTGCAATCACTGAGTAGCAAATCATATCACCTGTGCTTCAGATATCTGGAAAACCAGGCCTGTTAGGGGGTCCTGAGGACTGGAGTTGAGAAACACTGGTTTAAAAGACTACGGGCCATATTACATAGTTGGTGCTAACTTAACCAGAGCTGTTGTAAACGTACTAGAGCCATTATAGCCTATGGAGGTTTTAAGTTTACGACAGCTCTGGTTAAGTTAGCACCAACATTGTAATACTGCCCTATATTGGCTCTGACAGATTTACAAAAAGCTCTGGTTAAGTTAGCACCAACTTTGTAACATAGCCCTACATTTCTGTCTCGTTCCCTATTATTTTGGTTCCTAAACCACAGGTTTGAGTTAAATGAATCATCTGTTTTTTTTGGGGAAAAAATATTGGCTGCCTTCAACTAATAATTTTTTCTAAATATCTGATGTTTTGAAAGAAAGGATTCAACGACAGCAGAATTTTGACCACTGAACCTTTTTCCTTAATAAAAATCTGTCTGGTAATAACCCTGGAAAAAAAAGATATTTTCATTTTAAACTGTCTCTAATTAACCCTAATTAGTAAACATAACCCTAAAAATAACCCTAACCTTAAAAATTACCCATGGTGCCCAGTACTATTAGGATTAAGGTTGCCATTAGGATTAGGGATATTTTTAGGGCTAGGGTTAGGTTTATTGTGCCAAACAACACTACTATTTAAAATGATGGTTTCAGTGTGAATTTCCCTGTTTCCCTGCCCAAAGAGCTGAAGAAACTTTCACCACTTCTTATTTGTTGAATTTGACTTACCAATAAGTTTTTATTGAATTGCTGAATCTGAAATTTCCATTAAAACAAATCTGATATTTCCATGGGTGTTGTGACTTGGGTGTTGCATATTTTCATTGTGTGAATCGTTTTAGTTTTAGTTTCGTTTTATTCGACTAAATGTCAAATCATTTTAGTCGACTACATCTAGACTAGTTTTAGTCAACTAAAATTTAATGGGTTTTAGGCCAGTGTCAGACAAACGCAGTGATCACGTCCGTGTTGCCACACAGTTTAACGTCTGACATAATCATGAGCAATAGAGACCCACACACTAAGTGCGTCCGCCCGAACTGTGCACTCACAACACACGTGGCAAACGGACGCAAGTTAGGCAAGAACATAAAACCGCTAAGACGGACGTGCAGAGTCCGCCACGTCCACCACGTCCACGTAGTGTTCTGTGTGCGTGATGAGGAGACGTCAGACGCAACGCATTTGCGACGTACAGCATCTTGACGCACAAAATGCCTTTTCATATCCTTTTTCATATTAATTTTGTTTCCCATATTTCCCTTTTTTCCTACGTCCGTCATAAAAAACGGACTGTGTGATGTCTACAGTATCTTCCGTCAGAACGTCTGTCCGTTGTGCATGCACGCAGAGTGCGCTCAGACTGTGTTCGTCTGACTAGCCTCAAGTGTATTATCCATTATTTAAGCATTTCTCTAGAATTTCCGCACTCATTATACACCCTGGAGTAAACATCTTATCTGAATAAAGGCATTTCATCAATTCTCTTTTACTTGAGATTAGTTCTGTTTGCATCTCTTCCCAAATAGTCCCTCCCTGAAATTTTAGTCTAGTTTTTATTAGTCGCCTATGATGACAATGGATTTTTGTCATAGTTTTAATCATCATAACTTATTTTATGTAATTTTGTCTAGTTTTAGACCCAAAAATATTTAGTCGACTTACAGGGTTATTCAGAGAGAGGTGAAAACCAGGAGAATGGCTGGAGAAGTTAAAATTCTAGGTCAAAATAGCCAAACCAGAAAAATTCTCCCATTTATCTCTCTTTCCAAATCAGCTATTTTGACCTAGAATTTTCACTTCTCCAGTCATTCTCCTGGTTTTCATCCCTCTCTGAATAACCCTGTAAGTCTTTGATGAAAATTCTTAGTCGACGAAATTAACACTAGTCTACAACAGATTAATGGTAGTAAAAGTATATTTCAATAGTAAATTTAAAAATATAGTAATATTTAATAAAAGTAGGATGGTATATATACTTCCCATTTTAACATACAGTATATGTTTGAGATAGAATTGCATTGAAGCTTATTGACTCATTATTTCTCATCGCTCTAAAAATCCAAAAACATGATATAAATAAATAAAAATACAATATGAAGAATAGGCAATATTTAACATACAAACTATGTATATTAATTGACCAAACTTGTTCTACCTACAACTAGAAAATCTATTTACATTAATGGATCGACTATCACCCCACACCCCCAACAATCTTACTGGTTTCCAACTATATATTTTATTTTTGTATTCTGATATTCTGAATGGATTAACACAAAGCTTCCACTATAAATTAAATTTGTATGTGGAAATTCTCAATTCTCAAACTGTCACACTACAAAAGGATGCGAATACTCAACACTTTTGCTCTATCCATCTGGTACGTTGGACAGGAAGACAATGAACTGACCACCATTACATAATACCTATCTATCTTGAACACACTTTCGTATTTATGTGTTTGTATGTTCATTCTATTTTATTGTTACGTCCCACAGCTAAAGCACTCAGGCAGGCATGGGTAGGAAGGGATGAGTAGATATGGAAGAGAGAGAGAGAGTTGCATATAGGGTAATTCAAAGAGATTCGAAAAGTCACCGCACTTTCGGTGACTTTTCGTTCTCTTCAATTCGGTTCCTTTTGCCGATCCCATTTCAGTGACCCTGCGGTGTATTCAGCAAGCAACACAGGGTCCCCGAATTGCAGGGAAAAGCTGCCGCAAACCCGACGAAAACGAACCGCAAAACCCAGCGAATGCACGCTGAAAACCCGCAAAAACATCTGGATTAACCTGCCGAAAACCACGGAAAAACCCGAGCAGGAGCCGATCACACGCAGTGAAGCCACCGGAAAAAGCCGACACCGCAGACAGAGTGAAGTGAATAAATTAGAAAAACAGTTTGCATGAATGATTGAAAAGTGAAACACTGTTTGCAAAGAAACTACTGAGCGAAAATGTCTGAAATTTACATATGAGGTCCAGGGAATGATAATAAAGAGGGCTGTTACAGAAAAAATAAGTAAACTTAAAAAAAATAAAAAAATATGACTTTTAAAAAAAAATTAAGAAAAATGCTTAAAATATCCTAAAAAATCTATAAATAAAGAGACTCTTTACTGCAGAATTTTATAATGAACGGTTTATTAGATATTGAATTAAAATGGGAATATTTTTAACATTGAAGTCTATAGGATTCTCCTGAATAAACTTGCCGAATTAAACCACCGAATGGCAGGGCATTTCGGGAACCTTTCACTGCTGGTTTGTGTTCTCTGAATAGCCGAAGCAGTGCTTCTCTATGGGGATTCCACTGCCCTCGAACAGGCACCGAACAGGCACCGTATGTTCAGGCAATTCGCCAGGATTTGGTGAATTGCCTGCTCTCTGGATAGCCGAATGGCCAAGAAAGGTAACTGAACGCTGATTTTCAGCATTCGGTTACCTTTCTCAAGCAATTCGGTTCTCTTTGAATTACCCTGTTAGTGTATGACATAGAAACAGGCAGTAGCTACTGCCATTGTCTTACCTCAACATTGTTTGGGAAATGTTCTATGGCATTGAAGACAAACTCTGGTTCCCCAGAGGTTTATTGGCTACATTTCCCAGAATTCTTTGAACTAATAAATGACATGTTGTCTTAGGAGGTGTGATACAGAACATCTGGGGTGCCAGAGTTTGAGATCTCAAGTCTAAGAGATTGTGAGTTTATGTGAGGAGAAAGAGATTCATGACCTCTTAACCAGACGTAACTCACTAAAGGTAAGAATCAAATAATGGATGTAAATTGGGAAAATGCTTGTTGTATAAAACTAAACGAAATTTAAGTTAAAACTACTGGAACGTCCTAAAAATAATAATACAACATAACAAGTAATCATTTCACCATGGCATTTCCCATGGAAAGACATTTTTCTGATGGTAACTAAAATAACAACACAAAAAAAACAAAACAACAATGCTCTGTAGCAGCTGAGCATCCTAGAAAATCAAAAAGATCTGAAATGCCAAAGTTAGCTATCATTGTTTTAGGAATTTATTCTCCAAACGGAGTTGCGGCGATGTCTTAGCTTTAATGCAAAGTCGCATCATTCAGAATAGGAAGTTGAAGGTGGAAAACCTCTCCTTTTCAGTTAAGTTGGAGAATTTTCCCAGCTTCTCTGTTTTGATCTAAATTATGTAAGTTGCCTGTCAGCTCACCAGTCACCATAACTCACTGTTTAGTGAATATATCTATCAGCGTCAATACATTCACAGACTTTAAAATTCTCACTTAGCTGTGCTGATATATATTCCGTTTCATGGACATGCCATTAAAGTTTAATAACAGGAACTATACTCCAGGGATTTAAATTCCTTTACAAAGAAGATACAGAACATCTAAGAAGCTGTTAGAATATAAGATAACAATTTCCTCAGTTACTTGAGTGTTTGTGAAAATGTATTCTGAAAGAAAAGGAAAAAAAAGTTGGTTCAAGATATATATGGATATATATAAACCAGATACTTCTTCACTAATCCTTTAATTTACTCCCCCCAAGAAAAACTGATATCTTTTGACAAATCCACCAGATGTGTAGTTTTTCCAGCAGTGGCATGTTTCCCATAGAAGAAAGAAAGTCGGATTTGATGTGCACACAAACGATAGTGAAATATTGGAATGCTATTACCCTACCTTTGTCTATTTCTACAAGCAGATAAAAAATGTTGTAATCTGCCTATAAAAATAGCTGCTGTGTATTTTTATTTTTAAGAAACTGTTGTAAATATAGTAAAAAAAAAAGGATTTGCATAAAACCATTGAATGTATCATATATGGAAAACAAACTATGAAGAAGAAGGAGTATATGTTATGTTTTACAGTTTGATACTTCTCTGCCTTTTCCCTAACGTAACCAAATGGTGTTTGAGTGTTTATTTCTACTTAAATGGCATTTAAAGTTCTAATTCTCTGGGTTGAATAAATAAATAGATAGATGCTGACTTTTAGTCATTTCAAGAAATTAATTTTATATCCAGATTTAAAACCCAAATTTAAATAGGGACATTAAACAGGAAAGGGATTGCAAAAAATACCTAATAATTTCCGGCTGGAAATACACAGTTATTAATGTTATCGGGGTGTCTTCCTTTAAGTGATTACATCTTATTTAATTTGTTGTGTATCCCAAAAAATAAAGAGACACTGTCTCAATGTAGTATACACAAATCTATAGAATATTTACTAAAAAATAAACAAGAATCTGCAATGGTTACATATATGCCCAAGCCTTAAACATAATAATCTAAAATGATGGAACTATCAAATCTCCCTGCAAGAAAAGAGAGAATATCAGGTCTATTCATAGAAAGGTGAAACTCGGGAGAATGACTGGAGAAGTGAAAATTCTAGGTCAAAATAGCAAAACCAGAAAATTCTCCCATTTAACTCACTTTCCAAATTGGCTATTTGGCCTTGATCAGTGGTTCCCAACCGCTGTCCTCAAGTACCCCCAACAGGTCAGGTTTTCCAGATATGTGAAGCACAGCACAGGTGATATGATTGGCTGCTCAGTGATTGCAGGATTCAGTCTGCATTTCCCCAAGGTAATCCTTAAAATCTGGCCTGTTAAGGGTACTTGAGGCCCAGGGTTCGGAACCACTGGTCTAGATTGTTCTCTTCTCCTGCCACTTCTCCTGGTTTTCACCTTTCTCTGAATAACCCTTTTTATAGCGAAAGGTCCATGAGCAAATGGGGCATAATGAGCTGGATCTATAATTTTTTGTATCAGTTGTAAAAAGCTGCTCCCATAACATATCTTATTTATTCTTATTTTTATTATCTGTTCTTAGCTTGGATTTCTTGAGTGATTTTATTTCATGTATTAGTTTTCAAAGTTAGTTGAAAACACACTTTGGGGAATCAAATTTCCCGA
Source organism: Leptobrachium leishanense (assembly GCA_009667805.1). Taxonomy (NCBI): domain Eukaryota; kingdom Metazoa; phylum Chordata; class Amphibia; order Anura; family Megophryidae; genus Leptobrachium; species Leptobrachium leishanense. The sequence goes on along the minus strand of CM019067.1, from coordinate 186,024,423 downwards.
CCCTGCGGTGAATTCAGCATTTACTGCAGGGTCCCCAAAGTGCAGGGAACGGTTCCGAAGATCGACCGACACCCCGCCGATATGATCCGAATGACCGAATGGCCCCGAAATTGTACCGTACGAGAAAATTCACTGTTCGTGCAATTTCAGAGCCAGTTCGGCTGTCTCTGAATAACCATGTAAGGGCCCTATTCCAACTGAGCTGTTACGTTAGCTAGTGCGTTCATTATACTTACCAGCACTGCTCATTAAACTTACTGGTTCTCAGATTGTAAACTCTCGAGCAGGGTTCTCTCTCCTACTGTTCTGTGTGTGTAACGTGTATTTATATTTGTTATTCTGTCTCTCCCATTGTACAGCGTTACAGAACTTGTTGGCGCTTTCTAAATACTTGTAACTGTAACTGGTTGGAGCCCCTGTTCCCACTAATCTAAGAGATTTGCCTGGAACTTAGCTTTACCTGCTTTAATTTGTATAAAAGTATTAACATTGATCCTGGTGGATATTGAGATATAATGAGTTATTCTTCGGAAGCTCATTATTCTCACCCGTAGATACTAGTCAAGAATGAATACAGTTTCCAATTTAACAAAAGTGGTCAATAAACATCTGTGTTATATATAAAACTTAACTTTTATTTGCCATATAAAAAACAGTCTTAAAAGACCGCCTCCGTGGTGGTTATTAACACACACAAATCTAGCAGGTGGGATATTGTTTCTGTATCTTGTTTTAGAGTATTTGTCACCACAGTCCTCTCATTATTCCATTCATTCTTGCCTTATAAGTAGGAAACCAACCTTTGTGGGTTGGTGGGTATAGGATAGGAAGAGGAAACTCAACAATATGAAAACTAAAAAATAAGGGGAGCGCTCCCAATCATTGGTATCACAAAGGTTTGTAAGGAATCTTCAATATAATATCCTTTTACCTGCTTGAAAATATTCAAGACACTCTATGCGTTTAGCTACCTTAGTAGCATCATCGGGAGTGGTGAATGGTTCAGTGTGTACCAGAATTCTAACATAATCTCTGGTCTCATGGTGCAAAGGACCTCCACATCTTTTGCCTGTGTGTATTGGAACACTGGGAACAAATAGTTGCCCCAGTTTAAACAAACTTGTGCAGTGCTTCCTTAGGGTCACACTTGTCTGAGACCTATGGACTCCAAGAGCTGACACTAGTGGCGGTGCATGGTAACGTTGCAGATATCATAGATAGAACCAGTAACAAGGAGCAGATAAGAATATTTGGCTTACTACAATATTTACCTTTAGCATCTGCCTTTTACCATCTAATTATTGTATATGTTTATGTTTGTGTTAGAACCCTTTTACTACAAAGCACAGAATTTTTTTATCATAAGATTTATTTGAAACATGAAATACATACAGGGTTATTCAAAGAGAATCGAAAAGTCACCGCACGTTCGGTGACTTTTCGTTCTCTTCAATTCGGTGCGATCTGGCGATCCCATTTTGGCGACCCTGCGGTGTATTCATCAAGCACCACAGGGCCGTCGTAGTGCAGGGAAAAGCCGCCGTAAACCTGCCAAACACTTACCGCAAAACCCAGCGAACGCACACCGAAACCCACAAAAACATCTGGATTAACCCAGCCGAACACGCCGGAGAAACCCAAACAGCTGCCGATCACAGCGCAGAGCAGCCGCCGGAAAAAGCCGACACCGCAGACAAATGGAGTGGAAAAAAAAAACAGTACGCTTGAGTGGTTGAAAAGTGAAACGCTGTTTGCATAGAAACTGCAGAACGAAAATGTCTGAAATTTACATATAAAGATCGAATGAATGATAATAAAAAGGGCTGTTACGCAAGAAAAAACAGAAAAAAAAATTGCAAACAAATCCCAAAAAATGCCTAAAAGATCCTAAAAAATTTAAGAATAAAGAGACTTTTTACTGCAGAATATTATAATCAACAGTTTATTAGATATTGAATTAAAACGGGAATATTTGTAACATTGAAGCCTATGGGATTCACCTGAATAAACCTGTCGAATGAAACCACCGAACAGCAGGGCAATTTAGCAACTTTTCACTGCTGGTTTTTGTTCTCTGAACAGACGAAGCATTGCTTCTCTATGGGGATTTCACTGCCCTCGAACAGGCAACGAACAGGCACCGTATGTGCAGGCAATTCGCCAACATTTGTCAAACTGCCTGCTCTCTGAATTGCCGAGTGGCCAGGAAAGGTAACCGTACGCTGAATTTCAGTGTTCACTTACCTTTCGGACACAATTCGGATCTATTTGAATAACCCTGTAAGTTAACACTTAAATATAGAAGACAATAGTAATTTTGGACAAAGATTGTTCTTGTGTTTGTTAAAATATCTAAATTATTTATTTTGCTACTTTTTCATGTATTACTTTATCCTTTACAGAAAGATTTCTGGGATGGAAAATTCTAAATAACAGATGTGTCCTTTAACAAGTTCAATTGTAGTTGGGTCTGCATTATTAGCATTAGGTGAAAAGGACTTTTGTCCGTCCCCCCTTTTTTGTTGTTGTTGTTTTCCACCATCTGCTACTTTGTGGTATGTGTTATGTAGTGTACCCCCCCTTTCCTGTTTTCTTTTTTCTCTGTTCCTCTTGATGTTACTTGCAGCGCCCAGATCTTTGGAGTACCCCTTATATACCTTGGCCCTGTGCGGCTGCTGACCTTGTGGTGCCTTTCTGTGGGCCCTGCATGGCCGTACTTTCTTGATGTCTGCTGTACTGCTGATTGCTTTTCAAAATAAAAACATTTTGATTATAACCAAAAAGGACTTTTGTATCAAATACAGTGAATGTGATAAAGATAGATAAAACAAATGAACAGATATCCCGCTTATTCGTACTTGTAGTGATCATAATGAGTTTATTAGCAATGCAGAATCCATATGATACCAATAGAATATAAAACCAATATCTGCACGTGACATAATGCCTCTACAGTTGTGTTCAAAATTATTCAGCCCCCACTGAAATTGAGTGTTTTGGCCAGTTTGACATTGATTTTGATCGTTCAGTCATCTTGCTTACAATTAAATCAAAGAGGCACGTGTAGGTCAGACGAATATAACATAACATTTATAATGAAATAACCACAAATGTCTTTTCTGTGCTCACATCATTATCAGTTTTATTCAACCCCCAAGTGACATTCAATCTTAGTACTTAGTACAACATCCTTTTACAGTTATAACAGCTTTTAAACGTGAAGCATAGCTTGACACAAGTGTCTTGCAGCGATCTGCGGGTATCTTCGCCCATTCGTCATGGGCAAAAGCCTCCAGTTCAGTCACATTCTTAGGCTTGCGCACTGCAACTGCTTTCTTTAAGTCCCACCAGAGGTTCTCAATCGGATTTAAGTCAGGTGACTGCGATGGCCACTCCAAAATGTTCCAGCCTTTAATCTGCAACCATGCTCTAGTGGACTTGGAGGTATGCTTGGGATCATTGTCCTGTTGAAAGGTCCAACGTCTCCCAAGCCTCAGGTTTGTGACGGACTGCATCACATTGTCATCCAATATCTCCTGGTACTGAAGAGAATTCATGGTACCTTGCACACGCTGACGCTTCCCTGTACCTGCAGAAGCAAAACAGCCCCAAAGCATGATTGAGCCCCCGCCATGCTTCACAGTAGGCAAGGTGTTCTTTTCTTCATAGGCCTTGTTCTTCCTCCTCCAAACATAGCGTTGATCCATGGGCCCAAACAGTTCTAATTTTGTTTCATCAGCCCACAGAACACTATCCCAAAACTTCTGTGGTTTGTCCACATGACTTTTGGCATACTGCAGTCAACTCTTCTTATTCTTTGGAGACAGCAAGGGGGTGCGCCTGGGAGTTCTGGCATGGAGGCCTTCATTACGCAGTGTGCACCGTATTGTCTGAGCTGAAACTTCAGTACCCACATCTGACAAATCTTTTCTCAGTTCCTCAGCAGTCACACGGGGACTTTTCTCCACTCTACGCTTCAGGTAGCGCACAGCAGTCGAAGTCAGCATCTTCTTTCTGCCACGACCAGGTAGCGTTTCAACAGTGCCCTTTGCCTTGAATTTGCGAATGATGCTTCCTATGGTCTCTCTTGGTATGTTTAACATCTTTGCAATCTTCTTATAGCCATTGCCCTTCCTGTGAAGAGTAATCACCTCTTCTCTTGTCTTCCTGGACCATTCTCTTGACTTCACCATGTTTGTAACCACACCAGTAAATGTCTAGAAGGAGCTGAGTATCACAGTCATTTTAAAGCTGCCTAATTGGTGCTTATTATGCTTTATTGCTGCTCCGTGACATCCACAGGTGTTTTCAATACCTGATTGAAAACACTTGAATGAACCTCTGTTCTTCAGAGTGGTAGTCTTTAAGGGGTTGAATAATTGTGTCAATGAAGAATTCACAAAAGAAACATTTACTACTGTATTACAAAACCAATTGATGTCATTTTAGTTGCATATGGTTCTTTAAAAAGTCCTTGTAGGATTTCATTCTGAATACAATTACAAATGTACACTAAATTCCCTAAAACCCTTTACAGCATTGGGGGTTGAATAATTTTGAACACAACTGTATATAGAAATCACAGTAACAATTTCATGGTTATTCAAAGCGATCCGAATGGCTCCCGAAAGGGAACCGAACGCTGAATATTCAGCGTACGGTTACCTTTCTTGGCCATTCGGTTATCCAGAGAGCAGGCAATTCGCCAAAATCCTGGCGAATTGCCTGCACATACAGTGCCTGTTCGGTGCCTGTTTGAGGGCAGTGAATCCCCATAAAAAAGCAATACTTCGGCTATTCAGAGAGCACAAACCAGCAGTGAAAGGTTCCCGAAATGCCCTGCCATTCGGTGGTTTAATTCGGCAGGTTTATTCAGGCGAATCCCATAGGCTTCAATGTTAAAAATATTCCCGTTTTAATTAAATATCTAATAACCTGTTAATTATAATATTCTGCAGTAAAGAGTCTCTTTATTTATAGATTTTTTTTAGGATATTTTAAGCATTTTTTTTTAATTTTTATTTTAAGTTTACTTATTTTTTCTGTACCAGCCCTTTTTATTATCATTCCCTGGACCTCATATGTAAATTTCAGACATTTTTGCTCAGTAGTTCCTTTGAAAACAGCGTTTCACTTTTCACACATTCAAGCAAACTGTTTTTCTAATTTAATCACTGCATTCGTCTGCGGTGTCGGCTTTTTCCGGAAGCTGCGCTGCGTGTGATCGGCTCCTGCTCGGGTTTTTCCGGCATTTTCGGCGGGTTAATCCAGATGTTTTTGCAGGTTTCGGTGTGCGTTCGCCCTTGTTTTGCTAAGTTTTCGGCGAGTTTGCGTCGACTTTTCCCTGCAATTCGGCAGTTATAACCCCCTGAATCGTATCTCTGTACAGTAGTGAGTGACGCCAGGGATATGCATTCTGTCCACTCCCTGAATGTTTTATTTCAGCAGTTTAGTTTGTTGACCTTTTTGTAACAATGAGTGCGGGGGCTGCTCCTTCTAACTTCTTTATAGTAATACATGGTAGCAGGAGTGAGATCTCTGAGAATTTAATTTCTTCCCACAGAGACCACTAATTCTGCATTAAAAAAGCACATAATTTTCCTTTTTTTTCAACGTGAAAACATTTATACACAATTTTGAAAGTGACCAGGTTCATTTAATCATATGCATATTATAGGCAGTGTTAGGGATTCTTTTTGTGTGTATAACGTAAACAAACTCTCATGGTGGTGTGAAAATTAATATGTTCTCATGAAAAACAAATGACAACCATATGGTTAAAGAAATACAGGCTCAATACAAAGTTTTCAAAGTTAGTTCACACAGATCTTGCTATAAATAGGAAGCAAAAGGGAATAAATGCTCACTTGAACTCGCAGTCTAATGGGGATGCAGCCAATCAGTGCACAAGTTAGCTATTTCCCACTACCCACATAGAGCTATCTCACATGTTAGCTTACTTTCAGGTGATAAAACACATGATTCCATGAGCCATTCATTATTGCTATAGGGTATGTCATTTTGGGACTAGTATTACTTTAGTGGTGATGAATTGTTTCCTTCTTATTTTCTTTTTAATATAGATTAGGTAATATATTAAAAATTACCTTATGATAAGAAGCAGATTTAAAGATATGGGAGAAAGCAGGAAAATTACAAACCTGTGCAAAAGTAGCTGACTTGAATTATTACTAGTAACCAGAAGCTAGCAGATGTCAGATTACAACAGAACCGAAAAGCCATAAAACAAGGAAAATGTTTGTTTAAATAACAAGCAAGGATAATCAGTAAAAGGTCAAGAAACCAGTAATCATAAGGAAAAAGTATCTAGTTAAAAAGAGAATCAACTAACAAATTAAATTAAATGCATTCCGTTGCAGGAACCAAAAGAGGGTCAGAGGAATACCAGCATTTAAAGGCCTTAAGCATATGATTTCATTTTTGCAACTACATTTGGAAAGGGGTGCACGGCAGATTTAAAAATGTCAATGTCGGATATCTGGCATTTTATCATTGCTGTTATGTTAATGTGTTCATAAGCGTGCAGAATCATTAAAGTCTTAAATTTAACAATTTTGCATAAAACATGGCAAGTAATCGGAAGGAGATTAGGGCTGGATTTAGGGATACAGAGTTGCAATATCGACAATATGTTCCCGAAATGGTAAAAGCGAGCCATTAACACACAAATTTGTAAGGATACATTAGTATTAGTGGCTCCATATTTCTGGTTCAGTTATGAGCCGGCTGGTACGTTATCAACTATGCTCTTAATTTCAAGTTGGTATCTGATTCTGTAGTCCATAGGATTCCATGGAGACTAGTGAAAGCCCTGTGCAATATCACTGATGCAACATCACTTTACATCAGTTATCCGATAATTTTTACAATACTGTTGCAGACAAGAACAAAAAGACCCCGACCCTTCTAGATCGTAAGTTCCCACGGGAATAGGGCCTTTGTTTCCTTCTGTACTGGTTTGTCAATTGCTGTTCAATCTTTTGTAACCCTGTCTATATTGTGCCCATTGTACAGTGCTGCGGAATATACTGGCGCTATATAAATACAGAATAATAATAATAACATCTCCCCAGCTGATCCTGCGCGTAGATCTGAACTGCAGTAAATCCTTTTGGCCAACAGATGGCGACATCTCCCTGCCAAATAGGTTATTACAATGAGGAATACATTGGGAATATTCCCAAATATTTCTTACTGTATAAATAATTAAAAATTATTTTCCAAAAAATCATTGGTTCTTGACAGTGTTGAAATCAAACACCAGCTCCTAGCCATAAAAAAGGACTAGGAGCTATAGAAACTTCCCCGGACCGATTGGGACTTAACCCGAACAATTTACATGAGAAATTAAGAGGAAGAAGAGACCACAGGAACAACCTGTCAGTCTCTAATGTGGCCAGGGCATAATCTAATACAAAATATTTATTGAATCGGACTTTGCCAAATGTACATAAGTAGAAAAAGAAAAGTGAAAATCCCCTATTTTCACTTTTCTTTTTCTTCTCGTTTAAATCCCTTGATAGGGAAGAGGTTAAGGAAAAAGGCTGTCATACTTAACAGCTCACTAGCCAATGTTAATGGCTCATTTGGAATAAGGCTCATAGTTGCTGAATAGCAGCAGCACATTTTTAATTTTATCTATAACATTTTAGGTTAAAAAAATGGTTTTAAAAGTGAGTTCCAGTGCTGAATTAAATCCTAGAGTCTTTCTAGAAGCAATCATCATTATCATAATTTACTAGACCTCGATGACAAAGGTAAGTACAGCTTATCCACCATTGAGGTTGCACCAACTATCAATGTGTATAAAGCTGCTAAATTCTGTAATTCTGTTTTTATTTATTTATTTATAACGTATTTTGCCAGGAAGGATACGTTGATATTTCTCTGGTTTTCAAGTATGTTCTGGGTTATGTATTATGTCAATGTTTTGCCATACAATGATGATAGATGTTAAATATTCATTTTAGGTTTGAAAGAATATTTGCAATGTTTTATTCCTCCAAATTTTTAAATAAAGACAAAAAGTGCATGTCAGTAATAAAGGTATGCCCTACCAATGTTACAGAATTTATAACTTACATGTGCCAACTTACCATACTTTACTAGTCAATAAAAATAATTGATTATTTTATCATCCATAATGAACAAGAATGTCTTTTCAAAAGTGAAACATCTAAACTGTTGAAATTGATATAAAGATGGCTGCAGCAAACTAAACCATAGTGATTCCAAAAGTATTTTTTTCACTCAGCACACGGATGGAAATTCATTGGGTTTGACATCTTCACACAAGAAAGCTTCTGCTGGTGCACTTTTGTGTACAATTCCTCTGTGAGGAATGCTCTCACTGTGATCAAAAGAATGAATTGTCAGATGCAGAGTTGGTGGTGACAGAGACATAAACTTACCAAGACACCTTGCTTCTTTTTTCCTTTTCTGGCCATCTGAAGATACTTTCTTCTTCGTCATTACTCATAAACAGGGAATTCAACATGTTACATGCTGAAGGTAACTAATACTTTGATGGAAACTGCCTGATGCTCAGTTCTATATATATAAACAAGAGAACTCTGTTAGTGGGTCACCCATTAACGATGTATGATTTATAGCATTTTTTAAATTATGTATGTATATCTATATATGTATGTAATAAAAAATAGATGGAGGGAGGCACACTGGGGCTTGCATAAAATAATAAACTTTAATAACTGATACATTAAAAAAGCCAATGTTTCGGCCCCACAGGGGCCTTTATCACCCTGATAAAGGCTCCTGAGGGGCAGAAACATCAGCTTTTTTAATGTATCAGTAATAAAAGTTTATTATTTTATACAAGCCCTTCCTCCGTCTGTTTTTGATTACATATCTACTCCCTTGGGAGATTGCACCGGGGCACATACCCTCCCTCCCACGCGGGAGTCATCGCGCATTCCTGGCAGGGAAATCCCATTACAGAAGATGCAGGGTTACTTGGACTCCTGTATCTCTGGATTTGTACATTCTACAAGGACAGTTCAGAATCTGGCCTTTCCAATGATAGCCAACATGATTATGATATGTGTAAAAATAATTTAAAACTGTTCATTAAATAAGAAATCTTTTTTTTGTTCTAAAAGCAGTGGCACTGTTTTTTCCCCCTTATAAAGTTAACAATCCTGCTGCACTAACTCATTTATTGTTTCATATATATTTAAATATATATAAATTGATTTTAATACATAGTTAATTTTTATATTTTATTGAACTATATTATAACTATGTTAATTAAACATTTTTTAATCATATACTGCATTTAAATATATACTTTAGTTTAATACATAATGGGCCACATTACAATCTATGTGCTAACGTTAACGCTCACCTGCGTGAGCATTAACATTAGCCGCGGTGTCTACTGCATATTACAATCCAAACGCAAACGGGATAAGTATCCCGTTTGCATTTGGTACCTTGCGCTTTTCAGTGTGAGGTTAATGTACTTTGTACTCCCTATACTTAACATGGGGAGTGCAAAGTGTTAATCAGCGTTAGGATTACAAAGTCCTAACGCTGATTAACGTTTGGATCTGCAGAAGCGGAATCCGTTAACACCAGCCAAAAAAATTTAAAAATAAAATCGTATACTCACCTCCTGTCCCTCGGAGAGGACCGCGGCTCCAACCGCCTCCTCTGTCCGGCGGGAACAGGGAGAGACTGGGGGGAAAAAGTTCCTCAGTCTCCCCCTGCGTATCACTATGCCGACTGGCCAGATCTCGTGAGGCGAGATCCGGCAAGTCATGTGACCGCCGGCGTCTGGCTCAATGGAGTCCTATGGACTCCATCGAAGGGATGCTCGCGGCTGCCCTCAGTGCTGCCGCGAGCATCCCGGGGCTTATCGCCCGCAACAAATGTACGCAGCAATTTTTGCGCCTGCATTTATTTATTTTATTTATTTATTTATAAAGGATTTTACCAGGAAGGATACATTGAGATTTCTCTCGTTTTCAAGTATGTCCTGGGTTCGAGAACATTGAGTGGTTACAGAAATACAAAATAGTAAAATGCAAGATATTAACACAAAACCAAATATACAGATTAACAGAAAAATAAATATGGAGGAAATAAAGTCATTATGTTAAATGTTTACAGGCGCATTCCGTATTGAGGTATGTTAATAGGGAACTCTTAAGGGACTTAAGACTAGGGGAAGATTTGATGGCGTCTGGGAGGTTATTCCATAACTGCGGTGCCCTGTAGGAAAATGAGGATCGAGCCACTTTCTTTTTGTATGTGGTATTGCAAGTAAGGTGCTGGTCCTGGATCTGAGGTTATAGGATGAGGGAACTGCTGGGGCAATCAGCCTAGTCAGGTAGGGTGGGAGCTTCCCATAAAAGCTCTTAAACACCAGGTTGGAAAGGTGAAGGGTGCGTCTAGATTCCAGCGATGGCCAGTTTAGTTCTTTTAACATGTCACAATGGTGGGTCATGTAGTTACATTTTAGCACAAAGCGGCAGAATGAGTTATACAATGTAGTAAGTTTCTGGAGGTGTGTTTGAGGGGCAGCTGCATACACTACATCTCCGTATTCAATGGCTGGCATAAGCATTTGTTGTACAATCTGCTTTCTTACCGTGGGGTTCAGGCAGGATTTGTTTCTGTACAGGGCACCTAGTTTGGGGTAGAGTTTAGATGAGAGTTTTTCGATGTGGGGGCCAAAAGATAGATTTGGGTCTAACCACATACCTAGATATTTGAGAGAAGTGACTGTAGTCAGCGTGTCATTTGATCTTGTCCCCACACATAGATGGGGTAATTGCAATTTGTGTAGTTTAGGTGTGGTTCCAAAGAGCATTGTAACAGTTTTGTCAGCATTTAGAAAAGGTTTGTTATCTGCGATCCACTTTTCTACCCCTGTGAATTGTTCTTGCAGCACTGCCTCCAGCTGCGGGAGATTTTGTTGGCTGGTATAGATTACAGTGTCGTCTGCGTACATGTGTACAGTTGAAGCTTTGCAGACATTGGGCAGATCATTTATGAATATTGTGAATAGCAGGGGGCCGAGTATCGAGCCTTGGGGTACACTGCACATGACTGGGAGGGGAAGGGAAATGCTGTCAGAAATGGACACATATTCCGACCGATCAGACACATATGATTGGAACCAGGTTAGCGTTCTATCACCAATACCGGAGTTTTTAAGTTTTTGTATTAGGATGCCATGGTCTACGGTGTCAAAGGCCTTGGCAAAATCAAGGAAGATGGCTCCAGTTAGGTTTCCTTGTTCCATGCCTGCTTGGATATCATTACAAACTTTTAAAAGGGCAGTTGTAGTTGAATGATTTGGACGAAAGCCTGATTGATCTGGGGTTAAATAGTTCCGATACTGATAATAATCACGTAATTGAGCGTAGACACATTTTTCCAGAATTTTTGACATTACAGGGAGGAGTGATATTGGGCGGTAGTTGGATACTGTCACGGAACGGACATGAGAGCTCTTTTCAGCGAGCCACAGGACTAAAGACTGAACCCTTTTTAAAGACCATTTTTCCTGTTTTCGTTTTGGTTTTGCGTGTGAGCCTATGGACCTCTTATTTTATTGCTAGATGTGGTGTTATTGGTGTAATGTAATAAAAATGTACCCTGTATGATGTGACTGTAAAAGTATGAAAGAAACCGTTTGTATGTGTTTTTCCCCGTCGCCATTTTGCTCATCCCAGCATGGTTTCACAGAACAAAGGATCTCATGCCCCAAGATGGAGGATGCAGCGGGCCAGAGGATTGGAGGCTTTTCCAAGACCTCATCTGCCTAATCCCCTGGACAATGGGGGAGCCTGAAAGGGCAAGATAGAGGATACAGCAATCCAGCTGATTGGAGGCTTTTCCAAGACCTCATTTGCCTAATCCCTCCACAATGGGAAGGCTGAAAGGGACCTGATAGGGAACAGGAGGCTGGGAAAGGAGCCAATCAGTGCTGGTTGTGTGGGTGGGGGAGTTGGTAATCTGTTTGTGTGAAGTTGTATAAATGACCCTGTTGAAACCCATAAAATTCAGTTCACTGTTTTAAAGCATACAGCCACGTCTGGTGTCTTCATTTCAGAGCTACAATCACTATTGCTGGAGACACTCAGCGGTCTCCTGCACCACCACTCAACCCAGGAACGGGATCCCCAAGGCAACACCGCACCATCTCACCAGACGCCGGACCAACGCCATTTCATCCTCCAGGCTGCTCGAGACGCCGAGTGCCATGCCACTCGGTAGTCGGGCCAGACGCCATCAAAGGGGGGGGTCAGATAGAGCAGGACCGCAGGCGGGCTTCCATCCCATCACATTGGTGGCAAGCGGTGAGGATAGGCTCTCTGAACCCCCAGAAAAAGCACTCAGCATGGCAGGGTACGCCAACTACAAAAAAGACACCCTTCGGGGCATCCTGGAGAGCCGAGGATGCACCCCGGGCTCAAAAAGTAAAGCCGCCCTGATCGAGGAACTGCAGGAAATGGACCAGGGAGCCGTGGGCACGCCAACCTTACCACCCACCCAGGCATTGGTCCCAGAAGATCCCTTCCAAAGGAAAGTGCGGCAGCGGCTATCCCTCTTCGGAGCCGCCCGTCAGAAGCCGCTATACACAACGCCGTCCAGGAGATCCGGCAGGAAGAGGAGCAAGAGAAGGACCGTCAGCACGAGCTGCGGATGGCGGTGCTCCGAGCAAAAAGGACTGAATACCCTGCTCCTGAACCCTACCCCGTAGAACCCTGGTTCGAGGTTGACAGCTCGACTGGAGCTTCATCCAGGGAATCTACACCCCCCAGCGATACTTCTTTTTGGACTTACAGCTCGCCTGGAGTTTTAATTGAGGAAACCGCACATCTCAGCGACCCTTGGATGGAGGCTTACAGCCCGCCTGGAGCTGCATCTGTGGACGTCACACCCCCCATCGAGTGTTGGTGCCACTGTTCCAGCACCCTCACAGACACGAGGGCTGAATTCCCGAGAAGGCTACAGGAGGGCCTGGATCGGTATCATGGATCTACAGTTGAGCCCTCTGGGCCCGAGTGGCGGGACGAGATCCGCCAAGAACTCTGGTATGAGGCACTGTACCATGAAAGGAACTACCATGGTGTCAATGTTCCCTCTGACGCTGCCATCTACCAAGTGAAGTACAATGCCAGAGCAGCATTCCTGAAAGGCCGACCCCCAGAGGAGTGGGAGGCAGAGCTCCAATACCTGGTGCAGCAGGAGATCACACTGGACGCCGCTTACCGGGTGTCCCAGTGGTTAATAGGTGCCTGCTACCCCGCACCATCGACGGCACCTCCACCGCAGGCCTCCACTATGGCAGCACAGGGCTGCTATACAAAAGGATGGTCAACGACCCCGGGTTTGGAGAAGAGTCGGAGTGGCGGTTGGAGGAGATACTGGAACACCGGGAAGAAGAACTCTCATACGAGAGCAAGGACTTCGAGATAGAGGAACTGGAGTTCCTGGTAGAGGGCGAATGGGAGCTTGAGAAGGCCTACAGAAGGTTGTTGGACGACGCTCCACAGTCAGGCCTAAGCCCCATGACCTGGGACTGTCTGGCCGAAGAAGCAGACAGTCCAAGTGACACAGAAGTATTGGAGCCCGAGATGCTCCCATGGGTCCCCGTCGGAACCACAGTAGACGAGCCGGCCAGGTCGGAAGAAGCACGGCAGGTGCCAAGCGACCAGAATGGGCTGCGTAAAGGGTCCGAGTGGCCCAGAGAGGAAGTTATCCTCCCGCCCCCGCAAGATGACACTGTGCCAGTGTCCGCTTACCCAGCAGAAGAGCTGGCAACGGGGCAGAGTGCCGCTGGCCTCTGCCCATCCTCCACCATCTGCCCCGAGGAGCAGAAGGGGGATACCCTCGAGCTGCTTATCCCGCAGCCGCTTACCGCATCCAACCCCCTGGACTTTGTTCCTGTACCCACCTCCCCAGCAGAAGAGCTGGCAACGGGGCAGAGTGCAGCTGGCCTCTGCCCACCCTCCATCGTCTGCCCTGAGGAGCAGAAAGAGGATTTACCTGAGCTGCTTATCCCGCAGCTGTTGACCCCATCCGACCCCCTGGACTTTGTTCCCACACCCGCTTACCCAGCAGAAGAGCTGGCAACGGGGCAGAGTGCCGCTGGCCTCTGCCCACCCTCCCTCGTCTGTCCCAAGGAGCAGAAGGAGGATTTCCCGAGCTGCTTACCCCGCAGCCGTTGACCCCATCCAACCGCCTGGACGTCGTTCCTGCGCCCGCTTCCCCAGCAGAAGAGCTGGCAACCGGACAGAGTGCCACCGGCCTCTGCCCAACCTTCACCGCCTGCCTCGGGGAACAGAAAGAGGATACACCTGGGCTGCTTATTCCGCAGCCACTGACCCCACCGGAGATGGAGGATGCCATTCTCCTGCCCGGGGACCCTTCCTCGGCCTTGAACCCCCCAGCCGACGCTCTGGCAATGGGGCAGAGTCTGTTTCAACTCTGCCCATCCTCCACCATCTGCCCCGAGGAGCAGAAGGGGGATACCCTCGAGCTGCTTATCCCGCAGCCGTTGACCCCCTCCGACCCCCTGGACTTTGGTCCCACACCCGCTTACCCAGCAGAAGAGCTTGCAACGGGGCAGAGTGCCGCTGGCCTCTGCCCACCCTCCCTCGTCTGTCCCGAGGAGCAGAAGGAGGATTTCCCCAAGCTGCTTACCCTGTAGCCATTGACCCCATCCAACCGCCTGGACGTCGTTCCTGCGCCCGCTTCCCCAGCAGAAGAGCTGGCAACCAGACAGAGTGCTGCTGGCCTCTGCCCAACCTTCCCCGCCTGTCTCGGGGAACAGAAAGAGGATACACCCGGGCTGCTTATTCCGCAGCCACTGACCCCACCGGAGATGGAGGACGCCAGTCTCCTGCCCGGGGACCCTTCCTCGGCCTTGAACCCCCAGCCGACACGCTGGCAATGGGGCAGAGCCTGTTTCAACTCTGCCCATCTCCACACCCCTTTGGCCCGGAGGCCTCATGCAGCCACTGTTTTTTTCAACGGCTGACCAGGGCACTCGGGGCGCGTGCATTTAGCACCCGTTTTTCCCAGGTGCGCGATACCTCAGGAGGTGGTACAGGCGGTACCCCTCCCCGACCACAGGACCCTTATTCCGGAGGGGGTACCCCCAAAGACTTGTACCCCCAACACGCCAGGCACTGCCGCAAGGACAAATGGAGAAGCCTGGTGGCTCACCTCCTTCCCACAGACTATGGGCCACAAAGACTGCTCCGACTTCCCCGAGTCGACCCATGTGGCTCCAACCGTGTCCGTCGGACTCTAGAAGGGGGGAGAAATGTCACGGAATGGACATGAGAGCTCTTTTCAGCAAGCCACAGGACTAAAGACTGAACCCTTTTTAAAGACCATTTTTCCTGTTTTCGTTTTGGTTTTGCGTGTGAGCCTATGGACCTCTTATTTTATTGATAGATGTGGTTTTATTGGTGTAATGTAATAAAAATGTACCCTGTATGATGTGACTGTAAAAGTATGAAAGAAACCGTTTGCATGTGTTTTTCCCCGTCGCCATTTTGCTCATCCCAGCATGGTTTCACAGAACAAAGGATCTCATGCCCCAAAATGGAGGATGCAGCGGGCCAGAGGATTGGAGGCTTTTCCAAGACCTCATCTGCCTAATCCCCTGGACAATGGGGGAGCCTGAAAGGGCAAAATAGAGGATACAGCAAGCCAGCTGATTGGAGGCTTTTCCAAGACCTCATCTGCCTAATCCCTGCACAATGGAAAGGCTGAAATGGACTTGATAGGGAACAGGAGGCTGGGAAAGGAGCCAATCAGTGCTGGTTGTGTGGGTGGGGGAGTTGGTAATCTGTTTGTGTGAAGTTGTATAAATGACCCTGTTGAAACCCATAAAATTCAGTTCACTGTTTTAAAGCATACAGCCACGTCTGGTGTCTTCATTTCAGAGCTACAATCACTATTGCAGGAGACACTCAGCGGTCTCCTGCATCACCACTCAACCCAGGAACGGGATCCCCAAGGCAACACCGCACCATCTCTCCAGACGCCGGACCAACTCCATTTCATCCTCCAGGCCGCTCGAGACGCCGAGTGCCGTGCCACTCGGTAGTTGGGCCGGACGCTATCAAAGGGGGGGTCAGATAGAGCAGGACCGCAGGCGGGCTTCCATCCTGTCACAGATACCAAAGTATTGTCTCCACTTTTATGGATAGGTACCACCCTTGCAGTCTTCCAGAGTTTGGGTATGTATCCAGTCGCCAGTAATTCATTGATTAGGGTTGCAACAGGTTTTGCAATTGCTGGCGCACTGATTTTCAGCAGCATTGCTGGGATTTGATCCAGTCCAGACTGGTATTTCATTTTTGGTTACGGAGACGTTTAATGATGACACTGACAGGCACTGGTCTAAAACTGAATATCTCTGTGTTACAGGGTCTTTGCACAGTTGGTTTCATTTTTTGGTTACAGAGAAGTTTAATGATGACACTGACAGGCACTGGTCTAAAACTGAATTTCTCTGTGTTACAGGGTCTTTGCACAGTTGGTGTGGCCTGACCTGTGTGCGGCCTTTGTGATTGTGTGTCATTTCCTAGCTTAGCAATCAGGGTGGTGGCGCATCCAACAAAATAATTATTAAAAGCATTTGCTACATCTAGGGGGTGTTGTACAGTTTGGTTGTTTACTTTGACAGCAGCCGGTTGGGAGTGGATGGGGGGTGCTTGTATGTTACTTATGTTTTCCAAAAATTTCTAGGGTTTGATATGTTATTGTTTAAATTTTCATTGAAGTATTGGGCTTTAGCCATTTTTGTTTGTTTTGAGCATGCATTCCGGCATTTTCGGTATTCAGTGATCGTTCATGGATCCAGTACTCTTGAAATTTGACCACAGGGAGTCTCTAAACTGGTACATATGTGTGAGGTCAGCTGTAACCCAGGGGATGTGGGCCCCTTTTACACGCACTTTGCACAGGGGGGTATGGGTGTTCCAGACTTTCAGGAGCTCGGATTAAAAGTATTCAATTGCACAATCCAGGTCTGGGATTAGGTTTAGTCTGTACCATGGGAGCTGTTTGAGATAATTTAGGAAGGATTCAAGATTAAATTTCTTGAAAGACCTGGTGATTATTACCTTTGGTGGACATTTTGTGGCCCTTATTTTTCACACACAGTACATTAGGCAGTGATCACTGAAACTGTTAGCGAGAACGCCTGCCTCCTGTATTCGATCAGGACATGAGGAGAGAATCCAGTCCAGCAAGGTGTGGTTACGGCTTTTCATATTAATGCGAGTGGGGGAGGAGATTAATTGTGTTAGCTGGAAAGCCTTAAACAGTGAGCAGTGTTTATTGTTTTTAAGATTCAGCCAATCAACATTAAAGTCGCCGAGGACCAGCAGTTCACTTTTTTGGTTTTGAGCTGCTAGTTTACTAAGGATTTGGGTTATGTCAGAAAGGGAGTGCACTGGGGAACTCGGTGGGTGGTAGAATCCAGCAACAATAATTGTTTTACTGAACGGGATCTCAATAGTACCAGAAAGGAAATCAAATGTGGCCGGGGAGCTAGGATTCTGCAACGGGGTGAACTTTATGGAATTGTCAACATAGATAACAATTCCCCCTCCTCTCTTAGCTCTGTCCTTTCTAGAGCATGAATACCCTTGTATTGCTATGGCAGAGTCTGGCACTTTAAGGGTTAACCATGATTCTGTCAGCACAATGACTTTAGGTTTATAATAGAAGCACCAAGCTTTAAGCTCATCCAGTTTAGGGAGTAAACTGCGAATGTTGCAATGCACAAAGGAGAGGCCTTTTTTAGTGGGGAGATTTAATATGGTGTCAGCTATTGGACCAGGGTTGGATTCAACATCATTTGCCAGTGCAAGAGGCAGAATAAAAAGGAATTTGGACATATTTTTCTTTTTGGAAAATAGTGATTGGAGAGTTTTAAAGCTCTGTTGTGTGGGGGTGGGAGGACTGGATTTTATCACTCTCCACCAGCTCTCAGCTGATAAGTTGAAGGAGCTGAGCAAGCTATGGTGTATTTGGGTTTCTTTTCCAGCCTGCTGTAATTTGTAGGGTGTATAGGGAGGGAGGGTAGTTTTAGAGAGAAGGGAGATAGTAGAAAGAAGCAGCTAAATGGGGGCAGTAGGGGGAAAACTGCGGGTGTGCTTTTTTCTCCCTACCGCCCCCGTCTTAACGCGGGGATTGTAGCGTAGCCCAATAAATTAAATATAATTGATTTGAATTTATTTCTATGGAGCTTTGTGATATGCTCAAACACAGTGCACAATACTGTGAGTTTTATTGCCGTGGAACTGTGTGATACCCTCATACACAGCACACATCACTGTGAGTTTTATTGCTGTGGAGCTCTGTGATACTCTCATACACACCGCACATTACTGTGAGTTTTATTGCTGTGGAACTCTTTAATGTGCAGTGTGCACAAGTGTATCAGTAATGTACAGTATCTTCTAAACCTGAAAAGTGATCAGCAGCTTCCCACTTGTGCCACAGGGAACTTCTGTGCTCCAGTTCAGCCTTAGCTGCAATAAGTGGGTGATGGCTGCCACAGCAGAGTAGTGATGGGCCGAACACCCCCGTGTTCGGTTCGCATTCGAACTCAAACACCCAAAAAGTTCGACTGCAAACTCGAACACAATGCGAACACAATGCAAGTCAATGGGGCTCGAACGTTTGAAAATTAAGGTCCCCTCCAAGAGGGCATATATGCAAGATATTGGCCATAAAAGGTGTATGGGGGTCCGGGTAGTGCCATGGGGGACAGGAAACAATGTAAAAAAATAATTAAAGCAACATGTTTTTAACCCTTTCACTGCTGAGCCATTTCACCGCTGTGCGCTGAGCTAATTTTTACCACTTTTGCTCATTTTTAAACGCAATTTGAAGCCATGGGAAATGTTTGATCACCAACGAGAGGGAAATGTTTGACCAACACACAGGACAGCGTATACCTGAACTAGGCCATACGGTATACAAGGACGCATTCTAACACAAGCCCAAATCGATCAGTGTTAGAGTGGCCAGGGATAGCCAAAACGGTACTCAAGGGGTATCTATCATATAAACCAAAAATCAATCAGAGTTAGAGTGGTCAAGGAATAGCCAAGGACTGGTACATGGGGGTGGTTCTCATAAAAGCCAGGTAACAACGGAGACTGAAAAATCAACCAAGTAGTGAATCGCCAGGAGACACTCAGCACTGAGGGAAACAAACTCCATGACAGGGCGATGAGCCGGATCGCGCTGTCTGTATTTAAACCCGGCGGGCGTGTGTCATCATGCCATGCCCACCTCCTGACCAGCCTGCAAGCTCCGGAAGCTGGCACAACTCCTGGCACCCGGCTTGTCGATGGCACCGCCGGGTGCCAGGGCCCCCTCTGAATTTTGAGGGGGCCAGATACAGTAATGTGTGCTGTGTATGAGCGTGAGTTTTATTGCTGTGGACCTGTGTTATGTCCATTTTTGTTTTGGAAGGGGGCAAAAAGCTGTTACGGGTTGAGGAAGTTTACGGGGGGCCCCATTGTGAGGTTCAGTAAGGGGCCCCATCATTTCTGATGGCTGCCCTGTATGCATCCGGTACACAGGTCAGTGCACCCAAATATTGGGCCTTTGGTGCCAGCTAGCGCCTTCACACCGTAACCCCTCTGAGGTATTGTGGAAGAGTGCAGGGTTGGACCCTGCGGTCAAATATTGAAATGATATGCACCTGTCACATTCAAGTGCCGAAAAATTTTGTCTTAGTCGGTGGTGCATGCACCGAGAATCTAAAAGAGTTATTCAAAGAGATCCGAATTGTGGTCGTAAGGTAACCGAACACTGAAATTCAGCGTACAGTTACCTTTCCTGGTCATTCGGCTATTCAGAGGGCAAGCAGTTCGCCAAATGTTGGCGAATTGCCTGCACATATGGCGCCTGGTCGCTGCCTGTTCGAGGGCCGTGAAATCCCCATAGAGAAGCAATGCTTCATCTATTCAGAGAACAAAAACCAGCAGTGAAAAGTTGCCGAAATGCCCTGCTGTTTGGTGGTTTAATTCGGCAGGTTTATTCAGGAGAATCCCATAGGCTTCAATGTTAAAATATTCCCGTTTTAATTCAATATCTAATAAACTGTTTATTATCAGATTCTGCAGTAAAGAGTCTCTTTATTTATAGATGTTTTTGCATCTTTTAAGCATTTTTTGGAATTTTTTTGAAAACTTTTTTTGTCTTGAACTTTCCGCGAATGTCCTGAAAAGTTCAAAGTTCGCGAACTTTCGAACAGCCGATGTTCGAATCGAACTTCGAACCGGTTTGAACCGGCAGCCCATCCCTACAGCAGAGCACTGGCCATCTGTAAAACTGAAGGGGACACAATGGATTCCCTAAAAAGATAAGAGTAGAGATTGAGAGGTGGTTTGAAGCTAAAACTTAGCTTTTATTATATCTATTTAACCCTATAGAAGATAATCACTTAGAATAATGCGGGTCATATGCCCAGTATGTAAACACATAAATCAATAAATGCTTTAATCATGCCTTTTTTGTCACTGAGTGTTAATATAGATTTTGCATGATCTAAAAGCCCTTTTACTTTTTTCCTGGCACCTCCATGACCTTGGTCTGTTGCTCACAGTGCTCACAGACCTTTTGGAATGTCTAAATTAAGTTAAGGTCTTACTGCTTAACTTCAAGTTGCAAGCATATATATTATTTTCTGGCAAATTTCCACTATTATAGGACTTCTCTTTTCCACCTTTCCTGTCCCCAAAGACCTAAGAAAGCCTGCTTCTGATCTTTTTTATCTGGGATAGTTATCGATCCTGTTTAGTAGGAATCTAGGGATTCAGGAGAGGAAAGGGTTAATTACATTCATTACATACTATTACACTGCCAGTTCGTAAGTCTATGCAATATTTCTGTCATTGGGCCAGGACTTTGACCTTTTGTCTTGGTGTGTGTCTTTTGTGTTTTTTTTATGGATGCCTGATACTGTTGACTGCAAGTTGACAGCAGCTGCTTCTGGCACTATATTTTATTGATTTTTGTGTTTACATACTGGGCATATGACCCACATGGTATTATTATGATAAGTGGTTATCTGTTATGGTTTTAAATAGAGATAATAAAAGTTAGGTTTTAGCTTCAAACTACCTCTCAATCTCTCCAATTCTCTTTTATAAGCACTGATTTACCATACGGTCCTGTGCATCCACTGCAACTCGTCATGCCTAGCTCCTGCTTAAGAGGGTCCAATAAACCCGAAACAGCGCTGTCCTAGTAGTGACTTTGACCAGTTGCATAAACCTTATCTCTGCTAGAAAGCCACAGTGTGGCATAGCATTGATTTTAGGGTTCTGTGTAATAACAGACCCAGGATGCATAAAAGTGAGACAGATGTCATTTGCATATCCTACCCAGAATTCCTTGCTGCATATGGGGAATGTGGCACAGGAGCTCTGGGATGCAATTCATCGAATTGCTGTGATGTGCAAGTGGCTTCTGCAATAATAAACGCACTTATTATAGTGTGGAGGCTTTTTATCTCACTTTTTGTCTTCCACCACAACCCTTGTAGATACTATATATATATATGTATATATAAAATTGTATGTACTTCAAGCTTATTTTCTAATAAACGTTGTGCCAGTTTCAAACTCTTGAGTTTTCTGTATTGAGGGTAAGGATGCAAACATTGTGTGGCATCTTAAAAACTGGCACAATCCTAGTAGTGTATACATTAAACAGGTGTCTTCAAATGCACGATAAACAAAGGGTAATCCAATTTTTCAAGTCTGAATTGGTTTTGTTATTAGTTCATTCAATCACGCAGCATGCAACACTACATGGTTTCTGTCAAGCATGCTAACCAGCTGGCACTCAAAAAAGGTTAGACACTAAGCACAAATGTTCACCGTTGGTGCCAACAATGGTAAAAAATCACCATTGTTACAATCACGATATACAGTACATTCTCAATCCACAGAAGGAAGATCCAACATCAGTGGGAGATGTTTTTGCAAGTAATGCTGAACCATGGTTGATGTTGCTTCACCAGTATACTTAGATGATTTTGAAGTGGTGTTTTCCCTAGACATCCCACTCACTACCCAACTTCGACTAAAACACCGATCGAAACTATGCTAAAATCTACACTATAACAGAAACTACTGTATTGTGAAAACCCATTGGAAACCAAAGGTGAGAATTGTACTGAAGAACTTAGGGCCTGCTTTATTTCTGCCTGATTTTGTTCGGCCGCAATTCAATCATTTTTCAATTCAGGAGGTTTAATTATTTTCTTACTGGCATTTTGATTCCCATAAAAATTCAGTTTGAATATTGGCTTTCGCATCTATACTGTTTAATGGAAATATTAACTGCCTCGTTGATTCAACTCGAAAATATCAATAGAGCGATTTTGGAAAAAATTCAAATGCTGAAAGTTTTATAATTTTATTTTTAGGCAGTGAAACAGAGAAAATCAGACTGGAACATTTTTTGAAAAAAACATCAGGAGCTCAGTCAGCTGGTGCGAGCTAAAACGACAACGCTAAATGAAAAATCTAGCGCGAGTCGCTAAAAGGTAGCGCCTGACAACCCACCAACTGATCACCTTGTCCGCAGTAGTCCGAGTACAAGATTCCTTAGCGCATGCTAGGGAGACGCTAAGACCCGGGCTTAGAACCAGAGCTAATGCACTGTATGATTAAAAATAAAAAGCGGTCCAGTACAAAAAATCCTTGTTTTTTTAAAAAACAGTAAATAAAATCGGAACCCCAAATTTCGCCTGAAAAATCCAGAAAAATACCTAATAAATTCTAAAAATTCAATAAATAAAAAGGCTTTTTGCTGAAGATTAAAAAATAAAATGGTTGAATAAATAAAGAATAAAAACAATAATTATTTTTTACATTGAATCCTATGGGCTTCACACACGGCAGGTTTTTCTATAAAAAGTATCTTCTCACATTTCCCCAAAGCACGCCGGTTTAAATATACAATGCATCTTTTACACGTAAACTACATCCAGCGAGCCAAGAGAACACCTGTTCTGCATTCCTTTCAATTGCCTGTTAATTGCCTATTAATTTCAGCAAGGACTTTTGACGTTTTTTTCCTTTTTTCTTCCTTTTCCGTCACTTAACACCAGGGTTGAGCAGTAGGTAAATTTTTGCGATTAGTGTCAGTGTTAAAATGTGCGCCGGGATCAAATGATATGTTGGTTAGAATAGTGAAAGTGCTCTGTAGCGATGCCCATGTTATGTATAGGACGCGGTAAGTACAGTAAGGTCGCACTATGATTGTTACTTACCGCGCGCTAAGTGGTTTTCGCTGTTTGTAGCAAGAGGAAAATGATCTGTTGATCCGGCGCTAGACTGAATTTAGCTGGCACTAAAGCGAAAACAGGCTGGTGCTAGGGTTAGCTCACACCAGCTGATAATAATACCAAATATCGATAAGATGCTGGCTGAAAAAAAGCTTTTTTGGCCATTTTTACCAACCAAATTTGTTTTTGGATCAGTTTTCACTCTGGTTGAATTTTTTCAATTGAATCAGCTGATATTTTGAAAAGAATATCAGTTGAAACTTACTGAAATATCTGCTGATGTAATTAAGCGAAGCCCTTACTCAGAAGTTACAGTGGAAAGGATGGTGAAAAGGCATACTAGGTTGGCAGTTCTCTAAATTTCCTTACAATCTCATATCTGCCAGGTTAAGATAAAGCAGACCCATTACGGCAACCAAAGAGATATTTCACTGACTAAAAAATGTAGCATTTGATTATAGGTATGGCTCAACATAGATACAGATATTAAAACTAACATAACCTATCTTTTTAATGACTCAGAAACTCATTATAACAATTCTTATTTCATCTAATATGTCTTACATAGTGTATTACTGTTTCATTAACCAATTCTTCAAACGTCTGTGTTTTTATGTGTGTTCCATTGCCTTTAATATATAGCACCTATTTTATCATACACATTTGTTTGTTTCTATTTCCACCTGTGTTTTTATGACAATAACATTTTGTTTCTAGAAGTAAACATGTAACCAATTCACTATCTTAGGTTTCCTCTGGAAATATAAGTTGCATGCTACAAAAATAATCATCAATCCATCTTCTCATGGCCATCTTAGCATCGTTCAAGCAAAACAAAAGAGACAATAGATATGTGTACACATTGGATTTAGTTTTCCCTTTGAAAGACAGTATGGTTGTTTGCAACTGCTGCCATATTTCAACCATGAAACAAATCCCTTTCTAAATTGCATGACTTTAGCAAAATAAGCCCATATGAAAGTGTTCAGGTAACTTAAGAACACTTCATCAGTGCACAGCTATTTACACACTTCACATGAAATGTATAGTCCTATGTGCCACAGACATCGAATCCGGGCCACACTGCATGGTCTAACTAATGACACCACTCTATTTTGGAAACATGGTTTAAACAGAAAAGTTTAAACATTAGATGTAATCTCCCAAGTACCATTGAGGACAGACTAATCGTCTTCTACAAATGGCGAACAAAGACAGACAACAATATAATTGTGTATCTTTTCATTCAACACTTAACATGTGTAAATTGTTGCTGTTCCATCAATCAGCTCACAAAACAGAATTGTCTTCCAGGCAACCTTCCTGCGATTTAGCAATTTGTGAACCATGAAAGAGTTATACTAGTTTTTTCCCTTTCTTTTCTTTTTTTTTTTATTCATGACATTTCCAAAGCATGTAGTGTGATTAATACAAATTGGGATGTATGTACAAAGAATGATGATGTATTTGGTTCTGCTTTGGGGGGGGGGTTAATGATTCTTGGTACAATTTTACTTTTTTTTTTACAGAAAACAAAAGTTTTATAGTTTATTGTTCTTTTGTACAAAATAAAAAGCTACAGCGAGCATCATTTTCTTACAGTTTCTGTAATGGGGATAATGAAATAGTAACATTATTTGGATACTGGTTGATATTGATAAGTACTCAAATCTATTTGCACAAAAACATCTGGTTATCTGTGAAAACATGAAGAGTTAAGTCACTTTATTTTCTTTATTTGCATGTTGGGAAACACTTTTATTCCTGACATGTTTTGACTTTTTCTTCGAATTCTCACACTTTTTTTACAATATGCACTTATTTTTTTTTTCCTTTTTCTCTGTTAGTACATTTATGTATAATCAATATGTTATGCACCTGTAAACATGTAACATAATGACTATTTCCTACATATTTATTTTCTGTTAATCTGTATATTTGTGTTTTTTTTCTTTTTAATACCTTGCATTGTATTACTTTTTTATTTCTGTAACAACTGTAACATTTCAATGCTCTTGAACCCAGGACATACTTAAACGAGAGAAATCTCAATGTATCCTTCCTGGTAAAAACCTTTATAAATAAATAAATATCCTCAGGAGGCCTGCTATAGCTTCTTATGACATTATCAAAAGCACCGCACTATAGCATGGTTCTTATATGGATATACTTGCAGTGTTATTAATGTTTTACAGGGCTATTCAAAGAGATCCGAATGGCTGGAGAAAGGTAACCGAACGCTGAAAATCAGCGTTCGGTTACCTTTCTTGGCCATTCGGCTATTCAGAGAGCAGGCAATACGCCAAATCCTGGCGAATTGCCTGCACATTCGGTGCCTGTTCGGTGCCTGTTCGAGGGCAGTGGAATCCCCATAGAGAAGCACTGCTTCGGCTATTCAGAGAACACAAACCAGCAGTGAAAGGTTCCCGAATTGCCCTGCCATTCGGTGGTTTAATTCGGCAAGTTTATTCAGGAGAATCCCATAGGCTTCAATGTTAAAAATATTCCCGTTTTAATTAAATATCTAATAAACTGTTCATTATAAAATTCTGCAGTAAAGAGTCTCTTTATTTATAGATTTTTTAGGATATTTTAAGCATTTTTCTGTTTTTTTTTAAAAAAGTCTGATTTTATTTATTTTATCTTTACTAATTTTTTCTGTAACAGCCCTTTTTATTATCATTCCCTGGACCTCATATGTCAATTTCAGACATTTTCGCTCAGTAGTTTCTTTGCAAACAGCGTTTCACTTTTCAATCATTCATGCAAACTGTTTTCCTAATTTATTCACTTCACTCTTCTGCGATGTCGGCTTTTTCCAGAGGCTTCGCTGCGTGTGATCGGCTTCTGCTCGGGTTTTTTTCCGGCGTCTTTGACGGGTTAATCCAGATGTTTTTACGGGTTTTCGGTGTGCATTCGCGGGATTTTCGCCAGGCTTTCGGCTGGCTTTCGGCAGCTTTTCCCTGTACTTCGACAGCCCTGTGGTGCTTGCTGAATACACCGCAGGGTAGCCGAAATGGGAAAGCCGATTTGCACCGAATTGAAGAGAACGAAAAGTCACAGAACGTGCGGTGACTTTTCGAATCTCTTTCAATAACCCTGTATGTATAAAGCACCAGCAGATTCAACAGCACTGTTCAAGATAAGTAGACACAGGGCTAATTCAATAGTACATAAATACAGTTGAACAACATATAATTTGACAAAGATGTTTCAGATGGATCTGAATACAGCACTTTCATTTCTTTCAGGGTGACCAATGATACTCACTGTGGTCTTAAAAAAAGCTGCAACACCTTGCAAGTATTCCATTCAAAGTGATCTGAATAAAGCATAGAAATAATAGTTTGCTTCGAACCTAAAACACTTAAGTAATGCAGCAAAGCATATTTATTCTTCATTTTCTATATTAGTGAGGAGTCAAAATATAGAGCATTTTGGTAAATTTTGCTTGGCTTGAATCACATGGTCATATTGTGACTTCCTCTGCTCCTGCGGCGCTGCCTGGGGGGTCTGGGAGCCTGGCAGCATCGCTGGCTGGCCGGATGCCAGGAACATTAACTGGCAGTTTGGTGTCTGAAGGGGCGGGGCCTGACTTGATTACGTGGGGCCGCTGGTCTTAAATACAGGGCGGGAGTCTTTGCTCGTTGCCCTGACGTGGAGTATAGATCCCGCATCGCCAACTGACTTGAGTCTGTTCCTTCTACCCTGATATTCTGTTGCCAATTCATTGCTTGTACGAGGACCCTGATTTGTTGATAGACCCGTATTTCCCACTGACGATTCTCATGCTTGGTCCCCTGTGTGTTTGTCTGTGTTTACAGGCCTATGTTGCGCAGCCTGTTTGCCCTTGGGAGATCTGCCCTACAGGTTGCTCGCTTAATCGACCTCCCGATTTGCCTAACGAGTCCTGAAACTGGGCACACAATATCACGCACGATCTGTGCAAGTAGGCCTTCCTCTCAAGTTGTTGAATCTATCTATGGTTCAAGTTTCTTGTGCAACGTTTGGTCTAACTGCAAGGTATATCGCACGATCTATGTTAGCAGGTCTGCCCTGCAGGTTACAGAATATAACAGTCCTTCAAGTGGTCTATTTACTATCAAGTCGCTTTATAGAAGTCCTGCCCTGCAGGTTGCTGAACGTAGAGATAACCACGCTTTACTTGAATCACATTATGCTCATGTCTTGAGTCATTGTATATGTGGTAAAAGAGTTAAAGTGCTTTCACTCTGCAACCTATTGGTCACAAAATCATTTGGTGCTGAGTGGTATTCAGGATTGAGTAATACCTCCCTGGTTTGGGATTCTAGGTATTAGGCTGGGGTCAGACCAGCGCACTTTTAACGTGCGTTCTGGCGCACATAATTACGGCCGCACTAGCAGCAGATGACGGGCAATGACGGCCAATATACGAAGTACGGTCGCACGAAAGTCCGGCCGCGCAACGCAAGTGGAAAATGAACGCATTTTTTCGAGAACGCCGAACCGCTAGTACAGACGTACAGAGTGCGCAGCTGCGGCATAGCGGCGTGTTTGCGTGATTAGGAGATGTCAGACACTGCTAATGTCCAGCCTACATAACGTCCAGACGCAAAAAGAGTTTTATTGAAGATCCGAAAAAAATCACGCATCAAAAATGCGCATCGTATGACCGTTTTCGCGCATTACGTGAAAAAATACGTCAATTCGTTCGGACGCACTTTTTTACGTTCGCGGGGAAAAATGCTTTCGTTTGACCCTAGCCTTACAGTCTTTATTGCAGTGAAATTTCGTATTGTAATACTCTGTCCATTAAGATCCAAACTACGCTGATCCGGGGTGAGCACCATAGCGCCCGGTACACATTTAGTGGACCACTTCCAAATATTACTAGTATATTCAGTGTTTGGTAGTTTCCAGTATTTACCCTGTACCTGTGTTTGCATGTACCATTATTGCACTGTTTATACACTTTCTAATGTATTACAGTAAATGATACATACTTTCAAGGGATACTTTGAATATTTGGGCTTGAATTTATGCTAAATCATACACTATCAGGGTTATCCAAAGAGATCCGAATTGCTTGAGAAAGGTAACCGAACGCTGAAAATCAGCGTTCGGTTGCCTTTCCTGACCATTCGACTATCCAGAGAGCAGGCAATTCGCCAAATCCTGGCGAATTGCCTGAACATACGGTGCCTGTTCGGTCCCTGTTCGAGGGCAGTGAAATCCCCATGAAAAAGCACTGCTTCGGCTATTCAGAGAACACAAACCAGCAGTGAAAGGTTCCCGAAATGCCCTGCCATCAGCTGCTTCGGCTCTGTGTGATTCGGCTCCTGTTCGGCTCCTGTTCGGCTTTTTCGAAGGTTAATCCAGATGTTTTTGCTTGTTTTCAGCGTGCATTCGGTTAGTTTTCGTCAGGTTTGCGGCAGCTTTTCCCTGCAATTCGGGGACCCTGTGGTGCTTGCTGAATACACCGCAGGGTCACCGAAATGCAATCGGCAAAAGGAACCGAATTGAAGAGAACGAAAAGTCACCGAACGTGCGGTGACTTTTCGAATCTCTTTGGATAACCCTGTAAGACTGCTTAACATGAGTATCGTGCCTGCTGTAAGGTATCTGAGTAAAAGTAAATTATAACTCCCCTCCTTCATTATATATATATATATATATAATATAAATTATTAATATTATTATTATCATTATTATCATCTTTTATATAGCACCAACAGTTTCCGTAGCATTTTACAATAAACAAAAAGGGAACGAGCTACAGATAAACAGACATGGACCCTGCTCATAGGAGTTTACAAAATAGAGGAATTGGGATTGAGGAAGACAAGGGGAGTTCTACTGGACATCAGGATCATTAGTGCCAGTGGTTTGGGAATGGTGGGGCCATAGAAGCAGCTTCAATCCTGTGTGAATAGATGAGCAGGGAGATGAGTTGCATTAGTGATGTGGTACGCTAATCTGAAGAGGTGGGTTTTGAGGGATTTCTTGAAGTACTGAATATTAGGGGAGAGTTTGATAGGGATGGGTAAGTCATTCCACAGGACTGGAGAGGCCCTTGCAATGTCTTGGAGACGAGAGTTCACTGTGCAGGTGTAGACAGGACAGGCAAAGATCTCCCGCTGACCGGAGTTGTCTAGACAGGACATGCTTGCGGAGTAACTAAGAAATGTAAGGGGGGGTCGAGTTATTGAGAGATTTGAACGTAAGCATCAGTATTTTAAACTGTATCCTAGGGATGGGCTGAGTGTTCGATTCGTACATGAGTTTGAATCGAACATCGTCTGTTCGTGTGTTCAGTGAACGCCGAACATTATGGGATGTTTGCAGTCTGTTCGACCGCGGACTTTCCATAATACAAAAGGACTGCAAAATGTGTTCACAGTTCTCCTAAATGTACCGGCAGCTGCTGGTACATTTAGGAGACCTGTGGCTGCAGCCCCCTGGCCCCCGTGCCTTTGGCCCTCCTGTACCTCTGGTTCGTCTCTTCCTCCATCGGGCCACGGCTCCTCTGCCCCACGCCTCGTCTTCATGCTGAGCCCTGATTGTCAAATCAGGGCTCTAATTCAATATTGAGCCCTGATTGGGCAAAGTCCAAGTCAGATGCAGGACTTTGACCAATCCGGGCTCAGTATTGAATTAGAGCCATGATTGGGCAAAGTCCAGGTCAGGTGCAGGACTTTGCCCAATCAGGGCTCAGTATTGAATTAGAGCCATGATTGGGCAAAGTCCAGGTCAGGCGCAGGACTTTGCCCAATCAGGGCTCAGCATGAAGACGAGGCGTGGGGCAGAGGAGTCACGGCCGGACGGAGCAGCAGATGGACCGGAGGAACAGGAGGCCGGGACAGCAGCAGGACAGCAGAGGTACGGGGTCGGGAGGCTGCAGCCACAGGTCTTCTAAATGTACCGGCAGCTGCCGGTACATTTTGGAGAACTGTGAACACATTTTGCATGTTCAACCCCCATTGATTTGCATTGTGTTCGAGTTTGTATTCAAACATTTGGGCTGTTCTAATGTTCGAATACAAACCAAACACGGGGCGTTCGGCCCATCACTACTGTATCCTGAGACGTTACAGGAAGAAAATGGAGGGACTGGCAGAGGGGGGAGGTACATGAGGTGCATCTGGTGAGAAAAATAAGCCTGGCACCTGCATTCATTACAGATTGCAAAGGGGAAATACGGCATTGGGAAGGCCAATAAAGAGCGAATTGCAGTAATCAAGTAACGAAATGACAAGCGCATGAACCACTGCCTTTGCGGTATCTTGCGTCAGAAAGGGGCGGACGTGGGTAATGTTCTTGAGGTGATACAACTGCTTCAACTCCTGCACTCAGAAAAAAAATATATATATATATATATCCAAATAGACTGACGGCACTCACAGGGCTTGCAAAAATACATGCAAAATTTGTGTTTTTGCAAGCCCTGTGAGTGTTGTCAGTACAATTGGGTACATATATATATAAATAAATACAGAGGAAATGTAGCGGCACTCCAGGTCTATTTCCAAATACTTCCTTTATTGTGACATGAAAGTCAACGTTTCAGCACCCGATCTGAGCTTTTTTTTTTTGCATTGTCCTGAAGAAAGCTCCGATCGGGAGCTGAAACACTGCCTCTCATGTCACAATAAAGGAAGTATTTGGAAATAGACCTGGAGTGCCGCTACATTTCCTCTGTATTTATTTATAACTGGTAACCAAGTGGCGGGCACCGGGCGATTTGGAAGTGGAGAAGCAAGAGTGCATGGCGTTCTAAATTACTATAATATATATATAATATATATATATATATATATATATATACAGTATATCTATACCTATTTATAAGGTTTATGGAATACCTACAAAAATAATCATAACTCAGATATTTGCACTTTATAACCACTATAAAATGGCACAAGATATAAATTGTGAGCATTTTTGTAACTCCCCCCTGGAAAGTACATATGATCTCTGCTGATTTTTAGTTAAGAAATCAATATATATTTGAAATTAAAATTTCAGGTATAACATTTGACCAAATATTCTAATTGTAACTGATTTTCCAGGATATATCTCCTAGGGATTAGAATTTGTCCATACACCTCATTGTGATGACCAGCTGCATAACTTGGTATCCAAACAAAATACAGTGTGTCATGAAAGGACCAGATCCAAGAGAAGATTAAAGAATAAACTCTCCAGTAATCTCACTAGCAAATCTTTAGAATTACTTTACCCCCTGACAAATCCCAACTACTTCAATTGCATTCTGTTTTTAAAAAGAATGTGTTACAAAGGAAGAGATCTAAAGCCATCTACTACAACCAACAGTATTTTAATCTCATTAGTGCTGAGCCATCCCCAAAGTACAAGAATAAAGGCAGAAGGTCAAATGGATATACTATAATGTAATCCGCTGTAACCCACCACACATACCCTATGGTGGGAATTTCTTCTTGTCTGTAATGATTATTAGTGTTTGCTATGTATGGAACACCATATTATTTTGCAGATCACTTACAAGAAAATACAATGAAAACATGGCACCTTAAACGCACGCAACAGAGCAGATGTAGCTGGTGTGTACAAGCTAATCTACTGTAAAAGATTAGAAAAGAAAATGTTAACTATATGTCAGAGTATTATAATGCATGTAATTGGGATAGTAAAAAATGCAACATGAAACTAACAGGCAATGTAGGAGAAAGATAAGTTAAACACAAATAGAGAACTAAGAATGTACTGTATATGAACGAAAAGGATGTTCATAATTTTACTCATTCTACGCGGCAGAATATATTGGACTCTTGACTTCCATTCAACTATGAGCTGATTTAGTTGTAGTAGAATCCCTAGATAGATATCAGTAAAATATTGAATAATGTATCGGTATGAAAAAGTACCTCATGCCCATGGGTAAATATGATGGTGGCTCTTTAATGTTTTGGGCTGTTTTTCTACCGAGGACATGGATATTTTGGTAGGATACATAGCATCATGAACTATATCAAATATCAACAGATAGTAAATGAACATGTGACTGCTTCTGCCAGAACACTTAAAATGGGCTGTGGTTGAATCCTCCAGCAGGACAATGATCCAAAACATACAAGAAAATCAACACAGAAATGGTTTACCGACCACAAAATTAATGTCCTGCCAAGGCCATCCCAATCCCCTTATCTACCCCGTAATAAAACCAACAGGACAAACTGTAGAGGAGAGTCCACTAGTGTCGACCTGGAAATTTGTAGGATATGGAGAGATTCTATATGGAGGAATGGTCTTTGATCTCTTGCCATGTATTCTCTAACCTCACCAGGCAATATAGGCAAGGACCTATAGCTGATATTTTGGCAAATGGAGCTATCACAAAGTATTGACTAAGGCCCGTGTCAGATGAGCGCTGTGTTCACGTCCGTGTTGCCGCACATAAATATGTTTGGCGCAGCATAGAAGTATCACCAATGGAGCCCCACAAACGATGTGTGTCCGCACCGAACCCGGACCGAATGCGATCGCACAACGCACGCGGCAAACGGATGCAAGTTAGGCAAGAACGTCAATCCGCTAACACAGAGGGACAGAGTGCGCTGCATCCGCATAACAGCCTGCGTGAGTGAGGAGAGGACGTCAGATGCAGTTTGATTGCGGCCTACAAAACGTCCAGACGCCTGACTTTTCCTGGTATGGCTGACTGTACATGTTGTCCTGCTACTGGAGAAAATGAATGTCGAACGGTTGATCACTGCTGTACGGGAGGACCCCGAATTGTGGGACACAGCATGTGAGACCTACAAAGATAAGGCGAGGAAGGCAAGTGCATGGGCAGAAGTGGCCAGAGTGGTGTTACCTGCGCACGACACATGGTCAGATCACGAGCAGAAACTGCAAAGTGAGTATAAGATTATTTTATTCATAATAAAAATCATAACAAACATGAATATATGTGTATGTTAAACAAAATTATAGTAATCATTTTTCAAATGCTCACCAGCTGCCAGGGCACCTGACCTGCTTCGCTCACAAAATATGTTGCCAATGCATCGCGATACCTGTTGCTGTGTCTATTCACAGGCATGATGTCATCATTGACATATTCCTCCAATCCCATAACTGACAACGATTCATCAAAATTAAAACCATCCCTCCCTCGAACAAAATTATGTAACACACAGCAACACTTTACAATATCTACGGAAAACGCCACATTCACATCCAGTGGCCTATGGAAGATTCGCCACTTGTTGCTGAGGATGCCGAATGTGCATTCGACATATCGTCTGGCCCACAACAGCCGATAGTTAAAAACATGCTTCTTCATAGTCAGGTGTGCCCCCGAGTATGGTCGCAGCATATGTGTTGACAGGCAAAATGCCTCGTCCCCCACAAAGGCATATGGGACTGTCACTTCACTGCCTGGCAAAGGTGTGGGTCTGGGGATGTTGAGGGTGCCGTTCTCTATCTGATTCCATAGTGTAGAGTTATGGAATAATGTGGAGTCTGAGTCTTTGCCATATGAACCCACATCCACATATATGAAGTTATAGTTGGCATCTGCCACCGCCAGTAAGCCAATAGAAAAATAATGCTTGTAGTTCTGGTACATTGACCCACTCTGCAGTGGCTTCACTATGCAGATATGTTTGCCATCCACGGTTTGGAAAGTTTGCCCTATCCAGAAATCCTGCAGAACATCCTGCCCATGCCTCCTCTGTGGGTGTGGGTATGCACTCCTCCTTCATAGTGTCCCAAATAGTCTGGCACACCTTGCGGATGATCTCGCCAGCTGTCGTTCTGCCAACGCGAAAATTATAATGCAGGTCCTGCAGACTGCAGCCACTAGCAAGATACCTAGAACAGAAGGACATAGTGTGTGTTATTATCACATTCAATGAGCATAACCTATGTCATTCTTGTCATGTTTTGCAGCACAAGAAGTCATTGTCAAATGGAGAATTACTGTATCAGGGACAATTATGTCCAGAATTTGAAGAAGAAGAAAGAGTCTGGGCGCTCAGGTTTGGCAGCGTAACAGACCCGGAACTATCTGAGCAGCTGACATTCCTGTGCAGGACCCAAGAACCCAGAGAAACGGTCAGCAGTATGGATCCATTGCCATCGGGGTCGCAGGAGCAACAAGCCCTGTCTGATGTGGAGCAATGTGGGGCAGAGTCACAGCTGGAGGAGGAAGATACAGCTGGACAGGTGCCATTAACAACTGATCCCACAACTGCACCGTTGTCCAAGCAGAGGGGGGCAGCAGGTGACAATTTCGAGCAGGCCATGCTGGCCTTCATG
The DNA here is from genome assembly GCA_009667805.1 of Leptobrachium leishanense. Taxonomy (NCBI): domain Eukaryota; kingdom Metazoa; phylum Chordata; class Amphibia; order Anura; family Megophryidae; genus Leptobrachium; species Leptobrachium leishanense. Next base: position 185,989,799 of record CM019067.1, on the reverse strand, counting down.
GATCCGCACTGGCCACCGCCACCAACAGCACCATCACAATGCTGCATGTTGGCAGACAGTGAGGACATGTCTTTTTTAACTCCTGCGTGTCGATACTACAGAGGTTGGGCCATGAGGAAAAAGCTGGAATTTCATTGGCACTGCATTGACAAGCTCAGCAGCATCCTGTCCCATCCTCACCACCAGTCCATGTCCCATCCTGCTGTGGCCGAACCCCAGTATGCTGGTGGGTACTATAGTGTCACAAAGTGGCCATGGTCGTGTCTGGCAGTGTTAATGTGATGAACCCAACACCTTCTTCTCTTTTTCCTCTTCTGGTGCAAGTAGCACATCCCTAGGAACCATACAACGTCTGCTGCGTCCATTTTGGAAAACCTCCAGCTTCCAAAATATGTCCTTTTATATCCTTTTCCCTTGGTTTACCACTTTTGCAATTAATTTGGCTTCTCCAGTCTCACTTTTTTAATAGATCCATCAAAAATAACGGACGTCAAACGGACCGTGTGGCCACTACCACTACTACTCTGTCAGAACGCCAGCCCGTACTGCACGGACGCACAGTCCATACAAAATACGCTCGTCTGACATTGGCCTAAAAGGGTGTCAAAAATTGTCCCACACATATAGTTATCAAAGATTTATTCATTTGGAAAAACTGTGTTGTGTTTGCAATTGTTTGATATTTATGAGAACAGAGTATTTTTGTGTTTTTCTTTCAAAAAAAGAACAAATGTTAACCCTTTCGCTGCTGAGGCTTTTCCCGCCCCTGTGCTGAGGTCATTTTTACCGGTTTTGCTCATCATGTTTAAACGTGTTTTGAAGGCTTATTTTAGTATATGACCCAGACATATTATATATCGTTCTTTCCGTCAGACTCGGTAGATTCATAATATGTCATTATTATATGTATACGTTATGTCATGTCTGTATATTATAACAAAAAATGCAATAAAATATGTATTTTCAATAATTTACAATGTGTAAAGTGTTTTTTTCACATTTTAACATGCGAGCAATTGCGGTTATATTTTGTATGGGGTGCGCTTGTTAAAAAAATTAGAGATGGGGTCTCGTTACATTTTTTTTGAGGAAAATTACACTATTTTTAACAAACGCACCGCATACAAAAATCGTTAGTGCAGCATCCTTGTTCGCATTATAATTGAAATGGGAACAATATTGCTGCATTAACAAACCAAAAAAAAGAAAAAAAAAGTGTTTATTTTTTTTTTAAAATTTTTTTTAATTTTATTTTTATTTTTCATTTTTTTTTTTTGACAAAAATTTTCACAGTAGTGTTTGGTATCGTTGGAACGGCCATGCTCTGGCCGATCCAACCATACCAAAATTTAACCCCTAGCTGCCACGGATCGGGAGATAGGGAGTTCATTGGAACTCCCTATCTCCACCGTTGGTGGCAGTTAGGGGTTAAGTCCAGGACTGGCGTCATCGTGCTACGAACGATGACGCCAGTCCTCAGGGGGAGTTCCCGGAGGCTTGGCCGACATCCAAGATGTCGGCCAGCTCCGGGAAAGGATCGCGAACCGGCGCTTTTCAGCGCCGATTCGCGATCCAGCTCCCCAGGGGTTAATGCCAGGCACCATTTGGAAGGGCAGGCTGTGCCCTTCCAAATGATGCCTGGGTTAACCCCCGCAGAGCCGCCGATCGGGAGGGAGAGAGGTCCGAAGGACCTCCCCCCTCCCTTTCAGGCGCCTCCTCCGCACATGCGGGGGGGGGGCGCCTGAATTAGGTGTCATCGCGCTGCCGCGATGACACTTAATACCAGCGGCTGGGGTTCCGGATGCGCGGCTGACATCGAGGATGTCAGCCCGCACTGGAGGGGCCAGCGATCAGGCCGGAACCCGGCCGAACGCTGACCCCAATGGGAGGACGCGCTCAGCGCGTCCTCCGCATACCAGCGGTAATGCGGAGGACGCGCTCAGCGCGTCCTCCGCATTGAAGTGGTTAAACAATACAATTTTTTCACATCCATCTTTGCTCATATTTACGAACGTTGCCAATATTAGTGGAGGGCACTGTTTATATCCTTTATAGATTATCATTTTCTTGGAAACATTGTCCTCCAATGTTCTGCTCCATCCTTGTTAAGCTATGTCTGTTCTGGTGTATCACCCACTTGTTAAGGCTAGGGACAGATGAGCGCATTTTCTGCAGCCACCGTCAAAATGTACGTCGATGCGTGCGCACGCATTTTTTCACGGAATACGCTTAAGTGGTCAGACGATGCGCAATTCTGGACGTATTTCATGACGGTGGGGTAAAAAGAAGTCTAGGGAAATCCGGCTGTTTGAACGTTATGTTGGCCGCACACTAGCAGCGTCTGACGTCTCCTAATCACGCACACACGCTGCCATGCGGCCGCAGCGCACTTTGTACGTCAGTAGCAGCGGTTTCACGTTCTGATAAAAATGCGTTCATTTGCTGGTTGTGTGGTGTCGGCGCACTTTCGTACGCACGTACTGCGTATATTGGCCGTCATTGGCCGTTATGTGCTGCTACTGCCGCCGTGATTTAGTGCGCCTGCACGCGCGTTCCGACTGCCCCACTCTGACCCTAGCCTTACATATCGTGTACAGCTTAGCAGAATATGTTGGTGTTATATAAAAATAAATAGGGTTATTCAACAAATTGGGTTTGGCTCCAAAATTGCACCGAATGGTGAATTTTCCCGTTCGTTGTAATTTCGTGGCCATTCAGCTATTCAAAAAGCAGGCAGTTCGCCACATATTGGCGAATTGCCAGCAAAATATGTTGCTGTTCGATGTCAGTGAACTCCCCATAGAGAAGCAATGGTTAATCTAATCAGAGAACACCAAACAGCACCGAAATGTCAGTGAAATGATCAGATTTTCAGTGGTTTCATTTCGGCAGGTTTAAACAGGTGAATCCCACAGGTTTCACTGTAAAAAATATTCCCATTTTTTTTAAAATATCTAGTAAACCAATTATTACTTTAATCTGCAGCAAAAAGTATTTTTGTTTATTTATTTAGCCATTTTTTCTGTGGTTTTTGTGTTCAAATCGTCGGTTTTGCAGCGTTTTTTCGGGTGCAGTCAGCGGCCTTTCCCTGCACTTCGGGGACCCTGCGGTGAATGCTGAATTCACCACAGGACCGGGGAATTTGACTTCCCAAGGTGCGGGAAACGAAAGAGCACCGAAATTTCGGTGGAAAGTATTGAAAGTATTATTATTACTTAACTACAATCGATTTACATTTTCATCTGCATAGTGATTTGCGTCTAATTTCTACATCCAGGGAGTCGCACAGCACTAACTAGTAGAAAAACAGCAAGAAAAGCACTCACTCATACAGCTGTTTTAACCTGACTTTTGTATAACGGTAACTATAAGAGCACTGGTCATCATGATAAAGATAACTTATTGACTATTGTCAACCAATTTTGTTTGAAAGACCATTTGACATTCTGTAATCAGGACCCTCAAATTTTTGATGGAAAAATAAAATGTACATTCCTTTGTTTTCCATTTTATTTTAATCTTTTGGAAATAGACACAACAGAACATTTAACTAAACATGTTTACATAATTAATCTGCACATAATCAATTTATAATATCCTCCAACTTGTTTTACACATTCTTTTTTGTATTTTAATAATTAAGAAATCAAGACGCTAGCCATGCAAGAATATCATATCTGATGTTTAAATAACTACAAAAGAAGTACAGTACCTAATAAACAATGCATGGTTTCATGTCAACATTTACCTGGTCATTGTTTCTGAATTCTATGATATATGCAGGAATGTTTAATTAAGCATCTAAGAAGTAATTGAAACATTGCTTGGATTGCATTGTTCACCCATCTATAATAGTAGTAAACACAAATACTGTAGAACAGGTGTAACAAATATTTATTCCTCGTGATCACAGAACTGGATGCTTTGGCAATAGGCTTTTGTTTGTCCAACGCATAAATAAGAATTATAGGGAATTTGCATAATTAAAAGTTGACTGATTGTTTTACTTAAAATTTCAGAACATAATTACTAGTGATTAGTTTATGAATCATAGTCATAGATTAACAAATACAAAAACTCCTAAAGTGTTAGCTGTCATTAAACTCTTCGATGCTGCGCCCCAGTTCAGAGCTCAGTTGACCATTTTTTGTTAGACATGTTTAATTGCTATACAAAGTCGTGTTTTATTGTAGAAGCTACACAAATTAAATATTGTATTTTGATACAGACTCCGCAGGTTCAACATACATCATTACCAAGTGTACATGTTATGTCACATCAGGATACTACATCAAAAAATATATTTAAAAAAAGTTCATATTGTTATTTAGAATTAAATATTAAATGTAAATTTCTTATTTCACAATTTATTCACAAAACCTTTGTAGTTATATTTTCTCTTAAATAACCTTTTTAAAATAATCAAACTGAAAATTTTCATGAAAACAATTTTAACCATAATTTTTTTTTAAAACAACCTAAAGGGGTTATTCAGAGAGCACTGAAATTTCACTGAAATTTAATTGCTCTCTCATTTAGTACACTTTGGTGCGCTTCGGCGATTTCAGTTCGCCGACCCTGCAGTGAATTCAGTATTCACTGCTGGGTCCCCAAAGTGTGCCAAACGGGATCCGCCGAATGCCGCTGATCAGCCCACTGAATGCCACCGAAGACAGCGGGGAAAAAAAAAATCCCAAAACTCTATTTGAAAGTAGGTGTTTAAAAAAAGAAAAAATGCATGAAAATGCATGCAAATAATAAAAAAGGTCCTATAGAAAGTGATTAAACGGTCTGTTCCACAGTAAAATAAAAAAAAAAAAAACATTAAAAAAATAGGGATCAAAAATTTTGCCTAACATGAAGTCCCTGTTCTGTGCTTTTATGGACGACGCATATTGGCCTTGATTGGCCGTTTTCTTTCTTTAAGATGACATGTTCTGGTCCTGCGTGACCGTTAAGACTTGTCCTGGCCCTGCGAGGCCATTTCTGTTTGTTTTTGCTTGTCTTGCTGACTATCTTTCCTAATGAAAAATCTTAATACATAAAAAAAAAAAAATTGCCTAAACAAATCTGGAAAAATACCAAAAAATTTCTAAAAAATAAATAAATTAAAATGCTTTTAGCTCCAAATGAAAAGAATAAACGGTTGAATAAAAAAATAAAACCGTTAATATTTCTTTACATTGAATCCTATGGTATTCGCCTGTTTAAACTTGTTCGGCGCTCTCTGAATAGATTAACCATTACTTCTCTATGGGACAATTTCACTGCTGCCGAAGGTCACGAATCTGCGACGAACTGCATCATATTTCACTGGCAAGTTGCCAATGTTAGGCAAATCGACAGCTTTTTGAATAGACTAACTGCCACAAAATTGCACCGTACAGGGAAATTCACCATTCGGTGCAATTCAGTGATAAGTTCACTGTTTAGTGAATAACCCCTTATGGGCACTATTCCCTAGTGAATGCTAACGTTAGTGTTCAAATGTGTAAGCGTTATCGCTAGGATAAGGTACTTTGACACATGTCCCTCCCAACATTACCTTCCTAATGCTAAACCTGTAATAAATCACTTGCATTGTGATTGCGTGTCAGGATTGGAGTGCGACGGTTGGTGAAGTGATTGGAGGAGTCACATAGGTTACAGGGCACAGAAGGTTTATTAAAGCATAAACAAAGCAGGAAACAAATGGATCTGAGTCAATATCAGGCAGGCAACAGACTGTATGCTGGTTCCAGGGTTTGCTGGAAAGCAGGGTTCAACTTGACAACGAGGAGATTTGAGAGCGGGGTACACTTGCCAGCGAGGATGCTTGAGAGCGGGGGTGCACTTGCCAGCGAGGATGCTTGAGAGCAGGGGTACCTTTGATAGCGGGGTTCCACTTGGGAGCGGGGTTCCACTTGTCTGGATCACAGGAGGGGTTCAGGTTCAATAGCAGGGAGTTTCAGGAACAGGACTGGTTGTTTGCACTTCCAGAACATTAATGTTGAAGCCCTGTTGGAAGGGTGGATCCCTCTTTTAAGCAGGCTTCATTAGGAGTAATAGCATACACCTGAAGGCACCACAACAGGAGATGAACAGCCAGACAGAGGATCCTGTAACCTTTATACAAACATAAGCAGGTGAATAACAAGCAAATGCAGGTAAATAAAGGTTTGCCAGGGTTTAGGTGCGGGCACAGGCTTTGTCTAAGACTGATTCCTGACATTGCGCTATCTTCCTCGAGCTTACTATGCTTTGCACACCCTATACTTAACATGGGGAGTGCAATCATTAATTAGCGATAAGGTATTACAAAGTTCAACAACTATTTACTGCAGGGATGTGCAAGACAAAATTTTAGCTACACCTAAAAGCTGGTGCTAAATGATTCCACGTGTGAAAAATAATTTAGCACTCCGTAAACCATCCCCCAGTAAATCCGATACTCACTTCTAATCCCACGGCGAGAACGGTGGCTCGATGCGCTACTTCTCCTGGCCGCGAGCAGAGTGAGACTGGGAAGAAACAGTTCCCAGTTTCCCTCTGCAATCACTCTGCGGTGCTGCATAATCTTGCGAGAGCCAGATCGCTCAGGGCTCGCGGCCCAGAAGACCAAACCTCTATGGAGTCCTATGGACTCCAGGAGGTGATACTTGCAGCAGCGTAGAAGTGCTTCCACGAGTTTTGGGGCAAGGTGCCGAGGTAGCGCCTGCCCTGGAATCTCGTGCTAAAATGAGGACATTACGGGGAAACCTAAAAGTGCAGATTTTTCCCGTTAGCCTCCCATTTTAGCGCACAGTAGTGAATAGTGCCCTATATGTTTTTGTTATATTTTAGCACATATGTTTCCATTAAAAAGATGAAGGCTATATTGCATAGTGGACACTAAAAGGCAGATGCTACAGCTAAAAATTAGCGTGAGATGTTAAATATTTGCACTTTCAAATTACTGAGCGTATAACAAAACTCGCGCAGGTGTGGGCACTCGAACACTTAGCGTCTCGATGCGAGGTGCTAACGTTACACCTGCAGACTTTACAGTTAGTGTCGCCAAGTGCAATCAAGGTAGTGCGTGCAGGTTTTGACCAGTTTTTTCAAATTGCTGGGCTTCTTCTCAAATGCCCCCTTTGGTTCACACACTATAAATACTGGCTGCTCGCACAACTCATTGACTGTGATCTCACTTTCCTGAGTCAGAAACAGGTCCCCGAGTGTTTGGTGGTTAATTGTGAGTATAGAGGGTGTGGAGTGCAGGTTGTGAGCGGAGACAGGGAGAGGAGGCCGGAGTGGAGGACTGAGGGGGAGAGTAGTGGTGACAGGAAGTGGAGTAGTGAGGAGGAGAGGAGGCGTAGGAGTGACAGTGAGTTTAGGAAGGGTGCTAAAGTCAGGACAGGCCTATTTAATGAAGGGACAGCTGCTGGGCAAGGGACACGCCAGTGAGAAAGTCCACCATCGCACTCCAGGACACAGGAGTCACAGGACTCCTCCAGACGATGGATCCAGGAGGGGAAGTACATCCTGGAAAAGAAGGAGGTGCTAATTGAGGTGTACATGCAGATGGGTCATAGGTTGGATGGCATGTCCCTGTCTAGGCACCTGCAACTACACCTCTGGTCAGAAATACTCTAAGCAGTTTGTGCACTGGGGAGGAGAAGAAGCCTACAGTCAATAAACACCTCTACCACGATTGCAAGAAGAGGGAACTCAAGGCGAAAATTACAAGAGAGCGTCAGGAGGCCAGGAGGACCCGTGGTAGGCCCCCAAGGATCTACGTCAATGCTCGGTGGGAAGAGATGCTGAAAGAGAGACTCATTGAGGTCGCAGTGCGGGGCTTACACCCTGGTGTAGACACTGGAGCAAGGCCTGCAACATCCAAGTGTGTTAAATACTTGCTGTGACATTGTTCATTGTGCTGCTTTTTTATTTTCATGTTTTACATAAGGCTAGGGTCAGACTAACGCATTTTTCACGTCGTCCGTGAAAAAGTGCGTTCGAACGAATGGACGTATTTTTTCACGGAATACGCGATAGAGGTCATACGATGCGCATTTTCGTCCGTGATTTTGTACAGATCATCAATAAAACCCTTTTTGCGTCTGGACGTTATGTTGGCCGGACATTAGCAGCGTCTGACATCTCCTAATCACGAACACATGCCGCTAGCGGACGCAGCGCACTCTGTACGTCAGTACTAGCGGTATCACGTTCTTGAAAAAATGCATTTGTTTGCCGCTTGCGTTGCGCGGCCGCACTTTCGGCAGCCGTACTTCGTATATTGCCCGTCATTGGCCATCATCTGCTGCTACAACGGCCGTGATAAAGTGCGGCTGCACACAGGTTCGCACTGCGTTCGTCTGACCCTAGCCTAAACCTTGCATATTTCAACATTTTTGGACTACATCTCCTATGATGCTCAGTGACTCAAGTGCTCCAAAAAGCATAATGGAACATGAAGGCGCAAGGTTGCACAAAACTAGGGATGTGCATTTTGTTTTGGACCGATTCGTTTTTTTCACGAAACGGGCCGATTCGGTGCTTCGGTTCGTCAGATGTTCCGAATCGGATCGGCAACGAAATACACACCTTCCGAAATAATTTCTGATATGAAACGAAATACACACCTTCTGAAATAATTTCCGATACGAAACAAAATAATTTAGTTATTTCGTATGAACGTGAAATTTGTAAAATCGCAAGTCATTTTCGTTCCATTTGTGATTTCGGTTCCATTTCGGTCATTTCGGACATCGTATTTTTCGGTTCCATTGCTGATTCCGTAATTTCGATCAAATTCGATAGTTACTTGATATCCATTTGATAGTTCATTTCAAATTCGATAGTTGATCCATTTGATAGTTCATTTCAAATTCGATAGTTGATCCATTTGATAGTTCATTTCAAATTCGGTAGTTGCAGCATATGAATCCTCACACTGCTGAGCAGCATCTCTACAGTATAATTAATGCAGCATATGAATCCTCACATGGCCGGGCAGCACCTCTACAATATAATAATGCAGCATGCAGCATATGATTCCACACACTGCCGGGCAGCACCTCTACAGTATAATTAATGCAGTATATGAACCCTCACACTGCCGGGCAGCACCTCTACAGTATAATACTGCAGCATATGATTCCGCACACTGCCAGGCATCACCTCTACAGTATAATTAATGCAGCATATGATTCCGCACACTGCCGGGCAGCACCTCTACAGTATAATACTGCAGCATATGATTCCGCACACTGCCGGGCAGCACCTTTACAGTATAATAATGCAGCATATAAGGCTAAGGTCAGACGAAAGCAGTTTTAACGTGCGTTTAACCACACTAAATCACGGCCGTGCTAGCAGCAAATGATGTCCAATGCCGGGCTGCATATGAAGAATACACAAGTGGCAAACGAACGCATTTTTTCGAGAACGTCAAACCGCTAGTACTGACGTACAGAGTGCGCTGCGTCCGCATAGCAGCGTGTTTGCATGATTGGGAGACGTCAGACGCTGCTAATGTCCGGCTAACATAATGTCCAGACACAAAAAGTGTTTTATTGATGATCTGTACAAAATCACGGACGAAAATGCGCATCGTATGATCGCTATCGCGTATTCCGTGAAAAAATGCGTCCATTCATTCGAACGCACTTTTTCAGGACAACGCGAAAGATGCGTTAGTCTGACCCTAGCTTTAATCCTCACACTGCCGGGCAGCACCTCTACAGTATAATTAATGCAGTATATAACTCATTACACTGCTGGGCAGCACCTCTACAGTATAATAATGCAGTATATGATTCCGCACACTGCCGGGCAGCACCTCTATAATGCAGCATATGAATCCTCATACTGCCGGGCAGCACCTCTACAATGCAGCATATGAATCCGCACACTGCTGGGCAGCACCTCTACAGTATAATTAATGCAGCATATGAATCCTCACACTGCCAGTCAGCACCTCTACAGTATAATAATGCAGCATATGATTCTGCACACTGTCGGGCAGCACCTCTATAGTATAATAATGCAGCATATGATTCCGCACACTGCCGGGCAGCACCTCTACAGTATAATTAATGCAGCATATGATTCCGCACACTGCCGGGCAGCACCTCTATAGTATAATACAGCATATGAATCCTCACACTGCCGGCAGCATCTCTACAGTATAATAATGCAGCATATGATTCCGCACACTGCCGGGCAGCACCTCTATAGTATAATACAGCATATGAATCCTCACACTGCCGGGCAGCACCTCTACAGTATTATAATGCAGCATATGATTCCGCACACTGCCGGGCAGCACCTCTACAGTATAATAATAGAGCATATGAATCCTCACACTGCCGGGCAGTACCTCTATAATGCAGCATATGAATCCTCACACTGCCAGGCAGCACCTCTACAATGCAGCTTATGAATCCGCACACTGCCAGGCAGCACCTCTACAGTATAATTAATGCAGCATATGATTCCGCACACTGCCGGGCAGCACCTCTACAGTATAATTAATGCAGCATATTATTCCGCACACTGCCGGGCAGCACCTCTACAGTATAAGGCTGGGGTCAGACCAGTGCACTTTTAACGTGCGTTCTGGCGCACATAATTACGGCCGCACTAGCAGCAGATGACGGGCAATGACGGCCAATATACGAAGTACGGTCGCACGAAAGTCCGGCCGCGCAACGCAAGTGGAAAACGAACGCATTTTTTTCGAGAACGCCGAACCGCTAGTACTGACGTACTGAGTGCGCAGCTGCGGCATAGCGGCGTGTGTGCGTGATTAGGAGATGTCAGACACTGCTAATGTCCAGCCTACATAACGTCCAGACGCAAAAAGAGTTTTTTTGACGATCCAAAATAATCACGCACGAAAAATGCGCATCGTATGACCGTTTTCGCGCACTCCGTGAAAAAATACGTCAATTCGTTCGGACGCACTTTTTTACGTTCGCGTGTAAAAATGCTTTCGTTTGACCCTAGCCTAATTAATTCAGCATTTGATTCCGCACACTGCCGGGCAGCACCTCTACAGTATAATTAATGCAGCATATGATTCCGCACACTGCCGGGCAGCACCTCTACAGTATAATTAATGCAGCATTTGATTCCGCACACTGCCGGGCAGCACCTCTACAGTATAATTAATGCAGCATATGATTCGCCCACACTGCTGGGCAGCACCTCTACAGTATAATAATGCCACATATGAACCCTCACACTGCCGGGCAGCACCTCTACAGTATAATTAATGGAGCATATGAATCCTCACACTGCCAGGCAGCACCTCTACAGTATAATAATGCAGCATATGATTCCGCACACTGCCAGGCAGCACCTCTACAGTATAATTACTGCAGCATATGATTCCGCACACTGCCGGGCAGCACCTCTACAGTATAATAATGCCACATATGAACCCTCACACTGCCGGGCAGCACCTCTACAGTATAATTAATGGAGCATATGAATCCTCACACTGCCAGGCAGCACCTCTACAGTATAATAATGCAGCATATGATTCCACACACTGCCAGGCAGCACCTCTACAGTATAATAATGCAGCATATGATTCCACACACTGCCGGGCAGCACCTCTACAGTATAATTAATGCAGCATATGAATCCTCACACTGCCAGACAGCACCTCTACAGTATAATAATGCAGCATATGATTCCACACACTGCCGGGCAGCACCTCTACTGTATAATAATGCCACATATGAACCCTCACACACATGCGCGGGCAGCACCTCTACAGTATAATTAATGGAGCATATGAATCCTCACACTGCCAGGCAGCACCTCTACAGTATAATAATGCAGCATATGATTCCGCACACTGCCAGGCAGCACCTCTACAGTATAATTACTGCAGCATATGATTCCGCACACTGCCGGGCAGCACCTCTACAGTATAATAATGCCACATATGAACCCTCACACTGCCGGCAGCACCTCTACAGTATAATTAATGGAGCATATGAATCCTCACACTGCCAGGCAGCAACCTCTACAGTATAATAATGCAGCATATGATTCCACACACTGCCAGGCAGCACCTCTACAGTATAATAATGCAGCATATGATTCCACACACTGCCGGGCAGCACCTCTACAGTATAATAATGCCACATATGAACCCTCACACTGCCGGGCAGCACCTCTACAGTATAATTAATGGAGCATATGAATCCTCACACTGCCAGGCAGCACCTCTACAGTATAATAATGCAGCATGTGATTCCGCACACTGCCGGGCAGCACCTGAATCTGCACACTGTGTGGAATCATATGCTGCATTATTATACTGTAGAGTAGTGATGGGCCGAACGCCCCCATGTTCGGTTCGAATTCGAACTCGAACATCAGAAAAAGTTCGAATTCGAATTCTAACACAATTCGAACCCAATGCAATTCAATGGGGCTCAAAAGTTTGAAAATTAAAGTGCCCTCAAAGAGGGCATATATGTAAGATATTGGACATAAAAGTCCGAGTACTGCCCTGGGGGACAGGAAACAATGGAAGTAAAAAAAACAAAACATTTTTTAACCCTTTCACTGCTGAGTGCTGAGCCATTTCACCACTGTGCGCTGAGCTAATTTTTACCACTTTTGCTCATGTTTAAATGTGATTTGAAGCCGTGGTAAATGTTTTCGCAACAAGGTGTGGGAAATGCTGAATCTCATAGGCTTCAATGTTAAAAAAGGTGTGGGAAATGCTGAATCCCATAGGCTTTAATGTTAAAGGTGTGGGAAATGTTGAATCCCATAGGCTTCAATGTTAAAAAGGTGTGGGAAATGTTGAATCCTATAAGCTTCAAGGTTAAAAAAGGTGTGGGAAATGTTTTAGCAACAAGGTGTAGGAAATGTTTTAGCAACAAGGTGTGGGAAATGTTGAATCCCCTAGGCTTCAATGTTAAAAATATTCCCGTTTTAATCCAATATCTAATAAACCGTTGCTTATAATATTCTGCAGTAAATAGTCTCTTTATTTTTCGATTTTGTTTAGGATTTTTTAAGAATTTTTTTTCTTTTTAACTTTCCTCGAGGTGCTGCCCGACAGTGTGCGGAATCATATGCTGCATTATTATACTGTAGAGGTGCTGCCCGGCAGTGTGAGGATTCATATGCTGCATTGTAGAGGTGCTGCCCGGCAGTGTGAGGATTTATATGCTTCATTATTATACTGTAGAGGTGCTGCCCGGCAGTGTGCGGATTCATATGCTGCATTAATTATACTGTAGAAGTGCTGCCCAGCAGTGTGCGGAATCATATGCTGCATTAATTATACTGTAGAGGTGATGCCTGGCAGTGTGCGGAATCATATGCTGCATTATTATACTGTAGAGGTGCTGCCCGGCAGTGTGAGGATTCATATGCTGCATTAATTATACTGTAGAAGTGCTGCCCAGCAGTGTGCGGAATCATATGCTGCATTAATTATACTGTAGAGGTGATGCCTGGCAGTGTGCGGAATCATATGCTGCATTATTATACTGTAGAGGTGCTGCCCGGCAGTGTGAGGAATCATATGCTGCATTAATTATACTGTAGAGGTGCTGCCCGGCAGTATGCAGAATCATATGCTGCATTAATTATACTGTAAAGGTGCTGCCCGGCAGTGTGCAGATTCATATGCTGCATTAATTATACTGTAGAGGTGCTGCCCAGCAGTGTGCGGAATCATATGCTGCATTAATTATACTGTAGAGGTGCTGCCCGGCAGTGTGCGGAATCATATGCTGCATTATTATACTGTAGAGGTGCTGCCCGGCAGTGTGCGGAATCATATGCTGCATTAATTATACTGTAGAGGTGCTGCCCGGCAGTGTGCGGAATCGTATGCTGCATTAATTATACTGTAGAGGTGCTGCCCGGCAGTGTGCGGAATCATATGCTGCATTAATTATACTGTAGAGGTGCTGCCCGGCAGTGTGCGGAATCATATGCTGCATTATTATACTGTAAAGGTGCTGCCTGGCAGTGTGCAGATTCATATGCTGCACTAATTTTTATTTATATTTTTCGTTTTAAATCATTTAATTTGTCCTGGGTTTTTTTTTCGTTTCAGATAATTTTGTTCAGCTTTTTTTCCGTTTTAAAACATTTTGATCTGGTTTTTATCTTTAAAGTCAGACCGTTTGGGTTAGTATTTTTGCGTTTAAGGCTAGGGTCAGACTGAGGCAGTGCGAACGCGCGTGCAGGCGCACTTAATCACGGCCGCACTAGCAGCAGATGCCGGGCAATGACGGCCAATATACGAAGTACGGTCGCACAAAAGTCCGGCTGCGCAACGCAAGTGGAAAATGAACGCATTTTTTCGAGAACGTGAAACCGCAGGTACTGACGTACAGAGTGCGCTGCGTCCGCTAGCGGCGTGTGTGTGTGATTAGGAGACGTCAGACGCTGCAATGTCCGGCCAACATAACGTCCAGACACAAAAAGAGTTTTATTGATGATCCGTACAAAATCACGGACGAAAATGCGCATAGTATGACCACTATCACGTATTCTGTGAAAAAATGCGTCCATTCGTTCGAACGCACTTTTTCACAGACAACATAAAAATGCGTTCGTCTGACCCTAGCCTAAGTCGTTTTGTTCATTTTTTTTCCTTTCATACCATTTTCATATGATTAAATAAAGTTGTGCAATGCATATTCATAAGAAAAAAAGGATCTTTCATAAAAAACGATGAAATTGGCAGAATTACCGTATCGACCGAAATACCATTCGTCTAAGTCAAAACGAATAGACCCTTTGAAACGAAGAGAACAGACGATCCAAAAAGACCAAAAATTTCCGATATCACGAAAAAAAGTCGATACGAAAAAACGAGCCGAAACAAAACGAGCCGAAATGAAAATCGGCGCACATCCCTACACAAAAGTAATCTAGATCTAATGTAAGATAACATTTATTTGTTTTCTGTGGCTATTTTATTTTATATATACTGGGTTTTTTTAAATTGGAGGGTGTTTTTTTTACTGCTGGTCTCTAATTGCTGTTTTTTTTACTGCTTTTTTTTTAAATTTTGCGGCTATTAACTATTTCAAATATTTCTTCGTTTTGCTCCAAAGCATGCTCTAATCTTTTTTTGGCCCGTATGTCTCTGTGCCTTTTTGTTCAATATCTATTAAACTGTTTATTCTTTTATTTGCAGCAAAAAGACTCTTTATTATTAATTCCAGACATTTTCATCCAGTAGTTTTTCTGCAAACAACGTTTAAATTTTAAAAGGTTGAATCGTTTTGTTGTTTTTTTTTTTAACCTAGTTCGTCAGCTTGTCGAAATTTTTCCAGTGGCTGGTTGGCGCAATGTTTGGCGAATTGTCGGCTTTTTTTGGACGCGTTCAGCAGGTTTTCGGTGGCTTATCGGATCCAATAATTTCGGTGGTTTTCTGGCTGGTTTTTTTTTTTCGATTAGGTGGTTTTGCGGCACATTTTGCCTGCACTTCGAGGACCCTGCAGTGAATGCTGAATTCACTACAAGGTCGGGGAATTTGATTCCCCGAAGTGTGGGGAACAAAAGAGCATCGAACTTCCAGTGGAATTTCGGATCTCTTTGAATAACCCTGAATGACTTTTCCTATGATACCTCCTAGTCTGACCTTCAGAAGTGGAGATACAGGTAACCAAATGTGCCCTATCCACTTCCATATTCAGTTCATACCAAGAAGAAGCCAGCAAACCCGAACACTCACCGAACACTCACCGAAAACCACTCCAAACACGCCAGAAAAAAACGCCGAGCCGCCGATCACAGCACAGTTCAGACGCCAGAAAAAGCCAACAAACGCGTTGAAAATAAAAACCACAGTACGCTTGAAAGTTTCGAAATTGAAGCGCAGTTTGCAAACAAACTACGGAACGAAAATGTCTGGAATTTACATATAAGGTCCAATGAATGATGAAAAAAAAAAAGATTTAAAAAAAAGGCAAAAAAAATTGCTGAAAAATGCCTAAAAGATTCTCAAAAAATCTATAAATAAAGAGACTTTTTACTGCAGAATAAAAGAATAAGTTGTTTATTAGATATTGGATTAAAACGGGAGTCTTTTTAACATTGAACCTGACGAATGAAACCACCAAACAGCAGGGCATTTCGGCAACTTTTCACTACTGTTCATTGTTCTCTGAATAGATTAACCATTGCTTCCCTATGGGGGATTTCACTGCCATCGAACAGCACCGTTCGTGCAGGCAATTCACCAAAATTTGTCAAACTGCCTGCTCTCTGAATAGCCGAATAGCCCCGAAATGTCACCGTACGCTGAATTTCAGTGTCTGGTTACATTTCAGAGACATTTCGGACCTCTCTGAATAACCCCTAAAGGCATTTATGGTCACAGTATGTTTTCATATAGCTTCTTGTTCTGCCATACATACATTTCCAGGGACATTTGATGGTAACTTTTTTTTTTACACATTGTCCAAATCAGTATTTAAGTCTAAAACAGATGGCAAAGGAAAGAAATATGTCTTTCAAAATATGTTACCATATTTCTACAAAGTAAAGAAGCATGGGAAGACTGTTTTATTGCAGCTATCACTTAATGTGCATTTGACCCTGTAACATACGTGGGATCAGAAGGATATATTGTAAATGCAGTGATGCACAAGATGATTTATTAATTTACAATAAAAATATAAAATATATATGTCGCAGCATTTTATCCTTTAAGGTGGTTAAAGTGAAACAATGCATGTAAGCGTTTAGATGTTAAACAGACTGAAAACCACTTCAGTTAAATGGACCATTTATGAATAAATATCTATTTTACACAAAAAAAGTCATTTTTGGCATTTGCTATAAAAAGACTACAGAAGCATTTGATCTAGTCCTTGAGAAAGTAATATATTCTTACCATTAAAACACTGTAAGCAGTAGATAATCCATTATTACAGTAAGCTGTACACTCACACAGTAATTATCTAATAATCCCTTATAAAGGACCGTAGCTTCCTAATCTGTTTATAATTATCATTTCAGTGATCCTGTGCATTAATGTCTGACCTTCAGCAACTCTGACCTGATCTTAATTAGCTCTAATATCACATCATTACTATATAAGAAACTAGCCATGACCAAATGAATGAACCCCAGGTACAGTTAATTTCTGGAGCAATTATCTTCTCGTGTAGGGAGATTTAAATGATTATCTGCACAATTTCACACAGTTTTATGTAATTCTGCAACATTACAAATTCGGTTTCAAATCATATTTCAAATGCCAGACTTTGCCGTGGAATTTCGCAGTTAGCTGAGCTACCAGGAGCTTATTGAACGGTAATATAAGTTAATAGGTTTCGTGATACCTGATAAAAGGTTGTCTGCCCATGGAATTAAGTGTTGCTGGGCTGCCAATGGAGGACATACTCTAAAGAGGCGCTATGTTGGCAGCTTAAGATATTTTTTACAGGTATGATAAAGCTAGAAAAATGTAAACCTGAATTGGTTGGTGTTGACGTATAGGATTGAACACTCTAGGCATAAAATAATCCTTAGGATTGTGTCAACTGTCTGAATAACAAGGTCTGATTGTTACCATTGTTAATAAAAATCAAATCAATATATGTTATACTCAGCGGCCTATTCTCATTACATTTTATGACTTCTGTACTATTGGTGCATGAAATCTAAAGGGTTATATTTATTGGGAAGAGGCATGTCAAAGGACAACTTCATTATTATTACAATTAAACAGATTTATGATACAAGTAAAACTCAATAGGATTCATACACCGTGCTCGCAAAGCACACTCTGCGGTTATTTTTCACAGGGTAGGCGTACCATTGGCTAAAAACGCTTGCTTTGTGATCTGAATATGTCCCTCAAGAAGAAATACTGAGCCTGCATGGATGGGTTTCATTAAGCTGTTTCCTGGAGATCACAAGATTACAGAAAGAAAAATAAACAGTAACTGGATTCTTGCAGAGCTTTTCAGGGCACAAATGTTTTTTTCTGTTTTTGTTTTTAAAAACAATTAGGAATGTATAGACATCTATACTGTAATGTGTTACTACTGCTGACATTCTTATTTGTTAATATATTTGCATAAATTTTTCCTCTTTTGTATATTTGTAAGTGATTTGGCTTGAAATGCACCCCCACAAAAAGTAAGAAAATTATGTTGCATCCGGATTGTATAGTGTTGATGTATATCTATTTACAAGTTGTTTTTACTCTTGTGCAACCGCTGTCCTCTAGATTGTATATTCATTGTACACCTCCACTCTTGTTTTTATACTTCATACTTTTTTGTTGCTTTACTTGCCCATATTGAGCTATATTCAAATTAAGCAGTAGAAAATAGTTCTATTGGGAAACACACTACGCCTTTCAGGATACCGCTGACATTTCTATGCATTTACTAACAATGCTAGTTGCAGGATCATCTGAAGCATTATTGTGATATCACAGCAGTGGCGACTCTCCAATCAGGCGAATTAGGTGGTCGCCTAAGGCCTCTTGCTAACGGCACCTAGCAGCCATCTAATTTGCTTGATCGATCACTCTGCAGCTGTGGTTTTGTATCCGCCGCAGGACTTGGAGGAGTCACTGCAGCCTACCTAGGCACAGCCATTGGAGAATCTAAGATGGCAGCCAGCCCCCTCTGATGATATCAGAGAGGGTGCACCGGCCATCTGCCCCCCATGCCTGCTCTGTTCTAATCCAGTCACACCCTGCCACCAGTTACCACACGGATCCCTCGCTCTCACCGGGGTCTGATGTCTGGGTAAGCTGTATCTCGACAAATATAAAGTTCTTAGAACCACTAGATGGTGCCAATGGCATAGATCCAAATGGGCCTAACCCACCTATGTTAGAACCGAAACAAAAATAGAGCACCTATGCATCCACAATGATGCTCATAGGAGTGAAGGATCTATGTCCCCAGTGCATACACAATTGTAAACCTTTATTAATACATACAAATTGACAAGTAGACAAATAAAACCACATAATATATAATATTTAATATGTGGGTAAAAGCTTCTTGATCCAAGGAGAAATCTGACTGCCATTCTGGGGTCAAGAAGGAATTTTTCCCAGTATGTTGCATATTGGCAAGCATTTCAGACTGGGTTTTTTGCCTTCTTTTGGATCAACAGCAGTAGGTTATGTGGGAGAGGCTGAACCCGATGGACGCATGTCTTTTTCAGCCTATATAACTATGTAACTATGTAACTATAAATAATGTATAATGAGTATTCAGAGTAACTGATTCATATCCTCATGGCAGAGGGAACAATGCCACACCTGTGGGGTGTATTCATTTGATGAGTTCAAACCAACATCATGGGTTTGTATCCCATAACAGTTGCAATGCATTTGCCTAAGGGAATGGGTTAAAAGGCATTACCATCCCCTATCAGCCATCCAGGGATAAATGTTTGAATTACCCTGACATTGTAGGGATACGGAGGATTAGTAATACTGGGCAGAGGATTCTGCAAGGAATATATTGGCAACTGATTGCTTACCCTCTTCAAAACATTGAATTTATCCCTGGATGGCTGATATGGGATGGTAATGCCTTTCAACCCATTCCCTTAGGCAAATGCATTGCAACTGTTATGGGATACAAACCCATGATGTTGGTTTGTACTCATCAAATAATACACCCCACAGGTGTGACATTGTTCCCTCTGCCATGAGGATATGAATCAGGTACTCTGACTACTCATTATACTTATTTATGTGATTTTATTTGTCTTCTTGTCAATTTGTATGTATTAATAAAGGTGTACAATTGTGTATGCACTGGGGACATAGATCCTTCACTCCTGTGAGCATCATTGTGGATGCATAGGTGCTCTATTTTTGTTTTGGTTGTAAGCTGTATCTGGAGTCTGATATCTGGGTTTACATGTATCTGGGATCTGATATTTGGGGGTCTGATATCTGGGTTTACATGTATGTGGGTGCTTGTGTCTGTCTGGGTAATGGATATACATGTATCAGGGGGCCTGTACCAGTCTGGGTATACATGTATCTGGGGGCCTGTGTAAGTATGGGGGCCTGTGTAAGTCTGTGTATACGTGTATCTGTATTCATCAAGTGAATTTGATAATGCCCTGCAAGACTTCTCAAAGGGTCCACAAATTCTAAAGATCACTTACGTCAACTAAAACTACAGCATTAGCATCATGTCAGAATCACAGCGTTGCTCCCGATAGTAAGTAAATAAATGACTTTCAGAGTGTCAGTATTATATCTTTTGGATACAGCATCAGGTGTCTTTATTGTATGCACAACACCTGGTGGTGGGGTGTACTAGTGCGTTAACCCCTCCTGACGGGCACCACCCACCTGGCTGTCATTATTAGTACCGGCTGTGTGTTTATAGAGATAACATCACTGCTCTAAACCATGGTGACTGTGGAGACACAGGTTCAAATCCTGGCAATAGCACCTCTCCAGTAAGTGTCCTTGGGCAAGACACGTAACGGTACGTACTCTTTACCCAGGACATACTTGAAAACAAGAGAAATCTCAATGTATCCTTCCTGGTAAAATACTTTCTCCAAAAAAATATAATTTATGGGGTTAAAGATGGGTCTGTATAAGGCCTAAATTGGGATTTTAAAGTGCACCAATCGTGCCCTAAACAAATTTTATATGTGACAAATGGACAATGCCATTGCTTTGGAACAAAAATTAAAGAAAATATATAATGATTTTATGGTTGTGTGGGTTTTTTTCTTTACATGACATTTTACATGGTCATGTTTGGTATCATTAGAAAGATCAGACTCTGACCTGTCCAATGACACCTAAAGTGACTTTGTGGGGTGTAAAGAATGGAAATACAAGGGTCCAGAGGACCCCCGCTCTCCTCGCATTGGTGATACATGGAACATACAGTTGTGTTCAAAATTATTTAACCCCCACTGAAATTGAGTGTTTTGGCCAGTTTGACATTGATTTTGATCATTCAGTCATCTTGCTTACAATTAAATCAAAGAGGCACGTGTAGGTCAGACAAATATAACATAACATTTATAATGAAATAACCACAAATGTCTTTTCTGTGCTCACATCATTATCAGTTTTATTCAACCCCAAGTGACATTCAATCTTAGTACTTAGTACAACATGCTTTTACAGTTATAACAGCTTTTAAACGTGACGCATAGCTTGACACACGTGTCTTGCAGCGATCTACGGGTATCTTCGCCCATTTGTCATGGGCAAAAGCCTCCAGTTCAGTCACATTCTTAGGCTTGCGCACTGCAACTGCTTTCTTTAAGTCCCACCAGAGGTTCTCAATCGGATTTAAGTCAGGTGACTGCGATGGCCACTCCAAAATGTTCCAGCCTTTAATCTGCAACCATGCTCTAGTGGACTTGGAGGTATGCTTGGGATCATTGTCCTGTTGAAAGGTCCAACGTCTCCCAAGCCTCAGGTTTGTGACGGACTGCATCACATTGTCATCCAATATCTCCTGGTACTGAAGAGAATTCATGGTACCTTGCACACGCTGAAGCTTCCCTGTACCTGCAGAAGCAAAACAGCCCCAAAGCATGATTGACCCCCCGCCATGCTTCACAGTAGGCAAGGTGTTCTTTTCTTCATAGGCCTTGTTCTTCCTCCTCCAAACATAGCGTTGATCCATGGGCCCAAACAGTTCTAATTTTGTTTCATCAGTCCACAGAACACTATCCCAAAACTTCTGTGGTTTGTCCACATGACTTTTGGCATACTGCATTCGACTCTTCTTATTCTTTGGAGACAGCAAGGGGGTGCGCCTGGGAGTTCTGGCATGGAGGCCTTCATTACGCAGTGTGCGCCTTATTGTCTGAGCTGAAACTTCAGTACCCACATCTGACAAATCTTTTCTCAGTTCCTCAGCAGTCACACGGGGACTTTTCTCCACTCTACGCTTCAGGTAGCGCACAGCAGTCGAAGTCAGCATCTTCTTTCTGCCACGACCAGGTAGCGTTTCAACAGTGCCCTTTGCCTTGAATTTGCGAATGATGCTTCCTATGGTCTCTCTTGGTATGTTTACCATTTTTGCAATCTTCTTATAGCCATTGCCCTTCCTGTGAAGAGTAATCACCTCTTCTCTTGTCTTCCTGGACCAGTCTCTTGACTTCACCATGTTTGTAACCACACCAGTAAATGTCTAGAAGGAGCTGAGTATCACAGTCATTTTAAAGCTGCCTAATTGGTGCTTATTATGCTTTATTGCTGCTCCATGACATCCACGGGTGTTTTCAATACCTGATTGAAAACACTTGAATGAACCTCTGTTCTTCAGAGTGGTAGTCTTTAACCCCTTAGTGACCGGGCGGTTTTACACAAATCTGTCCTTTAGTGACCGCTGCTGTTTTTACGTTTCTGCGCTGTTAGGGTTTAGGTCAAATTTTCCTCTTACTCGTTTATTCAACCCACACATATTATACACCCTTTTTCCCGCCATTAAATGGACTTTCTAGAAATACCATTATTTCCATCATATCCAATAATTTACTATAAAAAAAATATGAAATATGATGAAAAAAATGGTAAAAACACACTTTTTCGTATTTTAATCCCCTAAAGCTATAACCACCAATAAAGACCCCAGCTAAATAGTTTCCAAATTTTATCCCGAGAATAGAAATACCCAATTTTTACATGTTTTTACTTTTTAACCCTTTCACTGCTGAGCCAGTTCACCTATGTGCGCTGCGCTCATTCTGACCATTTTGTGCTAATTATTTTGAGATGTCAGCCTAGGTCCTATTTAATTAAACCCCCCCCCCACACAAATTTGTTTTTAAAAAAACAAATTTTTTTATTTTATTTAATTTTTTTATTATTATTATTTTTTATTATTATTTTTTTTATTTTTGTTTTAAACCAAACCTGGTCATGTTTGGTATCATTTGAAAGGCCATGATCAGGCCTTTCAAATGATGTCAAATATGACCATCTAGCTGCCACTGATCGGGAGATAAAGGGATCCTTAGGATCCCCTTATCTCTACATGGCAGCTAGAGTGTTAACTGGCCCACTGACATCCTCACACATATGGTGAGGTTGTCAGTGGGTGGGGGGGAACTGGAGGCTAGGCTGACATCCAAGATGTCAGCCCCCCTCCAGGTTCGAATCGTGTTTTGGCGCCAATTCGCGCTAAAACGCGATCCGGCGGCGAAACGGTTAATGCTATACACCGCTGAAAAGGGGAGACTCTCCCCTTTTCAGCGGTGCAAACAGCATTTTGCTAGCTTCAATGGTTGGGGAGATAGAGGGCTCCGAAGGAGCCCCCCCTCCCCTCCATTGAATTACATGGGGGCACCTTTTGATGACGTCACCACGCAGCGTGGCGATGTCATCAGCCTCGCCTGCCCATGTAAATCACATGGGCAGGCTTCCTCCCTGCCAGATCGCCGTGGGATCCGACGAGGGAGGTGAGTATCGGGCGGGAGGGGGATTTGGCGCCGCTGACGTACCCTGTACGTCCGCGGGTCTAAGGGAGACCCGAGGACAGGACGTACAGGGTACGTCAGGGGTCATTAAGGGGTTAAGGGGTTGAATTATTGTGTCAATGAAGAATTCACAAAAGAAACATTTACTACTGTATTACAAAACCAATTGATGTCATTTTAGTTGCATATGGTTCTTTAAAATGTCCTTGTAGGATTTCATTCTGAATACAATTACAAATGTACACTAAATTCCCTAAAACCCTTTACAGCATTGGGGGTTGAATAATTTTGAACACAACTGTATGTATGGCATATTATATTCAGGGTTATTCAGAGAGCGTGAAAAGCAGGAGAATGACTGGAGAATAACTGGAGAATGGAAAATTCTAGGTCAAAATAGCCAAACCAGAAAAATTCTCCCTTTCATCTCACTTTACAAATCGGCTATTTAGACCTAGAATTTTTCATTCTCCAGTTATTCTCCAGTCATTCTCCTGCTTTTCACGCTCTCTGAATAACCCTGATTGTACTACTTGTCTACTTGTATTTCTTATTGTTCAGAAGTAGGGATGAGCTGTTCGGTTCGATCTGTTCGGAGTTCGCATCGAACATCGGCCGTTCGACAGTTCGCGAACTTCGAACATTTTCGCGTGTTCGGTTCGAGTTTGAAAAAAAAAATTTTGAAAAAAGTATAAAAAATGCTTAAAAATTACTAAAATATCTAGAAATAAAGAGACTCTTTACTGCAGAATATAATAAGCAACGGTTTATTAGATATTGAACTAAAACGGGACTATAAAATGCTGGTCTGCTTGAGCTAGTCAAACTTACCACAAGGCATTGGTGACAAGAGATTAAAACGAAAAAAAAAAAAAACTTTATGAGGCACAAAGCCAATGGTTAAGAAATGAGTACGAAGTGATCACATTGGACAAACACACAACAACAAGAATAATAAAAAGTGTTCAATTTGTTCAGGCATCTCCATATGCATAGCGTGTCTGAAAACTCAAATTTCTCATTCAAATCAGCTGGTGCTGTAATATATATTGAAGAGATGAAGTTCAGATAGCAATGGGGAGCCTAGAGAACACCTAAAAGAATAGGAGCAGAAACCCTTGGTGTAAATCTATACATACATATATAAATGTGTATATAGCCCATAATAAAATCTGCAGTGTTGTAGGACTTGTAGACCACCAGATACCCTTATGGTGTATTAACACAGCAATTGTCAAAAAAATCAGCTGTCAGAAGATGCTTAGAAATATACCGCCCATACAAGAGTTGAATGACAATTACAATGCCACAATTTATGCACCAGAGAATTCACTCAATAAGGAAAATTTTGGGGGTGCAACCGTAAAGTCCATAAAGCAATTACTTTCCCCTGAGTCCACCATAGCCAGTAGCTCCACTTTCTTCTCTCCCCACTGTAGACAAACACAGAGGGAGAGATGAGGTATGGGGGTAATGAAGGGGTCAGGAGTCATTTTGTATATACAGTGGGATATAAGGTTCCCTGTGGCGTGCGACTATGGCGCTGCGGTATACCATAGCAGCGTGTAGGTAAGCAGCCCTGAGGGCGGATTCCTGACACAAGTATGTATAATGTGTATTTAGGTGTAATCATGGTTGTATGTGTGATGAATGGGTTAACACAGATGACAGTAAACATGTCAAGTAACTCCTTGCTACACTCTGAAAATGCACTCCACACCCTCTATATTCACGATTAACCTCCAAACTCCCGGGGCCTTGTTTCTGACTTGGAAAAATACAATCACAGTCACAGCATTGCCTGCGCATACGGTATTTATTGGCATTAAACAGGTGGGTCGGGCAAGGACACATTGAAAAAACCCAGCCAGAATCTGCTTGCGCAACCTTGTTAGCACCAGGCGGCGCTAACTGTCGCATTCGGATGGGTATTGTCAGTGCATCGCACAGGTGTGCTAACCCATCATATGCCTGAATATGCGCAAACTTTATAATACGCTTGATAGTTGGCAGACGCTATCATTTTCCACGCTAATTTTTTGTTGTTGCACTCGAATTTAGCGCGACCTAGGAAATAGGGCTCTTTAAATTGGTGTGTTCTGCTTTGAAATAGTTGCATTACACAGATTAATGGCATCATGTTGTGTTATACACCTAAATAACTAAGAAAGATAAAGCGAGATATAAGCTATCAAAGTTTAGGATAAGAAACAAAAATATATATCTCTATTATTTCAATTTTGTAAAGATAATGGTTTTTGGATTATAGTGGTCAGGAATAGCAAAGCCTGCGCTCTCTTCTGCCATTAAATCGGATCATTTCCTTAAATTAGCACGCACAGTATTAACCCAATGCAGACAGTTGTGAAAATGTTTTAACAAGGACACTTACAATTCATTTCTCCCCCGTAAAACCTAATTTATCAAAGTTGCTATTGAATCCCTCCCTTCCTAGTCAGCTCTCTTTCAAATGCTAACATTTCCTACCCATAAGCCAAAACATTTGTCCTACAGCCATCAAATAAAGATAGGTGTCTGATGAGGATGATTGATTTGAAAGGTAATTTGAATAGGGGATGTTTTCCACATCCTTTTAGGGTTGCTGCAATGACAAGACTGAAGACTTCAGATGATGTATCACCAAGACAAACAGAGGGGAATACATTTAACAAGTTCCAGTGCCCTTTATCACATTTGTCTAATTACATGCAAATAATACAACTAAATCTAGCTTTGGGCTGAAAGCTTGGCGACACTATCTGCACTAATTAAATTCTACAGATTCCTCAGCAAAGAGACTTTTGGATGACCCTAAATTAAGAGATACACACAATCATTTTTATTTGTAAAAACATTAAAAGCTATACACATGGGAATAATATTTTAAAATATTATATGGTGATTATTTTTGTCATCAAAATATGGAATAATTTGCTATCTGAAATAGAAAAGCTTGTGGAAATCTATCAATATTTGTCAAGATTAGAATTCTTGAATTTTAGTTTACTACCACGGTAATGCATTTTACGCCATATCTTTGTAAAATATTTATTAAGAGATAATAATAAGACTAAATCTTACAGGGTTATTCATTGACCGGTGAATATGTGGAGAAAGGAAAGGGAATTTGAACATTTAGGCCAACATAATCACTTATTTAACGTTTTAGCCAGAAAGCAATTTGGTATCCAGGAAGCTTCTACACAACATTGTAAAAACATATTTGGTAAATTTATTTTAAAGTAAAAAGCACAGCTTGACATCAGTTGGAAGTCTTCTATTACTCAGCCGTGTTAGCCTAAACTGTAAGAAAGTTATCAATTTAATTTAAAGCAAACAAATGAATATAGAGGTTGTCTAGTACGTACCGTTGTGTCACCTACGTTCTCTGTAGTTACAAACAATGGCAAAAATTAGTGTTGATGCAACCATAGTGGATACAATGGTGAAAAACATTCTAAAAACAACACTGAAAGCTTTCACAATGGAGGAAAAATGGTGAGCTATGGTGGAGCTTTCCTAACAGAAAAGTCATTGTAGTGTCACTATAGTTGAAGTAAATCCACCATTATTTCAATTAAACAACAGTGCTTAGTAAATAGTGCAAATTCTATTTTGCAATGTTAAGGATACCACGAGGAAAGACTTCAGTTCAGATATCAGTATAACAAAACAATTTAACTGGTTTGGAACATTTTCCAAACTATTAGAAATTTGATTTGGAGCTAAAAGTATGTTTTAGGCTAATTATTACTATTATTTTAAAGAGTTAACTGATACATTATTATAAAAAAAATTCTTAGCCATATGTCAAGCAGTTACACTATGGTGTTCAAGTTACTTTACCTGGTAGGGAATTAGAATAATGGACCTTTTTGATAACAGCGATCACAATATACATGGTGATTGAATTTAAGCAGGCATGGGATAGGCATAAGGCTATCCTAAATAAAAGATAAATCCAGGTAAATATAGCCATGTAATTGGGCAGACTAGATGGGCCGAAAGGTTCTTTTCTGCCGACATTTTCTATTTTTCTATGTTTCTATGGTAACTGTATATATGATAGATTATTTCACATGGGTGCCAGGTACAAAGAAATTGTGAGCAATGATCTTTGTTTACAGGTAATCTTACCAAATCAACATAAAAGTGTGAAATCTCTGCCCATTCACTGATACAAGCCTGCATGAAAGCATTATGACCTCTTTCAAAGGCCAGCACCACCCACTGATAATCTGCTATTACCACTGTACACAATGTCATGCTGTGTCATGCTGCTTGTGGCAAAATAAGATTGATAAGGCCTCCTGGTTCTTTAAATCTCTCTTCACAACCATCTCTTTGGATAAACAACTAGCATCTGATCCATATGCAAAGCACATTTACCTTGAAGTATATGAACTGGTTGCTATTGAAACCTGCTACTGCTGTTCTCTGACAGGAAGGACGTGTAGGATTCCAGTTACACACAAAGAACAGATTTCTACCTTTGTCTTCCTCTTGGTATAATGTGTATATAGACTCAGAGAGATAAAGAGAGCCAAAACCAGTAAAAGCTAACCTTACTATCAAATGTTACCCATATACTTCTATAGTAGTCTCTGTTGTGTTTTCTAAATTACGCAACCAACCATTCTCCAATCTCCATTAAGGGAAGACAGCCATCATTTTTAGCAATTAAAACAATGCACATTCAGCATCTTACTGTGTTATTTGGCAATTTACGGAACTAGATACCAAATTTCCTAACTTTTGCAATGTGAGCAGCCATCTTTAAATCTGTTTGGATAAAAGCACCACTCATTCTCTTCTAAGGAAGACTGCACAAATAACAGATCCTCTGCATGTTCACAAAATAAAACTATGCCCTGAGCCTCCTACAGCCGTCTTTGATTCAATTGGTATTTATGGTCGTAGAAGTCTAAGGCTAGGGTCAGACGAACGCATTTTTAACGTGCGTTTAGCCGCACGAAATCACGGCCGTGCTAGCAGCAAATGACGTCCAATGCCGGGGAACATACGACGAACGGCCGCACGAAAGTTCGTCCGTGCAATGCAAGTGGCAAACGAACGCATTTTTTCGAGAACGTCAAACCGCTACTACTGACGTACAGAGTGCGCTGCGGCTGCATGATTGGGAGACGTCAGACGCTGCACACGTCCGGCCAACATAACGTCCAGACGCAAAAAGTGTTTTATTGATGATCCGTACAAAATCACGGACGAAAATGCACATCGTATGACCGCTATTGCGTATTCCGTGAAAAAATACGTCCATTCGTTCGACCTCACTTTTTCACGGACGACGCAAAAAATGCGTTCGTCTGACCCTAGCCTAAATACAGGGTTATTCAGAGAGCGTGAAAAGCAGGAGAATGACTGGAGAATGAAAAATTCTAGGTCAAAATAGCCAAACCAGAAAAATTCGCCCTTTCATCTCACTTTCCAAATCAGCTATTTTGACCTAGAATTTTTCATTCTCCAGTCATTCTCCTGCTTTTCACGCTCTCTGAATAACCCTGTATATGTTAGCCTGTCCAATGGAGCAATGGTAAGCCTGAAGTTGCATTTATAAAAGAATTAGATAAAAAAATCTTAAAGACAGATGTATAAAATATCTATTTTTCTCATTAGTAATAAAAAAATAACACATTTTGTTTAAATGTTATAGGCAGTGTTTTTTATTTCTAACAACAAAGTTCATTTGTAAACTGTATGAACCAATACTTTGGCGATATACTCCATCTTTGGTTTCTTCTGTCACATAAATAAACAATTTTCTTTAGTGACAAATGAGAGTCAGATCAAAATACTAAAACAGACTTTGTGTACTGGTTCCTAACAGGGTTATCCAAAGAGATTCGAAAAGTCACCGCACGTTCGGTGACTTTTCGTTCTCTTCAATTCGGTTCCTTTTGCCGATTGCATTTCGGTGACCCTGCGGTGTATTCAGCAAGCACCACAGGGTCCCCGAATTGCAGGGAAAAGCTGCCGTAAACCCACCGAACACTAACCGAATGCATGCTGAAAACAAGCAAAAACATCTGGATTAACCTTTGAAAAAGACGAACAGGAGCCGAACAGGAGCCGAACATGAGCCGAATCACACAGAGCCGAAGCAGCTGTGACGTAGAGGAGGCAGTGAATAAATTAGAAAAACCATTTGTATGAATCTGGGAAAAAGAAACGCTGTTTGCAAAGAAACTACTGAGCGAAAATGTCTGAAATTTTCACAGGAGGTCCAGGGAATGATAATAAAGAGGGCTGTTACAGAAAAAATAAGTAAACTGAAAAAAAATCAAAAAAAAAATCGGACTTTTAAAAAGAAAAAAAAAAAAAAAAAAAATGCTTAAACTATCCTAAAAAATCTATAAATAAAGAGACTTTTTGCTGCAGAATTTTATAATGAACGGTTTATTAGATATTGAATTAAAACAGGAATATTTTTAACATTGAAGCCTATGGGATTCTCCTGAATAAATTTGCCGAATGAAACCACCGAATGGCAGGGCATTAGGGGAACCTTTCACTGCTGGTTTGTGTTCTCTGAATAGCCGAAGCAGTGCTTCTCTATGGGGATTTCACTGCCCTCGAACAGGGACCGAACAGGCACCGTATGTGCAGGCAATTCGCCAGGATTTGGCGAATTGCCTGCTCTCTGGATAGCCGAATGGCCAGGAAAGGTAACCGAACGCTGATTTTCAGCGTTCGGTTACCTTTCTCAAGCAATTCGGATCTCTTTGGATAACCCTGTAAGAACATTCCTGACTCGCCACAGTAGGGCTTTGACTTTGTTCCCAAAAAATTTAAAAAGGAGGAATCAGGGCCGGATTAAGATCTCTATGGGTCTGGAGCTGAATATTTTGGTGGGCTTTTTTTTTGGAATTTAGTGAAATGAAAGCATATTTTAGGTTATTAGTGCAGATACGGGTATATCTAACCAGGCAGATACGGTGTGATTAATTTTTCATTCAGATTTCAATTATTTAAAGCTGTAAAATAATATTTCTCATTTTATCATCCAAACCTTTGGAGCTATATAATCTATAGGGTAATTCTTGTTAAAAAAATATAAAAAATAAGAAATTGGAACCTATTACTGCATTTTAAGGAAAAAAAAGAAATATTTCCCTTGTGTTTTGGAGGATGGTGTTTTATGAATAATATGACTATGTATAAAATACTAAACTTGCTCCCAGCATGGGAAATTAAAAGGTGAGTAATGCCAGTAGTATTTCTCATTTTATACATGACAAATGGACAATGCCATCGCTTTGGAACTAAAAATAAATAAATTTAAAAAGTTTCTTTTTGTTTTTTCTTTTACATTTTACATAGTCACGTTTGTCACCAATGCAAAAGTCAGACTCTGACCTGTCTATTGACACCTCACTTTTTTTTTTTTTTTAGAAAAGATTTTACCAGGAAGGATACATTGAGATTTCTCTAGTTTTCAAATATGTCCTGGGTGGCGAGTAGGCTTGTGCACCGATTTTTTTTTCGGTTCGATTCGGTTCGATTTTTCGGATTTTTAAACTTTTCGATTCGGCTCGTTTCGACCGATTTCGGTTTCGATTCGATTCGGTTCGGCCCGTTTTTCGGGTACATTTTGTTTTCGGAATATCGACCATTTTTCGTATTTTCGTGTCACTGTGCTCGGTTTTTGTATCGACTTTTCGTAATTTCGAAAATTTTCGTTTTTCGGAATTGCACATTTTTCGGAATATCGACCATTTTTCGTATTTTTCGTGTCATTTTGCCCGTTTTTTGTATCGGCTTTTCGTTTTTTCGAAAAATTTTCGTTTTTCCGAAAATATTCGTTTTTACAAAATTTTCGTTTTTCGGAAAATTTTCGTTTTTCGGAAAATTTTCGTTTTTCGGAAAATTTTCGTTTTTCGGAACATCTGTTCTCCTCGTTTGACACATTTTAAGTCCATTCGAAAAATCCGAAAATATTTCGTTTCGGCTCGGAAAACATTTCGGATCTGAAATTT
Organism: Leptobrachium leishanense; assembly: GCA_009667805.1. Lineage (NCBI taxonomy): Eukaryota > Metazoa > Chordata > Amphibia > Anura > Megophryidae > Leptobrachium > Leptobrachium leishanense. The sequence goes on along the minus strand of CM019067.1, from coordinate 185,958,387 downwards.
TCGGATCTAAAATTTTTCGGAAATTCGGCCGCATCCGAAAACACGAATCGGGAAATTTCGTGAAAATTCCGAAATTCCGAAACCCGAAACGCACATCCCTAGTGGCGAGTATGTACCGTTAGGTGTCTTGCCCAAGGATGCTTACTGGAGAGGTTGCTCGCTGGTATCGAACCCATGACTCCACCGACTCTCTCCATGCAGAGCAGTGATGTTACCTCTACTCCACCGCCGGTACTTGACCTTGTGCGGTACTTGACCTTGTGAGGTGTAAAGATTAGTGACGTAGGATTCCAAAGTCCCCCCCAGTGCTCTTCGCTGCAGTGCGGTGGTTAAGGTTTTTGATGGAAAAATTCGTAACAACGAATTTGCTATCACCTCCAAACTTGTTGGTGACGTGAGAAATTAAATGGTGAGTCAGTGCAGCATCATTGTTCACTTTATAATGGAAAAGTGAAAAATAGTGCCGTGTTAGAAAAAAGAAAAATATAAGAAATATTTATTTTTATTTTTAGTGTTACGGAAAACCTGGACATGTTTGGCATCGTTGGAAAGGTCATGCTCTGGCACATGACCATGTAACTGCTATGGAGTTGGAGATACAGGGGTCCAAATGCCCATCAATGCAGATAGTTATCCTTTCTCTGGGCTATTCTGGGGCATGGGCCTGGAGCTGCTGCTCCATCAGCCCCTATGTTAATCCTACCCTGGGAGGAATGAAAAGTCTTAATTTTATTCCAGGACAGGAGGCATCATGTTATTTTGCCGTAAACTCTTTATTGTCAACTTCCAGCAGCAAGCAGAGACAAAATAACGTGTATGAACCCCCCCAACATATATGGTATAGTAGATTAATCTGTCTCCTAAGCAACCAGAACCCATAAATTGTCCAGGAAGCAGTCCCAAGTCCTCTTTCTTGCTGCTTCCGGGGCAAGATAAGTGCTCGATTTTACTCTGATTCTGTTTAAATTGTATAACATAAGTTTGGTGTTATTTTTATTTATTTCTATCTTCTAACATTTTCATTCTCCCAGTTACTTATCTAATCCACATGGCGTCTGCGTTCCAGTAGTGCACGATAGCGATTATGTGTAGGACATAGGGAATTTTTTCTTCGATGGTGGGTCACATTGGCTGTCATTTTAGCCTTCACTGATCGTGCTGTTCCGAGTTCCCCCTCACAGGGTTGCCACACATAACACGGCGGTCAATGTATTTTTTCTGCTCCTGTGTCAGCCTGTTTACCTCAGGACTCTGCCTGGAAACGCCCATCGCATGCAGCTTGTATTCCCCCGTGAGACACACTGAACTTCTCCCACTCCTACTTGTGACTTATTGCGTAGGAAGAAGGTGCGCTCGCAGCTTTCAGTGTCTACTGATAACAGATCGGGACATTCTCCCAATGAGTTTCTTGAAGGCCCTTCTCTTCTCCTCATGTCCTTGGATGCCCCACCACCATTTTTAGGACTCATGCTACCCACGGTGTCTCTGCCAACCCCCTTGTCCGGAAATTCTCCACTTCATAAATCTATATCTGAAGCATGGGCAGCAGCAGTGGGCAGTGACTCTTAATCTCTGGCCCACTCCTTACAGGATATGCTGGATATCTCCGCTAACCCTTTAATACCCTCCGCTTCGGGTCTACCGGCTGCTCCAGGTCCCTCAGACCCTGGGAACCCTTCAGCTGGAGGTAAGAAAGCTTAAAAAAGAAAGCACTGTATTCTCTCCCTCTAGAGCTCATGATGGCAGGGATACCTCTGCAGTGAAACGCGAGGGACAGCCCCCACAAAAGACTCCCATCTCACCGTGCTGGAAAGCTGAGGTCCTAGAAATTGGCTAAAGCCCTCACGGTATCCACGGTATGCACAGTGGCACCAACTGATGAAGCTGTACTAGCGAAACACGTTTTGGTAAACTGTTTTGCTTTTTTACTGTTTTATTAATAAAGATTTTGCCTAATTTTACACCTATCCTGGGTCCTGGATACTTTCATTCACTGAGGAGGTGGCTGAGGCTGATAGGTGATCCAGTGCACCTTATGAAGTCACTGGCTGCCTGAACATCTGGTGTCTGATTGATGAGTGTTACATTTTGCTTGGTTTTGGCCTCGCCCCCTGGTGGTGAAGGGCCTCCATGTCTGTTTTCCCCTGTGGTGTGTCTGGCTGTGCTGGCTAGGTCTGATCTGGTGTTCTGTTTGTGATCACCTGGTCTGGGGTCACATGGCCCAATCACACAGAACCACTCCCTATATATATCCCAGCAGCACAGAGCCTGGTTGACGATTTGTGGAGTTTGATGGTGGTTGTGTCCTGTTTGCTCCTGAGTTGCTGCAAAGCATTCTAGTCTTGATTAGTCTGGTTTTGACCTCGGCTGTATTTCTGACGTTCCTTTCCTGCCTGCTCCTGGTACTCTGCACTCTGATCTGCTGCCAACCTTTGCCTGCCTGACTATTCATATATGTTTCCTGTACATTGTTTGTTTTAGTTTAGTATATTCTCAGAGACCATTACAAGGACCTCTTTAGTGCAGGATTTTTGTATATTGCGCTAACCCTCGACTGCAAATCAGTCCTGCTCTTATGCTCCTTGGCTTTGGAGAAAGAAGTCTGTATTATTGATCTGTCCTGTGTCAAATCAGTAGCTCATCTGCCTAAAGGGCTACACTCCCTGTTCCTAGCCACCACGATGGCCCAAGCGGGTGCCAACCGTTACAATGAGACACCAGCAAATGTGAGTAATATATTTTCTCCCTTTATACATTCCCTGCATATACGATATTACTCTATGTGAGTTTTGTTTACTCTTTGAGGGCCACGGAGAAGTCAAACATCTTAAGGAACCACGTAGCAAGCCCAAGAGTGCACCACAAGGGAGGCCTCAATAGGACAAAAAGCACCAACTCCACCACGTTCTCCTTGTACAGGGACATAAATACTGTTTCACTTCCCTGCCTTTCAGGCTTTCTTCGGCACCTTGGTGCTTTTCAAAGTTGCTCTGTCAAGTGATGTCTGTGTTACGGGCCTGAGGTGTGTGCCTAAACGTATACCTCAATGACATACTCCTGATGGCTCACGGTCTTGGTGCCAACCCAGATCAATGAGTTCCTTGGTTTTTTAGTGAACTCAGTGCATCAATCTCTCAGTCTGCCATGCACCACATTGAAAGACATACGATGGGAATTTTCTCGGATACCACTTCTTCCAGGTTTTGATTCATAATCTAGACTCATTGGACTTCTGTCCGCTACTATTCATGCAGTCTTTCCAGGTCCCCTTCCCTACTGAGCCCTACAGAGGCCCAGGGCACGTTCCTTGGCAGTATCCCAATCCTACGACACTCCGGTCCGGTTGGATGAGGAATCGCGACAGGAAATTCAATGGTGGTTGGATAACCTGGAGGCTTGGCCCCGGATGTGATCATGGAATCCGATGCAAGCAATTACAGTTGAGGAGCTAGTTGTGGCAATGTGTCTACAGGCAGATGATGGGCACCAACAGAAACCTGCCTTCAGATAAACTGCCTGGACCTTCTCGCAGGCTCATTCGCCATTCAAAGCTTCTCTAAAGCATAGAAACATTTCCGATGTTCGGTACATAAACCACTAAGGAGGGGCAAGATCCAGGCCCCTGGCAATAGTGGCAAAAGGTCTATGTGTGTATTGTCTGGAGAGTCACATCTCAATACAGGCAGAATACCTGCCAGGCTCGAGGAATGCAATAGCGGATTGGTACTCACATTTTCTGAGGGTCAGCAGCGACTGGCATCTGGATCTCAGGATCTTCTCCAGCTTATCCGACCTTTGGGGTCCATTCTCGACAGACTTGCTCACCTCACGTCTCAATACTCAATTGCCCCAGTTCTTCAGCTGGTGCCCAGACCTGGCAGCTCTAGTGACGGAAGTGATGTTACAAGATTAGTCCATCGGTCACCAGACTCACCACTAGGCCTTGCCTCCATTCTCTCTGATTGGCAGAGTGCTACATGAAGTTTGACGAAGCAGAGCTTCTGTGGTGCTGGTGACCCCAATGCCTACCCAGATTGTTGCTGTCCTATCCATTCCTGTTGGTGGGCTAACCTTATCCATTGATATTGGATGGCAAGCTCCCCCTCATAGCATAGTTGATCTTCGTACTACACTCTGAATTTTTGGATAGAGCTGGACACCTCTTCAAGGCTGCACACACTCCAGGCACCGTCAAGGCTTACAGATACACCTGGCCAGTTTGGACTGGTTGGTGCGTGGGATGGAATGTGGGCTTGTTTTCTGCAGATGTAACGGACTTCCTTAAATTTATGGCAGATGAGTTTGATGCAGGGAAGGCGAATCGGATGCTCACTTTGTACAGGTCTGCAATCTCCACGGGTCATGGTGTCCCAATTAGGAAACGTCCTGTAGTATGACGTCTGCTTCAGGGTATCCGTCTGTCACAACCCCCACAACCGTATTATTCCTCAACATGAAATGCTAATTGGGTCTTTTCACTGTTTCTCCGTTTGCCGGATAATGAAATCCTTCCCCTGCCGGATTTGTTTGCAAAGCTGGCCATGTTACTATGTCTTATATCCTGCCATTGGGTCTCTGACGTTCAGGCGTTAGATGTACATGCATGATCCTATTGTCCCGGTGGGGTCCATTTTGAAATTTTTCGTAGGACCAAGACGTTGTCTAAGGAGGTGTTTATCCTGCTTTGTTCTTGGGCCGTAACAGTTGCGTTGCTAGAACAGTTTGACCCAAGCTGTATTATAGAGATGTAGTAGCTCTTTTTGGCCAGCAGATGGCACCTGTCAGATATGTATGAAAATGTGCTTTTCAGATTTCCGAGCACATTTTCAATGTATGGCTGTTGCATAGTGGTTTTCTATAAAGCCACTATGTCCTGACGTTTGTTTCATGTAAAATCACTTGTTAGAGAAGGGGTTAAAGACATTGGAAAGTTTTCCTGGAATATGTTTGTAAAATTAGGAATGGTACAGATAATGTTGAGTGTGACAAAAGTGAAAATCTTTTAACCCTAATTGTTAAGATTGCCAAAAAAACAACAATTTGAGAGAATATCACTTTATTTGATATTTAGCCCACATGATACTGAATTCTACGTGGGATCATTTTATTTTGTTTGCAAGTGAATAAGAACAATCTGGTCTCTGTTACGTATCCTGTCAATGTCAACAATGATTTGACTGACCCAAATAGTTATGATTTCTAATGTTTACTGTTAACATTTTTCTACACATAAAATTAAAATGTACATTAGTTGACATTAGAAAATTTAAATGGACCTGATTATAATTTTGATAATTTTCACAAAAACTGTTTAAGTATGATTTAGTATGAAAGACATAAGAATAAATTATTTATATTTTACAATGATGTTGCCACTTCAAATGTCAACATAAAGTAAGTCAAGACAATGGACAGATTTCACAAACCTTGCAGCAAAATGAATTGCAAACTTGCAGGAAGAGACACAGATGCACAAACATAAAAAACATGTACACGTTAACCGCCAGGAACACAAACAATGCTAGAAATTAAAACAAATGGGAAGATCAGCCTAAACACTAGACAGCAGATGCATACAATGAGCATGCACAAAAAAATGCAGCACACAAGTCAATACACTGAATATAACACTTTACAGTCACTCGTTATAATTACTTTAAACATTTGTCTTTTTTATGTCCATCAACAGCTGATCGTCAATCTTAGAGATGGACAACATAGTCTGTCAATACTTGATGAAATGTAAGTGCGTTTTAGAACTCAGTGGTTAACCCTTTCTTATGCTGTTAAATCTGAACTGGTCTTAGGGAAAAGATATTTTTGTGCTAAAGGGAAAAAAATAACATTCTTGCGTAAAGACTACATTGAGGGAGGAGAATGGTACCCAGTCCTACTAATAGAGGTTCAAAAAAGGCAACCAAATGTATGTCTGCTTATTTAAAACAAGTTGTAATTGCCACATTTGAAATAATTTCAACAACAACATAAGTAATAAGGAAATAAATACTGTCTTGACTACAAAATAGTAATCGGATTTCTCATGACAAAAATTTTACCATACCAATTTACTAGTATCCCAAAATTGTTTGTCATAAGATTGTGCTAAAAACAAGCTGAAAGGGACCTATTCCATTAGTACTGTTACATGTAATGGTTCTTATAAATGGTAAGAGCTGAACTGATAAATATTAACTGCCACCTCGCTATTCCAAGCTGTGCTGCAACTTTTTTGTGGCTCAGCTTGACCTGGAAATTATTATATTGTGTATAGGATGGGGAAATGTTAAGAAAACTACCGCAACATCTCCATAGGCGTGCGCAGCCTATAGTATTAGGGTGTGCACCCAAAAGTTCAAACACACACACACACATATACATTACAAATATATATATATATATATACACATATTCACGCACACTTATGCAAACATACACAGACACACACTCACGCATTCAGCCAAAATATATCATTACTATAGGGGTCATTCACAGAGCGCCGAAATGTCGCCAACTGTTGTTCCCCGCACTTCGGGGAATCAAATTTCCCCACCCTGCGGTGAATTCACCATTCACCGCAGGGCCCCCAAAGTGCAGGGAATCAGCCACTCGCAACAGGAACCAGGACGCTGTGATCGGCTGGAGGTGACTGCGAGAGGACAGCGAGGGAGTGCAGGGACAGGTATGTAACAGCCCAGGTGTGGCTCGGGGTTACTGCTTTCAGCATTGAAATTTAACCCTGAGCCACACTTGGGAAAACCGCCAGGGGGCTGAATAAATGCACCGATTTTGATATATAAAAATATGTCAAAATTGGACCACCAGGGAGGTTAACCTCTTGCTGCTAAGCACCAATATTTAGTCTCCTACCTGTATCTCACAATGCTTTATTCACTATTCTTACTTTGTGCAGTGCAGGCAGAAGATATTGCGGTGATTCTAGGAGTAATACCAGCCTTTTGGGTGCAGGACAAGGGGGCAACGCCGGGCTGAGACAAGGACACAGGTGCTGAATTTTACACACAGCAGCCTGTTTAAAGACAAATACATGCATTTACACACACAGCCATACAGTGCAGTGTGTATGAGCGTATCATAGAATCCACAGCAATAAAACCCCAGCCATATGCAGTGTGTATGATCGTATCACAGAATCCACAGCAATAAAACCCCCAGCCATGTGTGGTGTGTATGAGCGTATCACAGAAACCACTGCAATAAAACTCCCAGAAATGTGCAGTGTGTATGAGTGTATCACAGGATCCACAGCAATAAAACCCCCAGCCATGTGCGGTGTGTATGAGCATATCATAGAATCTACCGCAATAAAACCCCAGCCATGTGTGGTGTGTATGAGCATATCACAGAATCCACAGCAATAAAACTCACAGTAAGGTGCAGCGTATATGAGCATTTCAAAGAATCCACAGCAATAAAACCCCCAGTAATGTGCGATGTGTATGAGCGTATCACAGAATCCACAGCAAGAAAACCCCCAGTAAAGTGCGGTGTGTATTAGCGTATCACAGAATCTACAGCAATAAAAGCCCAGTAATGTGCAGTGTTTATGAGCCTATCACAGAATCCACAGCATTAAAACCCCCAGTAATAGGCTCATACACATTGCACATTACTATGAGTTTTATTGCTGTGGATTCTGTGATACGCTCATACACACTGCACATTACTGGGGTTTTTATTGCTGTGGATTCTGTGATACGCTCATACACACCGCACTCTGCTGGGGGTTTTATTCCTGTGGATTCTGTGATATGGTCATACACACACCGCACATTACTGGGGTTTTATTGCTGTGGATTCTGTGATACGCTCATACACACCGCACTTTGCTGGGGGTTTAATTGCTGTGGATACTGTGATTCGCTCATACACATTGCACTTTGCTGGGGGTTTTATTGCTTTGGTTTCTGTGATACGCTCATACACACCGCACATTGCTGGGGGTTTTATTGCTGTGGATTCTGTGATATGCTCATACACACCGCACTTTGCTGGGGGTTTTATTGCTGTGGATTCTGATAGGCTCATACACACTGCACATCACAGAATCCACAGCAATAAAACCCCCAGTAATGTGCCCAGTGTATCAAAGCCCATAGCAATAAAACCCACAGTAATGTGCCCAGTGTATATGTGTACCACAAAGTCCACAGCAATAAAACCCCAGTAATGTGCCCAGTGCATAAATATTTTAAATACAAAAGTTTCCCCCTCTCCTGCTTACCTTTCTTTTTGCAGGGAGGGGGCTGTGTATTGCGGGTCTAGAAGGGGGGGTCGAGGAGGGGGAACCCGACTGGCTGCATCCCATGGATAGCCGCCGGAACCCTTCAAACCACCGCAGGCCTGGCGGCACCCTCTGTTTCCCTGGTGGTCCGGTGGCTGTGGGGTGCTGCATTGTGATCTGTGCTTCGCACACAGACCACGTTCCACAGTGAGTGACTGGACGCCAGAGCCGGCGGTCATAGGTGACCTGTCACCTGACCGCAGGTGCTCTGTGAGCACCGGCGGTCAGGTGACAGGTCTTCATCGATCGCCGGCACTGGCATCCAGTCACTCACTGTGGGACGTGCTCTGCGGTCTGTGCGCGAAGCACTGATCGCAATGCAGCACCCCACAGCCACCGGACCACCAGGGAAACAGAGGCTGCCGCCAGGCCTACGGAAATGGAGGGTCTCGGCGGCTATCCATGGAATGCAGCCAGCCAGGACCCAGAGTGTTCCGGGGCCTGTGGGCTGTGCCGGCGTCCCAGCATTAGGGTGTGCCCAGGCACACCCGGCACACCCCATGCGCACGCCTACGAACATCTCTTAGCACTACATAAAAAGTAATTTAAAAATCCTTACTTCTTATCTCTTGAAGAACAAGAGGGTACAATCCATTGCCTTCTCTTGTTGTAAAATTAAGTGTACGAAGAACAAATAGTTCTCTGGTGGCCTCCCACTGTAAAGTATTATCCTGCAAGATAGCTTAACGTACCAGTGGTTGAGAGCAACGCCGCTGCAGGTATTCATAAAATGTATGAAGCCATTACAAGCCCAGACACCAAGATAGAGACTGGCTCGTAAATCAAACAAGACTTAGGAAGCCACAAAGGCAACAACTCACACTGGATTCCAGTCTTTGCAGCTTCAAAATCCCAGCCGATTCGGCCAAGATTTTTTTTATAAGATCTAGTCATCCAACACCCAAGCATTTAGTGAGATGAGGGAAACTGTCATCACAAAATCATGATAATGTTTATAAGGAATTTTATATACATATGAAACAATAGAATTCCAAAAATTATATATTTTTAAAAAGGAACACCGAAGTCCTTCACATTTACCAACATTATTCCATACAGAAGTGCTCTTGATATCATAGTTATAAATTCATTATTAGTTCAGAGTCACAAAAAAATCATGTTAGCAAATAAATCCTGCTGTAAAATCATAATATACAATATATTTGTCACGGATACCGTATAACCCAGTATGCAGACAAAACCCAGTAAAGCGATGAAACCCCTAATCTGACCAGCTGGTCCTTACAATGGTCAGTACTTTTTCTGAATAAAGAACAAGAACAATGAAAATACTTAGAAGTGCTGAAACCACAGGGATAAGAGAAAGATCGCAGTACAAATACAAGTCGGAGGTCGGTACACAGAATCATTACAACAAATATCCATAAAGGGAGTATAGAGCAAAGCCAAAATCCAGATACTAAAGCCATGGTCAGAACACAGAATCAGTGTAATCTAAACAGGGACAAAAGCAGAAATCAGAACCGAGAATACTTAGCCGGGGTCAAAACTAAAGGATCACGGCATATACAGGAATGCGCTGAGAGGTATACAGAAAACTACGACTGGGCTAAGAGCTCTGTCAGTTACTTATATTTAAATGCCTCCTACCTCTATGATCAGGTGCAGAAGGCCCAAAGGATATGTATCCAGTACTGCACCCTCTCTGCCCAGGAGGCCTAACTGTGGCATGAGGAGATCCAGCACCCCCAGCAGGCATGACAATATTATAGTCCCACCATACTTGCCAGGGGTATTACAACATCTTATACCTCTTTATCTTACTTATAGAAAGTTACTAGTGACTCTGAATACATAAAAACTCCTTTGAGTGTATCTGCATTGATTTTAGAGAGTTACATATACAGTTGCAAGAAAAAGTATGTGAACCCTTTGGGATTACGTGGAGTTTTGCATGAATTGGTCATAAAATGTGCTCTGATCTTCATCTAAGTCACAACAATTTGAAAAACACAGTCTGCTTAAAATAATACAACACAAACATTATATGTTTTCATGTGTTTATTGAACATAATATGTAAACATTTACAGTGCAGGGTGGAAAAAGTATGTGAACCCCTAGCCTAATGACTTCTCCAAGAGCTAATTGGAGCCAGGAGTGAGCCAACCTTGAGTCCAATCAGTGTGATATTATTGGATGTGTTGCTGAAAGCTGTCTTGCCCTTTAAAAACACACTCCAGTTTTGGGTTTATTGGTTTCAAGAAGCACTGCCTGATGTGAACCATGCCTCGCAGAAAAGAGCTCTCAGAAGACCTACGATCAAGAATTGTTGACTTGCATGAAGCCGGAAAGGATTACAAAAGTATCTCCAAAAGCTTTGATGTTCATGTGTCCACGGTAAGACAGACTGTCTACAAATGGAGAAAGTTCAGCACTGTTGCTACTCTCCCTAGGCGTGGTCGTCCTGTAAAGATGACTAAGAGCACAACGCAGAATGCTTAATGAGGTTAAGAAGAATCCTAGAGTGTCAGCTAAAGACTTACAGAAATCTCTGGCACATGCTAACATTTTTGTTGACACATCTATAATAAGGAAAACATTAAACAAGTATGGAGTACATGGGAGGACACCACGGAGGAAGCCATTGCTGTCCAAAAAGAATATTGCTGCACGTTTGAAGTTTGCAAAAGAGCACCTGGATGTTCCACAGCACTACTGGCAAAATATTCTGTGGACAGATGAAACTGAGCTATTTTGAGCTTTTTCACAGGACTTACACTCCAGAACTAAGGGGGTTAACCATTTCCTTTCCGCCGTGTGTTTTTCCCGCGTTACGAATTCCTGTCATTCAAATACCGTATATGTGTATTATATGCTTCTTTATTGGGATCAGTAAAGTATATAATATAGAAAAATCCACAACAGTGCTGGTGTATAGTGATTTCCTAGTGCAGTGAGACTATCCCGAGGTTTATTCAGCGGCTCCTCCGGGGGTGAGCGCTACACTCTTTTGCCTGTATAGGTTATGTGTATCTGTTGAATGTGCCACCCTGATTGGAGGAGGCACTCAAAATAAAAATAACAAATAAATAAAATAATAAAATATATATTTATTTGTAATGCAGCACTATTGTTCTCTTTATAATTACAATGAACAGTGTTGCTGCACTAACTCACCTTCTCATTTCCCACACCACCAGAAAGTGTGGAGTGGCACAGCACGTTTTTTCACAGACAACCTAAGCTGCAGCACTGCAGTGGGGAGAATCAGGGGGACTTTGGAACCATGCATCTCTCATTTTTACACCACAGAAGGTCAAGGGAGGTGTCTTTGGAAAGGCCAGAGACTGGCCTTTCCAATGACCATGCAATGTGTAAAAATAAAAATTTGAAAAAATAATCAGGGTTATTCAAAGAGATTCGAAAAGTCACCGCACGTTCGGTGACTTTTCATTCTCTTCAATTCGGTTCCTTTTGGCGATCCCATTTCGGTGACCCTGCGGTGTATTCAGCAAGCACCACAGGGTCCCCGAATTGCAGGGAAAAGCTACCGCAAACCCGACGAAAACTAACCGCAAAACCCAGCGAATGCACGCCGAAAACCCTCAAAAACATCTGGATTAACACATCGAAAAACCCGAGCAGGAGCCGATCACAGGCATCGAAGCAGCAGAGACCGCAGATGAGGCAGTGAATAAATTAGCAAAATAGTTTGTGTGAATGTGTGAAAATAAAACGCTGTTTGCAAAGAAACTACTGAGCGAAAATGTCTGAAATTTACACAGGAGGTCCAGGGAATGATAATAAAAAGGGCTGTTACAGAAAAAATAAGTAAACTTAAAATAAAAATTAAAAAAAAATGCTTAAAATATCCTAAAAAATCTATAAATAAAGAGACTCTTTACTGCAGAATTTTATAATGAACGGTTTATTAGATATTGAATTAAAACCGGAATATTTTTGACATTGAAGTCTATAGGATTCTCCTGAAAAAACTTGACGAATTAAACCACCGAATGGCAGGGCATTAGGGGAACCTTTCACTGCTGGTTTGTGTTCTCTGAATAGCCGAAGCAGTGCTTTTTTATGGGGATTTCAGTGCCCTCGAACAGGCACCGAACAGGCACCGTATGTTCAGGCAATTCGCCAGGATTTGGCGAATTGCCTGCTCTCTGGATAGCCGAATGGCCAGGAAAGGTAACCGAACGCTGATTTTCAGCGTTCGGTTACCTTTCTCAAGCAATTCGGAGCTCTTTGAATAACCCTGAATGAAATGCAAAATTTTCTTTTTTCTCTTTTTGTAGGCAGTGGCATTATGTACTATTACATATAAAGCAAACATGGCTACTGCACTACCTCACCTTCTCATTTCCCATGCCAGGGGCAAATGTGAAGGTGACGGTGAAAAGAGTTTTTAAACATTGCTTCATCTAAAACACAAGCTGTGCTTTGAGGAGAGAGGGGTTTCTTTGGACCCCTGTATCTCCATTATTTACACCCCATGAGTTTCAGTTACATGTCATTGGACAGATCAGAGTCTGGTCTCCAAGTCACGTCTTGGAAAAGACCATTGGCCGCAGTCGCAATTTGATGCCCAGAATTCTGGTTTCTCCAGGCCGAAATGTAGCACTATTTCCATAGCTAGAAATTTTGGGCTAGACTTAGAAGTTAGCATTAGGTTGCTATTTGTTCTTGTTTTTGGGTAAAACATTCTGGTGCTTTTTTGCTTCATTTTAAGGCAACAGATTTTAAAATGTTAATTATTTTTTGTTCCCGAAAACAAAAAAATTAAAAAGTATTTTTGGCACTTTTTTTGGGAGGGGGGCACTCCAGAATTCTGTGGCAACAGGCTCCTGAGATGTAAATCCATCCCTGTCAGGAGGCATATCCTGGAGAGCATGATCACTTTGTGCTGCGGATGCAACCCCCCTTCCACTCTTATTGTCTCCCCAATCGGTGCAGGATCCCTATACCTCATATGTTAACATCTCTGTGAAAAGGAATCTATTCAATGGCAATTATGAATATGCTTTTTGACTATGTACTTCACATTGAATTATTACACACTGAGTATCAATACCTTATGGAAACGGTGCCCACTAGGGACTCATATGTGTACTTGATTTTTCCTAGATTTCTAATGTCACCAAAGATCACAGATCATACCCAGTTATCCCTGCTCCCTAACCCTCCTATCCCACTCTCTTTTTCCTCCCCATTTCTGTCTGTTTTATTGTCCTTTTCCATTGGTTTACATGTATTTTCCATGACTGTTTTTGATATGAAAGGAAACTTTGTATATGTATTTTCATTTTCTCTATATTGGCTGTATGTTGTACCAAATAAATACAGTTACACAAAGTACTGATGTCAATAAGCTAGATTCATTATTTATCTCTGGTGGCCCAAGAATCAAGCTGTGAGTTCTCCCAATGCTGAAAAGGAAATAATATTCTCGGCATTATAACAATAGGCACTCAAACTCTTGTGTTTTTTGAGCTTTGTTATTCTGTTCTTCCATTTTTTTTGGCATCATTGTGCATTTTTTTCTTTATCTCTAACATGATTATTACATTGTCCCATCCCGCACCCCCATTGTGCGTTTGTCCTATTACTCTCCAAGAATTGGCTCATGGAGCCAAAATACTTGACTTTTAAGTGGGCCTATTTTGGGGTATTGACCTGGTGGTTTTCTTATATAACATTATATGACAGTTCTAGGATCAATGATGGATAAGGACTAATAGAATTGTTCTCTTATCATCTTATCATAAGTATTTGCTAAAATCTATATTTAAGTGGATTTTGTCTAAAGTTCCTAACAACTGGATCATATTATACAGTACATATGCTAATGGGGAAAATGTAAATGAGGGTTTGCTGAAAGGCCGAGTCCAGGTTGTTGAAGAACTACAGTACCTACAGTTGTGTTCAAAATTATTCAACCCCCACTGAAATTGAGTGTTTTGCCCAGTTTGACATTGATTTTGATCATTCAGTCATCTTGCTTACAATTAAATCAAAGAGGCACGTGTAGGTCAGACAAATATAACATAACATTTATAATGAAATAACCACAAATGTCTTTTCTGTGCTCACATCATTATCAGTTTTATTCAACCCCCAAGTGACATTCAATCTTAGTACTTAGTACAACATCCTTTTACAGTTATAACAGCTTTTAAACGTGAAGCATAGCTTGACACAAGTGTCTTGCAGCGATCTACGGGTATCTTCGCCCATTCGTCATGGGCAAAAGCATCCAGTTCAGTCACATTCTTAGGCTTGCGCACTGCAACTGCTTTCTTTAAGTCCCACCAGAGGTTCTCAATCTGATTTAAGTCTGGTGACTGCGATGGCCACTCCAAAATGTTCCAGCCTTTAATCTGCAACCATGCTCTAGTGGACTTGGAGGTATGCTTGGGATCATTGTCCTGTTGAAAGGTCCAACGTCTCCCAAGCCTCAGGTTTGTGACGGACTGCATCACAATGTCATCCAATATCTCCTGGTACTGAAGAGAATTCATGGTACCTTGCACACGCTGAAGCTTCCCTGTACCTGCAGAAGCAAAACAGCCCCAAAGCATGATTGACCCCCCGCCATGCTTCACAGTAGGCAAGGGGTTCTTTTCTTCATAGGCCTTGTTCTTCCTCCTCCAAACATAGTGTTGATCCATGGGCCCAAACAGTTCTAATTTTGTTTCATCAGTCCACAGAACACTATCCCAAAATTTCTGTGGTTTGTCCACATGACTTTTGGCATACTGCAGTCGACTCTTCTTATTCTTTGGAGACAGCAAGGGGGAGCGCCTGGGAGTTCTGGCATGGAGGCCTTCATTACGCAGTGTGCGCCGTATTGTCTGAGCTGAAACTTCAGTACCCACATCTGACAAATCTTTTCTCAGTTCCTCAGCAGTCACACGGGGACTTTTCTCCACTCTACGCTTCAGGTAGCGCACAGCAGTCGAAGTCAGCATCTTCTTTCTGCCACGACCAGGTAGCGTTTCAACAGTGCCCTTTGCCTTGAATTTGCGAATGATGCTTCCTATGGTCTCTCTTGGTATGTTTAACATCTTTGCAATCTTCTTATAGCCATTGCCCTTCCTGTGAAGAGTAATCACCTCTTCTCTTGTCTTCCTGGACCATTCTCTTGACTTCACCATGTTTGTAACCACACCAGTAAATGTCTAGAAGGAGCTGAGTTTCACAGTCATTTTAAAGCTCCCTAATTGGTGCTTATTATGCTTTATTGCTGCTCCGTGACATCCACAGGTGTTTTCAATACCTGACTGAAAACACTTGAATGAACCTCTGTTCTTCAGAGTGGTAGTCTTTAAGGGGTTGAATAATTGTGTCAATGAAGAATTCACAAAAGAAACATTTACTACTGTATTACAAAACCAATTGATGTCATTTTAGTTGCATATGGTTCTTTAAAAAGTCCTTGTAGGATTTCATTCTGAATACAATTACAAATGTACACTAAATTCCCTAAAACCCTTTACAGCATTGGGGGTTGAATAATTTTGAACACAACTGTAAGATACACAAGGCTAGCAAAACATCAAATAGTTCTAAAATGAATGCGGATGTCTATCGCAGCTCCGATTCACTCAAAATGACCTAATATCACTGCTAAGCATAAAATGCTACCAGGTTTGTTAGATGTGAATATATATATTTTAAAACAAATATGAAAAAAAAATCTAATGACGAAAAGTAGACTGTCTTTCTTACTGTTTGGCATTGATAGGCACCATTTAATATTAAAATTATGTTAAATATATTCCTTCTGATGCTCAAGTTGAAAATATAGTATTTTAAAACTGCTGTTAATCCCAGCACATGTGATTATAACATGCAGAGTTTCTCACTTTTTGAAGACCATGAAGGATTTTTTCCCCTCCTATTCACAAGATCACCTCCGAAAATGTCTCTTTTGATCTTTCTTCGCCTTTTTTTTTTGGTTGATATCCTCATTGTAAAACTAATCCCACACTTAAAGCGTTCCCAATGTTTCTTCAAATAGTCAGATTTAAATTTCCCTTAATCTAGCTCGTCACGTGAACTCGCTCGTTCTGTACTACATTAAAAAGGCATTTTGTTTCATAAAATAAATCAGCGAAACTAAAATACGTAAATGATGTAAGTGGAGAGGTATATTTAAAAATTGTATGAATATTTAGCATCATAAAAAAGCAAAACATTTGAAATCATGTTTCTTTTTTTTTCTCTCTTTTTCTAAATGCCATCCCAATTAAATAATCGTCCGTTTCTAAAAGTGCTTTTTTGCACATGCATAAGATGCCTTATTCAAATGAAGGGGAAGACCTTTCACATACATGAGGCTATAATAGAGAGCTTAGCATAACTTCTACCTGATTTTCAATGCAAATGGCAGAAGAGAAGTTAGTGTGCTGATACAGATTATGGTTTATCCTCCTCACACACCACAGAATTTTCCACGCTCTGGAAATATTTTGCTTATCAGTGAGTAGCAATGATCAACACCTCACACCCAGAATTCCAGAGAGACTAGGAAAGTGTGATCATCAATATTCAGATAGTCAGATTCTCATGGTTCCAGACTATTAATTTCCTTCTAACTGATCCGTTACCATACAGTTCCTCATAACTACAAAATGCTTTTTTTTTTTACTAGAATGGTGTCAAACATCAAATAGACTAATTAAAAAATCATCTTGCCCAAAGCCATTTCGACTCGCAGTATAGAAGGTGTATTATGCTGTATTATTGATGTTTAACATTCAAATTGATGGAGTAAACTTTTTAAACCATATATTGATTCCTTTCTACCGTTTTCTTCACGGGTAAAATTAGTTTACAGTCTGCACACCAACAGGAATCTCTAATTTTAGATATTTCACACATTTGTTTGCTGGATCACATTCACATCTTTTGCATATATTGGGAATTCATTTTCACCACATTGAAGTCACAGTATATACGCAAGCAAAAGCAATAATATTATTGTCTGGTTTGGAAATTGTAGCTACTTAGAATAATTTTTGAAAGAAGTATACTTACGCTTTCTATTTCCCTACAAATTGTTTCTTAGGACTAGCAGAACCACAAATTTCACTTTCTTGTTATTTTTTTCATTGGTCACAGAACAAAAATGTACCCTCACAACAAATGTTCTATTCCACTGCCCTGTTGCTGTTGGGTGAAAGTAAAATGTCTATGAGTCATGGGATTCAAAAGATCTATATATAAAATGTATACCATTTTTATATCCAGAGACGCTCTAGTAACCCTCCACCAAAAATGGATAAATGGATTATATATCTGAATTAACCAGTGGATTCCACCACACCTCTTGATAATCCCAATCACGTCCCGTTTCCCTCATCCAGAGTCTGATTTCCAAAGTCGGGATTCTTAAAACAACCAAGAATTTTTATTTGTTGGACACAGTGTGATTGTGTAATTAATTTGTTCCATGTCATCCATTCGGTGGCGTATGAAATAGAGAGTAAAAATATACATATGATTTGTATATTTATACAAGTGTGTGTATGCAGCCAGCTAACTGAAAGGCTGGGTTATGTCCAGTCAACTTGTTTGTATAGTTACAAAGTTCATAGTGTCCCAGGATCCATAGCCTTATTAGAATAATGGGTAAAGGAACCAGAAAACAACAATTTCCCAGACCAGAGCTAAGCAAAATATCACAGAATTAAATGGTCATTGATAGTTTCCACCTTTTTCCATTGTATGGCTCCTATGTATCTACCACCTCTGTCACTCACTTTAAAATGATGGACGATTCGCTATCATTATCTCTGAATTTTATTTATTTATTTTTATTTATAAAAGGATTTTACGGGGGGCGTGGCTTGGCCGTCGTTTAAGATGGCCGCTTAGTGACTGAGCCCCGCTACACCCGCTCTGTAAACCGCAAATATCCTCTCCCCCCGGGACTCTGGCACTCACCGCTGGACGCAGCAAGGGACACAGAACATGCCCGGAACCGCCAAATTGGCAAAATCTAAAGAAGCGGCCGTTGCACCGCTGTTTACTCCGCGACGGTCCGCAGCTCTCCAAGATGGCGGCCGCTCGAAATCGCGGCCTACCTCCGCTATCGGTTCTGGAGATGAGGATGGAGGGGAATCGGATTCCGGGGTAAGCAGAGCAGACGCCGCTACCATATTGAGTCAGATGGCTGAGATGAGATCTTTCCTGGCTGGTGAAATGGATCGTAATACGAAGGCTTTACAATCTGACATTCTGGCCTTGGGACAACGTACCTCGGATCTAGAGGATCGCACAGATGAACTCTCAGGGGCCTATAACTCTCTTATTGATCACTCTAACGCTATGTCTCATAAAGTTGATTATTTGGAAGCGCAATTGGAGGATCTGACCAATAGGTCCCGGAGGAATAACTTGAGGATCCGTGGTTTGCCTGAACGGGCAGAGGATGACCCCCTGGGGGATTTTATTGTCGCCATGCTTCGACCGCTGGCTCCAGAGCTCCCAGACCACGCTTGGGAACTTGATCGCGCCCACAGAGCTCTACGTGCCCGCAGCACTGCCGACGAACGCCCTCGTGATATCATTGTCCGCTTTCTACACTTTTCCACAAAAGAACTTATTCTCAGGAAAAACCGTACTAAGCCGATATTATATGATGGGACTCCCCTGCAGCTTTTTCAGGATATTTCTCCTGACACCCTTCGTCGAAGACGGTTGTGGAAGCCTGTCGCCGATCTACTTCGTTCCCATAACATTGCATTTGCATGGGGCCATCCTTTCAAGATCCTGGCATTCCGCAACAAGAAGACGTATGTCCTGCTCCCGCACTCGGATCTCACTAAGTTCTTCCGGGCCTTGGATATCCAACCCCCGGAGGATTTCACATCACCTGAAGGTCCTACACCTCCGCTCCCGCGTCTTTCCAGGGAATGGATTACAGTAAGCCGCCCTCATCGTTGACTTTTTGGTCCCGATTTGGGATAAATCATTTGTTACCAATGAGATTTGGGCTTCCCGGTTCCTTTGCTACGGATTTTTATGGCCCTTCACTGGACTGCCACGAGTTCTCCTTTTATTTGGAAGCTGTTGGTTATTTCACGAAAGCTACTTTGACCGGAACGTATTTTTCTTGTTTTCCATTCCTACCGTTTCGCAAATGGTTATGCTCCTACTACCGCTTGCTCCGGCCTTCCCGGGGGCCAGTTTTTTCCTTGTGGGTGGGGGCTCCTCACTGGGCCTTTTTTGATCTGCACGGCCGTGAGGGTTTTCTCCCTCTCTCCCCCACAGGTCCCGGCTATGGGTAAGTCCGGGCTTTTTGGACTTTGTTTTTTCTCTTTTGTCTTTTATGTCTGTTATATATTTTTTGACTATGTCTTTTTCTCCTTTTTTTTTGTTTTTTCCTTCCATCGCACAAGCATCCGGTTCTCGTTGCCGGACGGGACTATCGGGACAATGGATAATCTTTTCCTCGGGGCCTTTATTGCTACTGGGGACAGTGCTTGGGTACTGGGCATACTGCTACTTGTACGAGGTGCTCTGTTGCGCTTCTCATGGCACTGAAACTAACCTCTCTTAATGTCAAAGGCCTAAACTCCCCTACAAAGCAGAGACTACTCTTCCGCACACTCAAATCTGATAAAATTGATATTGCGTTCCTCCAGGAAACTCATCTCACTAAATCTGCTAAAATTGCGTTAACTGATCACGTCTATACAAGGGCGTATGTTTCTGGTGCCTTGAGCAAGCGCAATGGAGTTGCCATTTTGATTCGGAAAACGTGTCCATTTCAACTACTATCGCAAAAAATTGATGATGAGGGTCGATACGTATTGCTTACCGGTACCTTATATTCTATGACCTACCACTTCTTGAATATCTATGCTCCTACTACCCCCTCCGTTGATTTCTGGGACTCCATATGCACCTTAGTATCGTCCCTTCCTAGAGGGGCAGTGATATTAGGTGGTGATATGAATGCAGTTGCGTGCCCAGCGGTGGATCGCAGTGACCGTCAGGCTCCCACAGGTACACCGATCCTAGGTAGACAAGACAAGTTATTTGCCCGTTTTTTACACCAAGTAGGGCTCATTGATGTATGGC
Organism: Leptobrachium leishanense; assembly: GCA_009667805.1. Classification (NCBI taxonomy): domain Eukaryota; kingdom Metazoa; phylum Chordata; class Amphibia; order Anura; family Megophryidae; genus Leptobrachium; species Leptobrachium leishanense. Next base: position 185,938,024 of record CM019067.1, on the reverse strand, counting down.
GCGTTTTATATCCAAGCGTGAGAGATTATTCCTTCTATTCCGCTCCTCATGGGTCCTATTCTCGCATAGACCTTTTCCTGGTTAACGGTTTAGCTATGTCCAATGTGATTCGTGCCGAGATCAATTCTATCTCGTGGTCTGACCATGCTGATATAGCACTGTATCTCCATACCCCGAAGCTCGCGACCTCTTGGTCATGGAAGTTAAATTCGTCCCTTTTACGAGACCCAGAGGTAATTAGGCAACTTCGTACCTTATCATCACAATATTTTCAAGACATCCACCTGGCGAGACATCCCTATCCACGATATGGGCAGCTCATAAAGCGGTCATGAGGGGCCACCTCATTAAGATTGCCACTCATAGAAAACGCACCAAATTACACTTACTCGTCTCTTTACAACAGTCTCTCCGTCGCCTTGAGATGCGACATAAGGCCTCTCCCTCCCCTGAACTCCTCTCTGAACTCCTACGTACACGCTCCTCCCTGAAACAACTATTGCTCGACGATGTAGCCAAACAGCTGCTCTGGTCCCGTCGGCTGTTTTTTGAGAAGGCTAATAAACTAGATACTCTGCTGGCCACACTCTCAAACCCCGGAGTAAATTCTCCTCTATTTCTGCAGTTAAAACTGTAGACGATGTCTTAGTTAACTCCCCACAGGAGATCAGCATGGCTTTCACAACATATTATTCTGACCTATATAACCACTCTCCCCATCATACTCCCTCTGACAAGTCCCATTTAGAAGCTGTCTCCTCTTTCCTGGATTCCCTCTCTTTGCCGCAGCTTGAAGACTCTCACATATCGAGCCTCAGTGCCCCAATCCTTGAAGAGGAGGTTAGTTGCGCCATCTCTGCATTGGGGGTAAGAAGGCCCCGGGCCCGGATGGGTTCTCAGGGGGGTACTACAAAGCGCTGCGTCCGGAACTCATCCCTTTTTTGACGTCGGTTTTTAATGACTGCGCGGAGGGTGGGTCTCTCCACCCTGATTTGCTCGTGGCCAACATAGCCCTTATTCCTAAAGAGGGTAAAGACCCTACAGCGGTTGAGAGCTACCGCCCTATATCCCTCATTAACTTTGATGCCAAGATTCTTGCTAAGGTTTTGGCGACACGCCTTAGTCCACTCCTCCAATCCTTAGTCCATCCGGATCAGGTCGGTTTTGTTCCTAATCGTCAACTATTTGACAACACTAGACGTAACGCCGACCTGATCTGGTGGCTATCTTCTCGAGCGACGCCTTCCCTTGTCTTATCGTTAGACGCGGAGAAGGCTTTTGACAGGGTGGAATGGCCTTTTCTTTTTTCTGTCCTCTCCCGCTTTGGCCTCCCAGACCCTTATCTTAACACGGTACGTGCCCTTTACTCTGGTATGTCAGCGCAGGTCCGAATTCCGGGCTGTTGCCCCACTCGGTTCCCTATTCTTAATGGCACTCGTCAGGGCTGTCCCCTCTCGCCCCTTCTCTTTCTCCTCTCTCTTGAACCCTTATTGGCTGCCATACGAGGCCACCCCGGCATCAGGGGGGTTCCAGTCGGAGGAGATAATTTCACTGTCTCGGCTTACGCCGACGACATCCTTCTCACTTTGACGGATCCCATCTCTTCGCTTTCCCATATTAGACCGTTACTATCCGACTTTGGTAAAGTAGCGGGGTTTCGCATTAATTACACTAAATCCTGTGCTATGCCTCTCCATATGTTACACACGGAACAGCCTTGATTGAATCAGAATTTGGGTTCCGTCTTGCTCTTTCTGAATTGCCGTATTTGGGTATCCGTTTAACAGCAGATCCGAAAGCTCTGTATGGTAAGAACTTTACACCCATGGTTCATCAGATTAAGTGTGATCTGGAGCATTGGTGTGACAAACCCATATCGTGGATAGGACGCATTCATAGCATAAAGATGAACATACTCCCACGTATTCTTTTTCTGTTCCAGACTCTACCTTTACTACTGACTCGGAGAGATTTAGCCGGGCTCCAACAGGCGATTGACTCTTTTGTTTGGCAAAATAAGAGGCATAGGGTGGCGCGCCGCATTCTATATCGCCCTAAGGCCAGAGGAGGACTGGGGCTCCCTAACCTATACTTATATTATTGCGCAGCTCAGTTGACTCAGGTTGTAGCCTGGCACTCTCCCGCTTCTGCTAGACGGTGGGTCGCACTTGAATCCGCCTTTATGTTCCCTGACCGCCCTGACCTCTATATATGGCTCCCTAAAACCTCCAGACCTATTTTACGCACCGTATGTCCCTCGATTCTGACATCTCTTCGCCTGTTTGAGCTAGCTAGGAAGAAATTTGCGCTGGTGGGCGCTTCCTCTCCCCTCACCCCCTTACTGCGTAATAGAGAGTTTCCACCGGGTCTGAGGGCCTCGGACTTCGGGGGACTGGTGGGAGCGGGGTTAGTGAGGTACCGTGACCTCTACCAGAGTGGACGGCTCATCACTTTTTCTGAACTTCAGGAACGTGGACATATGACTCCTTCTTCTTTTTTTCGGTTCCTGCAGGTCCGACACTTTGCTACTGCTCTGACGTTAGAAAAGGTCTCAACTGTTCCCCTTACCACTTTAGAACGTCTTTGTATGGCAGACGGCCCCCTAAAAGGGCTTATATCCCAATTGTACCTCCTCCTTAGCTCCAGCCCAGGACAGTGGGGACCCCTTACGTATTGTGATAAATGGGAGGTTGACCTGTGTGATCCATTGCCGGGAGACGAATGGGAGGATATATGGGAACAAACAGCCAGGTCCTCCATTTGCGTCACTCACCAGGAACAATCATACAAAATCCTTCTCCGCTGGTATGTTACCCGGTATCCCTTTACCGCATGGGAGCCACATCTAGTGATTTCTGTTGGCGAGACTGCGGGGATAAGGGCACTTATATTCATATGTGGTGGGACTGCCCGGTTGTCTGCCGCTTCTGGTCTCTAATTCACGTTGAATTTCAGAAAATATTCCACCGACAACTACCCCTTGATCCCTGGGCATACCTCCTCTCTCGTCCCCTGTCGGCTCTGTCTCGCCCAGAGCAGCTTTTATTTAATAGACTGGCCCTGGCGGCCCGAAGGGCCTTGGCAGCATCTTGGCGCCAGAGTGCTCTCCCTTCCTGGGCTGTAGTAACGGAAAAGATCGTTGATGCCTGTCTTATGGACGAACTGACGGCCAAGGTCAGAGACACTGTTAGCTCCTTTGTAAAAACATGGTCCCTATGGGAAGAGTACATAGCATCCCCCTAATTAGTACATCAAGTGCCTTGCCCTGTTGGCCCTGTTTCGGGCGGGTGCCCGGAAGATCCCACCTCATATTACATCTTTAGCCGATGGTTGGAACATTCCCCTTTATCCCCCTTTTACTTTTGTTATCTGTCTGTTTCTTATGTTTTGCTGCTTTTTATTTTTATGTATTTTTTGTTTTTCCCTTCATATAGGGTATTTTCCCATACGAGGTATAACTAATAAATTAAGTGTTATCGTGTCTTATCATCGCTATGTTTCTTTATCCACTGTATGTTATATGCTAATGGATACGTGACTCTTTAAATAAAGAATTTATAAAAGGATTTTACCAGGAAGGATACATTGAGATTTCTCTCGTTTTCAAGTATGTCCTGGGTTCGAGAACATTGATTGGTTACAGAAATACAAAATAGTAAAATGCAAGAAATTAACACAAGACCAAATATACAGATTAACAGAAAAATAAATATGGAGGAAATAAAGTCATTATGTTACATGTTTACAGGTGCATTCCGTATTGAGGTATGTTAATAGGGAAGTCTTAAGGGACTTTAGACTAGGGGAAGATTTGACGGTGTCTGGGAGGTTATTCCATATTTGCGGTGCTCTGTAGGAAAATGAGGATCGAGCCATTTTCTTTTTGTATTGCGGTATTGCAAGTAAGGTGCTGGTCCTGGATCTGAGGTTATAGGATGAGGGAACTGCCGGGGGAAGCAGCATATTCAGGTAGGGTGGTAGCTTCCCAGAAAAGCTCTTAAACACCAGGTTGGATTAATTAATTTTCATTTTCAGCAAAAAGTATTATTATTTATTTATTTTTTGGAACATTTTGTTGAATTTATAGTATTGTTTTACATGAAATTTTTTATTACTAATTATTTTTTAAAGACTTTTTTTAATTCTCTAACAAACCTTTTTATTATTTTTCAAAGGACCTTTTTTATTATTTACATACGCTTTCATGCATTTTTGCTTTAAACACCTATTAGAAGAATAGCAGAGTTCCGTTTTTTTTCTTTTTCTGCAGTTCGGAGCTGTTCGGTGGTCACTTCGGTGCTGTTCAGCAGTATTTGGCGACTCCACCCCACTCCAATAGTAACTTCACCGCAGGGTCAGCGAATAGGAATCACCGAAGCGCACCGATGTGCGCCAAACTAGAAAGCACTGAAATTGTGCTGAAATTAAGTCGCCTACTGATGACCGGTTCGGATGCAGGGAGACAAAAAATACAAAAAAAATACGCAAACACATAACTGTGGAATAATATATATATTTATTAAATATAGGCCACAGCTAAAAACTCCACACAACAACCCACCACCATGACATAACCATTCCCATAACAAAATAAAACAATAACCCAGTGCTGAAAGAGGACTCCCCACAACCCCCACACACCTCCAAATCAACCAACACCAAAAAACTTCCCAACTCCCAACCATCTGACCAAAGTTATCCTAACTAAAAAGGAACCCCTAGCCAGCACTGCCTACAAGCCCCCGCCGTGACAAAGGAGCCCAACAAAAATACTATACTAACGAAAAAACCAACCCAACCTGGAATTAAATAAAACCGGGTGGGAGGGTGGGGATTTTAACCGCTCTACCTCAGGAGAAAAAGGCGTGCAGAGCCTCTCCACACGCTCCTTAAGTACCCTCCTGGTGACTCCTCCCACACCACTCCCGCTCAATCTCCTCAAGCGCTGCAAAACCTTCTAGAAAAATCCTCCCTGCGTCCTGGCATCAGAGGCAACTTAAGGGCCCTACGTCTTAGGTGCTTCAGGCTTTCATTAGTTGGTTGTTGGCATGAAGAAGTACTGTACCTTTGTTTCACAATATTAAAAATATTTAAAGGAAAGGTTGAAATATAAGCTAGAGTTTTGTACTTGCTTAATAAAAAAATGCAGTTTAATTTGTCGGAAATTGCAATTTGCATATAGATTAGCATATTAACAACAGAGTTCGCTCTGCTCTTATTTTGCAAATTTGCCAGGTTTGAATATTCAGTGCAATGAAGCTGCTTACATTGTTGTTGCTGATAAAACTCATACCTTCAGTCTCTCTTCAGATTCTATTACATTTGGTCACAAGTCTTTATCCAAAGCTCAGTGATGCAGAATGAAGCCTGGTATATGTTACCACAGCTACTTCGCTATAAAAAAGCACTTTAATAGAAATTGAATAATGTAAGGATTTTAAATGAATTGCAAGACTCCATTGGAGTCTCCTGAAACAGAACTTACATGTAGAATAGAGGTTGGAAACTAGAAGGCTCTAACAGTTAAATCCAAACTTAAGGGCAGATTTTAAAAGGGTACATTACTGGAAAATAAATAAGTAGAATTATAAATGATACTTTAATTTTATTCTCACATTTTGTGGTTTAATAGAATGATGAAATTATTTGTTATAATGTCATACCAAATGCTATAAATATGGTCCTTATTGCAACCAAGCAATATGGCCGCAAGTGAGCAGTTACGTTAAACAAACCCATTAGTTAATCATAGCTGCTCAGATCGTATTCCAACGTACATTTGCATAAGTCACAAATGTCCTTTACAACTCGGTTGTTAAGGTTGCATACTTGTAGAAGAAACACTAATGATTAGGCACCTGTAAAATAATTAGCAGTTCCAAGGTCGTTTTCTTATTCTTGCTTGCATCTGGTAACTAATGACAAAAAATTTGACTAATTAATAACTGCAAAAGACTTGTGTTAAGCAGTGTTAGTTTAGCAACAACAGAAGAAAAAAACATAAAACATTCCATACTCACCTTTAGTCCCTTGGTACAAAGGACATCCTCCTCTCACTGCAAGTAAAAGAACAGTGAGAACAAATAGTTCCCTGGGTCCTTCCCTTGACCCTACAGTTGTGTTGAAAATTATTCAACCCCCAATGCTGTAAAGGGTTTTAGGGAATTTAGTGTACATTTGTAATTGTATTCAGAATGAAATCCTACAAGGACTTTTTAAAGAACCATATGCAACTAAAATGACATCAATTGGTTATGTAATACAGTAGTAAATGTTTCTTTTGTGAATTCTTCATTGACACAATTATTCAACCCCTTAAAGACTACCACTCTGAAGAACAGAGGTTCATTCAAGTGTTTTCAATCAGGTATTGAAAACACCTGTGGATGTCACGGAGCAGCAATAAAGCATAATAAGCACCAATTAGGCAGCTTTAAAATGACTGTGATACTCAGCTCCTTCTAGACATTTACTGGTGTGGTTACAAACATGGTGAAGTCAACAGAATGGTCCAGGAAGACAAGAGAAGAGGTGATTACTCTTCATAGGAAGGGCAATGGCTATAAGAAGATTGCAAAGATGTTAAACATACCAAGAGAGACCATAGGAAGCATCATTCGCAAATTCAAGGCAAAGGGCACTGTTGAAACGCTACCTGATCGTGGCAGAAAGAAGATGCTGACTTCGACTGCTGTGCGCTACCTGAAGCGTAGAGTGGAGAAAAGTCCCCGTGTGACTGCTGAGGAACTGAGAAAAGATTTGTCAGATGTGGGTACTGAAGTTTCAGCTCAGACAGGGCGCACACTGCGTAATGAAGGCCTCCATGGCAGAACTCCCAGGCGCACCCCCTTGCTGTCTCCAAAGAATAAGAAGAGTCGACTGCAGTATGCCAAAAGTCATGTGAACAAACCACAGAAGTTTTGGGATAGTGTTCTGTGGACTGATGAAACAAAATTAGAACTGTTTGGGCCCATGGATCAACGTTATGTTTGGAGGAGGAAGAACAAGGCCTATGAAGAAAAGAACACCTTGCCTACTGTGAAGCATGGCGGGGGCTCAATCATGCTTTGGGGCTGTTTTGCTTCTGCAGGTACAGGGAAGCTTCAGCGTGTGCAAGGTACCATGAATTCTCTTCAGTACCAGGAGATATTGGATGACAATGTGATGCAGTCCGTCACAAACCTGAGGCTTGGGAGACGTTGGACCTTTCAACAGGATAATAATCCCAAGCATACCTCCAAGTCCACTAGAGCATGGTTGCAGATTAAAGGCTGGAACATTTTGGAGTGGCCATCGCAGTCACCTGACTTAAATACGATTGAGAACCTCTGGTGGGACTTAAAGAAAGCAGTTGCAGTGCGCAAGCCTAAGAATGTGACTGAACTGGAGGCTTTTGCCCATGACGAATGGGCGAAGATACCCGTAGATCGCTGCAAGACACTTGTGTCAAGCTATGCTTCACGTTTAAAAGCTGTTATAACTGTAAAAGGATGTTGTACTAAGTACTAAGATTGAATGTCACTTGGGGGTTGAATAAAACTGATAATGATGTGAGCACAGAAAAGACATTTGTGGTTATTTCATTATAAATGTTATGTTATACTTGTCTGACCTACACGTGCCTCTGATTTAATTGTAAGCAAGATGACTGAATGATCAAAATCAATGTCAAACTGGCCAAAACACTCAATTTCAGTGGGGGTTGAATAATTTTGAACACAACTGTATATGACCCCACTTACTAAAACTCATACAGGGATCATGCAAGTGTCCATGGAGTCCAGGTTCCAGTATGCAGTAAATCTATTTGGCCAGCAGATGCCTGCAAATACATTACTAACCCCTTCCCAACCACTGATGTACCATGTACGTCATGGCCACGGGTCTCCCTTAGACCCGCAGACATACACTGTACCTCAGCAGTCTCCTAACCTCCCTCCCGCCGATACTTACCTCCCTCGCCGGCTACCATGGCGTGTTTGGCAGGCTGGAAGCATGCCCCGCTGTTTCCTGGGGGCCAGAAGACGCGATGACACCCCACAGGCGCCTGCAGTAAAATTCAGGAAGGGGAGGGGGCTTTTTTGGAGCCCTCTATCTCCCTAACTGTGTAAATTAGAAAGAAACAAATTACAGAGCTGGAAAGGAGAGAAAAAATAATAAATAAATACAAATTTAAAAAAATTTGTGTTTTTATTTACATTTTTGTCTGGGGGGGTTTAATTAAATGGGACCTAGGCTGTCATCATAATTTTGAAACTATTTAGCTGGGGTCTTTTTTGGTGGTTGTAGATTATGGAGATTAAATTGCGAAAAAGTGTGTTTTTACCATTCTTTCATCATATTTCATATTTTTTTATAGTAAATTATAGGATATGATGGAAATAATGATATTTTTAGAAAGTCCATTTAATGGCGGGAAAAACGGTGTATAACATGTGTGGATTGCTTAAACGAGTAAGAGGAAAATTTGACCTAAACCCAAACAGCGCAGAAACGTAAAACCAGCAGCGGGCACTAAAGGACGGATTTGCGTAAAACCGCCCGGTCACTATGAGGTTAAAGAAATACATTGGGAATATTCCCAAATATTTCTTACTGTATAATTAATTAAAAATGATTTTCCAAAAAACACTGGTTCCTGCCAGTTGATTTTTCAAAATGTACTTGGTAGTGAAGGGGTAGAATAAAGTAATAAAGCCAATGTAGTAAGTATCAATTGCATTCAATTAATATTATAGCATTTTTTTTTCAATAAGTACTTTAATGTTTACAATAAGTACTTTGAAATTATTTTAAAAAAATTGGTTAAACAACAGCCAAAGAAAAACACACAACCAGAAAAGTGTTTTGTCTAATTCAGATTAGTGAATAAATGTATTCCAATTCGAAAAATGCATATGGGTAGTTCTGATAAAAATTGCATATGCCATTGATGATGTATTGCTAACAAATAAGAAGACTACATATTATTAAGTATTTTTCCATTCATTGCATTTGTCTTATCTCTTCCTTACTGTAACGTTACTCTGCCCTCTTTTTAAAAGATTCTGTAGCATTAATGAATAGTTTTTCCCTTGGAACAGCATTTACATTAAAAAAGCAAACATTTGTAATAAATATACTTTGTGAAAGCAAACACATAAGCATATGATAGCCATCATGTGTTAATAGCATGACAAACCTAAATTTTTTAAACATTAAGAATAGCAAATATACAACTATATACATCATACCTGTAAGGGTCAGCAACGTATCTCATCTGAAAAGAAATGCAATAAATTATTTGTGTGATAAAACAGAAATGTTGCCAAGAACAAAAACATTGTTTCTTTCCCACACTGACAATTTATTTATCATATAAATAAAACATCAACTCATGTTAAACAATGTACTGTGCAGTGAATGGAAAATTGGAGATTATTAAATTTTTATAGTGGTATAAACAAATAATGTTGGACAAAGGGAGCAATTTTCATTCAAAGATGTGTAGGTATTAATCATTCAGTTATAAATATATATATATACAGCCCCCACTAATATTAGCACCCTTGTTAAATAGGAGCAAAGAAAGATGTGAAAAATGTACTTGTTTAACTTTTTGAATTTTTGTAAAAAAAAACAAAACATACTATGCTTTCATGGACATCAAACAAGAGCACACACAAGACAGATTTATCCAACAACAAAAAAATCTTTATTAAGTCCTTCACTGCTGAGCCATTTCACCCGTGTGCTGAGCTCATTTTGACCATTTTTTGCTCATGTTTAAATGCGATTTGAAGTCATTTTTTATTGTAGGACCCAAACATATTATATATCCTTATTTTTAGCAAACTCAGCAGATTCATCATATATCATTATTATATGTATACATCATGCCCTGTCAGAATGCTATAACAATTTTTTTTTAAAAAAATGCTAATTTTCTTTCAGATTTCAATCATTTACAGCTTCTAAAATTATTTTTTAACATTTTATTATCCAAACTTTTATGGTTATATATTGTATGGGGTACAATACAATAAGAAAAATTAGAAATGGGAACCTGTTACTGTATTTTTTTGAGAAAATGTGCAATTTTAACTAAAACTGAAAAAAACTAAATTTTTGCATATATTTTGAGCATTGTGTTTATTGTGCTTTATATAACTTCGTATAAAACACTAAACTATGGAGGTTGTTGTCCTTGAAGACGTATAAGGTTTTTGGGTATGTAGGCCACAAAGTTTAAATAACTGGCCCAATTAGGTATTAACCTTATGGAATTTTTCATATTAGTCTCTATACCCAAGTACGAAGCACCAGTGGGAATGTAAAAAGCATATATGAAAATTGAAAATAATTGTTGATTGTTGTGTGTTCAGGATTTTAACACTTCTAATAAAGAAATAATTGTAATAATTGTACGTGAAGATCAACCTTTGCCTTATGTGAACTTGAACCTTGGTGTTTCTCACTAAGGCAATCGCTTTGTTTTTTGTACCTATATGGAAAAGTACCTCAGGAACATGGATAAATTTGGTGATGGCTCTTCTCTAGTGTTTTGGGGCTGGGTTTCTATTAGAAGACCTGGAAGTTTTGTTAGGATATATGGCACAGTGGTGGCTCGTCCATAGGGCCAGATGGGGCAGCGCCCTACCATTTTTTTATTTTTACAGAAGCCCTGCACAAGTTTGATATCATTGGAAAGTCCATGCTCTGTGCTTTCCAGTAATACCTCCTATGACCCTCTAGCTCTTAAGTTTCAGGACATACGGAGGTCCAAAGGAACCCTGTACCTCCTCTATAGGGAATTCTCTGCCAGGCCGAGAGGATGTCCCCTTCTGATGTCACCGCATCCTTGTGCAATGATGCCAGTGGGCGGGGGAGGTCCCGCAGGCAGTCCATTGACAGCTGTGGTATGGCAATGCACCTGGGCTTGGAGGGTGGCAAAGCAAGAAGATGCTTGCTCTTCTGCAGCAGGTACTAGAGTGGTTGAGAATGAGCACCTCTGCAATCTTAGCCTGCATCAGCTCCATGACTATCACCTTCTCATATCTGCACCCCAACTCTCGCCTTCAGGACTTTTCCCAAGCTGCCCCTTTTCATTGAACTCTTTACAACTCAGCATTTGTCTCTCATCGTACTTTTAATCTTTCAAGACATCTCTGAAAACACATTCAGGGTAATTCAAAGAGATTCGAAAAGTCACCGCACGTTCGGTGACTTTTCGTTCTCTTCAATTCGGTTCCTTTTGCCGATCCCATTTCGGTGACCCTGCGGTGTATTCAGCAAGCACCAAAGGGTCCCCGAATTGCAGTGAAAAGCTACCGCAAAACCCAGCGAATGCACGCCGAAAACCCACAAAAACTTCTGGATTAACCTGCCGAAAACCACGGAAAAACCCGAGCAGGAGCCGATCGCAGCCTCCGGAAAAAGCTGAGACCGCAGACAGAGTGAAGTGAATAAATTAGGAAAACAGTTTGCATGAATGATTGAAAAGTGAAATGCTGTTTGCAAAGAAACTACTGAGCAAAAATGTCTGAAATTTACATATGAGGTCCAGGGAATGATAATAAAGAGGGCTGTTACAGAAAAAATAAGTAAACTTAAAAAAAAAAAATCAGAAAAATGCTTACAATATCCTAAAAAATCTATAAATAAAGAGACTCTTTACTGCATAATTTTATAATGAACGGTTTATTAGATATTGAATTAAAACAGGAATATTTTTAACATTGAAGCCTATGGGATTCTCCTGAATAAACTTGCCGAATTAAACCACCGAATGACAGGGCATTTCGGGAACCTTTCACTGCTGGTTTGTGTTCTCTGAATAGCCGAAGCAGTGCTTTTTCATGGGGTTTTCACTGCCCTCGAACAGGCACCGAACAGGCACCGTATGTTCAGGCAATTCGCCAGGATTTGGCGAATTGCCTGCTCTCTGGATAGCCAAATGGCCAAGAAAGGTAACCAAACACAGATTTTCAGCGTTCGGTTACCTTTCTCAAGCAATTCGGATCTCTTTGAATTACCCTGATTATTTTAGAGAAGCCTGTTCAGTCACTCCGTAATCCACATTGGACCTTTCCTGATTCATTTCCCACACAGGCTCCATGCATTCCATTACTTCTCATCCTCTGCAATTTATCCTCACCTCAGTGTGTGTCACCCCTAGCCTTTTAGATTGTAAGCTCTAGAACAGTGTCCTCTTTGGCTGTTGACCTCTGTGTGTCTAACTTATTAATTTAGTTTGTTTTGTCTTGCCCGTTCTACAGAGCTTCAGAACAAATATGTCAGAGCTTTATAAAGTGTAATGTCAGACTGGACAGTTCGTAACTCCTGCTGCTAAAGGCCTTAAACATCCTCAAACAGCTTCTGGATATCTGTGCTAGGCTCAGGTAAACTTCCCTAGTCTGGTGGTTGAGAGGAAGCTATAGAAAGGGGTGCTATTTGGTCATGAGAGGAGCTGGATTCTGAGACCGCCCTTCAGGAAACTCTTATATACAGGACACAAGAGCTGTGTGTCATCCCGATCTTTTTGCTTCTCTCCCCATTGGTGCCTGTCAGGTGTGTGAAGGGAGCACCTGTCAGGTGTGTGCATATTGCACAACTGGGATCCAATGCACAATTCATAATGAGGGGAGAGGGAAAACTGCTCCCCAAAAGATTTGAAAGCCAAAGTAGACTTGTAGGAAATAATACCCTAACATACAGAAGCTAAGCAGCAAACTAACTACCGATCCTTGTAATGGTTGGATAAAATGTTAACAAAGACAATACTCAGTACAAAGATAGAGACGGGAGCAAAGTAAGGCAAGCCAAAGGTAATTTATTAAAGAGGGTATGCATACAGAGCAAGAATTCAGGGAAACAAAGATCAGACAGGAGAAACAAGCCATGATAGGTACACGGTAATAACAAAAAACTATATGGAAGGCACTTACAGGTAAATCAGGAACCATGACAGGGCAGTGAAGAAATGGCATAATTAACTTAAATACCCTGAGAAGGCTAGGGTAATTTTCATGCGGCAAAACATCCATGGATGGTGCGTGGTTTCAGACACATTACGTTTGGATAGAGGGTTATGAATAAATTATGCTAAGATGCATCTAGCTTCAATCAGGACCAGGAATGAGCTGTGCATGGATCTAGTACTGGGTGAACTTGTGATATGCTTATTTGACTTTTAAACACTGTAAATGTGATTTGCTATATTTCCACTGGCTGGCTGCACTATCGGTTTTCCCTTATACTACTTCAAAGGAATATACAAGAAGATTCTCTACATGACATATATGATGTGATGGGCCTGCAATCAAACTCTTTCTCGTGAGTAGCCAATTGGTGCTATAGAGTTATGTTCTACGTTAGGGTGTCACCCTATGTGTTTTGTTTTTGTAGGCCAAAGTGAAACCAGTAGAAGGTCGAAGAACTTTCAGCAAATATCAAAAAGGCTAACTTGCCTTGGAGCTCAGCAAGCAGCTGCACACTTGGCTTTGGGCTACAGTCCGTTCTTTATTTTAAAGCACTTGAGAATCTGTTAGTGCAGTGTAAATAATGATGAAATAATATTCTATTCAATGAAGCAGATTTTCCATATTTAATTGATTTATATGACTTTTGTAAGCATCATAAAGACGTTTTGATAGAATTAGCTTTTTTTACTATGAATTCACTATATTCCTACACGGCATTGCCAAATTTGCAGTTTAATATAGAATACACTTGATATCAGAAGTCATAGGATCATCTGTTGCAGAAGGTGTGTGTAGGAGCAACATGTGCTTTATCCATCATTTATTAAGAATTTAGTGGTCTACATGTTTTCAGGACTCTGGGAGAAAAAAGGATTTAACCACTTAACCAAGCTACATAAAACTATGCAGGTAATCTTGTTAGGATATGAGGCATTTATTTTCCAGAAAATCACAGATAATAACTGTTGCTATAAATCTATACATTCCTACTGCATGTCAGGAGCATACTTAACGCTGACTTAATTAATAAGCAGTCAACGAGGCATGATCAAGATTTATCAGCAAAGGGATTTTTAAATTACTTGTTATTATTACAGTTAAATAAGTATTTAATAGGTAACCACTAGAGACAGATTTCATTAGAATTTTTTATGCAAGCGAATGTGCATAAGCCTGCTAAATAGAAGATATAAATTCCAGAACATGTGCAAATAAATGAATGCAAAGCGCAGATGCCTTCTCCAATACATATGTCATAGCATGACAGATTATTTTAATGATATTACCTGGTCATGAGTGAAAAATGGTGGGAAACCTGATGTTTCAGGGCCTAGATGCTAAACAAATATGCTGCTATTTCAATTTTTTCCCATCATTGACTATTGAGAAATTGTGGTTTTGCAAAAACTACTGACAGAAGAAATTTGCTTCATTCATATGATTTTCATAATAAAATTGCATATCTGTAAATAAATAGTATACAACATACTATTATTTTTCATTATGCAAACTATGTACAATTGGGAAAATAATTGATGTTAAGAGTAATTTGTAGATTAAATTCTTAACCTTTCAATCCTTCTGGTAGAGCATACCAAATCAAATTCCCCAATTTACATATTTCAAATTGCTTCTAAACTGTTGCTGAAAATTTTTAGTAACATCAATGTAAGCTCAAGGAATGTGGGTATGTATAGAGACAGGACCTCCAGAATTCCTCAACTCCTGCTTCCATCTGCTGTAATGTGTGAAGCAAGTGCTAATGATGCAGGCCAAAGGAGCCCCTTCAGTCGTGGCAACCTAATACTGGCCCATTCATTTCACTTTTTGGATCTCTGGCTCCCATTCTTTCTTTTAGCCCTCAGCTAAGATGCATGCTGTTATGGGAAGAAGTCCCTATATTGAAATTGTCATTCCACAACATTGGCATTATGTTTATATTTTATAAAATATTTTGGCAAATAGAAAATGTTTGGACCATTGCAAAGACTGGTAGAAAAGGAAAATGTCGGAATCTGTTGTATAATTGTTTGTTCTAGATCTTAAGAGAGGGGAAGAGCTAGTAGTGGGGGCACAAACTTTGCATTATTCACTACAAAGAGTGTGGAAGTAAAGCAGAATTCTCAGAAGTGACCAGAAACCTAAATAAGAAGAGCAAAGGCACAACATTGTGAAATGGTCTGGGGAGGGTGCTTGCAAGAGCTGTCGAATCATTTGATAGATGGTGACCAGAGTTAGAGTAGCAGGAAGTTTGAAGAATTGGCTGAGAACGGTCACATATATATATATATATATTAGGCCTTGTTAGTCCAGATACCAAAATCACGAGGTATAGCAGTACGTAGTAATACCTGTTTTATTGGACTAACGTTACATTTAAAAGACAAGCTTCCAAGAGTATATCTCTCTTCTTCAGGTCTGGAAGCTATACTGATCAGTATCCTAGAATTTAACATTAAGACATTAAGGGTCACATGGGTGGGGGGGTTAGATGTCGTTAAAAAGTGAGAGTCAAATTGTATGTTGAACATATAACTCTAGACCTGAGAAAGAGAGGTTACACTCTCGAAAGCTTGTCTTTTAAATGTAACGTTAGTCCAATAAACAAGGTTTCACTACGTACTGCTATACTCATGTTTTTATATATGTATGTATAGATTTAAATATATGTTTAGTATTGCAGAAGCCATCCGCACATCACAGCAATTCAAAGAACTGCATCCCAGAGCTCCTGTGCTACATTCCCCATATGCAGCCAGGAATTTTGGATAGGATATGCAAATGACCTCTGTCTCACTTTTTTTGCATCCTGGGTCTGTTTTTACACAGAATCCTTAAATCAATGCCATGCCATACTAGCTCCTAGCTGATGAGGGTCCAATAAACCCAAAACAGCGCTGTCCTTGGAGTGGCTTTGACCAGTTGCATAAACCTGATCTCTGCTAAAAAAAAAAAGCCATCTAGTATGGCATGGCATTGATTTAAGGGTTCTGTGTAAAAACAGACACAGGATGTAATAAAAATGAGACAGAGGTCATTTGCATATCCTACCCAGAGTTCCTTGCTGCATATGGGGAATGTAGCACAGGAGCTATGGGATGCAGTTCTTTGAATTGTTGAAATGTGTGGATGGCTTCTGCAATAATAAACATAACCATTATAGTGTGGAGGCTTTTTATCTCACTTTTTGTCCTCCGCCACAACCATTCTAAGTACAGTCAGGTCCAGAAATATTGGGACATTGACACAATTCTAACATCTTTGGCTCTATACACCACCACAAAGGAGTTGGAATGAAACAAACACAATGTGCTTTAACTGCAGACTGTCAGATTTAATTTGAGGGTATGTACATCCAACTCAGGTGAACGGTGTAGGACTTACAGCAGTTTGCAGATGTGCCTCCCACTTGTTAAGGGACCAAAGGTAATGGGACAGAATAATAATCATAAATCAAACTTTCCCTTCTTAATACTTGGTTGCAAATCCTTTGCAGTAAATCACAGCCTGAAGTCTGGAACGCATAGACTTCACCAGACGCTGGGTTTCATCCCTGGTGATGCTCTGCCAGGCCTCTACTGCAACTGTCTTCAGTTCCTGCTTGTTATTGGGGCATTTTCCCTTCAGTTTTGTCTTCAGCAAGTGAAATGCATGCTCAATGGGATTCAGGTCAGGTGATTGACTTGGCCATTGCATAACATTCCACTTCTGTCCCTTCAAAAACTCTTTGGTTGCTTTTGCAGTATGCTTTGGGTCATTGTCCATCTGCACTGTCCAATGAGTTCTGCAGCACTTGTCTGAATGTGAGCAGATAATATTGCCCGAAACACTTCAGAATTCATCCTGCTGCTTTTGTCAGCAGTTACATAATCAATAAATACAAGAGAACCATTTCCTTTGGCAGCCATACATGCCCACGCCATGACACTAACACCACAATGCTTCACTGATGAGGTGGTATGCTTAGGATCATGAGCAGTTACTTTCCTTCTCCATACTCTTCTCTTCCCATCACTCTGGTACAAGTTGATCTTGGTCTCATCTGTCCATAGGATCTTGTTCCAGAACTGTGAAGGCTTTGTTAGGTGTTGTTTGGCAAACTCTAATCTGGCCTTCCTGTTTTTGAGGCTCACCAATGGTTTACATCTTGTGGTGAACCCTCTGTATTCACTCTGGTGAAGTCTTCTCTTGATTGTTGACTTTGACACACATATACCTACCTCCTGGAGAATTGTTCTTGATCTGGCAACTGTTGTGAAGGGTGTTTTCTTCACCAGGGAAAGAATTCTTCAGTCATCCGCCACAGTTGTTTTCCGTGGTCTCCCGGGTCTTTTGGTGTTGCTGAGCTCACCGGTGCGTTCCTTCTTTTTGAGAATGTTCCAAACAGTTGTTTTGGCCACGCCTAATGTTCTTGCTATCTCTCTGATGGGTTTGTTTTGTTTCTTCAGCCTAATGATGGCTTGCTTCACTGATAGTGACAGTTCTTTCGATCTCATCTTGAGAATTGACAGCAACAGATTCCAAATGCAAAAGAGCACACTTGAAATGAACTCTGGGCCTTTTATCTGCACATTTTAATTGGGGTAATCAGGGAATATCACACACCTGGCCATGGAACAGCTGAGAAGCCAATTGTTCCATTACCTTTGGTCCCTTAACAAGTGGGAGGCACACCTACAAAGTGCTGTTAGTCCTACACCGTTCACCTGAGTTGGATGTACATACTCTCAAATTAAAGCTGACAGTCTGCAGTTAAAGCACATTGTGTTTGTTTCATTCCAACTCCATTGTGGTGGTGTATAGAGCCAAAGATGTTAGAATTGTGTCGATGTCCCAATATTTTTGGACCTGACTGTATATCTATACATATATAGTTTATTTTGTATTGTTTGAACATGATGTATGGTGTGCTCTATTTTTGGTTTGTTATATATATATATATACACTATATATATACAGTATATACACTATATTGCCAAAAGTATTCGCTCACCCATCCATATGTGAGTCATGGCAGGTGAGCAATACTTTTGCAAATAGGTATATATATAACATGTTATCCTTGTGTCACGGATCCCTCTGATTACCAAAAGTGTGGTCCCTTTACGCAGACCGCTCTCTACCCTTCCGATCCTTGAATGGTCGGCAATACTAGACAGACAATTTACCAGACAATATATAAACAAGGGGTAACACCAGACAGAGGTATGGAATAGAGTATTGTCACAAATCTTTCTGACTACCAAGATATTGATCTCTTTATGTAGCTCCCTTTCTACTCTTCCGATCCTTGAATGGTCGGCAAAGCTATATAGACAATGAAGCAGGTAACAGATAAAGAAAGGGAAACACCAGACAGGGGTACAGACCAGATCACAAGTCCTCCCTAGGACTTTAGTAATAGCAGAGGTAGTCTGATGCGTGCTTAGGGTGCCACATAGACTGACCTCGGTACCAACGTTAAGGGCAGAACCTAGCCAGAGTAAATGCCAATGCCAGGAGTCATACACAGGAGGGTTCGTTTGCCAATGCCAAGGGTCATACACAGGAGGGTTCGTTTGCCAATGCCAAGGGTCATACACAGGAGGGTTCGTTTGCCAATGCAAAGGTTATACACAGGAGGATTCGTTTGCCAATGCCAAGGGTCATACACAGGAGGTTCGTTTGCCAATGCCAAGGGTCATACACAGGAGGTAGCCAAAATAACACAAGAGCTCTGCGGGAGGTGAATACCACGTCAGGGCACCGGTGTATTGGAGAGACTGGGTTTTAAAGCCGGCGGGTCCGCGTCATAACGCCAGGCCCCGCCCCTCGGCGTCCCACGTGAGCGCCCCCGGAAGCGTTTACATTCGGCGCCTGGCCAGCGAGCAGCGAGGAAGCTGCTGCCAGGCGCCCCATCCCCTGAGCCACCGTGACAGAACCCCCCCCTCCAGGGGCGGCCACTGGACGACCCCCAGGGGCACGGGGGTGCGCCAAATAGAAGGCCTTCACTAGCCTAGGAGCATGAACTTCCGCAGCTGGTACCCAAGAACGATCCTCCGGACCGTAGCCCACCCAATCAACCAAATACTGCAAAGACCCCCTAGACATCCTGGCACCCAGAATGGCCTTAACTTCGAACTCCTCCTCGCCCTCCACAGAGACAGGAGGCGGTGGAGCATGGACTTTGGTGTACCGATTACATAATAATGGCTTCAAAAGTTAACATGGAATACATTGTGTATCTTAAAATGGGGGGTAACGCCAAAGCATAGGAGACAGGGTTGAGTCGCCGTAGAATCTTATAGGGACCGATGTACCTAGGAGCCAACTTCATGGAAGGCACTAAGAGCTTGATGTTACGTGAAGACAGCCAAACCCTGTCCCCAACTTGATACACGGGTGCCTGCCTCCTGTGTCTGTCGGCCTTGGTTTTCTGGATGGCACTACTCTCCTCCAGTGCCCGTCTCACTCTCCCCCAAGTCTCTTTCAATGATGCCAGTTGCTCATCTAAAGCAGGAATCGTGGTATCAGGAAACGTGGCGGGGAGCACGGGAGGATCAAAGCCATAAACAGTGAAGAAAGGAGAATGACCTGTGGATTCGCTTACTGCGCTGTTAATAGCATATTCTGCCCATGGTAGCAGGTCTGACCAGTTATCTTGTTGTTCTGAGATAAAGCACCTGAGATATTTCTCTATATTTTGGTTTGCTCGTTCTGCTGCTCCGTTGGTCTGGGGGTGATAAGCCGAAGAGAAAGAGAGGTCTATCCCTATGTTCTTGCAAAACCCTCTCCAGAATCCGGAGATGAATTGGGTCCCCCTATCAGAGACTTCTCCCGAGGGACACCGTGAATGCGGACCACATTGGCAATGAATATGGGCACCAGTTCAGCTGCCGAAGGTAGTTTCCGAAGAGGAACATAGTGACCCATCTTGGAAAATCGATCTATGATCGTAAGTATCACTGTATTCCCTCTTGACTCAGGTAACTCTACTATAAAATCCATGGCTACATGTGACCAGGGTCGTTCGGGGATCGGCAAAGGCTGGAGTAAGCCAATGGGTGCTGTTTTGGGACTTTTCTGTCTTGAGCACACTTCGCACACGGCAATGTAATCTTTGACATCTCGGCGCAACGTGGGCCACCAGAGGAGTTTACTGATACTAGACACAGTCTTGGTGATACCCATATGCCCGGAAGTTTTATTATCATGATAGATGTTAAGTACTCCTCTCTTTCGTTCTCAGGTACAAAGAGTCTCGCAGGAGGTTTTCCCCCAGGAGCTGCGCCCTGGACGGTCTGCAGCCTTTTCATTAGAGGAGACGAAACACTAATCGTGGTAGCGGCTATAATCCTTTCCTGGGGTACAATGGGATGCTGATCTTGGATATTATGTTCATAAGACTCATACTGTCTCGACAATGCGTCTGCTTTAATGTTTCTGGACCCAGGTCTATAGGTAAGCACGAAATTAAAACTTGAAAGAAACAATGACCATCTCGCTTGTCTGGAATTTAAACGTTTGGCATCTCCAATGTACGTGAGATTCTTATGGTCGGTTATGATAACAATGGGGTCCTTAGACCCTTCTAATAAATATCTCCATTCGGCCAAGGCCGCGATGACTGCTAACAATTCTCTATTTCCAATGTCATAGTTCTTCTCTGCCGGGGACAACTTCCGAGAATAGAAGCCGCATGGATGCAAGGGTTTGTCAGGAGCCTCCCTTTGGGACAAGACTGCACCAAGACCTAGTTCGGAGGCGTCAACTTCTACTTGGAAAGGCAGAGCCGATCTGGATGTCGGAGAAGAAGGGGCAGTAGTAAAAGCTTGCTTTAGTGCCTCAAAGGCTTGAGTGGCTTGAGGTGTCCATTTCTGATTTCCCACCCCTTTCTTTGTCATAGCCGTGAGGGGGGCCACCAAGGCCGAAAAATCTTTAATGAACCTTCGGTAATAGTTCGTAAACCCCAGAAACCTCTGAATGGCTTTAAGTCCTTGGGGTAGAGGCCAGTCAAGAATAGCTGAGAGCTTCTTAGGATCCATTTGAAAACCCCCAGGAGTTATTATATAACCAAGGAATTGCACAGTCACTATGTCGAATAGACATTTTTCTAGCTTACAGTACAATCCAGCCTTCAATAGTTTTTTCAACACTTGTTTCACGTGGACATGATGAGTGTCTACATCAGGAGAGTATATCAGGATATCGTCTAGATATACTATGACGAATTCTTGCAGGAATTCCCTTAGAGTGTCGTTTATGAGGTCCTGGAAGACGGCTGGCGCATTACACAACCAAAAGGCATCACCAGGTATTCATAATGCCCGCTACGTGTATTAAAAGCCGTTTTCCATTCGTCTCCCTTTTTAACCCTGACCAGGTTGTACGCTCCGCGTAAATCAAGCTTCGTATAGATCCGAGCCCCTTTTAATCGGTCAAACAATTCTGTTATGAGGGGTATGGGATATGCATTTCTTATAGTGATCCTATTCAAACCCCTATAATCGATGCAGGGTCGCAGGTCTCCCTCTTTCTTGGAAACAAAAAAGAAACCTGCTCCTGCTGGAGAGGAGGACCGTCTAATGAATCCTCGTTCCAGATTCTCCCTTATGTATTCCTCCATAATGTCGTTCTCTCTTTGTGATAAAGGGTATACATGACCCCTAGGAGGCATCGTACCAGGGAGTAAATCAATGGCACAGTCATATGGACGATGTGGTGGTAGGACCTCAGTCCTGGCTTTAGAGAACACCTCCTTTAATGCCAGGTAACTTTCAGGAACCTCTGTGGACAAAGGAGGGGCGGTGGCAATATTGAGGCTACCAATCACATGAACTCTGCTTAGGCACTTAGACTGACAACTCTGATCCCAACATTTTATGTCTCTCTGGACCCAATCGACAACTGGGTTGTGCTCTGTTAGCCATGGAAACCCAAGAACGACAGGACATGAGGGTGATTCAATGATTTGAAATCTTATGGTTTCCTGGTGCAAAACTCCTGTTTTCATACATACATCGACTGTATCGTGAGTGATATATGGACATGACAGGGGTTTACCATCTATGGCCTCCACCCTTAGAGGTCTTTCCCTGAGCACCAGAGGTATGAGGTTTTTGACAGCAAAATTCTTATCCATAAAATTGCCTGAGGCCCCAGAGTCTAAGAACGCCTCAGTCTTGAGGTGAACCCCCTCCCAGGTTAGGGAGACCGGTAACAGAATCCTGGATTTTTTTTTCTCATTATCCACAAAGGAGGCACACAGAGAACCAACAACCTGGGTGTCTCCTGTTCTGAATCCCACTCTGCTATGTTCAGCCCTGCTAACCCTGGGTCTCTGAGGACATCGAAGGCGGAAGTGATCTGCCCCTGCACAATAGAAGCAGAGCCCCTTTTCTCTTCTGTGCGCTCTTTCTGCTTCTGAAATACCTGTCTTCCCTATTTGCATGGGTTCAACGACCGGTAAATCTGTTTTCACATTCTCCGAACCACCTGACGTACTGGTGTGTCTGGGTAACGAGGGTAAAGGAGGCAAGACCCTTCTGGGTCTATCTCTGGGGTGTCTCCTTTCCCTGATTTGATCGTCCATGGCTATACAGAAATCTATCAGGTGGTCCAGACTTTCTGGTAATTTTAAGGGAGCCAGTTCAAACATAAAAGCCTCGTTCAAGCCTTCGGTAAAGGCTAAGGTTAAAACGTCGTTCGGCCAAAGTACCTCAGAAGTCAAAGTTTTAAACTCTATGGCATAATCGGCGACCCTCTTATTACCTTGTTTGATGTGAAACAAGGACCTCCCCGCATTGGTAGCCCTCCTAGAGGGATCAAAGGTACGTTTTAACTCAGAGGTGAAACCCTCATAGTCATAAATGATGGGTTTCTTATTTTCCCACAACGGCGTAGCCCACAATAAAGCTTTTTCTGTTAAATGATTGATCAGATATCCTACTTTGGCTTTATCAGACATACAAGAACCTGGATTGTTCTCAAACAAGATCTCGAGTTGAGTCAAAAAACCCCGACATAGGCTTGGTGTACCATCATAGCGTAGGGGTGCCTTCATACTAAGCCTATGTCCCTCAGGGGGGACGGAACTGACCCTAGGCAACACTGGATCTGGAGGGTTTGTAGTACCTGTATTGGACCGATTTAACAGGGTTTGCAGAGCGAGAGAAATCTGGTCCATCCTATGGTCCTGTTCCTCTTGTCTGGCTGCGATACGTGCCAGCTGGTTAGAGAGGTCTGCGGGATCCATTGGCCCTGACGTAATGTCACGGATCCCTCTGATTACCAAAAGTGTGGTCCCTTTACGCAGACCGCTCTCTACCCTTCCGATCCTTGAATGGTCGGCAATACTAGACAGACAATTTACCAGACAATATATAAACAAGGGGTAACACCAGACAGAGGTATGGAATAGAGTATTGTCACAAATCTTTCTGACTACCAAGATATTGATCTCTTTATGTAGCTCCCTTTCTACTCTTCCGATCCTTGAATGGTCGGCAAAGCTATATAGACAATGAAGCAGGTAACAGATAAAGAAAGGGAAACACCAGACAGGGGTACAGACCAGATCACAAGTCCTCCCTAGGACTTTAGTAATAGCAGAGGTAGTCTGATGCGTGCTTAGGGTGCCACATAGACTGACCTCGGTACCAACGTTAAGGGCAGAACCTAGCGCAGAGTAAATGCCAATGCCAGGAGTCATACACAGGAGGGTTCGTTTGCCAATGCCAAGGGTCATACACAGGAGGGTTCGTTTGCCAATGCCAAGGGTCATACACAGGAGGGTTCGTTTGCCAATGCCAAGGGTTATACACAGGAGGATTCGTTTGCCAATGCCAAGGGTCATACACAGGAGGGTTCGTTTGCCAATGCCAAGGGTCATACACAGGAGGTAGCCAAAATAACACAAGAGCTCTGCGGGAGGTGAATACCACGTCAGGGCACCGGTGTATTGGAGAGACTGGGTTTTAAAGCCGGCGGGTCCGCGTCATAACGCCAGGCCCCGCCCCTCGGCGTCCCACGTGAGCGCCCCCGGAAGCGTTTACATTCGGCGCCTGGCCAGCGAGCAGCGAGGAAGCTGCTGCCAGGCGCCCCATCCCCTGAGCCACCGTGACACCTTGTTAATCATTCATTAGAAATATCATATATGTATTGTGATTTATCATAATTAGGGATGGGCTGCCTGTACGAATCAGTTTGAAGTTCGATTCGAACATCGGCTGTTCGAAAGTTCTCGAACTTCAACGTTTTCGGGACGTTCGCGGAAAGTTTGAGAAATAAAAAAAGTTTTCAAAAAATTTCAAAAAAATGCTTAAAAGATCCTAAAAAATCTAAAAATAAAGAGACTCTTTACTGCAGAATATAATAATAAACAGTTTATTAGATATTGAATTAAAATGGGAATATTTTTAACATTGAAGCCTATGGCATTCATAAACATTTCCCACTCATTGTTGGTCAAACATTTCACACTCATTGTTGGTCAAACATTTCACACTCGTTGTTGGTCAAACATTTCACACTCACTCTTGGTCAAACATTTCCCACTCATTGTTGGTCAAACATTTCACACTCATTGTTGGTCAAACATTTCACACTCATTGGTCAAACATTTCCCACTCATTGTTGGTCAAACATTTCCCATGGCTTCAAATCGCATTTAAACATGAGCAAAAGCAGTAAAAATGAGCTCAGCTCACAGCAGTGAAATGGCTCAGCACAGTGAAAGGGTTAAAAAATATATATATTTTTTTATTGTTTCCTGTCCCCCAGGGCAGTACCCGGACCCCCATTCACCTATTATGGCCAATATCTTGCATATATGCCCTCTTGGAGGGAACCTTAATTTTCGAATGGGACAAGCCCCATTGACTTGCATGATGATCAAATTGTGTTCGAGTTCGGGGTCAAACATTTTTGGGTGTTCGAGTTTGATTGTGAACCGAACACGGGGGTGTTCAGCCCATCACTAATCATAATGATATCTATGACATTTATAATGATTTAGAAGGTTATCATACAATTGATTAATCAAAAGCTTCACAGAGTTTGGCCCAAATGGGAACTCATTTTTCCCCAGCAAATAAAAAAGGGGCTCGTCTGATTCTTGGCTAACAGTAGAGAATTGCCAAGTTGTACTGATGCATAGCTAGATTCCTCTATCATGTTGTCCGCTTGCTGTGGAGATGTAGTTAACAGGAAACACACCATTGTGCCCATGACTTGTGTCTTCAACTTCTGCAATGTGATATCAACGCTATGGCACAAATCGGCCTTGGACCCAGAACCTGCATCTACTTTAGCTGCAAAGGCCATCGTATTACAAGCCATTGTACCACACAACGTGCCCCAGGTAAAGTAGGAGAGTAAGGAACGTGATTGTAGACGGGACTTTACCTAATTATAACTATGTGAATTACAGGTCTGTAAGAACCCTATCCTGTACATGTTGGTGTGTACTATCACTTATTTAATCATAGTTAGAAACTTGTTCAACCATTAATTATTTTACTTTGAAAACAAAACTAAAAAACAGAAAAATGAAAAAAAGAAAATCCTGGTAGATACTTCTGTCTGTCACGTAAAATAATCTTTTCAAATAAGTAAGCAGAAAAAAAAATGAATTTGTCTATTAAGTGTCATGTTCCATGCACGTTTATGAGCATGACAGTATGCATGACTGAATGTAAAGCTATTTCTCAACATTTCCCTTACTTTGTTATGCATTTCTAATCTTTAAGGAGGAAATTATTTCATCCTGTTTAGCCACCATTTTGTGGAAATATATCCATTAAGCTGAGTTTAAAAAAGAGAACATCTGGTATATCAGAAAACAAAATGATTTGGAAACATTAACCGTAACAGAAAATTTTGGTCCCTCAAAACCTGTTTTTATTCCAACGTTATGATTTTACACTAAATCTGACTAAAGAACCTATCAAGAGACTTAGCAAATCATCGTGTCTTACTGTAAAGTAATTTAATGTTGCATTTTCAGGCAGGCAACAGCAGGCTCAGAACCCATTACAGCCAAAGATAACAACATTAACTTAATCCTGACAGGCAAAATACTCCAGTCAAAATAGTTACAGGTTTGGTATGTTGAAATTTTAGTCTCCAAACAATTCTGGGAAAGGTCAAAGAAATAACAAAAGTTTAAGACTTATGTTTTTTAGACAAAGAGATTATAACAAATGTTGTGAATCATAGAAATTCATAAAGAATCCCTTCCTTTGAAGTCTTTGTCACGCAGAGCTTTCCCGATCACTGTGAGCTAGGGCTTTATCAAATCACAAAAGCTTTTGTGAAAATATATACTGAGACTATATGGAGCCTCAACAGAATTGTGGTCAATACTTTACTTAGACTTGTTTCCTAATATTTCCTTGGGTGCAATCAATACTGCTAAATGGAAACCATGATTCCAAAAAGTTTGAAATACAAGAATTGTTTCTTAGCTGTAAAATATTCATTACAATTGGAATTGTATACTTAGAAAGTTTTTGAGGTCCACAGGCAGCTCAGGTTTTCAAAGAGGAGCGTCATGTCTTCTATTCAGGCTGTAGCCACACAACTGTACTAAATGCGTTCATTGTAAAACGCATCGTGATGTCCATTATAGCATTTTAATGGATACTATAGGGAAGAACACGCGAAGTATGAGCATGCGTTTTCACGAATATTAGAATGGACCCAAATTTTTGGTCAGCGTCAAACTGCTACGACTCACATTGAGACATGTCTATGGATGCTTTCTATAGGTGGGAGTAAAGGACATTAGACAAGTGCCCATTAGACATCCGTCATGTGTGTAGGAAACTGAGACTACAACCGCAATGGCTTCTTCAGCTTCCATATTTCTCACATTTTTTACTTCAACATCAACATTAATGCTCATTGTGCGGTAACCACAAGAACTAAACTGGCCGTCGCTGGAATCTAGACGCACCCTTCACATTTCCAAACTGGTGTTTAAGAGCTTTTCTGGGAAGCTACCACCCTACCTGAAAAGGCTGCTTCCCTCAGCAGTTCCCTCATCCTATAACCTCCGATCCAGGACCCAGTGGTGTATTTAGGTTTTGTGCTGCCTTAGGCCTGACTAAACTTGTGCACCCCCTAATTTAAATTTGAGGCACCCCTTCCTGTCAAGGACACACCTCTTCCTGGTTAATCTCCACCCTTTCCTCTTAGAGCTCCGCCTTTTCCTCTCTTTATATTAAAAGTGGATACCAAGTGCCTACTTGTATATTTTGTATACCATTTCAAATGTATCTATTGAGATAAATAAAACTATGAAATGTTTAAATTCAAGCATTTTTACAAAGAACAGCCACGCATGTCAAGTATACTGGATCACAGCCGCTCTAATTGGTTGAACAATAAAATCCACAGAAACGTGCACTGCATATGAGCGTATCACAGAGCTGCACAGCAATAAAACCCACAGAAATGTGCACTGTGTATGAGCATATCACAGAACTGCACAGCAATAAAACTCACAGTAATGTGCAGTGTGTATGAGCGTATCCCAGAGCTCCAGGGCAATAAAACTCACAGTACTATGCAGTGTGTATCACAGAATCCACAGCAATAAAAGTCCCAGCAATGCAATGTGCAGGTCAGCGTATTAGAATCCACAGCAATAAAACTCCCAGCAATGTAATGTGCGGTGTGTATGAGTGCATCAGAATCCACTGCAATAAAACTCCCAGCAATGCAATGTGTGGTGTGTGTCAGCGTATCAGAATCCACAGCAATAAAACTCCCAGCAATGCAATGTGCGGTGTGTATGAGTGCATCAGAATCCACTGCAATAAAACTCCCAGCAATGCAATGTGCGGGTCAGCGTATCAGAATCCACAGCAATAAAACTCCCAGCAATGTAATGTGCGGTGTGTATGAGTGCATCAGAATCCACTGCAATAAAACTCCCAGCAATGCAATGTGTGGTGTGTGTCAGCGTATCAGAATCCACAGCAATAAAACTCCCAGCAATGCAATGTGCGCTGTGTATGAGTGCATCAGAATCCACTGCAATAAAACTCCCAGCAAACCGAGTGTATATGAGCACACAGCAATTATTTATTCTACATTTACCGGCCTCCATCCGCGGTAGGGCTGTGTGCAGAGTCAGCAGGGACTGTGTACAGACTCAGCAGGAGGTCCCTCCAGGCCACGTTAGGATCACGGCTGTGCCTGTGCGTGGAGCCATCTTGTCAGCAGTGGGGTGCCACTGCCAGAGGGTGCACCGTGGCTTTGATTCCCTTCCCGGTTGGTGTTCAGTCCAGAATAGAGTGACAGTCCATGTTAACGAAAGGGCGGGCAGCTGCGTGCGTGTGTGCGTGTCACGTGGTTCAGCCAGTCAGGTGGTACTGAGACTCAGTACCACCTGACTGGCCGGACCGAGTGTGACCTGCATGCACGCAGCCTCACCAGGAGCCAGGCAGCTCAATAACAAATTTCTATCACTGCAGTGCTGGTTAAGGAAAGGTCCACTTTAAACAGCAGTAAGCAGACAGGGCTTCATATTCTGCTGATACCCCCCCCCTTTACCTGCCATTTACGGTCATCTTCTCTCTCTGCACACAAATCACACCCCCCCTCTCCTAGAGCTGCTGCGGGGCAGGGGAGGAGCTATGGAGGGAGGAGAGGGGGATTTTTATTCTATTCGATTTTATTCCGTATGCAAACGCCCTGCTCCGCTGCTCCTTGTTTGAGAACACAGCTCAAAGCTGACACACAGTGACAGTGACACCTCCTAGTACCCCCTAATGACACCCCAATAATCACTGGTACCTGGGGCGGCCTGCCCTCCACCACTCCTCTAAGTACACCACTGCTATGGTGATATGCTCACACACAAGTTTGGCAAACTGCCAGCAAGTACGGTGCTGTTTGAAGGCATTGCAAATCCCCATAGAGAAGTAATGGTTAATCTATTCAGAGAACACCAATCAGCAGAGAAATGGCAGTGAAATGCCCTGATGTTCGGTGGTTTCAATCAGCAGGTTTATTCAGGCGAACCCCATAGGTTTCAATGTTAAAAATGTTAAAACGTTTTTATGCAATATCTAATAAACCATTTATTATTTTAATCTGCAGTAAAAAGTCTTTATTTATTTATCAATTTTTTTAGTACCTTTTAGTAATTTTTCAGAATTTTTTTGGCAAAATTCCCCCCCCTTCTTTTTAATAGCAGTTTTTCTTTTTCTGTAACAGAACTTTTTATTATCAATCATAGGATCTTATATGTAAATTCCAGACATTTTCGTTCAGTAGTTCTTTTGAAAACAGCAGGCCATGGGTTTGCGGTGGCAGCATACAGCGGCCGACTCCATGCACTTTGGGGACCCTGCGGTGAATGGTGAATTCACTTCAGGGTGGGGAAATTTTATTCCCTGAAGTGCAGGGAACTACAGAACACCAAAATGTTGGCGTCATTTCGGTGCTCTGTGAGTAACCCATTTAGTGGTGAGGTTTTTTGTTGCCCCTTGGAAAGTGAAAGCCTAGGCCTTGCCTACCCAGGACATACTTGAAAATTAGTGACATCTCAATGTATCCTTCCTGGTAAAATAATTTGCAAAAGTAAAAAAATATATATATATATATATATATATATATATATTATATATATTTATTTTTTTAGGGGTGGGGCCACCCGGCGGGCCGCCGCCCCCTGGAAAGTGCCGCCCTAGGCCTAGGCCTTGTTGGCCTAGGCCAAAATACACCAGTGCCAGGACCAGCACCTTACTTGCAATACCACAATACAAAAAGCAAGTGGTTCGATCCTCATTTTCCTACAGAGCACCACAATTATGGAATAACCTCCCAGACGCCATCAAATCTTACCCCAGTCTAAAGTCCCTTAACCACTTGGCTGCTATGGACGCGCTCAGTGCGTCCAGCCAAGTGGTTCTCCTGTGCCTCGGACGCGCTCAGGAGGCAGCAATCCGCTGGATTTCGGCGGATTGCTGCGCCCCCCCGGTGCGGGCTGACATCTTGGATGTCAGCCCAGCACTCGGGAGCCCGGCGGGGACATTAGATGTCATCGCGGCGACGCGATGACATCTAATTCAGGCGCCCCCCCCGCATGTGCAGAGGAGGCGCCTGAAAGGGAGGGGGGAGGGGGGGAGGTCCTTCGGACCTCTCTCCCTCCCGATCGCCGGGGAGCAGGGGGTTAATACAGGCACCGCTTGGAAGGGCACAGCCTGCCCTTCCAAACGGTGGCTGTCATTAACCCCTGGAGAGCCGTATCACAAATCGGCGCTGAAAAGCGCCGGTTCGTGATCCTTTCCCGGAGCTGGCCGACATCTTGGATGTCGGCCGAGCCTCCGGGAACTCCCCCTGAGGACTGGCGTCATCGTGCATAGCACGATGACGCCAGTTCTGGAGTTAACCCCTAGCTGCCACCAACGGTGGAGATAGGGGGTTCCAATGAACCCCCTATCTCCCGATCTGCGGCAGCTAGGGGTTAAAGTTTGGTACTGTCGGATCGGCCAGAGCATGGCAGTTCCAACGATACCAAACACGACTGTGAAAAAAGTTTTTTAAAAAAAATAAAAATTAAAAATAAAAATAAAATAATATTTAAAAAAATAATAAAAAAAAAAATAAACAAGTTTTTTTTTTTTTTGGTTTGTTAATGCAGCAATATTGTTCCCATTTCAATTATAATGTGAACAATGATGGTGCACTAATGATTTTTGTATGCGGTGCGTTTGTTAAAAATCGCGTGATTTCCCCCAAAAAAAAATGTAACGAGACCCCATTTCTAATTTTTTTAACAAGCGCACCCCATACAAAATATAACCGCAATTGCTCGCATGTTAAAATGTGAAAAAAATACACTTTACACGTTGTAAATTATTGAAAATTCATATTTTATTGCATTTTTTGTTATAATATACAGACAGGTCATGACGTATACATATAATAATGACATATTATTAATCTGCCGAGTCTGACGGAAAGAACGATATATAATATGTCTGGGTCATATACTAAAATAAGCCTTCAAAACACGTTTAAACATGATGAGCAAAACCGTTAAATATGACCTCAGCACAGAGGCGTGAAACGCCTCAGCAGCGAAAGGGTTAAGAGCTCCATATTAACATACCTCAATAAGGAATGCACCTGTAAACATGTAACCTACTGACTATATTTCCTACATATTTATTTTCTGTTAATCTGTATATTTGTTTCGTGTTAATTTCTTGCTTTTTTCTACTTTTGTATTTCTGTAACCATGTTCTTGAACCCAGGACATACTTGAAAACGAGAGAAATCTCAATGTATCCTTCCTGGTAAAATACTTTATAAATAAATAAAATAAATAAATGTCCATGCAAACGTGTGCCCGTTACAACAGACGTACTTTCTGCGCTCATGTGGCCCAAGCCTTAGGCACAATATTGGCAATTCGTGAATCTTTGTTCTCCAGCTGGACTCATCATCTCAACATTATTATTAAATTCTTACTCATTCCTAACCCCAGTTTTTCTCAATCACGTCAATTTTTTACGGTACAGGATACCCTCCCTTTGTCTCAAAAACCATACAAAATGTGCACACAATGGAAAATAATGAAAAAATTCCCTTAATGTCAAATTCAAATTTAACCTAAAAGTCCAATTGGGTGCAAGTAGTCAAATTAGGTAGCACTTAAGGTACAAATTTACGTTTATAGCTTTTCCTGTAGAGTTCAATCTCGCCTGATGCTCCAACAATAGTTAGCCATCATCTGTATTGTTCATCCTATGTACCCTGATACCGTTCATCTATGACCTTCAAATCTTGGTGGAATCGTACAAAAGTATCAGTCACTGGAATGATCTGTGGGCTCTCGCCAAGCCATAGGTATATCAAGTAGCAACTTATCACGTGTTCCCATCGTCCACATCCGTAAACTCTCGACGAACTGCTTGTACACCTTATATTATCATACCCAACCAAGACTTATCTTGATCACCAACAGGGTTATTCACTGAGCTCAGAATTGCTTGAGAAAGGCTTGCTGAAAATCAGCGTTCGGTTACCTTTCTTGGCCATTCGGCTATCCAGAGAGCAGGCAATTCGCCAAATCCTAGCGAATTGCCTGAACATATGGTGCCTGTTCGGTGCCTGTTCGAGGGCAGTGAAATCCCCATAAAAAAGCACTGCTTCGGCTATTCAGAGAATACAAACCAGCAGTGAAAGGTTCCCCTAATGCCCTGCCATTCAGTGGTTTAATTCGGCAAGTTTATTCAGGAGAATCCCATAGGCTTCAATGTTAAAAATATTCCCGTTTTAATTCAATATCTAATAAACCGTTCATTATAAAATTCTGCAGTAAAGAGTCTCTTTATTTATAGATATTTTTAGGATATTTTAAGCATTTTTCTGATTTTTGTTTTTTTTAAAAGTCCGATTTTTTTTTTTTAAGTTTACTAATTTTTTCTGTAACAGCCCTTTTTATTATCATTCCCTGGACCTCATATGCAAATTTCAGACATTTTCGCTCAGTAGTTTCTTTGCAAACAGCGTTTTAGTTTCAAACATTCATACAAACTGTTTTGCTAATTTATTCACTGCCTCTTCTGTGTCTCGGCTGCTTCGCTGCGTGTGATCGGCTCCTGCTCGGGTTTCTCGACGGGTTAATCCAGATGTTTTTGGGGGTTTTCGGCGTGCATTCGGTGGGTTCTGTGGTTCATTTTCGTCGGGTTTGCGGCAGCTTTTCCCTGCAATTCGGGGACCCTGTGGTGCCTGCTGAATACACCGCAGGGTCGCCGAAATGGGATCGGCTAAAGGAACCGAATTGAAGAGAACGAAAAGTCACCGAATGTGCGGTGACTTTTCGAATCTCTTTGAATTACCCTGTAAGTTTTACTTTGAAATACAGTATACAACATAGGCTTGCCTGACCAATGCGTTGATGTTTGCCCTTTGACTGGGAACGGTGAAACTGCCACAGATATAACAAAAGGAATCAGGGCTCTTTTGGCACTTACGAGAAATAGCAGAGGCAGAGATGATCTGAAGGAAAGGAAATATGTATAGAAATAAAAAATAAATTCTCCTTAGGCTAGTGTCAGACGAGCATCTTTGGAGAGCGGAAGGAACGTTCGTGAGAGTGGATGTACCTTCCACTCGACGCCTGTCTGGCCACCTCACTGAGCGCACTCAGTAAGCTCAGCGCTGCAATGCGCGATCCTCCTATGGAGAATCGCGCTTTGCAGCTCTGTCAATGCGCGTCCTAGCACTTTGCCGGAGAGGCTTGGATAACGGAAGCTTGTTGACCGTGCATTTCGTATGCACGCACAAGCGTGCACAAGCCTGTGACTGGCCCCGTTGCAGTATCACAACGGTGAGACGGACGCCGGTAAGCACGTCAGTACGGGTGCACATAGCATGCTCGTCTGACTCCTTACTCCTCGTATACAGACTTTCAGAATACGATTCACTAAACACAACTGTACACACCCTCTCACCACACTGTTTCACGTGTAGCTGAAATGCAGACAAGTAATATCCGATCGCCAGTCGCCAAGGTCGTCCCCTACCCCTCCGCACTCGAGGGAAGTTCACTCTCGGCCAATTGGAAAGCACTTGTGCTCCCATACATCCGGGTGGGAGTAATCGCATTCAGATAAGCTCTAGAGAAAAAAATCTGACGTGATAGAAGAAAACTAACTGTAGTTTTGAAATCAGCGCCTAATTTAGTCTGAAACAGCTGAAATATCGAACTCAACTGAAAATGTGTTCCAAATTGTTCCCCACTGTTATGCTTGGCAAGTAACAGAAACGTAAGCCACTAAAAATAGTTATTTTCTGACCAAAGAGAGTCTTTCCTTTACCAATACATGTCAGGTCAGCGCCTTGATTACACATCTACTGTGACAGTGTCACTTGGGGCAGACTGGCTGAGGGCAGGTACATAAGCAGGGAGATGGAAGAAGCTGTCTTTCCCCTTACGGGGTTAACCAGTCCTACCAATTGAGGTTGTAACTGGCCCCAGCTGCTGCTGGTTAGTGGTGTCCAGCCCTATGTAAACCTGCTAAGCCTGACCAGAGACAGAAGCGGTTTGGAGCTGGCTGGGGAGGGAACCAGAACTTTATGTGCTAAAAAGGTATGCTGTTTGTTTGACTGGGAACCAGTTTAGCTGGCCAGTATTTGTTAGATAGAAATTGTGTTGTGTTTAGTTTAGTCTCCCAACAAGTGGAGTAGGTTTTTGTTTTTATGATTTGTTTTGGTGAAGTTGACCTGCAAAAGAAAGTATATGCTGCAGAAATAAAGCAATAGAAACCTGACTGGCTGTCTCCGCAGTGCCTTTGTCTCACAAATGGATCCTGTACTTTTTAGGGCTTCTGCAATAGTATAGCAGGTACTAATAATCCCACCGCTGCCACCATTTGTGAGACAAAGGCACTGCAGAGACAGCAAGTCAGGTTTCTATTGCTTTATTTCTGCAGCATATACTTTTTTTCACAGGTTAACTTCACCAAAACAAATCATAAAAACAAAAACCTACTCCACTTGTTGGAGTAAGGGGAAAGACAGCTTCTTCCATCTCACTGCTTATGTACCTGCCCTCAGCCAGTCTGCCCCTAGTGACCCTGTCACACTACCTAGACCCTTGTAAAAATATACAACTTGCCAGAGCTGATGCTCAGATTTCAGGTGCCTTGGGCAAAATACAGTTTGCCACCTCCCTCTCCCATGGCTCTCCAATCAAATATTATCTCTTTTCACATATACCTACCTTTAACTGCTGTAACATCTACCTTTCTAATTTCAACCACCCTTAACGTCTCTGTCAAAGTCTCCATCACCCTACAATGCCTCACTAGCGTATTTCTCTAATCCCCCTAATATTTTCTCCCCAGCTCTAGCCGCCTTCTAATGTCCATTTCTTGATCTTCCCATACCCTATGATGTTCAGCCTGCCAAGGCTGAGCATCGCTGGACATGTAATCCCCTATTTTGGCTCTGCTGGTAATAAAGAGCTCTTAAATGGAAAGTCAGCGTAAGCCGCTAACCCTTTTTGGCTCTGAATTACTGATTTTATTATGACCAAGCTGCTATATGAGCGTCATGGAGACATACATGAGCCTTACACAAGCTCTGTACTGCGGCACCAGAGGTAAGTAAGCCAAATTGCTTAACACCAGGAAATGAGAACAGTTATTATTTTGTTAATACCAGTTCAAGAATTCTGATTCAATCCTAGAATTACTAGGATTGAATCAGATTTTTTTTACTCTCTTAATTTCCCTGCACAGGTGGTTTTCAATCCATTCCTTTGAAATCTAATACACAGAGACACTGTAAAAGATAATTACAAACACAGAGGCACTGACATACACGCAAAACTGATGTACAGTGAGACACATAGACACTTACAGATGGACACAGACAAAGACTCACACTGAGATGCACACACTGATATATAATTACATAGCAGGCCTATGAGCACACAAAAAGGTACAGGCACATGGAAGGAGAGTTTAGCATGTGGCTGCTCAGCTCAGCAGTTTTCGGTGCTCACTGGGGCCTCCCCTCTACTGGCTGCACGTGCCACATGTAAGCATGGGGCATCAGAAAACTAGTGGACTCAGCTCCCCTTCCTGCATATATGAATAGAGAAGCCTGCAGTGGCATTAGTTGGGTCACATCTGATGTTACTGGTGGTTAGGTAGTTCAATAGAGGCTCAGTGCCTGGCATCTTCATCCCCTAACACTGAACTGCTTCCAATGAGCAGGGAGCGCTTTAGCTGCTTCAAATATGTCATGGAGCCTCTGGAGCCCACTCTGGGTGATCGTCTCAGACGTATCATCAAGGAGATTATTTGTGCAACTTCCAAATAACCAACAATTTTGTTCCCTTATAATACTGAAATTCAAGTCAAAGGTTTCTATGATTTGTTACCTCAGAAGTAACAAAGATAGGTCTAAGGTCCTGTACTTGACCAGCTAGACTTAGATTGTAAACTCTCGAGCAGGATCCTCTCTCCTACTGTTCTATGTGTCTAACTTGTTTGTATTTTGTTATTTTGGCTTACCCATTGTACAGCGCTACAGAACTTGTTAGCACTTTACAAAAACCTGGAACTGTAACTGTAGACAGTATGGTCACAACCCTCTATTGTTCAGAGTTTTATCTTGTTTACATTTAGCTCGGTTTTTTTACATCATAATATGGATTGGTAATCTCTACTCTTTCCACACATAGCTTTGATAATGGGATTGAATTCTGCTTCCTGTCTGAATTTGAATTCTCTTGATCATTTTGACTGCTCCCGTTTGTTTTTATATTTGTATTATATCCCCTGGAGACTTTAATGTGTATTGTTTTTTCCTACACCTATATATATGTATTCCAATATCAATAGGTGAACTCTACTTGACAAGGCTACTAGAAGCAGATTCAGATTTTTCTGCCTCTAGATTGAATGTTCAAAGTAATAATCTAAACAACAAATTTTTCTACTCTCCAAATGTTCTCCATGTGTTAGATTTTTAAAAAATGCTCTACGCGCACATATCACAATGTACCACAAGGTTTTAAAGCCTGTTATAAATGCATGCCTCATGTTTTCACATTGGAAAAGTGGATGACAGTCTATTTATATCTAATAATCCAAATCATCATATCATGAATAGTTTTGATTGTTGTTTTAATGGTGCATCATTCTTTGGCATATGTAGGTAAACAAGCCGGATCATTGTATATGTAGACACTTCCAAAGAATGACCCGAAATTTTAATACGTGACTTACAGGTTGACTATCAATATCAAAACATATGGCTATCTATCTAGCATGTTACATCTGTCACTCTGCCTGATTGATTCATTGTGGCATGAACTAGTTATCACATTTGTTTTCTAGGTAACTCTATAAAAATACAGCTGTTTTCCTTTAAGGTGTTTACCTAACTAATCCAATAAATAGTTGCTTTAATGAAAACACTAATCTATCATAGATATCTGGTGTCTAGACTGGCACAAATCTGCCTCTAAATTCCAGGGTGTCACAAATAGCACATTCATTTGCCTTGTGTGAAATATTTAAAGTGCCCATGTAGTTATATCATGCTAAATTATGTCAGGATTATTTTCATGGTGGCTTATTTTTGTCAAATTGTCTAACAATCACTGGTTTTAGTAGTAGAAGCCCCTCCAACCCTGTTGATTTGCTTAAGAACACCTTTAACAGATAGCATGCATGTTCTTGCGTTATCTCCCTGAGTTATTCTACATACACTACGCTTCTTCATTTCTTTTCTTGGTCAATTCAAAACCATTGTCCTTTTAGCAAAACAAATGTTAAATTAAGTTACTTGGTTTCACATGGACACCTTTCTTCCAATTATGGTAATTTACAGAGGCAAACTAGGGTGTTTTACACATTTTACTCAAGTGATTGTCTAAGACAAGAGACAAACTGCTGTTAACCATTGAGCACAAAGGACGAGCAGGGAATGTCGTTCCGTTTCACTCCTACGTGCGGAGGACTTTCAAGTCACCCTCCCACTGATACTCACCTCTGTGTCTGGGGTCCCATGCAGATCTGACTTCCTTGAAGTCAGATCTGTGTGTCTATACCCCTCTTGACGCACTGACATCATCATGATGGGCCCGATGACGCCAGTTTCAGGCGCCCCCCTGGGGGGAAAGAGGGCCTGAAGGCAGGGGAAGATCCTTTGGACCTCTCCACCTCCCAATCAGGTGTTCAATTAAAAGAGAGGCACCACTGGAACAGGCAGATTCTGCTCTTTCCATCAATGTCTCTCTTTAACCCCTGAGGTGCAGTTCCGCGATTCAGCACCATTCACCGCTGGATAATGGACCTCTCCGTAGGTGGCTGACATCTTGGATGTCAGCAAGCGTCCGGGGATCCCCCCTGCCCACTGACGTCATTTGGCATGGCACAATGATGTCAGTGCGATGACATCAGTATGAGAATTAACCCCAAGCTGCTTATGGAAAGCTTCCCTATAGAAACCCTATGGTGGAGATAGGGGGGTCCAAAGGACCCCCTATCTCCCAATCTGTGACAGCTAGAGGTTAATGTTTGGTATCATAGGAAAGGTCAGAGCAAATATAACCCTGTTAAACGTAAAAACTAAATTTAAAAATAATAATAAAAAATAATAATAAAAAATAAAAATGTGCTTTTTTTGGTTTTTTTATTAATGCAGGACTATTGTTCACATTTCAATTATAATGTGAACAATGAGGCTGCACTAATTTTTTTACATTTTTTGTTATAGCATTCTGGCAAGACATGACGTATACATATAATAATGATATATTATGAATCTGCCGAGTCTGCTGAAAAAAAACGATATATAATTTGTCTGGGTCGTATATAAAACATGACTTCAAATTGCTCTAAGCGCCACCGCGAGCATCCCTTCCATGGACTCCATAGGACTCCATTTTTGTTTCAGCAGACGGCTTTGAGCGCTAGCAGTTCTGTCTCATACTACACTTTGGCTAGGATTTACTCTCTTTTTGGGTTTGAGTTTAAGACCACAGGGAGTAGGCAGGTTATACTTTTCCTTCGGGCTTTACCAGTCTAGTGGACAAACGAAGGCTTGCATTTCTAGTTTTACGCTTATATTTATGACAAGATATATGAAAAAAACAAAAAACTGGGGATAATCGCACTAGTGTCTACAGACGGGCATCACCCAGTATAACAAGAAAGAAATATAGCGATGGTAGACACCAGCTACCTAATAATAATACTTTATTTGGTGTACATGAAACGAAACAACCGACCGTTTAAAAACATATAATTTGAAAAATTGGAAATTTTTATATATCGCCCAAAAAGGGATGATACACCCAACCGTGAACAGATAATCAATTGCTTCTCATACGTAGTATAATACTGATAACAAGAAATTAGCAATTAAATTATCCTGGATACAATGCGGAGCATGGTGGTACAATGTGTCGATGGACGGAACATGGTGGTTAACGAACAATAGTAACACACACTAATAATTGAAGGTAAATGGATGGCGCAGGTTCCCACAGTTGCCACAATTGATACAATAACCGCTACGCCCTCATTGGTAGGGGCAAAATTACAAGGTTACAAAGTTAAAGGTGGGCAACCGAGACCCAAACAGACGTCCAACTGTGTAGAAATCTAGTTCTTCCTTTGGTAAGGATTTCAATGTAACAATGCTCGACCAATTCTAAAGTGTATAATTACAACCAATCATATGTAAAATCAATTAAGCCATGCAATACCACACTCATCATAATTTCTTATGGTAACCATTACGCCCTCATGATAGGAGCGAGGAATGATACACGGTAAGTGGTAATGGATACAACAGTTAAAAACACCTTACTTTCTCAACATGTTTCGCCGCCTAAATGACTGCGGCTTTTTCAAGAGATGAAACCCCACTGGCTTCCCCTCCTTAAATAGTTGCGACCCGATTGTGGTAACGAGGGTCAATTGGAAACTCCCGTTCACTTGGCGTCTGACGTCAGAGGTCCGCCTCCCCTCACACAGGTTCCACCCCTTACATCCTGGGAGGCAATTAACTCCTAATACCCTAACTCTTAGTATCCAGGATAATTTAATTGCTAATTTCTTGGTTTCAGTATTATACTACGTATAAGAAGCAATTGATTATCTGTTCACGGTTGGGTGTATCATCCCTTTTTGGGCGATATATAAAAATTTCCAATTTTTCAAATTATATGTTTTTAAACGGTCGGTTGTTTCGTTTCATGTACACCAAATAAAGTATTATTAGGTAGCTGGTGTCTACCATCGCTATATTTCTACGCTTATATTTACACCTGTTTTCTGGATTTAATCCCTGTAGGTCAGTCAAACCTTCATTTTTTCTACTGGATCCGATTGAGTCCTGATACTTTTTCATGATAGCCATTTCTTTTGTGAACTCTAATCTGATTTTACAGCAGGGTTCAGCCTATATGCTTTTCTCGTGGCTCGGGTGTTTAGATTATGTTGAATAAATGTTAAGTTTTATTTTGTACATTTTAGGTCATCATTTATCAACCACATAATTTATTAAGCTATTAGGGTTACCCCCATCTTTTTGTGTTTGACATTTACATTATCATGTTGGTACTGGCAATGAAACTAGCAACATATCAAATAAACTTAAATTAATCTTACTGTTGCTATATGTAGTAAGTGCATAAAGACATGTCAAGAAAAGCAAATTAATCTGGTAAAGCACCTTAATTCATGACCAATTAAACAGGCACTGTGATTTTCAACTAACATTATTCTGAAGCATCCGTATCTTTTTAATATCGACAATGAGATCAACCAACACATCCTGTTATTTACAAACTGTTCCTGAAAACAGTGTCCATAATTAGTATTATATTTTAAATTAAAACCAGTATATTCACATTGATATGTTATTCATGCCAAAATGCATTGTTTAATTATTCTTGTGTAATTTAATACTTCTGCGTTGTAAATATTTGGCTGTAATAAACATTAATACATCCATGGCTCGGCCACCAGATGTCAGTGCATCAGTGTTCCAAAATTAGCACCTGCAAATTTGTAAAATGCTATCTAAATTTCAACATTTTTAGATACTGGTGTCTTTTTTATTGTTATTAGAAAATGATACGTAGTGGCATAGATGGGGTTTCTGCTCCCCTGTATCTTATTGTTATTTATATTTTTAAATATCAGTGTTGTGATGTCCCCATGGATGGAATGACAGCAATCTGGGTCCCTGGGCACGCTTAGTTAATGGGCCACTTAATCAGCAAAATACACAAAAAGGTTTATTTAATATCCTGGAATAATGCGAAAATTCACACTTAAATAGCAAGATTTAGGTCAGAGTTTTCAATAAGGCGAATATTGCAATTTGAAGCTGCTCTTTGTCCTCATGGCAGCAAGTATACTAATTTGGTATTGTGTTTTTCTACTGTTAGTTTATGAATGCAGACTGCAGTGGTATATTAGCAAATATTGTTAGGGTTTATGAATGCATCACTATATTTCTGATACAAAAATATATTTTTGATCAAGTGTAGAAATATACAGTATAGGGCCCTATTACATTCCTAACACATTTGTTTTTGTGTGCGCAAATGCGCATTTGCGCGAGGGGCAAAAGGCAAAACCCTTTGCGCTGAACGTCGTATTACAACATTCGCGCAAACGATGAGCGTTATCGTTTAACGTGGATGGACCTGCGCGAGCGTGATGAACTGTGCGCGTCCTATACTTAACAGTGTGAGCACAAATTTGTTCGTGCGCTGATACGCGGATGGTATTACAATCGATGCGCATCTTTTTATGAACGACGTTTGCGCGCATAATTTTAACGTCTTTCAAAAGCTGGTGGTAACTGCAAATCGGAACGTTCTGGCCGAAACGAAAAACACCAGCACGAAAAAAAAAATACAGCACAGTATAGCTACACATTCTACACATACCCAAACAAAAAAATTGTGAATTTGTGCGTGTTTTTGTTATTGCTGCAGCATATATACTCAGATTTACTTTGACAGGCGCAAAAACTTAAGTGGGTCACTTAAGGTAAATTGATGTCAATTAAGGTTCTTAATTCTGATTGGCTGAATCCCACGAAAAAAACAGTCCGCACACTGATTTGCGTGCGCTACGTTACTGCGTGCGTATTACTCTTCGTTTTGCGTGTCGTTTTTACGAACGTTCTTTTTGGACCTATGAGAAATGCATTCGGATCGTACAAAAAAATTGTGAATTTGTGCGTTTTTGTTATTGCTGCAGCATATATACTCAGATTTACTTTGACAGGCGCAAAAACTTAAGTGGGTCACTTAAGGTAAATTGATGTCAATTAAGGTTCTTAATTCTGATTGGCTGAATCCCACAAAAAAACAGTCCGCACACTGATTTGCGTGCGCTACGTTACTGCGTGCGTATTACTCTTCGTTTTGCGTGTCGTTTTTACGAACGTTCTTTTTGGACGGATGAGAAATGCATTCGGATCGTACCACCGTTAATTTTCAGGTGATAACGCTTAATGTTGCGTGCAAAAAAAATTGCGCTGCGCGGACGAATTTGCGCGAAGAATGTAATAGGGGCCATAATATGTGCTTTGTGTAACAGAAAAAAGTGTGAATGTCTTTTGCTGTGCAGTGCAGTGCAGCAGAAGAGGTTATTCAGAGATATCCGAAATGTCGCCGAAATGTAACCGGACACTGAAATTCAGCGTACGGTGACATTTTAGGGCCATTCGGCTATTCAGAGAGCAGGCAGTTTGCCAAACTATGGCGAATTGCCTGCACATACGGTGCTGTTCGAGGGCAGCGAAATCCCCCATAGAGAAGCAATGGTTAATCTATTCAAAGAACACCGAACAGCAGTGAAAAGTTGCCGAAATTCCCTACTGTTTGGTGGTTTCATTCGGCAGGTTTATTCAGGCGAATCCCGTAGGCTTCAATGTTAAAAATATTCCTGTTTTAATTCAATATCAATAAACTGTTTATTATTTTATTCTGCAGTAAAAAGTCTCTTTATTGTATAGAATTTTTAGGATCTTTTAAGCATTTTTCGGGATGTTTTTGGCAAACTTTTTTTCCCGTTTTCTTTAACACACCTTTTTATTATCATTCATTGGATCTCATATCAAAATTCCAGTCATTTTCGTTCAGTAGTTTTTTTGCAAACAGCGTTTCAATTTTGAAACTTTCAAGCGTCCTGTTTTTTCTTTTCCACCCCTTTTGTCTACCTGTCGGCTTTTTCCGGCGGCTGCTCTGCGTTGTGATCGGCGGCTCCTTGGATTTTTCCAGCGTGTTCGGCGTGATTTTTGCAGCTATTTCTGCTGGTTTTCGGTGAGTGTTCGGTGAGTGTTCGGTGAGTGTTCGGTGAGTGTTCGGTGAGTGTTCGGTGAGTGTTCGGTGAGTGTTCGATGGGTATTCGTCTGGATTGCGGCAGGTTTTCCCTCCACTCCAGGGACTCTGCGGTGCTTGCTGAATACACCACAGGGTCGGCGTACTAGAATCGCCGAATCACCCCGACGTGCAGGGAACAAAAGGGCACCGAAATGTCGGCGACATTTCGATGCTCTCTGAATAACCTTGAGAGAGTTTGTGTGTCTCGATGGGATTGTGTACATCAGTGTTTTTGAGTATGACAAATATGTAAACAGAACAAAACATTTGTACATACACGCTCAAAATCCTTTGCTTACCCTACAAATGAGATTTTTTTGTTACTTTTAATGGCCATTAGAAGCATAAGCCCACTAGCCAGCAACAAGGCAACTCTACTTCGTGAGTCCTACACTAACACACTAAAAAATACTAATGTGAAATAAATATATGTGGCAAAACAAAGAAAAATGTGTCATAAGGAAATTATAGTGTATATATATTTGAAATATATATCTAGAGTGCCAATATTTCTCAATAAATTAATGTGCTATTTAACTGGACTACTAAACAGGGTTACGTATAATCTTTAAATAAAATGTGTCAAATAGTACCCTAATGTACCACCATAAGTTCTCTGGTCTTTTTCAACTCAGAAACTACCTGAAGGGATAT
The DNA here is from genome assembly GCA_009667805.1 of Leptobrachium leishanense. NCBI lineage: Eukaryota > Metazoa > Chordata > Amphibia > Anura > Megophryidae > Leptobrachium > Leptobrachium leishanense. The sequence goes on along the minus strand of CM019067.1, from coordinate 185,894,533 downwards.
TTATACTGTCTCCAGATATCATATACCATGGCCAGGACGAGCAAACAAGTATGACTGGGCTGACTCCTAGTAAAGTAACACAGCAAATAGAAGATGTTTAGTGCTCAACTCCCATTACTCTAGGGAGGGGCATATGAAATTCTGACAGCACTGTTTCCAGATATGTGTTTCTCCTTTTCTGGTCTTCTTACTTCTCCTCTGTAACTCTTTTCATGTCCCATATGCAAGTGTGTCTCACCTACCATAAATGATGAACCCAATTTCTTTCCAGTACTCTAATCTTTCAACACAGTTCCCCTACTTCTACCCCCTAATATAAGGGGTCTTTCATTCGCCACACTACGGTGCGATTCGCGAGTTCAATTTGCTGATATGCTGAATTCACTCCAGGGTCCCCGAAGTGCGCCGCGTGGATCCCCTGAACACTGCCGATAAACCAGGCAATCGCAGCCGCAAACCGCTCAATGCAGCTGAAAAAAGCCGACCAGCACCCAAACAGGGGTAAAAAAACAAACACAATTATTAACCCCTTAATGACTGCTGATGTACCATGTACGTCCTGCCCACGGGTCTCCCTTAGACCCGTGGACGTACATAGTACGTCATCGGCTCGTAACCTCCCTCCCGCCCGATACTTACCTCCCTCGCTGGCTCCATTGGAGTTCTGGCAGGGAGGAAGCCTGCCCCTCTACTTTAGAGGGGCCAGCGAGCACGATGACATCACCACACTGCGTGGTGACGTCATTGGCAGGCGCCCCCCGGCACCTGCATTGAAAACCAGGAAGTGGAGGGTGGGCTTTTTTGGAGCCCTCTATCTCTCCAACCATGGCACCTAGAAACTTTTTACACTGCTGGAAAGGGGAGAGTCTCACCTTTCAGCGGTGTATAAAGTTAACAGTTTTGCTGCCGTATCGCGACTCAGCGCCAATTGGCACTGAGTCGTGATTTAAACCTGGAGGTGGCTGACATCCAAGATGTCAGCCAAGCCTCCAGGTCACCCCCCACCCACTGACCTCCCCACCATATGTGGGAGGATATCAGTGTGCCAGTAACCCCCTAGCTGCCAAGGGGGAGATAAAGGGATCCAAAGGATCCCCCTATCTCCTGATCCGTGGCAGCTAGAGGGTCATGTTGAACATCATTGGCAAGGTCTGATCATGGCCTTTCCAATGATACCAATGACTAGGTTTGGTGTAAACAAAAGCAAAAAAAATAAAAAATTCATAAAATAGAATGTGGGGGGGTTTAGTTAAATAATGAGCAAAAAACTGTCAGAATGAGGTGAACTGACTCAGCAGTGAATGGGTTAAAACACAAAAACATGTAAAAATTGGGTATTTCTATTCCCGGGACAAAATTTTGAAACTATTTAGCCGGGGTCTTTTTTAGCCGGGGTAGATTTTGCGGGATTATATTACGAAAAGGTGTGTTTTTACCATTTTTTCATCATATTTCATATTTGTTTTATAGTAAATTATAGGATATGATGGAAATAATGGTATTTTTAGAAAGTCCATTTAATGACGGGAGAAACGGTGTAATATATGTGTGCGTTGCATAAACGAGTAAGAGGAAAATTCAACCTGAACACGAACAGCGCAGAAACGTAAAAACAGCAGTGGTCACTAAAGGACAGATTTGTGTAAAAGCACCCGGTCACTAAGGGGTTAAAAATGTTTTAAACAAAAATAATGCATGGAAATAATATATAAGGTCCTATGAATAAAAATATAAAGGTCTGTTAAAGAATTAAAACAACACCATTTAAAATAAAATTGGAATCAAAAAATTTGTTGGAAAAAATCTAAACAATGCCCAATAAAAACAATTTTTGCTGCAAATGAAAAGAATAAAAAATTGAATAAAAAAATTAATAAAAACGGGAATTTATTTTTGCATTCAAACCTATGGGATACACCTGTTTAAATGTGTCAAATGAAAGCACTAAAAATCTGGGTATGTTGCCAACTTTTTGATGCTGTTTGGAACTAAGGAAAATATTCAGTTACAACCCTTATCTTATGTTCTGCATATCTAAATCTTTAGAAGGAAGTTGGGACATTGTATTACTGGGACTGCTTTTAGAAAATGAGGACTGAGACTTTCTCCGTCTTTGCACTAAGTGTGTCCATTGTGACCACACCCCTCCCAGTGTTTGCCGTTGTGGTTCGATGGATTGGCTGGGAGGACAATGTAACTTGCATACTGTTAACACACGTTGCAAAGGACATGGATTTTACCTGCTACGACAGACTTCAGACAAGTCTATAAAGCTTTGTAGAGCTGTGTGCACAAATGAGTGCACAGTGAGGTGGCCACATGGGCTTTCGAGCAGAAAGTCTGACCTTACAGACGTTCTTTTCCGCACTCCCGTACGACCGTGTGGCCCCAGCATTATCTTACCTGCCACAACCCACACCTTAGAGATAAAGACTGTTTCCCTGACTCTCTGCTAAAACACTGATTCAAACAGGAGCATATTTAGTACCAGGGGGAATCCTAGGGAATTTGAGCCAGAAAAAAAAGACATGCTATAAATATCGCTGAAATAAAAAAATGGCTCTAATTTGGACAGATCTGACAACAACATCTATTTCAATTCAGAAAAATTTGCATCCACTCTAAACTTTTCAATAGCTCCTGAAACAGACCATTTTGGGATACTATTGATTTTTAGGGTTACATTTAGTGTTAGGGTTAAAGTTTAGGGTTAGAAATTGGGGTTAGGTTACTAATTGTGCTTGTTTTGGGTTAGGGTTACATTTAGGGTTACATTTAACTTAAGGGTTACTACTTGAGGTTGTGTTTTGAAGAAAATCTGGGTCAATATTTAATTGCTCCATAATTAGACCCTTTTCAGAAGCCATCAAATTCTAGGGTTACGGTTAGTATTAGGGCTAGAAATTAGAGTTAGGCTACTATTTGAAACTTGCGCCAGAAGACAAATAAGCAGAATCCCACTTCACAGAATCTCCAAACATTCCATTTTCTCATGAGTTATGAGGACATTGCAGTTGACAACCAACTAAAAATAAAAAACTGTTTACAGCAATATACTAACAGGGTTATTCAGAGAGCGTGAAAAGCAGGAGAATGACTGGAGAATGACTGAAGAATGAAAAATTCTAGGTCAAAATAGCCAAACCATAAAAATTCTCCCTTTCATCTCACTTTCCAAATCAGCTATTTTGACCTAGAATTTTTCATTCTCCAGTCATTCTCCTGATTTTCACGCTCTCTGAATAACCCTGATCGTATCAAACGCATTGCAAATTTGCATATCAAAAATGTATTCATAAAATTGCTTTAGTGATGGAAATGATGATAATGATATAACTGTATTTCATGATCAATATAATTGGTGATTTGTTTCACTACATTAAAGGAAAAATGTACCCATGCAATGTCTATATGCAGTTTAGCTGGCCAAAAAAAGCATCTGGCCAAGGACCTCAGAAATCTTTACAAAAATTACTATTACCACCAAAACTGCAATTTCAAGTGAGGATTTAAGTAACTATAGATAATTAAAAACTCACAGAAAAGCCAGTAGCCACCTTCTCAATTATGGTGTTTCACCCTTTAACCATGAAGCCTACGGAGATATCTATTTTAGTACTCCAGTCCACAGGAGAAGGTTTGTTGGCCCAAACATTGGCGTGCATGAATTCCTCATATTCCACCAGATCATGGTTCCATAAGATGCCATGGTACAATTGTCCACTAAATTGACATCAATGTCAGGGTCTTGATATGATAGCAGGAAAACCAATAAAAAAGCACTGGTGTCAGATTAAAGGTTATCTATGCAAATGACTAAGACTAATAACCGTGATACATTAAAAAGCTGGCTCAGATTCACCTCTATCATGTTCTTTAATACATCAGACTTACATTTGTAAATATAATAAGCTGTAGAATATGAATGGAATGTTTGTAATGAACAGAAAGGCAATCTATAATTATTAAATACAATAACACATAAGCAATGAATATAACAAATATTTTTATCATGTTGTAATGACTGGAATATTATGCAAAAAATCCTGTATTGATCCTAATTTTATGTTCATTGGGTTGAAATTCTCTTTGGCAAAGAGGGGAATCTAAGTGTAAATGACAACCTGGAAAAAGAGTAATTCATAAAATCAGAAGAAGATGACAGGTCTCCCTGCTTCACTGTCAGCATCTCTGTATCATTGTTTCTCCTGGAGTGTGCATGTCTGAATATAAACTATATGCATAATAATCACACAGTTTACCATTCAAATAGGTTGACATTCTCCAACAGACCTGTGTGAACTGCATATAGCATTTGACATGTATCACCACACGCATGCAAAGAGTCATACATAAACACAAAGAGAAAAAAAAACATGCCCTTAAACTGCAATACAGGAATTTCATAAAGACATTTTCAAAGACACATTCATATAAAAACCCTGAATATACCGATATAGAGCATAAAGAAAATCTAAAGTACAGCTTAGAGAAAATGAAACCATATTTTCACAATTGAACAAAAAGGAAATACACAGAGACACACAAATACACACAACAAGGGCACTACCATAAGGAACCCAGGAAACAGCATGATCTTTAAAATAGCTGAAAATTCATTGCATAAAACTGAGAAAAGAAAAGAAATGTAACATTGCTTTTGAATGGATACCAGAAATTATTTTTTATATTACTTCTTTTATGGTTTATGCGCACATTTAATCCATTTGTGGCTCTGTTATAATTGGGTCCAACATGTTTACATTGAAGTAGCTTTTAAAAATGGCTTCCACAACTTGGCATATAACAGAAACTTAGAATATGCTGGCAGATAAGAACCTTTCGACCTATTTAGTCTGCCCATTTATATGGATAATTTCCCTGGATTTATCTTTTATTTAGGATGCCTATCCCATGCCTGCATAAACTCAATCACTGTTTTAGCCTCTACCACTTCAACTGGAAGGCTGTTCCATGTATCCACCACCCTCTCAGTAAAATAATGCTTCCTGATGTTACTTTTAAACCTTTGCCCCTCTAATCTAAGACTATGTCCTCTTGTTTTGCTACTTTGTTTCCTTTTAAATATACTCCCTTCCTCTACCTTGTGGATTCCCTTTACGTATTTATGTTTCTATCATATCTCCTCTGTCTCGTCTTTTTTCCAAGCTATACATGTTAAGATCATTAAGCCTTTCCTGGTAACTTTTCTCCTTCAAGCCGTACACCATTTTAGTAGCCCTTCTCTGAACTCTCTCTAAGATGTCTATATCCTTCTGGAGATACGGTCTCCAGTACTGCACACAGTACTCCAAGTGAGGTCTCACCAGTGCTCTGTACAGTGGCATGAGCACTTCTCTTTTCCTACTGCTAATACCTCTCCCTACACAACCAAGCATTCTGCTAGCATTTCCTGCTGCTCTATTACATTGACTACTTACCCTTAGATCCTCTGAAATAATAACCCCTAAATCCCTTTCCTCAGATGTTGAGGTTAGGACTGTATCAAATATTCTATATTCAGCCCTTGGGTTTTTACGTCCCAGGTGCATTATCTTGCACTTATCCACGTTAAAACTCAATTGCCACAGCTCCGACCATTTTTTTAGTTTACCTAAATCATTTGTCATTTGGCTGATCCCTCCAGGAACATCAACCCTGTTGCAAATCTTTGTCATCAGCAAAAAGACATACTTTACCATTAACACCTTCTGCAATATCACTAATAAAAATATTAGCGAGAATGGGTCCAAGTACTGACCCCTGGGTACTCTGTGGAACAGCTTACTGACATCAGATTTGCAGGCGGGACCTTTCAAAGTAGGGAGGAGCTAAATAATATGCGTTCAATACATTTAATAGTCATATGAAGAAACACCAGCATTCTTTCATACTGTATAATCAGCAAGAAAGGGACACACTTACTGTAGAAAATTTTATAAAACTGGAGCAGTTGTGTGCATTTACGCATAGAGACAGGAGACTTTCTATGCTATACCAACAACAAGGATCATTAGTGGTTATGCTTCTTTTTGCCCCCTTAAGATTTTTAACCTCTTAACTACCAAGTGATTTTAAAAAAACACTGTCAGGAACCAGTGGTTTTTGGAAAATCATTTTTACTTGCTTTTTTTAGTAAGAAATATTTGAGAATATTTCCAATGTAATTCTTACTGCAAAAACGTATTTGGCATGCAGATTTCCCCATCTGCTGGCCACGTGGAGTTACTACAGTTCTGGGTTCCGTGCATGATCAGCTGGAAAGTGGTATGTGATAGACATTCCCCAGCTGTTTTTAAAAAGTGTTAGCACCGTGGGCTTCATGCCCACAGTTTTAAAACTTTGAGGCAATTTCAGCACCTGAAATGCAAAGGAAAGATGTTTACAACAACCAAATATAATTTGAATTTCTACAGTATAGCCCTAGATCATTTTAATATGTTTTCAGGCTCATGGATCATGGTAGTGAAGGGTTTAAAGAGTTCACTAATTTTTGACGATTGTGACATAGTCACTTTACGAAATTAGCCTAGATGTGTCTGAATGATGTATATCCCAATCATCAATAATAAAATGCAACATGTACACTGTAGAATACTTTTTCTTGGACTGTGAACTAATGGATGCCCATGTCAGCAAGAGCAATAATATAAGATGGCTGTTTCGAAAAGAGAGCAGATTTTCTTGTCCTACTTAAAACCCCAGAATTGTCTATTCAGATCACATTGCGCTTAACATTTCTTGTCTTAGACTTGAAAAAGCTGTCAGCATTTAAGTAAAGCTCTTCTGAATAAAATATACAAATGGCTTTTTGCCTTGTAAATGGCACATTTTACAAAGAGTGGCCGCGGCGCTTGCTTGTCATGATCTGTTTGGAAGACTGAACTTGTATGAAGATGGAAGCGGACAATGTTTCCTCAGCAGACAATTTGTCAGATCGTCTTTACATTTTAGTAGCCCACAGAGATATCCTACAACTAAGTAGCAAGAGGGAAAGTGAATGATTAGCAGGCAGAGCTTCAGGCTTCTAAAACATAGTTTTAGTAGCCTGTCAGGAAAATCTGTAGCCTCGGGCACTGGGATTACTTCTATTTTCAAGCCAGTTATTGATTTTAGAATGAAGAAAATAATTTGGTATTGTTGCTTAAGGTGTTACTTGGGAAAAGAAAAAAAATATGTCACACGTGTCATTTACCAATCTACAGCGTTCCTTTGACTTTTCATTACAGCATACATCGAGCAACAGGGAGGAAGCATTTACTACTTAAAGGTACTACTTTCTTTATGAAACATGGCACACTAATCGAAAACACGAGTACGCTGAAAATTAAATTTAAAAGCCTATAATTTAGTATCTTCCTTGCCAAGAATAATGGCTTTCATTTAGGAAGGGGATCCAGAGTTGTTCAGGGTCAGTTTGCTGTATACCATTTTCAGGTCCGTTCCGAAGGCTGATGGAGTTGATTAATTTCTTGGAGCCAAGCTTTGTCTTCTTCAGCTCACTGAACAACTTCATTTCAGCTGATGAGTTCAAACAGGGGTCAGAACAATGCTCATTTCTGACAATCCCACAAAATGTGAATTAATTTTATGACTTAGTACTATTGCATTTAAAACTCAACGTGATATCATCAGATAATACAAGGAGGATAAGGTAGAAGGTGGTTTTAAACTTCCGTGAACTCAGTTTCCTTCAAACTGCGCGTAAATATATAAGAATTAGAGTGTTTAAATATGTTTATGCCTTAATAAAGAAGTGAGTGGTAAAGAGCGTCTTTGTGTTTCAATCATCCAACAAGGCATGAAATGCAAATTCAGGTTGAAATTATTAAACATGGACATATTTAGCAGACTTAGATTCAGCAGAGTTCTTATATATTTGTGTACACTATTAATTTGGTGTCATGTTAAAAAATAATGTCCACACTTAACTAGATCATAATACATCCTCAACACAATCTACCTGCACTGTGCACATGAGTTATGCTTCCCGAGTGGCATAGCAAGGGCATAAAATAATTAATTAAATTGTGCGCATGATCTATATATTCAATGTGCATGATAACAGTAGCTCTGCCAATGGCCATATCTCCTTACTTCCTCCAGTGAGTCCTCCATCTGCTCCGTCAGCTATAGCCACGCCACCTTACTGGCCACAGTGCTACATCTAGGTATCAGGGAGTTGCCACGGCAGCTGGGGAAAAGAGGGAAGACACACTGTGAATAAAGGGGTGTGAACATCGGCGTAGCTATGCACTGTGATCATGCATACTGTTTAATTGTTTATTGCCCTCGCTATGCCATGGATTCCGCGCTTAAGGGAAACATAGCTTTTGCGCACAGTATAGGTAGATAATAAAGACACTGCGCCTGAACATGGCACTGCAGTATCACTACAACTGATAATATTGTAAAATGGATGGTAAAAGGCCCCAGTGTACATCTGGTTTGATCTCATATGAAGTTCTCTCTATACTGTATGAATCATTACTTAACCCTGGGCTTTTTGCAGATGAAAGGCGGGCTTGAACGCTGCAGGGGAATAGCAAACCCCGTGACTTTCTAGGCCCTCTTCCGGCCCACCTCCCTTCCCAGCAGGCTATTAACTTCATTGGCTGCAGCATTACTGCCTGAGTTTCGGCCCGTCTGCCGGAAGGACACCATAAAATGCCCCGCGGCGTTTAGGGGTTAATATTCATAGACGGTTATTAACTTATTGCGATAGTTTACTGTTGCAACCGTGATAAACTTTGTTGATACAGAAACAGAAAAGTCAAACAAGGGCAAAGTTTCACTGATGAAATTTTATTGCCCAATTTTTAACATAGGTTTTATCTGATATATGTAAGGGGAAAAAATTACTAATACATTAAAAGGAAATTTTGTAAGTATGCTTTAAAAAAAAAAAGACTTTTGACAGCCTAGGTCAGTGGTGGATTTTGTGTTGGGAAACAGGTGAGTCAGAAATACTTAAAGGGAAGGTCCAAGTCCATACACACATTGCTATTTTACCTTGAACAGATGTGTGCTAAATGATGAGACATGATCTTAAATGATATGTAACTTTAGAGTGGTTATTTTTGCTGAGGACATTTTCATTTTTGAGCATGTTTAACATCAATTTGGATGACTCTCTAATGCTGCAATGTCAAATTTCTCAAGTTGTACCTAATAAAACCAGTAATAGCTGTTTGATTTTTATTAGAAAAGTATGATTGGAAACAATGAATTGTGTCCCAGATGCAGAAATTATGATAAATAATTCCAGGAATGGGATATATTTTATTAAACACAAGAAGTGCTGTTCAAATTAATCAGAGAGTTAGTACAAACTATTCTAGATTTATTCATTTGAAGTTCTTGCAATTTTCTACTAAGATTAACAAGCAGGGAAAAAAATAAGTACCAGGAATGGTTCTCTCCATTTTTGTGAGCCTATCTGCAAAATGACCAGGAAAAACATGGACAATAACAAATACAGTGGCAAGAAAAAGTATGTGAACCCTTTGGGATTACGTGGAGTTTTGCATGAATTGGTCATAAAATGTGCTCTGATCTTCATCTATGTCACAACAATTTGAAAAACACAGTCTGCTTAAAATAATACATTATATGTTTTCATGTGTTTATTGAACAGAACATGTAAACATTCACAGTGCAGGGTGGAAAAAGTATGTGAACCCCTAGCCTAATGACTTCTCCAAGAGCTAATTGGAGCCAGGAGTGAGCCAACCTTGAGTCCAATCAGTGTGATATTATTGGATGTGCTGCTGAAAGCTGTCCTGCCCTTTAAAAACACACACCAGTTTTGGGTTTAGGCCCCCGGCACACGAGCGTATTTACGGCTCATGTGCGCCCGCAATTCCCTGCGTCCGTGCGTTTTTGACGGGGAAAGCCATCCACCGGACGTGAAAAAGCCCTCCCCGTCAAAAAGCTAAACGGACGCTGACAGGATACAAAGCGCGATTCTCCATAGGAGGATCGTGCTTTGTACGCTGAGCGCAGAGAGTGGAAGGAACGTCCACTTTCACGGATGTTACTTCCTCTCTCTGTTAACGCTCGTGTGCCGCCAGCCTTACTGGTTTCAAGAAGCACTGCCTGATGTGAACCATGCCTCGCAGAAAAGAGCTCTCAGAAGACCTACGATCAAGAGTTGTTGACTTGCATGAAGCTGGGAAGGGTTACAAAAGTATCTCCAAAAGCCTTGATGTTCATGTGTCCACAGTAAGACAGACTGTCTACAAATGGAGAAAGTTCAGCACTGTTGCTACTCTCCCTAGGCGTGGTCGTCCTGTAAAGATGACTGCAAGAGCACAGCACAGAATGCTTAATGCGGTAAAGAAGAATCCTAGAGTGTCAGCTAAAGACTTACAGAAATCTCTGGCACATGCTAACATTTTTGTTGACACATCTACAATAAGGAAAACCTTAAACAAGAATGGAGTACATGGGAGGACACCACGGAGGAAGCTATTGCTGTCCAAAAAGAATATTGCAGCACGTTTGAAGTTTGCAAAAGAGCACCTGGATGTTCCACAGCACTACTGGCAAAATATTCTGTGGACAGATGAAACCAAAATTGAGTTGTTTGGAAAAAACACACAACACTATGTGGAGAAAAAAAGGCACAGCACACCAACATCAAACCCTCATCCCCACTGTAAAAGATGGTGGAGGGAGCATCATGGTTTGGGGCTGCTTTGCTGCCTCAAGACCTGGACAGATTGTTGTCATTGATGGAAAAATTAATTCCAGAGTTTATCAAGACATTTTGCAGGAAAACGTAAGACCATCTGTCCGCCAACTGAAGCTCCGCAGAGGATTGGTGATGCAACAGGACAATGACCCAAAGCATACAAGTAATTCAACAAAAGAATGGCTTCTACAAAACAAAATACGCCTTCTGGAGTGGCCCAGTCAGAGTCCTGACCTCAACCCAATTGAAATGCTGTGGCATGACCTTAAGAGAGCGATTCACACCCACCAGACATCCCAAGAATATTGCTACACTGAAACAGTTTTGTGAAGAGGAGTGGTCCAAAATTACTCCAGATCGTTGTGCAGGTCTGTTCTGCAACTACAGGAAACGTTTGGTTGAGGTTATTGCTGCCAAAGGAGGGTCAACCAGTTATTAAGTTCACATACTTTTTCCACCCTGCACTGTGAATGTTTACATGTTCTGTTCAATAAAAACATGAAAACATATAATATTTGTGTTGTATTATTTTAAGCAGATTGTGGTTTTCAAATTGTGATTTAGATGAAGATCAGAGCACATTTTATGACCAATTCATGCAAAACTCCACGTAATCCCAAAGGGTTCACATACTTTTTCTTGCCACTGTATGCTCAACATTGGTCCACAAACATCTCTATCACCTATCTATCTACTGAGTAAAACCAACTACAAAAATCAACTTAAGGTTTGTAAAATGGATAAAAATATCAGAAATTTTAAAGTCTTACAAAGTACATTAAGATTCTGAATACTTTTTATGGTCATTATTTTTTCAAAGCCAATTTATTTTAGAAAAATGTAATTGGAGAAAGGACCAGAGTCAGTAAATTGCTTAAATGAGTTTGTTGTTAACCAAATGATATCTCTGATTTGATTAAAGATAGACACAGTAAAAAGAAAAAGCAAACAAAAACTAGAAAGGAAAGGATAAGTAAATAGATAAAATATATATATATAAAACACAAGCCATACATTTTGGCAAAGGCTGAGTAAAAGGCTATAGTCGGTCTATCATACTCCTTACATATACTGGTGTATATTTTGCATGGTTACTTCTATACACAGTACAGTGATGCAATGACTCACGTCAAAGGTCAGCAACCTTGGCACTCCAGATGTTTTGGAGTTACATTTCTCATGAGGGTCAGCCAATCTGACACCCTTAGCATTTTTCCTGTATGTTGCATATTTGCAGAGCACTTCAGACTGGGGTTTTTGCTTTCTTTTGGATCAACAGCAGTAGATGACTGTGTGAAATACTGAACTCGATGGGCACGTGTTTTTTTTAGCCTATGTAGCTATGTAACTACACTGAACATCTTCAACGGACACTACAATGGAAGCAACAGTGAAAACTACGGTGAACTATGGGGGATGTGCCCTAGTTTCTTTAGTTCCTGTAGATCCCCCTTAGTTCACCGAAGTTAATATACAGTACTGTTGTTTGAATGAAAAAACAATAATTGGTGAATAAGTAATTATTGTATAGACCCTTTATTTATTATTATAATACTTTTTATCATCATTTATATAAGGCCAACAGTTTCCTCAGTGCTTTACAATAACCAATAGGAATGCGACAAAATTAAGACAAAAGTTGGAGAGAACCAAAAGATGTCGAGTTTTATTGGTCGTCAGGATCACTAGAATTAGTGTTACAAAAATGATGGGCACAAGGAAAGGGCCCGTGTAAGTGCCTGGGGGTAACTTCATTTTCAAAACTCTACCAAACTGTGCATAGATAAGTATGCATCTATCAATATGTTTTTTGGGTTTTTTTGAGAAAGGATTTTACCAGGATGGATACATTGAGATTTCTCTCGTTTTCAAGTATGTCCTGGGTGGCGAGTATGTACCGTTAGGTGTCTTGCCAAGGGCACTTGCTGGAGAGGTGCTCATTGGGATTGAACCCATGACTCCACAGGCTCTCTCCACGCAGAGCAGTGATGTTACCTCTACTCCACCCAGCCGGTTTTAGTCTGTTATATCTCTTGAATTCATTTTTTTCCAAACACAGGCAGTCGGTCATTTCCTGTACATAATTTTTTTATATTAACTTGTTTTTAATGACCTACATCACCCTCGTATATTTTTTAATTAAATTCCCTTTTTGTACATTTGATACATTTTACCTCGTCCACCTTTAAGAACTAGATTGGAAAAAAATAAGCATTTAAAAAGGAAGAGCGCATAAAACTGGATAGATAAAAACTGAATTTTTGTTATTACTGGGAAGTCTGAGAATCCACTGTCGCTTTTCTTTGGAAACCTTTGCAAGTTTTAGTCATATTTTTGGCAGGTAGATAGTGACATAAACATAATTTGTGTGTTATTCATTAGAAAGCTATACCGACAAATGTTACTTAAAAAAATCTCCATGTCCTGTCTCCATTTTCTTGTGGTAATTAGCAAAGAATCATTCTTGGAATGAGATATGCAGACCATTCTCTTTTCACTTTTAATGCTGACAACATACTCTGTTGATGTGAAGAATATGAGATAAACAATTTTGACAAACCATTTTTCTGTTAATTGGAAAAAAAAATATGCTACTCGTTATCTTGGAGAAGTTGATAATATTTCAGCTCTAATTATTTAAGCTTTGAGGTGTAAGTCATATTAGTGTTACCAGTTGAGAGCGTGATTTACGGATCACTAACATGTAAAGTGACTCTTAATCTGCTGTGGGGTGCTAAGGGAAGTGTATGATCTGAGCTACTCTATGCTAATATGACAATGATGGATGAGAAAAATCATGGAAGTGTCAATTAAATATTTTATTGTTAAATAAAATGTGTTTTACAGAATGGCTGTAATGTAATATTGACATATTTGAACACACTTTGCATTTATTAGGTTGACTAAACCTACTCAGATGACATAATTGCTGGGTACATTTCCCTCAATATATCTCAAATCATTTTTAGTAAATATTTATTATGATGTCTCTCCATATTAAAGGTGATATTGGTAGACAGATATATGCAATTAGTTAAATGAAAGGCCGGTGTAATATGTAATAAACAATATGATAGATGATTCATGAAGCAGACACAGCAGCACAGTGTTGTAGGGGTAATTAGATGACTACAAGAGAGTCAAAATTTGATTTGGTGAAATGAGTCTTTCTGAGCAAACGCACCCCAATCTCTCTAGATAGCATTAACTTCTGCAGGTGTGATGCTTGGACAACATTGGCTCCTGAATAAACGCAATCCAACAAAATGTATGCCGGCATGTCATGTTTTGTCTGCAAAAGTATGTCTGGATGTTTTAAACACCAATAACTGTTTGTCAGTTACTGAGGGTCAAATTAAAGAAATACTGTTTGTGTGCACATATTGGCCATGGCTCCTGAGCAAGCACCCAGTTAGGGCGTAAAACGTGTGCTGCCTTTACTTTGACTGTTTGGAATTTGTCCCCCACTCCTTGCATTTTGAAGACACTCAGGCATCTTGATGGAAGAAGGCTTGGATTTTAACACCTATTAGTTCCAAAAATTATGTTGCTAATCCTTACTAGGGATGAGCCGAACACTCCCCGAGTTCGGTTCGAAGCCGAAGCCGAACTTTCCAAATGTTCGGATCCGAACCCGAACCCGAACTCGAACTCCATAAAAGTCAATGGGGCTGAAAATTCAGTTTTTAGAGTGCCCTCCAAGAGGGCATATATGCTAGATATTTGCCATAAAAAGTGTATGGGGGTCCGGGTAGTGCCCTGGGGGACAGGAAACAAGGACAAAAGTAAAAAAAAAACGTTTTTAAAGGGAGAGTGAGTTTTCCATGAAATAAGGGTTAAAAATAAAAACGAAAAATTCCTTCAATTATCGTGCCTAGGAGGTCCCCATAACCTGCCCGTGAAGTGGCGGATTTCTAGGATGTACAGAAATATGTAAAAACCAAAAAATGACATTTCAAATTACGGTAAATGCTTTTCTTTTAATCTATCCATAAACAACTGCTTGGGGCGGCAGTCTGTATGAAAAGAGGAGACATTTTCGGACACGCAGAAAACGTTTACTGATTTTTCTGGCGGTGAAAAGCAGGAGAATGACTGGAGAATGGAAAATTCTAGACCAAATAGCCGATTTGGAAAGTGAGATAAATGGGAGAATTTTTCTGGTTCGGCTATTTTGACCTAGAATTTTCTCTTCAGTCATTCTCCTGAGTTTCACCTTTCTCTGAATAACCCTGTCAGGGTTATTCAGAGAGCGGTGAAGAGCAGGAGAATGACTGGAGAATGGAAAATTCTAGGTCAAAAAAGCCAAACCAGAAAAATTCTCCCATTTAGGCTAGGGTCAGACTAGCGAATTTTTAACATGCGTTTAGGCGCACTTAATCACGGCTGCACTAGCAGCAAATGATGGGCAATGACAGCCAATATACGAAGTACGGTCGCACGAAAGTCCGGCTGCGCAACGCAAGTGGAAAATGAACGCATTTTTTCGAGAACGCAGAACCGCTAGTACGGACGTACAGAGTGCGCTGCGTCCACTAGCGGCGTGTGTGCGTGATTTGGAGACGTCAGACCCTGCTCATGTCCGGCCAACATAACGTCCAGACACCCAAAGTTTCCTGGTTTGGATCCATAAAAAATCACGCACAAAAATGCGCATCGTATGACCGTTTTCGCTCATTCCGTGAAAAAAAAAAGGCAATGCGTTCGGACGCACTTTCGGTCGCTGTGAAAAATGCATTAGTCTGACCCTAGCCTTATCTCACTTTCCAAATCGGCTATTTGGTCCAGATTGTTCTCTTTTCCTGCCATTCTCCTGGTTTTCACCTTTCTCTGCACAACCCTGAGAGAGAGGTGAAAGCCAGGAGAACTGACAGGAGAAGAGAACAACCTAGACCAAATAGCCAATTTGGAAAATGAGTTAAATGGGAGAATTTTTCTGGTTTGGCTATTTTGACCTAGAATTTTCATTTCTCCTGTTATTCTCCTTCTTTTTCCCCCCTTCTGAATAACCCTGTGAATGTTTAATCCTGAGGTGAAAAATAACATTGCTTAAGGCTGGGGTCAGACGAGCGCAGTTATCACGTCCGTGTTGCCGCACATTTGTACCTCCGTGGCAGCATAGCATTCTGACCAATGGAGCCCCATACACGAAGTACGTCCGCACGGAAGTGCGGATGCATGGCGGACGCAGCAAACGGACGCAGGTTAGGCAAGAACGTAATACTGCTAGAACGGACATGCGGAGTGCGCCACGTCCGCAACATCCGTGTAGTTTTGTATGTGAGTGATGAAACGAGGTCAGATGGACTGCATTTATACGTCCAGCATTTTTGACGGACAGAATGTTTTTTCATTTTAATTTATTTTCCCTGCTACATCAGTCAAAAAATACGTCAGTGAAAAAAACGGACTGTTTGGCCACTACCTTGTTGTCAGTCAGTAAGTACGTCCGTACTGCACGGACGCACAGTCCGTACAAAATGCGCTCATCTGACCCTAGCCTTAGATGTTATTTAGAATTTTTTTCAAACACCAGTTAACCACTTGGCTGCTATTGACGCGCTCAGCGCGTCCAGCCAAGTGGTTCTCCTGTGCTATGGACGCGCTGAGCGTGTCCATGCACAGGAGGCCGCAATCCGCCGGATTCCGGCGGATTGCTGCGCCCCCCTGGTGCGGGCTGACATCTTGGATGACAGCCCAGCACTCCGGGACCCCGGCGGAGCAATTAGATGTCATCGTGGCGGCGCGATGACATCTAATTCAGGCCCCCCCCGCATGTGCAGAGGAAGCGCCTGAAAGGGAGGGGTGGGGTCCTTTGGACCTCTCTCCCTCCCGATCGCCAGGGGGCAGAGGATTAATCCAGGCACTGTTTGGAAGGGCACAGCCTGCCCTTCCAAACAGTGGCTGTGATTAACCCCTGGGGAGCCGATCACGAATCGGCGCTGAAAAGCGCCGGATCGTGATCCTCTCCTGGAGCTGGCTGACATCTTGGATGTCGGCCAAGCCTCCAGGAACTCCCCCTGAGGACTGGCGTCATCGTGCATGGCACGATGATGCCAGTCCTGGAGTTAACCCCTAGCTGCCACCAATGGTGGAGATAGGGGGTTCCAATGAACCCCCTATCTCCCGATCCTTGGCAGCTAGGGGCTAATGTTTGATATTGTTGGATCGGCCAGAGCATGGCCTTTCCAAGGATACCAAACATGAGCATGAAAAAATGTTTTTTAAAAAAATTAAAAAATAAAAATAATAAAAAAATTCTAAAAAAAAAAAAAAGTTTTTTTGTTTGTCTTTGTTTTGTTAATGCAGCAATATTGTTCCCATTTCAATTATAATGTGAACAATAATGCTGCATTAACGATTTTTGTATGCGGTGCGTTTGTTAAAAAAAGCGAAATTTTCCCCCAAAAAAAATGTAACAAGACCCCATTTCTAATTTTTTTAACAAGCGCACCCCATACAAAATATAACCGCAAATGATCGCATGTTAAAATGTGAAAAAAAACACTTTACACATAATAAATTGTTGAAAATTCAAATTTTATTGCATTTTTTGTTATAATATACAGACATGACATAACGTATACATATAATAATGACATATTATGAATCTGCCAAGTCTACCGGAAAGAACGATATATAATATGTCTGGGTCATATATCAAAATATGGCTACAAAACGCGGTTAAACATGATGAGTGAAAGCGGTAAAAATGACCTCAGCACAGAGGTGTGAAAAGCCTCAGCAGCGAAAAGGGTTAAATGCAGCATATTAGGATATTTTAGGAGGGAAATTAATTCTCAAATCTCAATCAGAAACAGACACCCCCCCCACCCCCTCAGTACCTCCGTATAGTGTACAATGTATCAAATTGATTACCAGACTAAAAACACCTGGTGTTATGCCCGTTTGTGAACAGAGATCATTTAGAGTTGATAATCTTTCCACGTACACATTAGTTTTTAATTCAATATCTAATAAACCGTTGCTTATAATATTCTGCAGTAAAGAGTCTCTTTATTTCTAGATTTTTTTTGTATTTTTTTAAGCATTTTCTATACTTTTTTCAAAATTTCTTTTTTTTTCAAACTCGAACCGAACACACCCAAAAAGTCGAACTCCGAACCGTCCGAACCCGAACAGCTCATCCCTAATCCTTACAACACTATTGCCTTCTCTATAAACATTAGGGAGTGTTCAGAGAGGTTTGTGAGGGTCTTGAGAACAAGCATCAGCACTTGTGGCATGCTTTACGGATGGTGCCCGCTCTCACAAGGTTTTAGCTCGATTGTGCAATTACAGGGACTTTCAGTTTCATATGCAAATTAGACTGATACACCCAGAAAGGGTGGCCAGTACTGAAATGCCAAGGAGGTCATCCCTGCACGAGAGGTACAACAACCCCCACGATCGTTTCGGCCTTGTTAGGCCTCGTCAGGAGGGTATAGCTGTCACCCTCTAGGCACATCGAGCAAGAGGTCTATGTCTGGATTACCCTGTAGACTTAAAGTGAGAAACAGCGAGGTTTGTGAGGGTCCTGAGAACAAGCAACAGCACTAGTGGCCTGCTTTACGGTGGGTGCCCACTCAGGTCTCACAAGGTTATTTAAGGGGTGCTGGGGTTTCCTGAGGTTGCAAACACCAGCGAAAATTGCCATTGTTACAATGGCGGCAAATGCTGATGTTTCACAAAATAAAAATCTAAATAGAGGCAGGAAAACTTCATTGGGAAGCTTCTTCTGGTGCTGTTTGGATCTCTCTTTTGTGAAAACCCGCATTTGTCCGTGTTGCAACAATGGCAATTTTTGCCAGTTTTGGCAACTTTAGCAAACACCAGTGCCTATTGTGTTATGTTTTTAGCACTACTCATTAAACTAGGTAGATAAATTAATCAACTTCAATTTAAGATACAAAATTCTGCTTCTGCTCAGCACTCTGACTATATTTTAGTACATTAAAGCTCTACCATAGTATAAGCCCAAATATGTCTTTATTTACAGTTACAGTTACAAGTAGTTATAAAGCGCCAATAAAAAAAAATGATATAATACAGTTCATTATTTCAACCAATCTTCCTTGTTTAGGGGATATCCTGTACTATTATCTTGTATTTGGTAGTATACAGAATATCTTTAGGGAATGGCTGTTGAACGCTACAAGAATATTTTTTAAAGAGGGATTAGCAGTTGGCCATAATTTTATTTAATTTGACTTTGTAAATACCATATAGTTGTTGTATCTTGTCATTAAGGACTGTAGGTAACAAACAGCTGTTTTAATGAATAAATGATGAAATACAGGTTGCTTCATTTTTGTTCAGATTTTGTTATTTGCTTCAAAAGACCTGCTATAAACAAATAATGACGTAGTCATTATATATAACTTTCCATACATTTAACGTGGTACTAGATGGCTGTTACAGTTCAGCACTACAGAGAATGCGAACTCCTGCAATTGTTCTATTTCAGTAGACTTTGAAATTCCAAAAGATGCAATTTGTTTGTGTACACCCTACTGTTTCAGCGAAAACAACTGTGTGGGTTTTCTTTCTAAAAGCCAATTTGTGGTTGTAGGCTTGGCGTCAGTTCTTAAAACTATGACATGCACATGTTTTCCTATGGAAACCAGCTATTGAAAATTGCAAGGCGAGTTCCCATGTATTTCTCTTTTAGACAGCTTACCCCATCTTTGTTTTTCTACACAACTTCGTTACATTTTAGATGGCAAATATCTTGTTAAAGTACAAATCCACTCAATTGCTACATTGAATTTGATGTGTTCACAACATTTCACAGTTATGTCATCAAGGTACTTATTAGACCTCTATTTTGAATAGCGATATTACTCTCATCCCTCAGGTAGATGTTCATTAGGTGAATAATCCAGTGATAGAATTTGCATGAAGATTTTTCTGGTGAAATATTAAATCAACATGAAAAGTACAGTAAGCTTGTGCTATCAATCGCTATTAGCGACGCGCTAAATGATTTTTCCCATTTCTAGCGAGACGCAAAAGATCTTTTGGTCAGGCGCTAGAATGAATTAACCCCTTGCTAACACAAAAACATGCCAATGCTAACTTTAGCTCCCACCGGGTGATAGTGTCCTATGTCTATATGAAGCGTAAATGAATTTATCATTTAGACTTGGGTCCCATACCCAAGACATCTCATTATCATATGCATACATTCCAAAATCTTAAATAATCCCAATTTCAAAACACTTCTGGTCCCAAACATTTTGCATAAAAGATAATAAATGTCATGCCACCAAGCCCAAGAGCAGAAAGAAGAAGAAACGTGCTGGCGCTACCGGGTCTTGACTCTTTTCTCAACCCATTCCATTTGGGTCACTCTGCTTGGGACTTTCTAGGCTGCTGGTTTGGGAAACCACTGTATTTGATCTCCATCCCTGGTCTTCCACCTACTCGGCGATCCACAGGTGGGAGCACTTTTCCTGTTGCGAAAGTGGGTCCTCCTATTTAGGCTCTATCCACAATCCCTTTGCATTGTTAGGACTCCATGGTAAATCCTGAGCTTCCTGGGCCTCCTGTTGCAGACTTTCCTTTCCCTGCTACCAAGGCATCGTATGTTTCTAATTTCACCAAGACACCTGCTGTGTGCTTTTCTCTGAGACCCCTGCTGTGAGCACTATGGCAAGACCCCTGCTTCGTGCACTACACCAAGACTCCTGCTGTGCACTACACCGAGACCTCTGCTTTTTGTCCTGCTATTATCCACCATGCCCATTTCCTGCTGTTGCTGGGTCACCAGTCCTTTCTCCTGCTTATCCACATCCAGTCCTGTCTCCTGCTGATCCATGCCAAGCCCTGCCTCCAATCACCCGTATCGCCCAGTCCTCCACGCCAACCAGAGTACCCACAGTCTCCGCAACCTTGTAACCTGCAGCTCCTGTTACATGTGTATTGTCAGCCTACTGCAATAAATCCATGTTGATTTACGTCAGGTGCCTCAGTGTCTCTTATTTCTGGATCCTGAACTTTTCCCCACAAACCATGTACCATGCAGCATGACACTAAACCTGTATTTACATGAAAAGGATGGTTACACTAAAGTAAAAAAATGCTCAAATTTTAACAAATATTGGAACATTTGACCTATGTCATCTATTGAATCAACAAATTATTGAACATATTTAGCGGCAGACTGTCCTACATTTTTTTTTAGGTATCTTTATTAATGCGTAATTGCATACATGATACTGAGAAGCAGAAAAAGAAAAAGCCATAAGGCTTCATTATTGGGAAAAAGCAGTGAGGAAAATAGATAGGTGATAGCTCTATTTAAGGCACACAATGTTGCGAGTGAGCAAAGAGAGGGTGCAATGAACCACAGACTCTGCTAAGACCATTCTCACTTGGATCTAATGTGCGATATTCTGTAAAACTTTTATTTATTTATTTATAAAGTATTTTACCAGGAAGGATACATTGTGTCAACAAGATATATGGTCTGTATCAAGTTATCTGTATTTAAGACAAGTCGGAAAGAATGTAGTTATGCTCCTGAGAAATTCTGTCATCAAGAGATGTGGTGCATGACCTTCTAACGGAAGTGTAGTGATGTCACTTATCAGGCAGGAATCTTGTGGAACTCTTCTGTTTTCACAGCACCTTATTGGACATGTCAATTTGATGGTTTGCAGCACACTCATTATATGAGATCGTAAATATTTTAAATACATGTATTTTTGTAAATAAATGATAGTCCAATACTGGAATATCTTTTAAATCCTTGCCCATGGTATTAGGATGCACCCTGTGTGGATGTATTGGCATACCAGTCAAAATAATCACTGTTTTCTACATATTGATGCAGAGGTTTCATTTTTACCAGTTTTGTATGAATTTACAAGTTTTTCCCATTGCACTACTGTGGATGGGAGTTTTGAGAAACATTTGTAGACTGAACTTGCCTCCTTCTGCATGAACCTTGAAGGCATGCCTAAGCACATACATATACACATACATACACATACACATACATACACACATACATACACACACATACACACACAATCAAAGCAAAATATATACATGTCTAAATATGTACAATTTTAACAGAACAAAAACATTAATTGTTACATTAAGTCGTTGACCCTACATCTGAAGCCCAATCTTGTTGAATTCTCTCAAATCAGGATTTATCATTAGTGATGAGCTGAACACTAGGGATGAGCCGAACACCCCCTGAGTTCGGTTCGGACCCGAACCCGAACTTTCCAAATGTTCAGATCCGAACCCGAACCCGAACCCGAACTCGAACTCAATACAAGTCAATGGGGCTGAAAATTCAGTTTTTAGAGTGCCCTCCAAGAGGGCATATATGCTAGATATTTGCCATAAAAGGTGTATGGGGGTCCGTGTAGTGCCCTGGGGGACAGGAAACAAGGACAAAAAGTAAAAAAAATAACGTTTTTAAAGGGACAGTAAGTTTTCCATGAAATGAGGGTTAAAAATAAAAACAAAAAATTCCTTCAAATATCGTACCTAGGAGGTCCCCATAACCTGCCCGTGAAGTGGCGGATTTCTAAGATGTATAGAAATATGTAAAAACCAAAAAATGACATTTCAAATGACGGTAAATGCTTTTCGTTTAATCTATCCATAAACAACTGCTTGGGGCGGCAGTCTGTATGAAAAGAGGAGACATTTTCAGACACGCAGAAAAAGTTTACAGATTTTTTTGGCGGTGAAGAATTTGGTTTTCTAGACCAAATAGCCGATTTGGAAAGTGAGATAAATGGGAGAATTTTTCTGGTTTGGCTATTTTGACCTAGAATTTTCTCTTCAGTCATTCTCCTGAGTTTCACCTTTCTCTGAATAACCCTGTCAGGGTTATTCAGAGAGCGGTGAAGAGCAGGAGAATGACTGGAGAATGGAAAATTATAGGTCAAAATAGCTTAAATTCTCCCATTTAGGCTAGGGTCAGACTAGCGAATTTTTAACATGCGTTTAGGCGCACTTAATCACGGCCGCACTAGCAGCAAATGACGGGCAATGACGGCCAATATAAGAAGTACGCAACGCAAGTGGAAAATGAACGCATTTTTTCGAGAATGCAGAACCGCTAGTACGGACGTACAGAGTGCGCTGCGTCCACTAGCGGCATGTGTGCATGATTTGGAGACGTCAGACCCTGCTCATGTCCGGCCAACATAACGTCCAGACACCCAAAGTTTCCTGGTTTGGATCCATAAAAAATCACGCACAAAAATGCACATCATATGACCGTTTTCGCACATTCCATGAAAAAATACCGCAATGAGTTCAGAAGCACTTTTTGGCGGTCGCTGTTAAAAATGCGTTAGTCTCACCCTAGCCTTATCTCACTTTCCAAATCGGCTATTTGGTCCAGATTGTTCTCTTTTCCTGCCATTCTCCTGGTTTTCACCTTTCTCTGAACAACCCTGAGAGAGGTGAGAGCCAGGAGAACTGGCAGGAGAAGAGAACAATCTAGACCAAATAGCCGATTTGGAAAGTGAGTTAAATCGGAGAATTTTTCTGGTTTGGCTATTTTGACCTAGAATTTTCACTTCTCCAGTTATTCTCCTGCTTTTCACCTCTCTCTGAATAACCCTGTGAATGTTTAATCCCGAGGTGAAAAATAACATTGCTTTAGAGGTTAAAAACGGGCAATGAGGAAATTTTGTATTTTTTTCAAACACCAGTTAAATGCAGCATATTAGGAAGTTTTAGGAGGGAAATTAATTCTCAAATCTCAATCAGAAGCAGACACTACCCCACCCCCTCAGTACCTCAGTATAGTGTACAATGTATCAAATTGATTAGACCAGGCTAAAAACACCTGGTGTTATGCCCGTTTGTGAACAGAGGTCATTAAGGCTGGGGTCAGACGAGCGTAGTGTTCACGTCCGTGATTGCGCCTAAAAGTACGTCCGTGATAGCATGAAAGAAAGTCCATTGGAGCCTGACACATGAAGTACGTCTGCACTGAACTGCGGACGCACAACGGCCGCGGCCCACGGACGCAAGGCAGGCAAGAATGTACAACCCCTAGAACGGCCGCACAAAGTGCGCTGCGTCCGCAACGTCTGCATAGCTTTGTGTGTGAGTGATGGAACGTGGTCAGACGGACTGCATTTATACGTCCAGCATTTTTCACAGACAAAATGGTTTTGCTTTTTAATTTATTTTCCCTCCTACATCCGTCAAAATATATACGTCAGTGAAAAAAACGGACTGTCTGGCCACTACTGCGTCTTCCGTACTAACGTACGTCCGTGTGCACGGACATACAGTCCGTAGAAATCACGCTCGTCTGACCCTAGCCTTAGAGTTGAGAATCTTTCCACGTACACATTAGTTTTTAATTCAATATCTAATAAACCGTTGCTTATAATATTCTGCAGTAAAGAGTCTCTTTATTTCTAGATTTTTTTGTATTTTTTAAGCATTTTCTATACTTTTTTGAAATTTTTTTTTTTTCGAACTCGAACCGAACACACCCAAAAAGTTCGAAATTCGCGAACTTTCGAACAACCAAAGTTCGGGCCGAACTCCGAACCGTCCGAACCGAACAGCTAATCCCTACTGAACACACCTGTGTTCGATTCTTTTGAACAATTTCAAAAGTTTGAGTTCGAACACGAACCGAACTCAATGCAAGTCAATGGGTCTCGAAAGTTTGATTTTTAGAGTGCCCACCAAGAGGGCATATATGCAAGATATTTGCCACAAAAGGTGTATGGGGGTCCGGGTAGTGCCCTGGGGGACAGGAAACTAAGACAAAAAGTTTTAAAAAAAACGTTTTTAAAGGAACAGTTCTCCATGAAATAAAGGTTAAGAATAAAAACTAGAAATTCCTTCAAATATCGTGTCTAGGAGGTCCCCATAACCTGCCCGTGAAGTGGCGGATTTGTAGGATGTATAGAAACATGTAAAAACAAAAAAATGACGTTTCAAATGATGGTAAATGGTTTTCCTTTTAATCTATTCATAAACAACTGCTTGGGGTGGCAGCCTGTATGAAAAGAGACGTTTTAGATCACGCAGAACAAGTTTAGTGATTTTTTTGGGCTAAATTATGGTGAAACTTATGCAGGCTTTGTATGAAAGTAACAATACTGTAGGTGCTTTAAAATTGGGCCTTTAGTGTTGGCAACAGTGCCGTCACACCGTAACCCCTCTGTGGTATTGTGGAAGAGTGCAGGGTTGGACCCTGCGGTCAAATATTAAAATGATATGAATCTGGTACAGTGCACCCAAATATTTTGCCTTTGGTGGCAGCAAGTGCCTTCACACCGTAACCCCTCTGAGGCATTGTGGAAGAGTGCAGTGGTGGAGGTTTTGGTAATGCAGAAGAGATCCCCGATCTATTCATTTACATCAGCAGCTATAACAAAACCGGGTCAGCAATGTTTAGGCACTTGTACTGCTCTACTGTATATGGTGAGAATCGGCGCACACCAGTAGCAACAGGAAGCAAACAGAACAGGCAAGGAATACACAGAGAGAATAGTCAAATGGCAGGCAAAGTCGGCATCAGATCGGGTCCTCAGAACAAGCAGGGTCAGTAACAAGTATACAAACTGATTCGGTAAGCTAGCGATGCGGGAATAAAGGCTGAGACACACTGAGCGTGTAGCGACGCACAGCGTAGCAATGCAAAGAAAAGCAAACATTTTGCAGGCTTGACTTCACTCCACTCCGCCTCGCAGCGTGTCTACACTGCATTACGTTTGCTTCTCACCGCACTGGACAGGAATCCACTAACTAAATTAAAATGTACACACAAAACCATTTTATTTTCCCAAAGCACATGTTATATAGGTAAAAAAAAGTTTCGACTGAATAAAATACATCAAAAATTACTGTTACTTTAAAAGGAATAGTATAAAAATATAAAAAAAGGTAACCCCTGATCATATATATTATAGGGACACGGAGCGCTGTGTATAGAGTAGGGATGCATTGATACCACCACGGCCGGCGCTAGTGTAAGACGGCACAGGCGGCCGCCTTACTGTCTTGGTTTGCTGTCAGTGCGAGGGGCGGAAAAATTCTGTTTTTAAAATACCGGAAGCGGAGCTATGAATGATCTTCAGACATCAACCAGGGACCCAGCCGCGCACTCTCAAACCGATGCAGTGTGCCTGCCTCAGTCCCACATTCTAAACATGAGCAGGCTCACTGCATAATTTGGCACTGCCCCCTCACGTGACACGCATAGCCAGGGCACGCAGCTGCAGAAAAGCCTGGAGGACAAACCCCAAAGCTTAGGGTGCGACCCTGCAGCAGAGTCAGCCTGCGTGCTTCCACTGTAGTGTGAAGGAGGACTGGGCAGAGAGGCCGAGAGAAGGTTTTTAAAAGGTTTGAATAAAATTAGGGAGGGGAGGGGGTGTGTGTGTGTAATGTTCTGCTCGGGGGGTGTAATGTTCTGCTCGGGGGCTGTAATGTTTTGCTGGGAGGGTAATGTTCTGCTCGGGGGGTATAATGTTTTTCTGGGGGTATAATGTTTTGCTGGGGGTATAATGTTTTGCTGGGGGTTTAATGTTTTGCTGGGGGGGTAATGTTTTTCTAGGGGGGAAATGTTCTGCTGGGGAGGTGTGTGTGTAATGTTCTGCTGGGGGTGTGTGTGTAATGTTCTGCTGTGGGGGTGTGTGTAATGTGCTGCTGGGATGTGTGTAATGTTCTGCTGCGTGTGTGTGTGTGTGTGTGTGTGTGTGTGTGTGTGTGATGTTCTGCTGGGGGGTTTGAGTAAACTGATATTGGTACATTACTTTGTGATTTATTGCTGTGGAGCTCTGTGATACGATCATACACACTGCACATTGCTGTGAGTTTTATTGCTGCGGAGCTCTGTGATACGCAAATACACACAAACTGAACATTACTGTGAGGATTATTGCTGTGGAGCTCTGTCATACACTCATACACAGCGCACATTACTGTGAGGTTTATTGCTGTGGAGCTCTGTCATACGCTCATACACAACGCACATTACTGTGAGTTTTATTGTTGTGGAGCTCTGTCATACGCTCATACAGCCCGCACATTACTTTGAGTTTTATTGCTGTGGAGCTCTGTCATACGCTATATAAAATGAATTTAAGGGGGTGAAATTAATTAAAGGGGAAAAACGAATTAAGGGGGAGTGAATTGAATTAGAGGACGAGGACCCTGCTGCCAGTCTGCTTCTGGAGACCTGGAGTCAGACAGTGGACCACAGCAACAGAGTGAGAGTGGTAGGTAGCAGGATCACAGGGAAACACTGGGAGTGGCAGGTAGTTTGAAATATGTGGGTATATTGACACAGCAAGACCAGGGGGCACCACCAGGCCATATTGCAAATTTGTGCAGTGCCTGGTGCCCCTCCTATGTCACATTGTCAAATGAGGGGACCACACACTCTGTAGATTGGCCCTGTGGCACAGGAGGGGCACCAGGCATAGCATAGATTGGCAATGCCTGAGTACACGAACACTCCCGATTGGCATGGCATGGATTGGGTGGAGGGGGGCACCAAAACACAACTTTGCCTGAGTAAATAAAAATGCTTGCAACAGCCCTGGATACCACACACAGACATATACATATATATCAACACGCAGACCTATATATATGTATATATCAACACGCAGATATATATATCCACCCACCCACAGACCTCAGACTATATATACACATATGCACATGGGGGTGGCATGTGGACAATCTCAACTAAATGCCCCATTTGGCTGATCCCTCCAGAAGAAATGTTGAACCCGACAGAGCAGAGAATATATATATTATTCTGTGCTCTATCGGGTTCAACATTTCTTCTGGGGGGATCAGCCAAAAGGAGCGGGGGGCAATTAGTTGCCAAAATGTGTGTGTGTAATACAAGTCTGGATATATATGTTTATAAGAATATAGATATATATCTTATGTATATATATATATATATCATACCTGCCCTTACCTTCCCCTATAAACTTGCTAAAAATATACACACAAAAAAACAAACCACTGCCTGAGACCCCGCGCAGCCCACATGCCACCCCCTCTACCTGGCTGAATGTATTTAATATATAGAATTAAATACATTCAGCCAGGTAGAGAAAGAAAAAAAAAGTTTTATTTTATGTTCCCGGAGACATTTAAAAATGTCCTCGGATTTTATTTTTTTTAGAAATGTGTCACCATACCTTAGCCTGGTGGTCAGTGGGGGCTCCCTGGATCCTGGTTGTGGGGGGGTCTGCCGTGGCCGCAGGTGCAGTGGCTCCCTTCCTGCGCCACCTGTCTCTGCCACATGCACCCGGGCGGCTAGCATGCACAGTCGCAGCTCTGTCATCCGGCGGCCGCATGCTCCTCAAGGGGATCCTTGGGAGGCCCCAGCAGGCTGCCCTCTACAGTGCATGATTAGAGGGCCGTGTCTGCCTGATGTTTTAGCAACAAGAATGTTTTATCCCATAGGCTTCAATGTTAAAAATATTCCCGTTATAATTTAATATCTAATAAACCGTTGCTTATAATATTCGGCAGTAAAGAATCTCTTTATTTCTAGATTTTTTTGTATTTTTTAAACATTTTTTAATACTTTTTTCAATTTTTTTTTTATTTTTTTCGAACTTTTGGCAAACGTCCCAAAAAGTTTGAATTTCGCGAACTTTCGAACAGCCAATGTTCGAATCAAACTTCGAACCGAACAGCTCATCCCTCTTTATCATCAGTGTTCTCCAAATATAGGGGAAGAATATTTTTTATGCTGGGGTTAATTTCAGTTCAAAATGTATGATGTACGGAAGCTGACATTCGTTGTTAAGTATTAACACATTGATTTGTTTGTAAAGAGTTTACAGACAACCTATAGATTATATGTAGTGCAATATGGTTTTAATGTGCAATCAACGTTTTGATCTTTTTTAAAGACAAAATTGATATATATATGCATAAACAATTGGTGCTATATATACTGTAACTACTAATTAAGTATGTAATGTAATTTATTTCATTAAGATGAAAATTTTATGTTATTCAAAATATTTTATTATGAGAAAGTGTCAGCAGTACAACCAACAACACACAATAACGGCTTCGCAGGGCCAGTCAAAAACAGTCAAAGACGGGCCCAGCAGAGAAACAAAAAGTCATCACTTGAGCAAGATGTCACCAGAAATAAATTTAAAAAAAGGGGAGAGAGGGGGGGAGGAGAAATACGGCATTACTGTGACTTTTCAGGCTCGTCCCTGAGAGTCCATAGGCCATGGAAGGCAAAATGTCACGAGGCCAGGGCACTCAACGGCCAAAAATGGCAGGCAGAGCCATGGTCTCCACCGCAGTAGCACACCCGAAGACAGCCCAAACAAATAATTTAAAATAAGAGGGGAAGGGGTGGGTGGCAGCTATCAAGAGCACTCAGCAGAGACACAGAACGTCACTACATAAAAGTCAGCTGAAAAACAAAAATATACTCAGTAAAGGTCTCAAAAGCACGGAAAGAGAGGGTGGGGTATCAGCCTGAGAGAGGAGTGTGTCAGCCGAAAATCAAACAGAGCTGAAACAAACGGTGAAGATGAAAATTTTTGGGTCAAACACAATACTGGAGTTTTGACTGGGCAGCGTGGAACAAAGTCGGTGAATTAATATGGGCTGCACATCTTAATATATTAAGGGTCGGACACAAATGGGAAAGCACTGCACAAGCCTTTTTCCCGTTTGCAGCTAACCATTAACAGCTCTATTCTGGGCAAACTGCTCTATCAGCTGCCGGAGTAGGGATATTTTTCAGCTGCTGACTGATACCAGCACTGGTGCTGATCATTGCCACTAGTATCAGCTCCTGGAGTCCATAGGACTCATGGACATCAGCATGAGCCTGCAAAATCTCGGAAAGATCTGCAGAGAGACACTGTGAACTATTGGCTCCTAGTCTTCTGCTGTTTGCAACCAGAAAAGGCTATGATCACATTGTGCTCTGCTCTGTGGGATTCCACGTAAGTAAAGGATTTTTTAAGCAGTTTAGATTGAGGTATTACAATCATGGCCGAAATTGTTGGCACCCCACACATCTTTCCAGAAAATCAAGTATTTCTCACAGAAACGTATTGCAGTAACACATGTTTTGCTATACACATGTTTATTCCCTTTGTGTGTATTGGAACAAAACAAAAAAAGGGAGGAAAAAAAGCAAATTGGACATAATGTCACACAAAACTCCAAAAATGGGCTGGACATAATTCTTGGCACCCTTAACTTAATATTTGGTTGCACTCCCTTTGGAAAAAATAACTGAAATCCGTCGCTTCCTATAACCATCAATAAGCTTCTTACACCTCTCATCTGGAATTTTGGACCACTCTTCCTTTGCAAACTGCTCCAGGTCTCTCTTATTGGAAGGGCGCCTTTTCCCAACAGCAATTTTAAGATCTCTCCACAGGTGTTCAATGGGATTTAGATCTGGACTCATTGCTGGCCACTTCAGAACTATCCAGCGCTTTGTTGCCATCCATTTCTGGGTGCTTTTGGATGTATGTTTGGGGTCATTGTCCTGCTGGAAGACCCAAGATCTCGGACGCAAACCCAGCTTTCTGACACTGGGCTCTAAAGTGCGACCCAAAATCCTTTGGTAATCCTCAAATTTCATGATGCCTTGCACACATTCAAGGCACCCAGTGCCAGAGGCAGCAAAACAACCTCAAAACATCATTGAACCTCCACCATATTTCACTGTAGGTACTGTGTTCTTTTCTTTGTAGGCCTCATTCCGTTTTTGCTAAACAGTAGAATGATGTGCTTTACCAAAAAGCTCTTTCTTGGTCTCATCTGTCCACAAGACGTTTTCCCAGAAGGATTTTGGCTTACTCAAGTACATTTTGGCAAACTGTAGTCTTGCTTTTTTATGTCTCTGTGTCAGCAGTGGGGTCCTCCTGGGTCTCCTGCTATAGCGTTTCATTTCATTTAAACGTCGACGGATAGTTCACGCTGACACTGATGCTCCCTGAGCCTGCAGGACAGCTTGAATTTTTTTTGGAACATGTTTGGGGCTGCTTATCCACCATCCAGACTATCCTGCGTTGCAACCTTTCATCAATTTTTCTCTTCCGTCCACGCCCAGAGAGATTAGCTACAGTGCCATGGGTTGCAAACTTCTTGATAATGTTGCGCATTGTGGACAAAGGCAAATCTAGATCTCTGGAGATGGACTTGTAACCTTGAGATTGTTGATATTTTTCCACAATTTTGGTTCTCAAGTCCTCGGACAGTTCTCTTCTCCTCTTTCTGTTGTCTATGCTTAGTGTGGCACACACAGACACACAATGCAAAGACTAAGTGAACTTCTCTCCTTTTAATCTGCTTTCAGGTGTGATTTTTATATTGCCCACACCTGTTACTTGCCCCAGGTGAGTTTACAGGAGCATCACATGCTTGAAACAATCTTATTTATCCACAATTTTGAAAGGGTGCCAAAAATTTTCCCCAGCCCATTTTTGGAGTTCTGTGTGACATTATGTCCAATTTGCTTTTTTTCCTCCCATTTTTTGTTTTGTTCCAATACACACAAAGGGAATAAACATGTGTATAGCAAAACATGTGTTACTGCAATACGTTTCTGTGAGAAATACTTGATTTTCTGGAAAAATGTCTGGGGTGCCAACAATTTCAGCCATGACTGTAAATGTTCATCCAAACGTAAAATCATTTTAAACCAGGTTCTGAAAGCCAGTATATATATATATATTTTTAAAACCAGCTCCAGAGGAGAAGCACAACTTACCATGGTATAGCACTTTCTTTCCCATCTAGCCATAAATCAAAATTTCCTATACAATGTGCACAGTGGCGTAGTGTGGGGGGTGCCTCGGGGGCGTTCGCCCCGGGCGCAATTTTCTTAGGGGGGCGCAAAATTTCAAAAGAAATTTGAACCACTAATATTTTCCAGCAGGGATCAGCAAGGTGTCCGCCAGTTTTGCCACGCCGGCGGTGACTTAGCACTCAGCGTCCAGAAGGGAGGACCAGTACATAAAACTCTGGTCCGGTCCCAACTCCTCCTTAACGCTGAAATGAGTCACATGAAGCAGCTCAGCATTATTCAACAGAACACCCTTAACACGCTTAAGACACTTAACAGCCCCCCTTGAAGCCCTGTTCCAGCCCCCCACCGCTGGCAGCCCTGAAGCCACTGAACAGGAAGGAGGGAGGCGCCTGCCCTGCAGCACATTTAAAATCCAGTCTCCATTAAGCCCCATGGACAGCTCCCCCTTCCTGGGCCACCAGCAACTCCACGCCGGTAGGCGACAATGTATGACACCAAAGCAGCGTGACCACCACACAGTGAGGGGGTACAGGGAGAGGGTGACAGGAGGTTCAGGGAGAGAATGACTGGGGATACTGGGAGAGAGTGACTGGGGATATTGGATAGAGAGAGAGTGACTGGGGGTACTGGGAGAAAGTGGGGGTACTCGGAGAAAGAGAGAGTGACTGAAGGTACTGGGAAAGAGTGAGTGACGGGGTACTGGGAGAGAATGAGTGACTGGGAGGTACTGGGGGAGTAACGGGGGGTACTGGGAGAGAGTGACTGGGGTACTTGGAAAGAGAGACTGGGGGTACTGGGAGAAAGTGGGGGTACTGAGAGTGACGGGTACTTGGAGGGAGAGGGTGATTGGGGTACTGGGAGAGAGTGACTGGGTATAGTGTGAGAGTGGAGCTGTGCTAGGGTATACTGGGACAAGGTGACTGGTAGCAGTGGTGTAGCGTGGGGGGGCATGTGTGTTTCATTTTTTTATTATATCAGTATTTTCTTAATATACAATACATGTGCTGCTTGTGGGGTAACGGGAGTCAATACTCTACTGGTGAAAAGGAATCAGGGTGTGTTACCGTGTCCACAGGTTGGGGGGGGCACACAATTCTTGCCCTGCCCCGGGCGCTGACAACCCACGCTACGCCGCTGAATGTGCAGTATTTACAGTAACCTGCCGCAACATCTGAGCCACAAGCAGGGCTTGTGGCTTTGCTGTAATAATGGCAGGAGCTGTTACGGTAACATCTGGAGCTGTTAGCTTAACAGATCAGACGTGATCTAGCGCCCACTGTCAAAAATTATTAAACATTCACTATGACGAAATGAATTAATGTAAAAATATACAGAGGATATGCATATGTCTGTCTTTTAGAGCAACATTTCCATTATATTCAGGTATAGGATAGAGCAGGATGAACAAGAATGTTTATAATTATGTTAAGCATTTTAATAGTGATTTTTTTTACTGTATTATTTATAACTAAAAATTCAGTGCACTGGAAGGTGCTGTCCTTGTAGAAATATTACAGAGAGCAAGCGAGAAACAAAAAACATAAGTCTCCTCAGTGAAACTAAAAATGATGTTTATTAAACATGTCGGTTATGTATAAATTCAGCACTATCAAATGTTCACAGAGAACATGCAAAAGCAAATGCATGTAATCTTTAAGTATTCTTATACTATGAAAAATGAATGTATTCATATCATCTGATTCAACAGATAATTCCAACCGCTTTCTATTTCATTTCTGATTTATGGCTTCTTATTATTAGCATATATTTGCCCACATCATTTGACGGAAAAGGCTTGTTTTA
Organism: Leptobrachium leishanense; assembly: GCA_009667805.1. NCBI lineage: Eukaryota > Metazoa > Chordata > Amphibia > Anura > Megophryidae > Leptobrachium > Leptobrachium leishanense. Next base: position 185,861,258 of record CM019067.1, on the reverse strand, counting down.
CTGTCCTTTTTATTATTTTCTCCACTTTTTAATGAATTGTTGCTTTGTAAAAAGCCTGCCATGTTTCAGGTAGAGAAATAGCCTAGGGTGAGATAAAAAAGCACTCTGACAAGCATGTAAAAAAAAGAAGGAATCAGGAATGCAATATATTTTCACCAATTTGGTCTTATTTTTATGCAGCATTATGTTTCTGAAAAAGGAAAGAAAGCAGAGCCTTATCCTACATAATGTCTAATAAATCAGTACTTTGGGCAGTATTTATATTGAGTCTTTCAGGATTATTCAGAGAGAGGTGAAAAGCAGGAGAATGACTGGAGAATGGAAAATTCTAGGTCAAAATAGCCGATTTGGAAAGTGAGATGAATGGGAGAATTTTTCTGGTTTGGTTATATTGATCTAGAATTTTCCATTCTCCAGTCATTCTCCTGCTTTTCACCGCTCTCTGAATAACCCTGTTTGTCATTTTCATTATCAAAGTTTTGTGAATAGAAGTAAAAGGTATATTGTCAGTCTGTGAGTGGAGTAAAGGCTCTCCAAACTTTCTCTTTGCTAGAAGAGGTGAGTAAAGGTAGCAACCAGGAAGAGGGTGGATATATGCATTGTCATTTCCCTAACATGCTTGATAGAGGTGGCGTAGAGGAGGCCTAAATGTAGTGAGTAGTAATTAATCCAATACATTTAAAGAGGTCCTCAAACTCACTCTGCAGCTGGGAATATGTGACTCTAGAAGTATATATATATATGTATATATGTGTGGAATGCCATGTGTGTACACTGATAACAGGAAGGTTGTTCTGCTGTATTTATACCCATAACTGGCCCCATGACGTGCAACGGAGTGGAGCAAACCATTTGCGAACATACCTAGGGCGTACCTAATAAAATGACCATGCAGTATATATTCTACATACCCATAAAACATTGAGAATCTGAAACCATTAATCATGTTAAATAGCCATAAAAATATGAATTTGTCACATTCACACACAATTAACCCTTTCGCTGCTGAGCCATTTCACCCCTGTGTGCTGAGCTAACTTTTACCGGTTTCGCTCATCATGTTTTAATGCGATTTGAAGTCACATTTTATTATACAACCCAGACAAATTATAGATCGTTTTTTGCGGCAGACTCAGCAAATTCTTAATATATCATTATTATATGTATACGTCATGTCCTGCCTGAATATTATAACAAAAATTGCAATAAAATTTGAATTTTCAATCATCTACAGTGTGTAAAGTGTTTTTCACATTTTTTCATGCAAGTCTTTGCAGTTATATTTTCTATGTGTTGCGCTTGTTAACAAAATTAGAAATGGGGACTCGTTACATTTTTTTGGGGGGAAAATTAAGGGATTTTTAGCAAACGCCCCCTTAGAAAAAATCGTTAGTGCAACATCATTGTTCACATTATAAATGAAATGGGAACAATATTGCTGCATTAATAAAACAAAAGAAACTTTTTTTTTTTATTCATTAAATTTGTTATTACATTTTACATGGTCATGTTTGGTATCATTGGAAAGGCCATGCTCTGGCCATTCCGATGATATCAAACATTAACAACTGGCTCCCATGGATCGGGAGATAGGGGTTCCAATGAATCCCCTATCTCCAACATAGGTGGCAGCTAGGGGTTAACTCCCGAACTGACGTCATCGTGCTATGCGCGATGATGCCAGTAGGCAGGGGGAGATCCCGGAAGCTTGTTGGTGCCGAATCACGATCCAGCCCCCAAGGGGTTAAAGGCAGCCCCCGTTTGGAAGGGCAGGCTGTGACCTTCAAAGCGGTGCCTGACTTTTTGCACTGCTCTAGCTGATCGGGAGGGAGAGAGGTCCAAGGGACCCCCCTCCCCTTCAGGCACCTTCCCCACACTGGCGGGGGGTGCCTGTAATAGATGTCATCGCGCTGGCGCGATGACGTCTATTGTGCCCACCTGGGTCCCGGAGACTGGGCTGACATCTTGGATGTCAGCCCGCACCAGGGGGCCGCAGCGATCGGCCGGAATCCTGGCTGATCGTGGCTGCAAAGGGAGGATGCACTCAGCGCATCCTCTGCAGCCAAGTTTCGATGAGGCAGGACACGCTGAGCGTGTCCTCCACATCGAAGTGGTTAAACAATGAGAACTATAAGAGAACTATATATATGTGATGGATTGCTCTCGGAAATTGTTAGCGCTTTATAAATACTTGTAACTGTAACTGTAACTCTCCTGCCCACTCACTTACCTTCAATTCTCCCAACATTCCAGATGGGGTATTGATGCCATAATGTTACTAAACTGGTGCTCCATTGGCACGTTGTCGCTACTGGAATTTATTTATAAAAGGATTTTACCAGGAAGGATACATTGAGATTTCTCTCGTTTTCAAGTATGTCCTGGGTTCGAGAACATTGAGTGGTTGCAGAAATACAAAATAGTAAAATGCAAGATATTAACACAAGACCAAATATACAGATTAACAGAAAAATAAATATGGAGGAAATAAAGTCATTATGGCATTTGTATTGATGCGGAACTATCCATGTATTTCTAACCAAGCATCTAGGCATCACCGTAATGATGTAACGAGGTGTAAATGTTCAGCACCTTCTGGCACACATGGATGACTAAACCCAGTGAGAGTCTACTTGCTCCTATAAATCTCCAGGCAACCCTCAGACCTTGCTCTATCATGGTTCTTATCAGACCCTATATTGTGTTTTGTATTTATAGCTATTGACTTTTTAGACTATTCTTATATTCTGGTATCCTGACTTGGCTTTGTATACTCAACTCTGTGCGTCTCTATATTCCTCTACCCTGGCTTATGTATACAGGACATACTTGAAACCCAGGACATACTTGAAAACGAGAGAAATCTCAATGTATCCTTCCTGGTAAAATCCTTTTATAAATAAAATAAAATACTGTAGCTGTAGCTCTTCCTCTGTACTGTACAGTCCGGCCATTACAAATAACCAGTTTTCTGCTTTTCTGTTAGCTTTTTGTTGCTGTCTACTCTCTTGGCTTTTTATTTATTTTTTGTTGATAGCCCAGGGAGAGGGTTGAAACATTGCTGCATTATTGCTCTGAATAAAGTGACGTGAGAAAGGACATTTGTGTGCTGGTGCTTTTCTCTACCTATGCTTATGCTACTTTATGTGAGACACCAATGCCAAAGGAATTCAAAGGAATTAGTGACATTAGAAATCCCTTCTTTAAATAAACTGAGCATGATTAAAATAGCATCAGGTATAGTAGTTTTCACAAAAATGTCTGTTATGTTCCTGTTGCATACCTCCCGAAGAAACTTTGCTGCATGCCAGATACATACAGGTTTATTCAAAGAGAGCCGAATTGGTCCCCAAAATTGAGGCGAATGATGAATTTTCCCATACGGTGCAATTTTGGGGCCATTCGGCTATTCACAAAACTGGCAGTTTGCCAAATATTGATAAATTGCCAGCAAAATCTAGTGATCTACGGCAGCAGTGTACTCCCGATAGAGAAGTAATGGTAAAGCTATTCAGAGAACACCAAGCCGCACTGAAATATCTGTGAAATGCCCTGATTTTCGGTGGCTTCATTCGACAGGTTTAATCAGGCAAATCCCATAGGGTTCAATGGAAAAAAATTCCCAGTTTTTATTATATATTTATTCAACCGTTTATTTTTAACATTTGCAGCAAAAAGTCTCCTTATTTATTTTTAGGATTTTTTAGGCATTAGACGTGATATTTCCAACTAATATTTTTTTCCCCATTTTTTTTTAAAATGGCATGTTTTTTTTTTCTGTAACAGACTTTCTTTATTATTCATAGTACCTCATATATTATTTCCAGCCATTTTCATGCAGTTTTTTTTTTTTTTTTTAAAAAACGCCTTTTGAAAGTTGCGTTTTTTGGGGGGGGTTTACCATTTCGGCGGCTTATTGGCTTCTTCCTGCGGCTGGTCAGCAGTCTGTTCAGCAAGTCTTCGGTTTTTTTCAGATCGATTTGGCGGTGTGGCAGCAGATTCTCTGCTTCATACGGTTGGTTTTTGGTGGTTTTTCGGCTCTATTCGTCGTTTTTTTCGGTGGATTTTCAGATTGATTCAGCAGTTTTGTGGTGGATTGAAAATGCGTTCAGTGGGTCAATTCGCTGCACTTCGGGGACCGTGCGGCGAATGCTGAATTCATCGCAGGATTGGCGAATCGAACTCGCCGAAGTGCGGCGAACAGGAGAGCACTGAAATCTTGCTGCAGTCATTTCTCTTCCACAGGCCTTCCTAAAGTAATTCTATAGAAAATATCCTGTTTACTTCTTCCACTGAATTTTTTTCATCCCCTTGGGCTTCATTTGACAAACACAACTATTTTTAAGTGTTGGCACCCTGTCACATGCCTGGTGCCCTCAAGTCTCACCATGAACCCATATGACAAGCAAGGTAAATAACTATAACGTGAACTAAAGTGGCTAAGTGCATCTTGTTAAAATACTACTGTACCAACAGGTTTAAAAGAGTAGACGATGATTAAAGATACAAAGGCTATTGAAAATTAGCAAAACAATATGGTCCTAAGAAATTGGGAAATAAGGCAGTTTGAAATTATTACTGTACTTACATTTTCCAGGTAAAATTAATATATAAGATAATGAATTTTAAGCAATGATGTGCTAGTTCTCATGAAATAAGTGTTTTGATTGACAATGGTCCCACAAGACAGAAAATTCCATATAGTTCACGTCATACATGTTTTGTCAATTAAAAATGGACTAAATCCTTAATTTCATCAGTAAAAGAGGTGAACCGTGAAACCTCACCATCAACCCAACACTTCAGGTCAGAGGAGGTTCGAGACAAATGCAAGATGCAAGGCAGTGCAGCTGATATTGTAATAGGGCAGTTTTTGCATGTTTAACCACATAAGAGCTCGCCAAATAGTGAACAAACCTTTAACAACTAATTTGTACAAATTAATTTTTAAAAAAAATGTTTACTGGAGCGCATGGGGCTATTTTGATATTCATCAAGGCTTTAAATACCATTGGTTTAATTGACTAACAATACCGAGTGCCAACTGGTCTACCGGGATCCTGGGAATATTACCGGTAGGCTGTAGCACCTGCGGCCAGTGCAGGCTGTAACAGGACTGCTGTTAGATGGCGGGCAGAGATGGCCCTCTAATTGAGCCTCCTGATAGCAAGTTGCGTGTTTTTTCTTTTCCTCTAAAGCTGTACCACCAGGACTTTACAGGCCCTGATTAACCCCTTAAGGACCAATGATGTAACTGTTACGTCATAAATGCATTGACTTTAAAGACCCTTGGTCCTTAAGGGGTTAAGCCAGACCAGAAAAAACATGCCTTAAAAGCGCAACGGCATGCGTGGCTTCTCCCCATTATCTCCTCCCCCAGCTTTGTGGTATGCTCATATTGTACATTATCGTGAGTTTTCTTGCTGTGAACCTCTGTGATATGCTCATATGTTGCACATTACTATGAGTGTTATTGTTGTGGAGTTCTGTGATACACTCATACACTTCACACCTTACTGTGAATGTTATTGCTCTGGAGCTCTGTGATACTCTGCACATTACTATAGGATTTATTCACTAAAAGCAAGACAGCATGCAAATGTCAAAGTAAAATGTGCCGATGTAAGCGACCTATGCCTTTCTTTTACTTCTGCACGATTCGCTAAGGCAAGCATCATTCATATACCATTCAATATTTACTGAATAAAGTCTGAGAAGGTTTTAGTAAGGAGCTCTGATACTCTTGATGCAACACAGCGCTGGTTTGCAATTTTTTGCTATCCAGCATGATGATCCACTTTTTGCTATCCAGCATGATGTCAACTATGCCAGATTAAAATATTCTATCTCTTCCGTAACAGTAAAACATAATACCAGCGTGCACTATTGTGTTTTATCATTAAAGAAACTATAAACCTATGAAATTATTATTTTTTCTATAAATTTGTGTTTTACTTGAGGAGTTTGGTCTTTTGCCGCATAGTCCACAGAGTCCCTTCACTTCCCCAAAGGTTTGATTGGTATCTTTATGACATATACATGTATCGCACACTTCTGGGAGTTAATATTTCTTGTCGTTTCTTGAACATTTTGGAAGGAGAAATGCTGATTTAAGAACCCCAGAGGTACACTCCATCACAGATCCATGATTCTATAACCATCACTAAACCTGCACACTGATGGATGTTGGTGATTAGATGCTGAGCTAGATAAAAATATATAGAAGGCATTTCCCGGGTCACCTTAGATAGGAATGCATACGCACATCATTAAACTACACATTTGAACATATGGGTCCTATTCCATTTAATATAATAATAAATCTGAGTTGAGATCTCAAATTGTCTGCTTGTGAAGTCTGACGAGTCAGATTAAAATATAGAAGAACCTTGCTAAAATCTGAAAGGAATGCATACTGTTCTTTACGACATAGATCTGCAATGATATGAAACATTTCCGTTCTTTAGTATTTCCTCGGTAAGTAACTGATTTCCTCAGAAAGAAGGGGTGACAGAATGGAGCAACAGAACTTTTTTCTAATTTTCATTTATCATTCTGTAACCAACCAACAATAATGAAAATGCTGTACATGAAAGGTCCTTACACATTTCATAATGCTGTGCTCATAAAGCTGTGAAGTTTTACTATACTCTAAATCCCATTTTTAAATGACACAATTATGTATTATCCTTTAATTATATAAGTATCAAGATCAACCTTTCTTAACTCTGTTATTGCTAGTGATCTGAAAGAAAGGTTTATTTTAAAGAATAACTCGGCTTCTGCTACAAAATGGAAAATATTCTTGACTCCGTGATAACAATTAGATTTTTTTCTTTGGTCAAATGCTACAAGGGTTAATATTTAGAGGAAAAAACATAATTACATATATATTAAATGATTAATATTATAATAAGGCTTTCTTTTCATTGTATGTGCCTGATAACCTGCATTGATTTAAATGGAAATGACGTTAAACTGCACTAGGTGCTCATTGAATAATTAGTTGACAGTGGAGATATGACTCTACAAACATTACATTCATTGTGCTCTTGATGAGAATTTGTTGCACTTATACTTAATTAGCATAAGCCTGAACTAAGCCTGGCCGAAGCCATTAACCTCTTCACTACCAAGTGATTTTCCAAAAACCTGCAATCAGAAACCAGTGGCTTTTTTGAAAAATCATTTTAATTAATTATACAATAAGAAATATTTGGGAATATTCCCACTGTATTCCTTACTTTGATAACCTAACCTCTAGTGGCCAAATGGAGTTACTGTAGGTTGAACTGCAACTTGTAGCTCTGTGCACCAGCTGAGGAAAGCCCGATAAAGGATATTCCTGTCATGGAGCTGACGTAGCGCTCCACGCTTCAAACCCCAAGAGACTTTATGTTCATTTATATCGTGTGTTTTTAAATATATTTTACATTGTTTGGTTTTAGTTTAAATTAAGTTTAGTGTAATTGGCGTAGCTTTAGTTTTAAAAATACTTATATTCCTGTAGGTAAATGTGTTTTTGTTTAGCCAACAAGCTTTACTGCTGTGTAATTTCTGCAACAGGGCTTTTCCCCTTATCTGGCTGCATGTTTGATTCAAGAAGTCGGGGATAGTGTTTGTCTTTAATCTGATGTGTTAGAACAATAGATTATGTAAATGTTGTGTGAGCTAAAGGCTAAAGAATGTTTATTGTAAATATGTATCTGATTTAATGTAATTAGCATTTTAGTAGGACGATGTGCGTCATTTATGCAAATTATGGCTGTTGGATCTCAGCATAAGTAGTGGCGTTTTTGTTCATTAACCACTTCGCTGCTGAGGACGCGCTCAGCGCGTCCTCAGCATTCCGCTGGTGTGCTGAGGACGCGCTGAGCGCGTCCTCCCATTGGGGTCAGCGTTCGGCCGGGTTCCGGCCGATCGCTGGCCGCTCCGGTGCGGGCTGACATCCTGGATGTCAGCCCGGCATCCGGAACAGCAGCCGCCAGAATTAGGTGCCCCCCCCCCCCGCATGTGCGGAGGAGGCGCCTGAAAGGGAGGGGGGGAGGTCCTTCGGACCTCTCTCCCTCCCGATCGGCGGCTCTGCGGGGGTTAACCCAGGCATCATTTGGAAGGGCACAGCCTGCCCTTCCAAATGATGCCTGGCATTAACCCCTGGGGAGCTGGATCGCGAATCGGCGCTGAAAAGCGCCGGTTCGCGATCCTTTCCCGGAGCTGGCCGACATCTTGGATGTCGGCCAAGCCTCCGGGAACTCCCCCTGAGGACTGGCGTAATCGTGCGTAGCACGATGACGCCAGTCCTGGATTTAACCCTTGACTGCCACCAAGTGTGGAGATAGGGAGTTCCAATGAACTCCCTATCTCCCGATCCGTGGCAGCTAGGGGTTAAATTTTGGTATGGTTGGATCGGCCAGAGCATGGCCGTTCCAACGATACCAAACATGAAAGTTAAAAATTTTGTAAAAAAAAACAAAAAATGAAAAATAAAAATAAAAAAAAAAAAAAAAAAAAATAAACACTTTATTTTTATTTTTTTTGGTTTGTTAATGCAGCAATATTGTTCCCATTTCAATTATAATGTGAACAATGATGCTGCACTAACGATTTTTGTATGCGGTGCGTTTGTTAAAAATAGTGTCATTTTCCCCAAAAAAAAATGTAACGAGACCCCATCTCTAATTTTTTTAACAAGCGCACCCCATACAAAATATAACCGCAATTGCTCGCATGTTAAAATGTGGAAAAAAACACTTTACACGTTGTAAATTATTGAAAATACATATTTTATTGCATTTTTTGTTATAATATACAGACATGACATAACGTATACATATAATAATGACATATTATGAATCTACCGAGTCTGACGGAAAGAACGATATATAATATGTCTGGGTAATATACTAAAATAAGCCTTCAAAACACGTTTAAACATGATGCGCAAAACAGGTAAAAATGACCTCAGCACAGGGGCGGGAAAAGCCTCAGCAGCGAAAGGGTTAAAGCTGAGAGCGAGAGAATCCTGTTGGAACATACAGCCGCGTCTGGTGTCTCCTTCAACTACACTACACTACACACTCAACCTCAGAAGGCACAGAGCGGCCTTCTGGAAATTCCTAACGGCTCCAGGGCAGAGAAACAGAAGCAGGCGGGTCAAGCTGCTCGAGGCGCTGAGGACAGCGCTCCCAGTAGCCGGGCTGACTGCAACGAAGGGGTGTCTGGAGAGTCAGGACAGGTGGAAGAGAACGGTTCCGTCACAATTCCTTACCAGATTTTATTCAGTTTTAGCATCTTGGGCATTATGTCCATGGGCCAAAACTTTGGGGGCACCTTCTAGAGCCAATAAACAAATGAAATTTGTTTGCAATAAAATAATTTAATTTGTGATTGTTCAGCATAGTCCCATGTCGTGTTAACACAATCTCAGGCTGCTGTGTCTGCTATCACTGATCATGTTTATGATTATGATGTGCGGCCAGTAAAGATTAGTTTTTATTCAAATATCCATTTTTAACTATTTCACAGTGTTCCAAAGGAGTTTCATACATCAATAGTACTGACTCTGCCCACTGAAACAGAAAATTGTATACAAGGCTATTGCCGTTTATTTGGTGTGTTATAGTTCTCAGTGTCAGAAATGCCAAATAACAAAGAGGATTTTTGGTGATCCCACAAAAGTCTGGAAAAGTCTGTCCACTAGTCATCTCTTGCAACTGTGTGGCAAGTACATTTTGCCCGCCTTATTTCTCCTGCCAGCACTTCCTACTGACATAGGCATGAATAGGTCATCCTTAGGGCATGCACACATGGAACATTTATTACTTACTAACTGTCAGTTTTCATGTATTTTTTAGCATGGATCAGGTAAGAAATCCTGAAAAGTTTAGATGCGTATTTAAAAGTTGAGAAAGCAGGACCAAATAATGTACAGATGCCCATGCTTAACCCTTTCACTACCAAAGTTGAGTTAACTCGATTTTGCATTGTAATACATTGAAAAGCATTCTTTATTACATCAAAACCCATTTGAATATCTTTTTAAGGCATGATAAGTGTGCCCGCTGTAAAGAAACAAAAAGCACTGTGAAAATTCACTGCTGTTCCGCTGTAATACTCTAAGACACAAAAGCAGCCCCAAATCTCACTGCAATAAAAAGTTCAAAAACCTTGAAGCTGCATTTCACTAACCAGCGAGTGGGAAGAATAAAGGGAAAACTCTGGAGTCACTCACTTCTGTATATAGATAAGATTAAGGGAGCTACAACAACCCTGCACAGTGCAGATAAAGTACAGTGCAAATTAAAGATCTTGCTGTAATTTTCATATGCAAGCATTATGCCACATATTGATATTATTTTTATATTTTATTGGTATTTTTAGAAGCTGCATTACTAATAATCTCATTATGATCACCACAAATACCCATAAGCAGGAGATCTGCAAATTTTTATTATCTATTTTTATCATAATTACTGTATTTGATACAAAAGCCATGTTGACCTGTATGCTAATAATGCAGATCCCGTGTGAAAATGAGCAAGATAAAGGACACCATCTAGAGATGAAACTCTTTTTATTCAAACAATATTTCTCTAAAGGATAAATGAATACATGAAAAATTAAATATGAGCAAATTTAAATTATTTTATTTTTTTTAGCTACCTTGGAACAACAATTTCTGTGCAAAATGTCTTTATTACTTTATATTTAATTGTTAACTTCATGTCTCATATTTGAAATACCTGTACATGTTATTATTTTATTCTTTTCAAACGCACTTGGTAGTGTAGGTGTTAGTAAGGTATCTGCATGTAGGCATATCTGTCATATCATCTTACCTCCTGAGTCACTGTAGGTTGAATGTATAAGATTGAGGGATGGGAAAGGGAAGATAGAGGTTATGTTAAAAAATGGGAATGAGCAGATGTCAGGTTTAGATGGAACATAGTGCCACCACTGTACTGTATATGCAAGAGTAATAGAGCTCCCATTCAGCCAACACATTGAGAAGCTTTTTAGTAAGGTATTAATCATAAGTTTCCTTTTAAGCCACAATAAATGTACTGGAGCAAATAATGGTGAGAAAATAAGAATAGAAGAAAATTACACTCTACTTCTGATGAATCTTTAGGCCCACAGGGCCCTATTACCTCCTGAACGCTAGTCAGTGGCGTCGTAACGTGGGGGCGGTGGGTGCGGCCCGCACCAGGTGACACCCGCCTTTAGGGTGACACCGTCACCCTAAGGGCGGGTGTCTCACCCACCGCCCGCCACCGCCGCGTATTCGCTCCGTGCGAGCGTCCGAAGCATGCAGCTTCGGCGCTCGCCTGGAGGAAATACGTCACCAGCCAATCGCGGCTGGCCACGTGGCTCCCCAGACGAGCGCCCAAGCTGCGTGCCGCCGGACGCTCAGAAGGAGCGAAAAACGCGGCGGAGAGGTGCTGCCTGGGCCGCTATCCATGTGCTGGGACCAGGACCAGGAGGTGAGCTGGGGCAAATCCATGAGCTGCTGGGGCAAATCCATGGGGGCCTGGGGCAAATCCATAACCTGCTGGGGCAAATCCATGAGCTGCTGGGGCAAATCCATAACCTGCTGGGGCATATCCATGAGGTGCTGGGGCAAATCCATGAGGAGCTGGGGCAAATCCATGAGCTGGGGCAAATCCATAAGCTGCTGGGGCAAATCCATGAGGAGCTGGGGCAAATCCATAACCTGCTGGGGCAAATCCATGAGCTGCTGGGGCAAATCCATGAGGAGCTGGGGCAAATCCATGAGCTGCTGGGGCAAATCCATGAGCTGCTGGGGCAAATCCATGAGCTGCTGGGGCATATCCATGAGCTGCTGGGGCAAATCCATGAGGAGCTGGGGCAAATCCATAACCTGCTGGGGCAAATCCATAACCTGCTGGGGCAAATCCATAACCTGCTGGGGCAAATCCATGAGCTGCTGGGGCATATCCATAAGCTGCTGGGGCAAATCCATGAGCTGCTGGGGCATATCCATGAGGAGCTGGGGCAAATCCATGAGCTGCTGGGGCAAATCCATGAGCTGCTGGGGCAAATCCATGAGCTGCTGGGGCAAATCCATAAACTGCTGGGGCAAATCCATAAGCTGCTGGGGCAAATCCATGAGCTGCTGGGGCAAATCCATGAGCTGCTGGGGCAAATCCATGAGCTGCTGGGGCAAATCCATGAGCTGCTGGGGCAAATCCATGAGCTGCTGGGGCAAATCCATGAGGAGCTGGGGCAAATCCATGAGCTGCTGGGGCAAATCCATGAGCTGCTGGGGCAAATCCATGAGCTGCTGGGGCATATCCATGAGCTGCTGGGGCAAATCCATGAGGAGCTGGGGCAAATCCATGAGGAGCTGGGGCAAATCCATAACCTGCTGGGGCAAATCCATAACCTGCTGGGGCAAATCCATAAGCTGCTGGGGCAAATCCATAAGCTGCTGGGGCAAATCCATGAGCTGCTGGGGCAAATCCATGAGCTGCTGGGGCAAATCCATGAGCTGCTGGGGCAAATCCATAAGCTGCTGGGGCAAATCCATGAGCTGCTGGGGCAAATCCATGAGGAGCTGGGGCAAATCCATAAGCTGCTGGGGCAAATCCATGAGGTGCTGGGGCATATCCATGAGGAGCTGGGGGCATATCAATGAGCTGGGGCATATCCATGAGCTGCTGGGGCAGTATATCCATGAGCTGCTGGGGCAGTATATCCATGAGCTGCTGGGGCAGTATATCCATGAGCTGCTGGGGCAGTATATCCATGAGCTGCTGGGGCAGTATATCCATGAGCTGCTGGGGCAGTATATCCATGAGCTGGGGCAAAATCCATGAGAGCAGCTGGAGCATTATCAATGAGAGCAGCTGGGGCAGTATATACATGAGAGGAGCTGGGGCAGTATATCCATGAGAGGAGCTGGGGCAGTATATACATGAGAGCAGCTGGAGCATTATCAATGAGAGCAGCTGGGGCAGTATATACATGAGAGGAGCTGGGGCAATATCCATGAGAGGAGCTGGGGCATATCCATGTGTGCTGGGGGCAATATCCATGAGAGCTGGGGCAATATCCATGTGTGAGCTGGTCTGGGGCAATATATCCATGTGTGAGCTGGTCTGGGGCAATATATCCATGTGTGAGCTGAGGCGCAATATATCCATATGTGAGCTGAGGCGCAATATATCCATATGTGAGCTGGTCTGGGGCAATATATCCATGTGTGAGCTGAGGCGCAATATATCCATATGTGAGCTGAGGCGCAATATATCCATATGTGAGCTGGTCTGGGGCAATATATCCATATGTGAGCTGAGGCGCAATATATCCATATGTGAGCTGGGGCAATATATATCCATGGGTGAGCTGCTGGGGGCAATATATATCCAGAGCTGCTGGGGGCAATATATATCCATGTGTGCTTTCACTGCCTTCGAACAGGCAACGTACTTGCTGGCAGTTGGCAAAAAGTTGTGTGAGCATATGAGAGAGCTCCACAGCAATAAACCTCACAGTAATGTGCGCTGTGTGTATGAGCATTCAGTGTTATATGGGAGTACTGATTTAGGAGTAAGAGTAGTTAAAAAAAAAATCTGAAAAACTCGGGGGGGGGGGGGTGACACCATAAATTACCGCACCGGGTGACACCGACCCTAGTGACGCCACTGACGCTAGTTCTTACATAAGTAAGCGTTAGCACTAGCTTGAAAGAGGTGATAACATTACAGCCAGATTGGAACCTTATCTCTAAAGGGTTTAAAAAAACTGTTAGCGCATCGGTATTAGTGCTTTTTTAGCAGGAGCTTACTGTACTTTGCTCTCACTATACTTAACTTGGGGAGCGCAAAGTGTAAGCAAGGAGTAATCACTAACCGCTGCGGCTAACTGAAAAGTTAGCTACAGTTCTATGCTAGTGCTAACTGATTCTGCAGCAGCAGGAAAAAAAAATTGTACAACGAGGACGCTAAAGGAAGTGTATAGATTTCCTCTTAGCATCCCTGGTTAAACTACAGGCACATGATAGTGCCCACACTGTGGAGAACATCATGGTCATCCTCTCTTTGCTTGCAGAATGGAAACAGGGAACAAATACTGTAATTCCCAGTGTCTCTTTGTTGACCCTGTGCAATTCAGCAGGGCGGCTCACTTGTAATAGAGCTGTTAAAAGAGAGCAGCTAAGGGTTAACAGTTCACCATTCATCCAATAGTAATTCTCTATTACCTACTCAACATATTTGGGCCCCTAATTATTATATTAAAATATTATCCCTTCACTACCGTGATGGTGTTTACACAATCAGCAGCAGGACAGTCACCGCAGCACAAATCTTGTTAACACAATCTTCAGCTATTCTGTATCATTGCAAAAATCATTAGCACCTTGGGCATGAAAATTATGTCTGTGGTGCTAACACATTTTATAACCAGCTGGGCAATGTCTCGGACAGCTCCCCAGCTGATCCTGCATGGAGCTAACAAGTGTAGTAACTCCTTTTGGCCAGAAGATGGTGACATCTGCCTGCCTAATAGGTTATTACAGTAAGAAATTGGAAAAATTCCAAAATATTTCTTACTGTATAATTAATTAAAAATGATTTTCAGAAAAACACTGTTGCCTGACAATTTTTATTAGGAAATCACTTGGAAGTAAAGGGGTTAATGAAAACCATTATATCCTCAGGAATCAAATCTGCAAATTCATCTCTCTCCCTTCACTCTGGAAAAAAAAAAGCCCTTTTCTTTATGAATATTTAATAGCGCATGTTCCATCTTTCTGCGTGAAGCTTTCAGGTAAGCAACATCGGAGCATGTACCTTACATCCCTTCCTGCAACTATTTGTAAACAAGTGTGAACAGCTCGAAAGCATTAGTGTCACCTTTTAGCAAATTCAGTGAAAATACAAACGTATGCACTCTACAACACTCCAGGGAAGTGCTATGAATATAGATTATTTATAACCAATTTATTCAAAACTGTCATTTACAGGAACAAACTGAAAAAGTCTGTGTTCTTCATTTTAAAATATATATAATTATTTGAGAGAGTTGAATGTGAATACGTGAACTGTCAGGACATTTAAGCATCCTGTATTAATGCAGAGGGAAACGAGGATAGCGTTAATTGATTGATAACCTTTGGCATACCAATCGTATTTTACAGCAGTTGTGGGTGTAATATTTGCATACGTACTGTATATACTAACCAATCATATTCCAGTGTTCAAATTGTCTGGTGAGTGGTGACCATTGAACTGCTGGATTCAGTTGGCAGTTGGCCTCTCTGTGAGTAACAGTCATTCAGCAGCTCGTCTGTATTATAATAAAACCAGCACCATGTTTATCCTTAATTCTGCATCCGAGAGTCATTGGTACAAAAGCCTCAGCATCATAAAAACGAAACATTACATGGTGTCAGAAGAAACGGATCTCTTCTCTTAACATTGAGGCCGCTGGAGTCCCAATGCCCACAATGAATTGGGAAGCAAGTAACTTGCCTGGCGGAAGTTCAGACAACACGCAGATCTTATGTTCGGCGGACCCCTGAAAAGTAAGAGCAAGGATGTAAAATGTAATTACCTCCTACTATGGGCTGGTGAAAAGGGCAGAGACATTTTCAATACATGGGCCCTACCTGCAGACAATGCTATGTCACTAAAGTCCTATTGCGAACATTTTGCAGCATATGTCGAGCCCAAAACTAGCGTAATGTTTGCACAATATAAATTCCACCAGAAAGTGCAGCAGGCTCAGGAACCTTTTGAGCAGTTTGTGACAGACTTATGGTTCCTTGCTCAGGACTGCAACTATGCTCAGAGCGATGAGATGATCCAAGACCTCATTGTCTTTAGCATAAACTCTCCGAGGGTGAGAGAGTAATTATTAAATGTCAGGTCTGAGTTAACACTAGAGAAAGTGACTGATATTGCCAGATCACATGAATTGACCCAGGCACAGATACTGTCAATTTCCAGAAGCCCAGGCTCTGGCGCTCCGTGTAGTGAATGATCATGAGGTTTCTCAAATAAACATTGGTGTGGACTGGAGGCAACATGGATCCCCTCACATACAGAAGTATGAACAAGTTTTCTTTTCTCGTAGCTCTGACCGAGGGCAACACAGAAAGTGCAACTACTGTGGAAATAAGCAACATACTGCCCGCTATCAATGTCCTCCAAGAGGGAAAATATGCAAGTCATGTGGAAAACCTAATCACGTCGCCAAAGTGTGCCGCTCCAGCTGTAGTAAAAATGCTCATTCTGTAATTAAAGATGGCGCTGACCCAGAAGAGCATCATGAAATAGTTGTAGGCTCCGTGACCCAAAACCGTCACTGTCCATAAGTGGAGCAAGCTTTTGCCAGTCTCCAAGTCGGTCCAAAACTAATTGGAATAAGATTCAAGATACACACTGGATCCTCCGCTAACATCAGTACCCTGTACGAATACAATAAACTGAAAACCCAGTGTACTCTGCGACTGGCACCTTGCCACCTGTATGACTACAGTGGTGAACGCCTGGCAGTTATAGGAAAGTGCTACCTGAAACACCAGCACAAAGCCGCTCAAATGTTCCTGACATTTTACATCGTCGACACGAGGACAACTCCCAACCTAGGCCTAAAAAGCAGCATAGATTTTGACCTCATCAAACTGGCTTATTCCCTGATGAGTGTACCATACACTTAACCCCACAGGCAACCCCAGAAGTGCACTCACCAAGAAAAATCCCTCTTGCATTACGCAGTCGCCTTAAAGGAGAACTCAAGACCATGGGTATAATCATTAAAGTTATAGAGCCTACTGATTGGGTTAAATCCATGGTTATTGAAGAATAGCCACGTACAGGAAAATTAAGGATATGTCTAGACCAAAAGGATCTCAATAAGGCGATCAAGTGACCTCATTATCTTTTGCACATCACCTCAAAGACACGAGAGTCACACACGTGCAATTTTGGGCACCTGTCTTAAAAAAAGATATTATAGCGTTAGAAAAAGTGCAGAGACGGGCAACTAAATTAATAAGGGGAATGGAAGGGTTAAGTTATGAGGAAAGACTAACAAGCTTAAACCTGTTTAGTTTAGAGAAACAGCGCCTTAGAGGGGATCTGATAACCTTATATAAATATATACGGGGCCATTATCAACCATTGACTGATAACCTATTCATTAACAGGACTATACATAGGACAAGGGGTCATCCATTTAGACTGGAAGAAAAAAAATTTAGCTTAAAGCATAGGAAGGGTTATTTTACGGTGAGAACAATAACGCTGTGGAATTCTCTGCCTGTTGAGGTGGTTGGGTCAGAGTCTGTACAGACTTTTAAAAAACGACTGGATGACTTCCTGCAGACACAGAATATTAAGGGTTATAATATTTAATATGTGGGTAAAAGCTTCTTGATCCAAGGAGAAATCTGACTGACATTCTGGGGTCAAGAAGGAATTTTTTCCCAGTATGTTGCATATTGGCAAGCATTTCACACTGGGTTTTTTGCCTTCTTTTGGATCAACAGCAGTAGGTTATGTGGGAGAGGCTGAACCCAATAGACGCATGTCTTTTATCAGCCTATATAACTATGTATATAACTATGTATACTATGTACCATACCAATGAAAATGCAGACTTCGTACCAGAGAACCTCAGCCCAGATACGCCAACATCGCACTGTGCACCATCTGAGGACATTACGAGTCTATCTGATGACAGTGACAAACCATCCCCTATTCGCTCACCACTCCTCCTCATCTACACCTTCCCCCTACAGAACCAGGTATGGATGGCAGATAATGCCAAGAGACATCCTGGAACTGTGACCATGCAGGGGTGTACATGGACAGCTACGTGCTGCAATGATGGACTCATTATTCCTAGTTTTAATTGTGTGTTTATTTAGTTATATGTAAATAGTTATATTTTAACATTTAGTTTTGAGATTTTCATATCTTGTATATATTTATTTTATTACTCTTTTTAAAAAAAAAAAAAAAAGAAGGGAGATGTAATATTTGCATATGTATATCCTAACCAATCAGATGCCAGTTTTCAAATTGTCTGGTGACCGTTGAACTGTTGGAGTCAGTTGGTAGTTAGCCTTTCTGTGAGCAAAGGTCATTCAGCAGCTCTACGGTATTATAATAAAACCAGCAACACGCTCATCCTTAATTCTGCATCCGAGAGTCATTGGCACAAACGCCTCAGCAGCACAAAACCTAAACATCAGTGGGTTGTGCTGTGCATGATGGGCAATACAGTACATGAAAGCTTTTTCACCAATACTGCTATATATCTGTATATGTGTCTTAAATGTGCACATGAAAAACATCCCCATTAAAAGGATTATTGGTCACATTGTGGCTGTAAACATATTGTAAGCATTTCAAAGTTTGTCTGAGCTGAGTGGAATTATATTAGACAGTAACTGGAAACTTGTGCCCCATATTTATACCATGCCATCATTAAAGGGAAACTCTAGTGTTAAAATGGAAAGAAGAGTGAAGGGGTTAAACATTAATCCCTTATGACTGCCTCTATATTCCCCATCCCATTTTAGCCCTTAACATTTTGGTTTGGTTTTAAACTCACCCTGATTCCAGAGCCTGGGTCAGTTGGCGGTCCCCTGGATGTAGCATGCTATCTTCCTCTAAATTGCAGCAGTCACGTGACCAGGGAGAGTAGAGTGTACAGCCAATCCAATGGCTCTTGATGATAAGCATATTGAAAGCCATTGGTGGGAGCTTAGTCCACATATCTAGGAACATGAGATGAGCCCAGCACTCACTGATCTCATGTACTGAGTAGGATTAATCCCCTGCACGCAAACAGTTAAATTAGTCCTCTGAGACACAGGGCCGGATTAACATAGGGGCTGATGGAGCAGCAACTCCAGGTCCATGCCCCAGAATAGGCCCAGAGAAAGGATAACTATATCTGCATCGATGGGCATGGGCATTTGGACCAGTGTATCTCCAACTCCATAGCAGTTACAGGGTCATGTGAGGTATCCCTGGAAAGACCAGAGCATGACCTTTCCAATGATATCAAACATGACCAGGTTTTCCGTAACACTAAAAATAAAAATAAATCTTTTTTTTTTCTTTTTCTTTCTAAAACAGCACTATTTTTCACTTTTCCATTATAAAGTGAACAATGATGCTGCACTAAATCACCATCTCATTTCTCATGTCACCAACAAGTTTGGAGGCTATAGCACAATCCGTTGTTATGAATTGTTCCATCAAAAATCAAAACCGCCGCACTGCAGCGAAGAGCACTGGGGGGACTTTGGAATCTTGCGTCACTAAACTTTACACCTCGCAAGGTCAAGTGAGGCGTCATTGGGGAGGTCAGAGTCTGACTTTTGCATTGATGCCAAACGTGACTATGTAAAATCTAAAAAGATAAAACAAAAATAAACTTTTTTTATTTATTTATTTTTAGTTCCAAAGTGATGGCATTGTCGATTTGTCATGTATAAAATGAGCAATACTACTGCCATTACTCACCTTTTAATTTCCCATGCTGGGAGCAAGTTCAGTATTTTATACATAGTCATATTATTCATAAAACACCATCCTCCAAAAACAAAGGGAAATATTTAATTTTTTGTTCTTCATTGTTTTGGTTAAGAAAAATGCAGTAATAGGTTCCCATTTCTTATTTTTTATATTTTTGTTAACAAGAATTACCCTATAGATTATATAACCACAAAGGTTTGGATGATAAAATGAGAAAAATTAAATAAAGAGTATATCACCATAGCGATATACTCTTTATTTGAGGTATTTCCATCATTGCAAGACCATCTAAGGATATCCATACGTGGGTGATGTCCCCCTTTAAAGAGACCTAAAGGCGAATTGACACAAGCCATTTGGGGCTCCTCCCTTGTGAGTGTGACCATCTCTTATGCAATATAAGTGTTGTATACAGGGGTCAAGTCCTGGGGAAAAAAGTGAGGGAACTCACCCACGAATTCCACAACCCCTATTACCTGAAGAAAAAATATATATATTACGAGTATAGCAGTACGTGTGATACCATTTTTATTGGGTTAACCTTACATTTAAAAGACGACAAGCTTTCAAGAGTGTTAACTGGAAACTATACTGATCAGTGAAAGGTATCACTCCGTACAGGTATACTCGTGATTTTGGCAACTGGACTAACGCGTTTTATATATAATATGTATCACATACATATATATATATCCAGGCACAGACCCCCCCCAGAATCACATACACAGGCACAGACCCCCCAGAATTACATACACGACACTGAACCCCCAGAATAATATACACAGCACTGGACCCCCAGAATAACAAACACAACACTGAACCCCCAGAATAATATACACAGCACTGAGCCTCCAGAATAATATACACAGCACTGAGCCCCAGAATAATATGCACAGCACTGAGCCCCCAGAATAATATACACAGCACTGAGCCCCAGAATAATATACCTAGCACTGGTTACATGGATATATTTGCCCCCAGCTCACATGGATATATTTGTGCCAGCTCATATGGGTATATATTGCCCTCAGCTCAGATGGGTATATGTTGCCCCCATCTCACATGGATATATTTGCCCCAGCTCATATGGGTATATATTTCCCCCAGCTCATATGGGTATATATTGCCCCAGCTCACATGGATATATTTGCCCTAGCTCATATGGGTATATATTGCCCCAGCTCACATGGATATATTTTCCCCAGTTCACATGGATATAACTGCCCCCAGCTCACATGGATATATTTTCCCCAGTTCACATGAATATAATTGCCCCCAGTTCACATGGATATTATTAACCCCAGCTCATATGGGTATATATTGCCCCAGTTCACATGGATATGCCCCAGTTCACATGGATATGCCCCAGCTCTCATTGATATTGCCCCAGGTCTCATGATATGCCCCCAGCTCCCATGGATAATGCTCCAGGTCTCATGGATATGCCCCAGCTCTCATGGATAATGCCCCACCTCACATGGATATGCCCCAGCTCTCATGGATATGCCCCCCAACTCTCATGGATATTCCCCAGGTCTCATGGATAATGCCCCAGGTCTCATTGATATGCCCCAGCTCTCATGGATATGCCCCCCAGCTGTCATAGATATGCCCCAGCTCTCATGGATATGCCCCAGGTCTCATGGATATTGCCCCAGGTTTCATGGATATGCCCCAGGTCTCATGGATATTGCCCCAGGTCTCATGGATATGCCCCAGCTCTCATGGATATGCCCCTCAGGTCTCATGGATATGCCCCAGGTCTCATGGATATGCCCCAGGTCTCATGGATTATGCCCTAGCTCTCATGGATATGCCCCCAGCTCTCATGGATATGCCCCCCAGCTCTCATGGATATGCCCCAGGTCTCATGGATAATGCCCCAGGTCTCATGGATATGACCCAGCTCTCATGGATATGCCCCCCAGCTGTCATAGATATGCCCCTGCTCTCATGGATATGCCCCAGGTCTCATGGATATTGCCCCAGGTCTCATGGATATTGCCCCAGGTCTCATGGATATGCCCCCGCAGGTCTCATGGACATTGCCCCAGGTCTCATGGA
This sequence comes from Leptobrachium leishanense, assembly GCA_009667805.1. NCBI lineage: Eukaryota > Metazoa > Chordata > Amphibia > Anura > Megophryidae > Leptobrachium > Leptobrachium leishanense. The sequence continues at coordinate 185,839,674 of CM019067.1, read as the reverse complement.
TATGCCCCAGCTCTCATGGATATGCCCCTCAGGTCTCATGAATATGCCCCAGTTCTCATGGCTATGCCCCAGGTCTCATGGATATGCCCCAGGTCTCATGGATTATGCCCCAGCTCTCATGGATATGCCCCCCAGCTCTCATGGATATGCCCCCCAGCTCTCATGGATATGCCCCAGCTCTCATGGATATTATTGCCCCCAGCATCTCAGCTCACCTCTCTGTGGGCCCAAAACTATTGAGAATGGCCGCTGGCAGGAAGTGCAGCCGCTCGACTGGGATCGATGAAACAGCCTGCCGCAATCTCACGAGATCGCAGCTGGCTGTTAGATCCCAGGCGAGTGGCTGCACTTCCTGTCAGTGGCCGTTCTAGCAGGAAGCACGCGGCCACCGGCAATGTGCGGTGGTGGCGGCCTGCTCAATCGTTTCAGGCTTGGGCCACAGCAGGAACCTGTGTTCCTGCAGCATTCCCGCTGTGGGAGAAGTGCGGGAATGCCGTTCCCACGTGTTCCCGTAGGACTCGAGCCCTGGTTGTATACCATACTGTATTACGCGATCGGATTTTTGTCCCCCTTTTTTTAAAACATGATCTAATACCAAATTCTTGTTTGGGACACAGCAACCCCATGCAGATACATATAAGCTAAGTTGCTTATTTTAAATCTTGTATATTCCATAGAGATCTTAATCCGGCCCTGCTGAGACACCTTGACACTGAAGGAGAGAGAGGGCACTCAGATCACTGACCACTCAAATTACATTGAGTGGCCACAATGGAAAGAGTGTCCCTGTATGCCAGTCCATACTGTAAGTCAATCTCCTTCCTGGATGTCCCTCTACATATGACTACACTGGGCACCATATTGTAGATCAGAAAGACATACAGGATTATTCAGAGAGGTGAAAACCAGGAGAATTGGCAGGAGAAGAGAACAATCTATACCAAATAGCCATTTTGGAAAGTGAGATAAATGGGGGAATTTTTCTGGTTTGGCTATATTGACCTACAGGGTTGTTGAAAGAGATTTTCGTTTCCTGTATTTTGGGGAGATTCGGCGATCCTAGTTTGCCGACCCCCGCGGTGTATATAGCAAGCACTGCAGGGCCCCCATAGTGCAGGGAAAACTTGCGACAAACACACCGAACACTCACCGCAAACCAGCAAACACTCACCGAACACTCACAGAAACAGCTGGATTAACCACACCGAACACGCCGGAGAAACCCGACTAGCCACCGATCACAGCACAGAGCAGCCGCCTGAAAAAGCCGACATGCAGACGAACGAGGTGAAAGAAAAAAACAGTATGCTTGAAAGTTTGAAAATTTAAACGCTGTTTGCAAAAAAACTACTGAACGAAATTGTCTGGAATTTACATATAAGATCCAATGAATGATAATATAAAGGTCTGTTACAGAAAAAAGAAAAATCGATGTAAAAAAAACGGAAAAAACGTTTGGCAAAAAAATCCCAAAAAATGCCTAAAGGATCCTAAAAAAATTTATGAATAAAGAAACTTTTTACTGCAGAATACAGTAATAAAAAACGGTTTATTAGATATTGCATTAAAACGGAAATATTTTTAACATTGAAGCCTATGGGATTCGCCTAAATAAATCTGCCGAATGAGACCACCGAATAGCAGAGCATTTCAGCAACTTTTCCCTGCTGTTTTGTGTTCTTCTGAATAGACCAAGCATTGCTTCTCTATGGGGGAGTACACTGCCCTCGAGCAGGCACCGTACATGCAGCAATTCGCCAACTTTTGGCGAACTGCCTGCTCTCTGAAAAGCCGAATGGCCAGGAAATGTAGCCGTTTGCTGAATTTCAGTGTCCTGTTACATTTCGGGGCCAGATCGGCTCTCTTTGCATAACCCTGCTGGAATTTTCACTTCTCCAGTCATTCTCCTGGTTTTTACCTCTCTCTGAATATCCCTGATCGTATTATCACATATGATATCATGGCCTTGTAATAGTGCAAGACACATCTAATACAGCATTACCCTTGGAATTACATAAATGTATTTAAAGAACTGGTTTAAAAAATGTAAAAAAATAAAATAAACTCTCTATAGAACTATTAAACAGTGATTTTCAGTTATCACAAAATTGTTTAAAAAAATCAGAACTAACCCTTAGTTTAATAACCTCAATTAAAAGATTTTTTTCACTTGCCAACAATCATTGTGTATGACAAGAAAGGATGACATCTCTGTAGCTGGCTGCTAATATCAGTTCTAGGCCTCTAACCTTCAATGAGATGCCGAACAAGTGGTATACGGCCTCTGACATTAATGGCTAGGCAGAATAAAAAATAGATGTTCGTTGATGGGTCTATATCTCTGATCATAGTTCATAGCCCCCTCTCAGCGATGGAGTTAACATAACCTGCCTCAGATGTCACACAGCGTACTGATCACTGCCATGAGACAGCTTGATGGTCCCAAGTCTCCAGTGCAAGTGATGGTTGTTTTTACAGATAAGATCACCATAATTCAATCATTGTCAGGACGGTTCCTCTTTTAGCTTTGTCATGCATGTCACAATTACCCAGTGTCCTTTGTACATGTGCCTCCAAAGACATGCAAGGATAAAAATATTTGCAATGAATGCTACTACTGCCACTACTTTTCCACAAAAAGGGAACTTAAAGAAGAACCTTAACCCTTGTATGGAACGATGCTATTTATATGTCAATCATTAAACGGGTTTACTTATCTGCTGTTCTTATAGGTAATAGAATGATTTAGTGTGACACGATACACAATTTTACTGTTTTTTCTGGTCTTTTTATATTCATTGCTGACCAGAAATAGACACATTATGCTTAGTAAATTTAGGAATTCTGAAGAATTGGAATACTATTGTATCCACTTAATCATGTATATTATATTTAATAATCTGCTTTATTTCATTTAATAATATGTCACAGTTTAAGCTGATTTTATCAGTTGTTTTATTGACCAGTTTATTGGAAAGGGCAGTGTTGTTAAAATGGAACAAAGCACTTGTCAGAAACATTGATGAAGCTGATGGGGATGTTGATGATGATGATCCAGGATGAAATGACTGGTAACTTTTAGTATAGAAAAGCTATCATTTTCTTAATGCTTCCTAACTGTATAGTACGTTCGTCCCCTATAAATATATGCCCTGATCTTACAACCAGAATGCTAATGGCAACATTAATGTTAATGCATACAATATTGGCATTTAATCATTTGGTATTATGGAATCAATCCATTTTCTGTGCTTACTCAGCGGATTTTACAGCACACAATGGGAACAAAGTAAAGTAAAAGGGTTTGGTGCACCTGGGTACATAAGGCAATATTTAGATAATAATTTGACGAGTTTGTTATCTGAAAAATTATAATTTTACCCTGATAAAAATAAAATCAGTAAATTCTGCAGGTAGCTGCAAATGGTGCAATTAAAACAAAAATTACAAAACCGTTTGAGAAAACGCTGTATGAATGGAAAAATGGGAAAAATACATGCATGTATTTGGTTTTAAACGTGCTATTTTGGTCTAACATTATCTTATTGTTTGCTGTATCACAAGAATATGCTGTATATTTCATATATTAAAGAAAGCCCAAGAATTTTTGAAAATGTCAAATTAGTAATAAAATTAATAATATTAGTAATAAAAATTAAACATTAATGATATAAATTGTAAGATTCCTTTAAACATTCGTAATGTCCGAATACTTAATTGTTTGTGTCTTTAACCCATGCACCACTTCTTCTGCTAGCATCTTATTTGATTAAACGAAACTGAAAAATTAAATTTTTTTAAAAATTATGTTTAATCATACATTTAATGCGCACTTGAGAAAAAAACAACTTTCATTGTATTGATTCACAGATTACGGGCGGCACATAGGTAAAAATCCTTTTTTTAAGCAAACAATTCTTGACTATAATAAAAATACTGACAAAAAACCGCGTCCATCTGTGGTTTGCGTCCTATTAAAGTTTGATGGTAGTTCAGAGCAATAAAATGGCTCACAATCAGTAGAACTGCTATATTGTGTTTTGCTTTGTGTTTGATGTGGTTTCACTGCTGCCGTACACCCTGTAAGAGTTATATCTTTGTACAGTATAGGAAGCATTAATTCTTGATTTTCTTAATATCTTATTGATTTTTTTTTACCCACAAAGGCCAGAGGTTAAAATACTCTATAAAAATGTCCTCGTAATTTACTGCCACTACTTAGAAACATTACAGTAGCCTTACAGCTATTTACTGTTTTTTTTTTTCTATTGTCTTTTACTTAAGGTTATATCCTGGGATAACAAATTTTGCCGTGATATGAACTTTAAGTGAACTTGATTAAACCGTGGTAAAACAACAAATAAATAGTCAAATGTCCTTGGTAGCTATTATTTCAGCTTGTAGGCATAAGAAGCCATTGCAAAGAGAATAGGACAAGACACGACATAGATAATATTGGTTTACACATCCTGGCACTCACTACAGAAAATAGATACTTTGAGAAAGAGCCTCATTATGTTTCTCAAATCCAGGGTTACGGATGTTGCAACAACTCTGTCGGCTAGTTACGGATGTACATAAAATGAAGAGGCTGAAAAAGACAAGAGATATTCCTTGAATTTATTTTAAAGCTCCCTGCTTCCTAATATATCCAGACATTTAAATATATGATGTGTCACTTGTCTATGTATAAATAATTAACTTTAAAGTAATAATGTATATATATTTTGTAATTTTTTTATGTACTTATTCTCCATGCAAGTCTCTAATTTCTTTATGTATTTTTTCTCCATGCTTGTATCAGCTACAAATTTATAAGAAATATTTGCATGTAGAAATCACTACATGAAAAAATATTTATTTTGTCTATGCATTTTTTGCTTGCAGCATAAACAAAGAAAAGATGAAAAAAATATTACGCAGACAATACAGCGGGTAATAAATCATAGGTAGGAAAATGATATTGTATTAGAAAATATTGGAGGTGTAGCCTGCTAAATTGATTTAAAGCAACGTGAATAGACTTTCAAATTTCCTCTCAATCTCGGATGTTTGGTCAATGAGAACAAACTTTAAAACAAAGAAATTACAATGTTTTTTTCCCATATTAAAAGTCTAGAGGAATTTGTAATTAATAGCCTCATGCAAACTTGTTTGAATGTTTCGATATTTCAATGTTTTGAATTATATATATATGATATATTTAACTAATATAATTAATAAAAATTGCAAGATTATAATTGTCATCATTTATATAGCGCAACAGTTTCCGCAGCGCTTTACAATAACCAAAGGGAACGGAATACATATAAATGGACATAGGATGGAAACAAGAGGTGTAGAGGGCCCTGCTCATAGGAGCTTACAGTCTAGAGGAGATTTGTTCTATTTAATATGTAACCTTATTAACCAATCGAGATATCATATCTCTAACCAACCTTCTCTTCTCCAATACCCTACTAGAATCCTGCCAGTTCCTACCTATCTAACAAACCTTCTCTGTCTCCTTTGCGGGCACCATCACTTCAGACATTTGAAGTACCCCAAGGTACTCGGGCCCCTTAATCTTCTTTATTTACATCTCCCTCCTAGAAAACTAATCAGTTCCCTTGGCTTTCAATACCACCTCAATGCTGGTGACATCCAGATTTACTTGTCATCTCCTGTTCTCTCTCGCACTGTCCTTTCACATGACAGAAACTGCCTTTCCAATACCTTTTGCACCTAACTGGCCACCGGCATCTAAACATTAATATGTTCAAGAGAGAGCTGTTACTTATTCCTCCCCTGATTCAACCACCCCTCTAAAATCTCCTTTACGTTTGATTGGTTCAGAATAGCATCTACCAGCCATATCTGTTGCTGTGGAGTCACACATCAAGACACTTTCTAAAACCAGTAATACATTAACGGGCTACTCCAGATATTCCAATCACAATTTTACTTTATTTCATAAATCACAAGTTAAAAATCATGAAAATCAACAGCAACGTTTCGGCTTACTCGACCTTAATCATGCCTAGTCTTAGTAGTGGGGAAATTAATGGAAACCATGTTAAAGGAAAGGATTGTTGAACATCTAAAAACACATAGATTACAGGATCAGAAACAACATGGGTTTACCTCAGGGAGATCATGCCAAACTAATCTTATTGATTTTTTTGATTGGGTAACAAAAATAATAGACACAGGTGGTGCAGTAGACATTGCTTATTTAGATTTCAGTAAGGCTTTTGATACTGTTCCGCATAGAAGGCTTATCAATAAATTGCAATCTTTGAGCTTGGATTCCAATATTGTTGAATGGATTAGGCAGTGGCTGAGTGACAGGCAACAGAGGGTTGTGGTAAATGGAGTTTATTCGGCGCAAGGTCTTGTTACCAGTGGGGTACCTCAGGGGTCAGTACTTGGACCCATTCTATTTAATATTTTTATTAGTGATGTTGCAGAAGGTATTAATGGAAAAGTATGTCTTTTTGCTGATGACACAAAGATTTGCAACAGGGTTGACGTTCCTGGAGGGATCAGCCAAATGACAAATGATTTAGGTAAACTAAAAAAATGGTCGGAGCTGTGGCAATTGAGTTTTAACGTGGATAAGTGCAAGATAATGCACCTGGGACGTAAAAACCCAAGGGCTGAATATAGAATATTTGATACAGTCCTAACCTCAACATCTGAGGAAAGGGATTTAGGGGTTATTATTTCAGAGGATCTAAAGGTAAGTAGTCAATGTAATAGAGCAGCAGGAAATGCTAGCAGAATGCTTGGTTGTGTAGGGAGAGGTATTAGCAGTAGGAAAAGGGAAGTGCTCATGCCACTGTACAGAGCACTGGTGAGACCTCACTTGGAGTACTGTGTGCAGTACTGGAGACCGTATCTCCAGAAGGATATAGACATCTTAGAGAGAGTTCAGAGAAGGGCTACTAAAATGGTGTACGGCTTGAAGGAGAAAAGTTACCAGGAAAGGCTTAATGATCTTAACATGTAAAGCTTGGAAAAAAGACGAGACAGAGGAGATATGATAGAAACATTTAAATACGTAAAGGGAATCCACAAGGTAGAGGAAGGGAGTATATTTAAAAGGAAACAAAGTAGCAAAAAAAGAGGACATAGTCTTAGATTAGAGGGGCAAAGGTTTAAAAGTAACATCAGAAAGCATTATTTTACTGAGAGGGTGGTGGATACATGGAACAGTCTTCCAGTTGAAGTGGTAGAGGCCAAAACAGTAATTGAATTTAAACAAGCATGGGATAGGCATAAGGCTATCCTAAACAAAAGATAAATCCAGGTAAAGTATCCATGTAATTGGGCAGACTAGATGGGTCGAAAGGTTCTTATCTGCCGAAATTTTTCTATGTTTCTAGTGTACTGATAACCCATTCACTTTTAAATACACCTGCCGATTTCATGATAGCGGCTGGGCAGAGTGGGAAAAATAAACTTCCTCTCTCACTACTCCTATAACAAGGTTAAAAAAAGGAGAAAAGAAAGAAAAATGGGGAAAACGAAATTTATCAGAATAATATAAATCCCAAAATTTGTAATCCACTATCAGATCTATTCAATAAAGTTGAAACTCAGGAGAATGAGTGGAAAAGTGAAAATATTAGGTCAAATATTCAAACCAGAAAAATTCTCCCATTTATCTCACTTTCCAAATCGGCTATTTGGTCTAGATTGTTCTCTTCTCCAGCCACTTCTCCTGATTTTCATCCTATATTGAATAGACCTGTAAATATTAATATATCAAAAAGCAGTTGTTTTTTTTAAAACTATTCCAAATTAAATTCTCTGTTAAGGCCCTTAGGCCACAAGTATCCAACCTAAAAATCCGCAAAATAATTTTGAGCCACTGGACTAATCACCTCCCCATCTCAATGGCTGTACACAGTCAAACCAAAGTTGAGAAATTGAGTGACCTTCCTTAACAAAATGTTCTGGTACTTGTAAATCCATCCTATGTTCTTATTGTTGATTTATGTTTAGTAGTTCTTTCTTTGACCTTCGTAGTTGTTTCTACTACATACACTAACACACATGGGTACTGTAAGATATAAATTCCAAAACTACTGTCACACTTAAAATAATCTCTGATAGTAAAGTTATATCCCGTGCGCGGGTGAACAAAATTTTCTATCACGCCAAACTTTTTTTATGAAGATCTGCGCTCTTTGTGCTAAGTCGTGGGAACAACCTTTCACAGCGAGCGCACGTTAAAACCCTTAGTGTGCGCACGACATAGGCTTTGTGTGAGCACGCAAAACAACTGCCTCCCCCCAGCTTACAAACACAGTTCCCTCCCCGAGCCCTACAAACCAGAGGGCATGGACTGCTGGCACCTACTGGGCAGAAGGACCCTACTCCTCTCATACTAGCTGGTAATTTCCGGACCACATATCCTGCCAGCCAGCAGACCGTCAACCTTGCCGGAGTGGGAGTGTGGAGGCTCACATACTCACCCTGGTTGGGGATGGTGGCTGGTGGGATATGTGGTCTGGAGAGTACTGGCGAGTATGAGAGGAAGAGGAGGGCCCTTCTGAGTCTTCCTTCACCGACTGCAGACAGATTTGCTCCTCCCTGACCCAAATTTTAAATCATTAAGTAATTTACAGAGCAGTATGTTATATCACGTTGCTCTGTGGCTCAGCAAGCATGTTACTGCTCTTACTTTATAAATAGAAGGCTGAGAGTTCAAATCATATCACCACATGTATTTTTTTAATCACATTTACCTGTGCCTTTATTTTACCTTCCAAAGCAAGCACAATAAAAATGATAACGATATTATTATAAAACTATGAGCATTATTATCGTGCTTTCTTTGGAAGGTAAAATAAAGGCACAGGTAAATGTGATTTGATAAAAGAAATACATGTGCTGTTAAGATTTGAATTCTCAGCATTATATTTACAAAGCAGGAGCATTAACATGCTGAGCCACAGGCCAACTCGATGTAAAACACTGCTCTGTAGATTACTTAATGATTTAAAACCTGGGTAAGGGAGGAGCAAATCTGTCTCTAGCCGGTGAAGGAAGGCTGCAGCCCCACCCCCTATCCAGGAAGGCTCAGAGGGCAATCCCTGCATGCGCACGAAACAGCTATCTCACGCGCATGCTAAGGGTTAAATTAACTTGTGCGTACTGCGTGACAGTGGCAGGGCTTCGTACAAGGGACCAACATCTGCCCGTTTTAAAAAGACTCTCAAATTCCTATTATATGAGATCAAAGTAGGGGAAAGGAACTTCTGCACCTCGGGGAAACCCTGTTGCAATATTTTCCAATGTTTATGTATTATAGCATTCTTGTGGGTACACGTCTGACTGAATGGCATAACAAAAGGTAACCGTAGAGGCTTTTTTTTCTCTAATTCTATTCAAACTAATGAGTTCATCCCTATTTAGAGAAAGAACTCTCCATTTCCTGTTCCAAAAGATCCTTGGGATAAGCTCTATCTCTGAATTTTTGCTCCATTTCATGTAATCTTACCTGAAGGCTACCAAGTCCTAAACATTTCGTATCACCCTGCAAAACTGGCTTTGAGGGAGCGATCTAATCACCCATCCTTGATGAAAGTATGAAAAATGTAACAAGCTATATTTGTCTATCTGTTTAGTATATAGATCCATTTTATTTTTTTGTTTTGCATGAGAAGTTTTGTATTTTCGTAAAATCAAAATAGGATACAGAACAGAAAAAGGGGAAACATTACATGACACAAAGAGGGGGAGAAAGTCATCCCAATCTTCGCGAACAACAACACTGCATTAAGTCATTTACTGAGCACCCCTCAAGATGACAGGCAGTCCAGTACGTATGAGTTCACAGGTTACCCGTGGCATGCCACCACTCCCAACGCATGACAAAGCAGGACAGAATTCACCCAATTAACCCCACTGAGCCATGGTATCACTCCCATGTCTAGAGAAACCAGGATAAAAATTTGGCTACGACCCCCACACAGGGGTGGGGCATTGCGAAAATGCATGTGGGAAGAGGTGGGGTAAGCGAGTAATAAGGACAGCGGACAAGACAGCCGACCGACAAATTACAGGGGGAGGGAAACAATAAACTAACCACACAAAACATATAACAGTGATGAGGCAAAACAGCGCTGGGAAAAGAGGAGAGGATCTACAAGGGGGAAGGAACGTTAGGATGAACAAGGAGAGAGAAGTGAAACCAGAGACTAGGCAGCAGAAAAGAGCAAAGGAGATGGAAAAGAAGAGGAGAGAGAGAAAGTAGAAGGTGAAGAGATAAAGAAAAGGAAGAAGAGAAAGAGAGAGAAAAAGGGAAGAAAAAGTCAGCAGAGTGCCCACAGGAACCCTGACAACCGCCCTGGACAAGTCAAGGCGCTCCCTACTTCCAGAAAGGAGGCCGGGGAAGCCCAACAGAAATGTACAACTAGTTGCACCCAGGAGTGGATGACTCAGGAGTGTGAGCCTCACGGAGCCATTCTGTGCACACAGTGGAAGACATGAACTCCGACCAAAAATACCACGTACGGCGGAAGACTACATCCCACTGGTCTCTGGAGTACAGTAGCTGTTCCGCTGACCTTATGGTCTCCATTCTTTGTAGTACTTCAAGTTAGGGTGGGGCGGAGTGGGATTTCCAGAATAGGGGGGCACCAACCGCGCAGCCAACAACAGACGTGGTAGGATAGACCGCTTAAGGGACTTATACGGCAGGGCTGTCTGGCCGAGCAGAAACAATTTAGGATCTAGAGCCAAATCAAGACCAGTCAAATGGCACGCCAGCTTCCGGATAACTTATCAAAAAGGGCGAATGCGGGCGCAGGACCACCACACATGAAAGTAAGTGCCTCTTTCAGAGTTACACCTCCAGCAAATATCAGTGGCAAAGGTACAGAAACATGCGGTCTGCGCGGGGGAGGTATACCACAGCAAAATCAATTTATACAAGGACTCGCAAAACCTGTTAACTGGGGAGCCGGACGCAGCAAAACAGAATGTTTTTGACCAGTGTTTCTCAGGGACATTGTCTCCCAACATGTCATCCCACCGTCCCACGAATGAGGGAAAGTCAGCGGAGAACGCCTGAAGCATGTAGTATAGGGTAGTGAGGCAGCGAGTCAGGGATATTCCCAGCGCACAATATTTTTCAAACTGAGTCAGCGGTTGCAAGAGACCTGATTTATCGGGCAGAGAACATAGAAAAGAGCGTAACTGTACATAATTAAAGGACTCTGAAAATGCCGACTCAGGGGCTTCTGTTCCCTCTGCCAACGGAATCCACTGCTCGTCCGTGAAGAGATGGTGCGCTCTGAGACAGAGGGAAGCAGTGAATCGAATATAATCGATTAAAGAAGGACACCCCTCCCCTAGCCCGCCCCACCCTCGGCCCACCCCTTTCAAAATCTGACTTTTTTGGGGGGTTTGTGTTTTACAGGCCACATCCATATACCCGACACCAATGACACCAACGAACCCCGAATCATATGTACACATAATCGAACATTCACTTGTCCGTCTCCCAAGTACAAATGGAAACATAAATAGTTGTGAGCTGAGCATTATAAGTTACTTTAATTTTCAATGTACCTAGTTTTGCATACGCCCACGCATGTGCTCTCCACCGTTTTCTAATCCCCCCATTTTAGTGATTTCTTGTTCGTGTTTTTTTTTCTTCCCTTAAACAAGTAAGTAACTATCGTTATATTTATAAAATTTTCCACGTTGCCCTCCCTTTTTTTTGTGTTCCTTCAAGAACAGTATTTTTTGTTTTTTTTTGTTATATAAACCCCCCATTACCGTCCGGTACATTTACAAGACCGTTTGCCCCCCTCCCCCCGGTTATGTATCCCCCAATTTAAAAAAAAAAAAAAAACCACCCAGCACGATATCCCTCCCCCCCTGCTATCCCTTCCAAAATCCCCCTAGGGAGTAAACACCCGTTCCCCACCCAGTAAGAAGCATGAGAAAACAACAATATTTTCTCCCCCCCCAAACCTACCAATACGTATCCACAACCCAACACATGGTTAAAAACGTTCAGTGCAACTCTACATGCACGGAGGAAGGAGTTGTGGGCGATTGGGGTAAAAGTCAGAATTTCTTGGAGATGAGGGCATCATACGGATCAGACACTCCAGCACAAAGCACAAAGACCCGCAAATGGCCCAACATGCGCACCAAGCATTGGGGGCTGGGTATAGTGAGCAGCAGACACGGAGTGGGGTAGGGAGAGAAGAAAAAAAATATATAAAAAAAAAATTATTCTCCATGCTCAGTCTGTGTCTGGTAAGGAAAGCGTTGTTTGAGCTGGTTGCTAAAATCCCGAGTCAGGCCTTGTTGCATGTCACCGACAGAGCGCCCTCTGAGTTGGCGACAGGTAAAGATAACAGCCAGGAAGGCCCGCAACCCCAGATGGTTCATGGGACCCCTTCTTCACACGGCACAGGGGGGCCACATGGGGACGGCGGCTTCTGGATCTCTGCGGCCTAGGTGCTAGAGCCCGTCCCTGGCCAGGGAGGGGGAACGACTCCCAATCAGGCACCACAATCTCCCGGAGGTCTAGTGCAGCAGAAAAATTCAGAACATCAGAGAGGGTGCATATCTGGTCACAGGCCTCAACATACGCCTGGGTTGTAGTGTGGTGGGGGAGAGATCATTAAAAATCTCAACGGTACCTCCTCCATAAGACTAGGTGCGGCGGGTACAAGCTTTCACATAAATCACCTCCTTCAAGGCGAAATCCGTGAAGAAGCAGATCAGGTCCCTCGGAGGCATTGTGGGGGACGCAGGCAGCAGACGCAGTGCACGGTGTGCTCAGGGAAGATCCGCGGCCGTCATTCGTTCGGAGCCCAGCAATTGATTGAAGAGGCCCAGCAGGTAAGCGTGTACATCAGATGCCTCTTCAGGTACCCCTCAGATGCAGAGGTTTTGTCATCGGTACCTATTATCCAGGTCATCGAGGCAGCGCCAGACCTCTAAATGCTGTGACGCTCCACCCGAGGCTGCCTCCGGGGGTGCATTGTCGGCCAGCTCCAGGCGGGTTAGCAGCGTGTCCAACGCCGACACCTCCACCCTCACCTCAGCTATCTCGTGCTGCAACGTCCCCCTCACCTCAGCCACCAGTGATTGAATGTCCACCAGCATCGGCATGTCAGTGAGCAGCCGCTCGATTCTTTGGGAGGTCGCAGCAAGGTCCGGGAATGTGAATTTCGGTGAGGAGGCCGAGGAGGCCATGACAGGGGATTCATCCCCACCCTGTGTAGCTGGCGTCTGGGGCCCAAAATATGAGTCCAGATGTCCTGCAGTCGATCTGTGCAGAGTCTTGGGGTGAGGCTCAGCAGGTTGGAGCCATTTGCTGCGGCCAATACCGGGGATTATCTTGCTAGAGGAGCAAATTAGATGCGGGATTGTGAGGAGCTCAGGTACTACGCAGCCATCTTGATTGAGCAGCAGACCACGCCCCCCATAGATCAATTTCTATCTGATAACCCACTACTCTAAGGGGGAGGTCAAGAAATCTAATTTCTTTCATATTGTACATCATAGAAAATCTAATAGACAGATGAATTCTGTTCACATCTTCAAAAAACTGAATGAAATCCTCTATGCCCCCCCATACACCAAAAACATCATCAAGAAAGCGCCACCACACCCAAGCATATCTCTTAAAGAGACCAGGTGCAAAAATGTTGTGTGTCTCCAAAGCATTCATATTTAGGCTGGCATATGAAGGAGCCACGTTACATCCCATCATGCCCCCTACTGTGGTGGTAGACATCATCTCCAAACAAAAAGTTATTACATTTCATAACCAACTACAACAACAACATCAGAAAATCTTTCTGATCCCTTGATGCACTATCTTCAAGAACCTCCCTTACAGTTTCCAAGCCATCCTCATTATGGATTGAAGTACACAGGTACAATGTCCCAAATAAATAGCACAACTGGTTCTCGGACAATGACCTTCAGTTTTCAGTATACAATTTTATTCAAAAAATAGAAATGGGCTGTAAACCTGATTCCATACTGGCAAAAATTGGTCTACCATGTGCATTGTTCAAGTCCTTATGCATCTTCAAATGCACATAGAAAACAGGAAGACCAGGACTCTCTTTTCTCAAAACAATTTTTAAAGACTTATCAATAATACCCTTTCTGAATGCCTCTTCAAAGTCCACGTTAATGTCTTCTTGCACAGTCAACATTGGATTTCCCTCACACTCATCATAGGTTTCTCCATCTGAAAGCTCTCATAACTTCCTCCACATACTTAACCTTGCTCATGACTGCTAGTGAACCCCCTTGCCCACAGGTTTTATTATGTTCTTGTAAACTTCTCAATACTTGATGCATCACTGCAGACAAGTTGAGCACCTCACAGCCATGAAATCCCTGTAACATATTATCAATACTTTTTCAACAAATTCAAAAAATGTTTACACAATAGCCATTGACGGAGGGGAAAAACTCCCTCTGTCTAGACTCTCCTTCTTTCACTACATCCTTAATGCCTCTTCCTTCCTAATCAATCTTAGCCAGCACTTTGACAATCCCTTCACTAGTTTTCCATAACCAGTAGGATGAATTTCAAAATGTTGATCGTAACCTTCAATGAGCTCCTTAACCACACTCCTCTCTATCTTTCTTCTCTGATCTCAAAATGTTCCCTATTCCACTATCAGGATCATATCCACAGCCTGACTTCTGCCATCTCCTGAAGGCAGCACCTTTCCTGCAGTATCTTCGTTCATTTCCAGGTTTTTGGTGTAGCCTGTATCTCAGCCAATCATCGGCACACCACCCCTGGTTTTCCTTACACAGTGAAACACAGTAACACATGACACTCACGTGAATAATAGTCTACGCCTCCACTCAGTCAGAGCTTCATGATTGTTGCTCTATTGTTCTTAAGAACAAGACCTGATTATTTCATGCTCGTAAAAGACCTATTATTACCCTGCTAATCTACCAGTTTCCTCAGCCTACTCCTCTGCCTCTAACCCCCTTGGTTCCAGCTATCAAGACCCCGTGTTCTCTCAAAACCCCTGTGTTCTTCCAAGACTCCCGTGTTCTTCCATGACCCACTGTGTCTCTTTCAAGATCTTCTCTTACCATCCCTGGATCTCCTCAGTACACAAGGCCTACATTTCCCACTATTTTTAGTATCCTAGTAAGTCCTATACGTGTCCCGTCTCACGGCCCTCCTACCTGGTTCTCCTGCAATCCCTTTCCACCCAACTGTATGTTTGCATACTGTTCTGCATATTGGATTCATAACCTGCAAGGCCAGTTCCCTGACACCCACCTTCTACAGTTTTTCCATGATCAACTCCTGTCCTCTTCAGTCATCACCTCCTATAATACCAGGCTATATAATTTCTCTGGAGCTGCCCCTATTCTGTGGAATTCCCTTTCTCATCACTAGACCCTGCACTCTACTCATAGCACCAATGACCAAGCACATCTATTCCTCTGGTCTCCTTATCCTCAAATATCATGTGAATTATAGATTTTATTTCGGAAAAGGACTCTTCGATCCTACTGTATCATCTTTGTCATGTTATGTGCTGTTCAACTGTATCTCTGTTCAAATGTATCATACCCTTATTCACATGCCTTGTACAGCACTGCAGAACCTTCTGGTGGTCTATAAATAAAATATAATAATAACAAATGTAATATTTGCATATGTATATCTTATCATATGCCAGTTTTCAAATTATCTGGTGACCGTTGAACTGTCTGAGTCAGTTGGCATTTGGCCTCTCTGTGAGCAACGGTCATTCGGCAGCTCGCCTGTATTATAATAAAACCAGCACCATGCTTATCGTTAATTCTGTATCCGAGAGTCATTGGTAGAAACGCCTCAAGAGCACCAAACCTAAACATTACACCAAATAGACATCATTCATCAGAACAGAATATGTAATGTACAGAATTGCTAGCTTTTGTTAGTAGCCTTCTTTTTCACAGAATTATAGCTAAGGATATTTCTCCGCTATGCTAATTCAAGGGTTTTTTAAACAAATGTGTAGTTAAAGGTAGGTTTACTGTTGGGAATTCACTAGACAAACAGCTCATAATTTAGAGGAACTTGTACATTAGGTTGGTCTGTATATTATTAGAAGAATGGATTTTTGGTCAGCTGTGTAGTTCAGCAGTTAGTGAGGTTGAGGAAACGATTTCTCAAATCAAATTCAACTTTTGTTAAATCAATAGTGAAATCGCAATTATATACTGCACATGTAACAGGGTTCTAACTTCAGTTGTCCCTACCCAAGCATTTTGATCTCAATCCCAGTTCTAATGGCCATCTACTGCAGTTTTCCGGAACGAGAAGCAGATGTTATTTAAGTGGACTATATGGACAAAAAATGGTAGGTGCAGACACCTCAGTGCTTAATAGGTACTAAACAAACTGGCAACAAGAATGCAAACAAGAAAGTTGGATGAATCAATGTTATTTATTCCACTATTCACAGTAATGTGGTAATCATCAAAGTCTTTAGCATGGAATTATATTTTGGGGTAATGCTCCTCAAAGAGATCACACACATACCTCCTTTGTAAAATGTTATTAGATTGTGGTGGCAAACTCTATTGTCACCTATCGCTGCTAATTCGAATCCTACAGTTTATCCAAGACGCACAGAATGTCAGTAGTAGTTATTTGGTATTGTCTGAGCATTATGTAAGTGTACCTTAAAACTTGCATAAGACTCACAACATGCATGGTTTTGCTCAGATTTGTATATAAGTATAGAGCCTCCCACAGCGAAACCTAACAAAGGGACAATTCGTTGAACACCAATGTTCACCAACGTTGCAAACAATGTTAAAAATCACCTTCGTTGAACATAAGGTGAAAATTGCCTTTCCGCAGGTGGAAAGCCTACCAGTGATAGGTAAAGGTTCAGCAAACAACAGCTCAACAATTCTGAACAAAGGTGCTACTGTTAATCTTCCATAAAAGGTATTAGCTGAAACAACAGTGAATATACTTTGGAAATAAATCTGTGAAAAGTCCATTTAAACCTACACTCAGAACTACACTGAACAATGTTGGCAGAAACTACAGTGTAAACAACAATTGAAAGGATGTTCAAATTTACAAAGAACTACGATGATGGTTCTCTAGTGTATTCACTTTACCTCATCCGCCATAGTTTTCCAGAGTTCACTAAAGTAAAACTGCTCTACTTTCAATGACAGAACGTTGGTTAGTGAATAACCCTTTTGCTGTATCAGTGGCAAGATTACATTTCAACTCTTTTCAGTAATTTAAGTCACAATAGTGTTAAGTGAAGAATGCAGAGTCCTGACATCCATGCTCATTGCTGCAAACCAGAAGCAAAACTAACTACAGTACACATCATTTAATGAGTGGACCCATTATTTTGCTGTAGAAGGTAGAGAAGGTGTTACAATATTTGTGTAATGCAAGTTGAACTTTAAAAATCCAACAAATGGTTGTCCTATTGTCAGGAACCCAGCCGCAGATGGACTCGTGCCCACACTGGGGCCAACCTGGCTTACTGACTCCATGTTCTGCTCCTGGTTTTTGCTGCTGCTCAGGTGCAACCCATCCCATTTGTTATCCCTGCCAGGTTTGCCTTGATCCTCTCTGACTTCCTCAGGTGTGGTCACCAGTCCTGATGGGTGTTCTTCAAAACACTGCTCCACCCTCTACTCAATACTTCTGCTCAATGCTCAGTGTTCTCCAGTTTCCAGTGCCCCTGCATCCTGTTCTTCTGTCTCCAGTGCCCCTTCATCTTGGTGTCCTGACCCCAGTGCCCCTGCATCTCCAGTCTCCAGCCCTGCCATATCTATCCAAGGTTTTACTCAACTCTTTTCCTGTCCCGCCTCTCTCGTGTCTCCCATAAGTCTCATGCTGTGTTGCTGTGTTCCTTAGTGTCCCTCTGTCCCTTCACTTGTTTGCTCTTCCTGCCATTCCCTTCCAATCAGCACCATTCCTGCCTTTCTGCCATTCCTGCAGAATCAGTTAGCACCAGCTAAACCCCTTCCCCCAAATAGATCAGATTCTCACTTCTAATTCCACGGCGAGAACAGTGGCCCGATCCACAACTTCTGGCCACCGGGAGCACAGTTAGACTGTGGAAAAATAGTCCCCAGTCTCCCTCTGCGATCACTCTGCGACGCTGTGCGATCACGTGGCAAGGCAGTGCAACCCTCCTGGAGTCCTATGGACTCAAGGAGGTGATACTCACGATGGAGTGGAGTATCCTCCAGGGTTGGGCTGCATTCCAGGGCAGGCTACAGAATTAGCACCTGCCCTGGAATATGGTGCTGAAATGGGGACGCTATGGGGGTGCAGGTTTTCCCCATTAGCATCCTTATTTTAGCACCATTGCCTTAAATGTTTAGTGGATGACTCCATAATCTACTATTTAAAAGTTTTAGGTAATGTTAAAATTATTACTTAAATTTATTTTTTTCTCATCTAAAATAAATGTCCACAAATCAATGAAAAGGTATTATTAATAATGGATAAAAAGCTAATTAGTAGAAAGATACAAACAGTTAACTCTTTAGGAATATATAAGGTCAATTAACAATATGGTCTGTTAATTTATATGTATCTATCTATCTATCTGCACATATTGAGTTAAACAACCTAGCACTCATTAAAAAAAATTACATCCTAATGTAGATAAGTAAATGTCAATTAAGAAGAAGAAGATAAGCAGGTTTCCTTGATGGATGAAACCTTATCTAGAAGGTGCCCCTATGCTGCAGGAAGTTAAGAAGACTTATCAAATCTATTTCGGTATTGCCAGCATAAGTGCCATTTCCAAGGATTCATTGACTATATGGGCTTTTTACTAACAGCATATTTATTTCACTTCCTAAATGGAATCCAATTTAAAGCTATTAATATTAATGCACTGAGATAATTCTGATGATGAATTAATAAAACACTTGGCCTCTCTCAATATGCTGTTTGCTTTTACCATTTAATGATACCCTAAACTAGGAAGATAGAGACAGAGCTGAATCCACCAGGAGCCTGAAAATTAGAAAACACTTCATTGTTTTTTAGCTTGCTGCTTTAATGACAATCAATAGCATTGATTTTGGACTAGAAAAGTATTTGCAAAATCATTACCATGTGCTACAATTTCTATTTGGATTCCAAAAGCATCAGCATTATATACCTTCTATAGAAAGTATTCCAACAGTCAATATCATGTGAAATGTTAAATACATTTTGCTCAGTCCATTTAAAGTTATATTCATGACTTAGTCATGGTGTAGAAGCCAAGCCTCTAAGCTTTATAGCATAATAAAATGGAAAGAAATCAAATCCATTACCTGACTCTTGACGATTGTTTTTGTTGATATATAACTCTTTTTATGCAACTGTGGTATTTCATTGCTGTATTTTGAGAATGCACAAGCCTTGTTATATGTAGCCTAATAGCCAGCCCTGACAAGGATAATATGTCAAGCCCTGAAGCAGAACACACTACTTTTAAATAAGTAGCAAAGCCATTTTCTTTGTTTTAATTTGTTAGTTGGAATTATGAGTTGGAAGTGAAAATGTGAATTTGGCTAACCAAAGTAATGTACTAAGATTATCATATGGACAAGACAGACCTTGACACGATCAGACCAGTAATTTTATAGTTGTCAGATTTTTTTTTGGAGAAAGTTTTTTACCAGGAATAATACATTGAGATTTTTCTCCTTTAAATCTATGTCTGGGTGGTGAGAATGTTCCGGTAGGTGTCTTGCCCATAGACACTTACTGGAAAGGTGCTTATGCCAGGATTCAAACCCGTGTCTCCACGGTCATAGAGCAGGGATGCTGACTCTACTCCACCCAGCCGTTACAAAGATAACTGTGTTACAAAAAGGTTCAGGCAATTTGTATATTAAAATGGTTGAAATCAAGTTAAAATTACAACTGATTGAGGGCATATGGTATAGTTGGAGGAGTGATTTAAATGAGATGGGTTGTTAACCCTTTCGCTGCTGAGGCTTTTCACACCTCTGTGCTGAGGTCATTTTTACCGGTTTTGCTCATCATGTTTAAACGTGTTTTGAAGGCTTATTTTAGTATATGGCCCAGACATATTATATATCGTTCTTTCCGTCAGACTCGGTAGATTCATAATATGTCATTATTATATGTATACGTTATGTCATGTCTGTATATTATAACAAAAAATGCAATAAAATATGTATTTTCAATAATTTACAACGTGTAAAGTGTTTTTTTTCACATTTTAACATGCGAGCAATTGCGGTTATATTTTGTATGGGGTGCGCTTGTTAAAAAAATTAGAGATGGGGTCTCGTTACATTTTTTTTTGGGGAAAATTACGCGATTTTTAACAAACGCACCGCATACAAAAATCGTTAGTGCAGCATCATTGTTCACATTATAATTGAAATGGGAACAATATTGCTGCATTAACGAACCAAAAAAAAGAAAAAAAAATGTTTATTTTTTTTTTATAATTTTTTTTAAAATATATTTTTATTTTTAATTTTAATTTTTATTTTTTTAAAAAACTTTTTTCACATTCGAGTTTGGTATCGTTGGAACGACCATGCTCTGGCCGATCCAACCATACCAAACTTTAACCCCTAGCTGCCACGGATCGGGAGATAGGGAGTTCATTGGAACTCCCTATCTCCACCGTTGGTGGCAGTTAGGGGTTAACTCTAGGACTGGCGTCATCGTGCTATGCACGATGACGCCAGTCCTCAGGGGGAGTTCCCGGAGGCTTGGCCGACATCCAAGATGTCGGCCAGCTCCGGGAAAGGATCATGAACCGGCGCTTTTCAGCGCCGATTCGCGATCCAGCTCCCCAGGGGTTAATGCCAGGCACCATTTGGAAGGGCAGGCTGTGCCCTTCCAAATGGTGCCTGGGTTAACCCCCGCAACGCTGCCGATCGGAGGGAGAGAGGTCCGAAGGACCTACCCCCCTCCCTTTCAGGCGCCTCCTCCGCACATGCGGGGGGGCGCCTGAATTAGGTGTCATCGCGCTGCCGCGATGACACCTAATTTCAGCGGCTGCGGTTCCGGATGCTGGGCTGACATCGAGGATGTCAGCCCGCACCGGGGGGGCCAGCGATCGGCCGGAACCCGGCCGAACGCTGACCCCAAAGGGAGGACGCGCTGAGCGCGTCCTCCGCATACCAGCAGCCATGCGGAGGACGCGCTGAGCGCGTCCTCCGCATTGAAGTGGTTAAGGAACAGCTGAGTTTGGCTCTATAAAGAAGATAATGGAGACAGTTAGCTTTGGGTTGCTATTGTTAAACATAGTGTAGAGTAGAGTACCATAGAAGGCTAAGGAGAAGGGAATTGTAATGTACAGTTACACTTGACTCTGCGCTTTCTTTCATCCCCACATCCAATCTCTTTCCTCCTCCTGCCACTACCAATTACATAATATTTCCAGAATTCTGCCATTTCTTACCACCAAGCAACTCACCCATGCCCTTGTAATCTCCTGACTTGACTATTGTAATAGTCTTTTAGCTGGCCTCCTTCACTCCCGCCTCTCCCCTCTACAATCCATTCTGAATGCCTGGCTCATCCACCTCACCCGCTGCTCTGTCTCTGCTGCTCTTCTCTGCGAATTCCTTCACTGGCTCCCCAGCCACTGTAGAAATAAATTCAAAATCCTTACCCTATTTACCCTTACCCTCCAGGTAAAGTATGCATGTAATTGGGCAGACTAGATGGGCCGAAAGGTTCTTATCTGACGACATTTTCTATGTTTCTATGTTTCTATTTAGGCAAGCCTACCATCCGACTCACTAATATACCTCACTGCCCCAACCTGTCCATCACTCTCACCTTGCAGTCCTTTCCTGTTTCCACCCCCAACCCTGCTAGATTGTAAGTTCCCACTGGAATAGGGCCCTCGTTTCCTCCTGTACTGGTTTATCAAAATGTTGTTCAGTCTCAATGTATTGTAACCCTGTCTATATTGTTCCCATTGTTCAGCACTGCGAAATATGCTGGCGCTATATAAATAAATACTAATAATAGCAATGAACAATGAAATGAGATGACATTTATGTTTTTGGGGCAAGGAGCCAGAGTGGCATCCTGTCCAGTGTGAAGCAAAAAAAAGGCAGTCGCGTAATTGATGTGGTGCAGTTTTTAGAGTAGATACCGCTAGAGAAAAGTCTCACCCCATGCAAGCATTTTTATCAGTAAATAAATAGATGCACCGGACTGGCTCATTGGGATACCGGGATATTTTCCAATGAGATATCTGAAGGCTAAGGCAGGCTGCCAGAATTTAAAAATAACTTGTTACATGATCCCACACCAGTTTGCATGCTGGTCAGTGGCCACTGGAATTTGTGCATTATCACACCTCGGGGACTCTTGGCCACGCTCCCACAAGATCATACAAGGCTGTGTGTAAAATCTCGCAGGAGCGTGACAGAGAGCCCCAGAGTCGCGATGACACACAGTTGCCTGGCGGCCACTCGGGAATACACGACCAGCCTGTGATCGTGTAAAAGGTTATTTTTAGGTTCTGGCAGTCCTCCCCAGTATATAAATGTGTCAGTCATAGGCGTGCACAGGGGGTGTACCTGGCGTCCCCAGGCAAACCCTAATGTTAAGTAAAGAAGAGATTTTTCAGCCCTAAATTGACATTTTAGATGTCCCTTATCTGGTTCATGATGAATAACTTGAAAATTTACTGTTTCTCTTATTACAGGCTTGTTATTGCTAAAGAAAAAATGTGTATTTTGTGCAAAATCTTCTAGACATAAATTTTTAATAAATGCACTGTTGGTGCACACCCTAATGCACCGAGCTACGTAGCCAGTGGTGTCAGCGTTGTGAAGTGTGTGTTATTTAGTGTGTATTAAATAGTATATAAGTGTGTGTGTGTCATATACAGTGTGTATAGAGTGTGTTATTTCAGTGCAGCTCTGTGATATGCTCATTACTGTTCATTTAATTGCTGTAACGCTATGTGATATGCTCATACACATCGCACATTACTGTGAGTTTTATTGCTGTGGAACTCTGTGATACATTAATGTGCATTGTGTATGAGTGTGAGTTTTATCGGCGTGTATTTTGTGATTATTATTATTATTATTATTATTAATTTATAAAGCGCCAGCATATTCCGCAGCGCTGTACAATAAGCACAGTACAGACAGGGTTACAATACATTGAACAACATTTGACAAACAGTACAGGAGGAGATGAGGGCCCTATTCCCGTAGGAACTCACAATCTAGGAGGGTTGGGGTTGGAAACAGGAGGAGAGGACTGTAAGGTGAGAGTGATTGATGGTTGCGTCAGTGAGTTGGGTGGTAGGCTTCCCTAAATAGCAATGTTTTCAGGGAGCGTTTGAAGGAAGAGAAGTTAGGGGAAAGTCTGACAGCACGAGGGAGAGCGTTCCAGAGAGTGGGGGCTGCGCGTGAGAAATCCTGCAGTCTATCATGGGAAGAGGTGATGCGGGGAGAAGCTAGGCGCAGGTCACTGTTTGACCTTAGGGAGCGGGCTGGGGTGTATTTGGTGATTAGTGAGGACAGGTAGTGGGGCGCTGAGTTAGTGAGGGTTTTGTAGGTAAGGATAAGGATTTTGAACTTAATTCTATTGATACATTCATACACAGTGTACATTACTGTGAGTTGTATGTCCTAATTTTAAAGTGTGCCTTTTGCTTAGCATTTCTTTGGTATATTTATGCTGTTCTAATGCATCCCTGCTACTCACAATAAAATACTTGAAAGAAGGAGGTCCTGTTTGACATCATAAATTGTGCCTTCTTATCTTATAATTAGTATACTTTGACGTTTGCACTTGATGCAGTATAGCACTGGTTTACAATTTTTTGCAGGACTGCTTTTTATTCCCAGTCCTGCTCTGATAATTAGACACCTTTAGCAATAAATAGTCCTTAAATGGATAGTCCAATTTGAAAATGGAAGTGGTAGGAAATGGAGGAATTATACATTAACCCATTTGCTCTTCCCCTCCTATTTTAACTTGCTAGTTACCTGTAAAAACTCACCTAACGCCAGCCCAGAGACGTGTTTAATACCTCAGCCGCTGCAAGTGCTAAGTTAGCAACTTGCCATTGAGCGCTCAGCACTGCTAACTTAGCACTTGCAGCGACCCGAGGAGATGCTGCGAGTAGCTGAGTGTGACGTATTAAAGATTGCCGCCGCCATGAAGCAAGTAACAATTCCGTACAGCAAGATGGCCGCTGCCACGAAGCAAGTAACAATTCCGTACAGCAATGTTAATTTTGAGGTTTTTGTTCACCAAAGCACAAAATATGTATTTATTATTTACCCCTGCACATAGACATATATTACAGTTCAATTTATATTTTGTTTCAGAAGTAAACATAACGTTTATTCAATAAAAACTGTCTTTTGTGGTGTGTGCATACAAAACGGAATTGTGCTGACTGCTTTTCTTTATTATATTTTGTCCGAGTGATACGAAAAACAATCTGCATCTTTCATTAAAAAATCGTCGGCCATTTTGGATTCAAAATTCGCATCCAAAGCGTTCAACGACACTGCTGCAGCAAAGTGAATTGCTGCTCTGCAGCAATTCAGCAGCTGCTGAGGTATTGAACGGGACTCTGGTCTCTCCGTCTCACCTCTGCAGGATATCACATGCTTCCAGCTCAGCCTGTCATGTGACTGCGGTGGAGCTGGGTGCTCCAGCCAATCCAGTGGCTCTCGATCCAGGAAGTATTTGATTCCACTGTATAAGCATATTTGCCAAAGATCTCCAAGCTCTGAAAACTCATTGATCCTTGAGCCGACATAGGTGGAAGGAACATTGAGCTCACAGCACTATGACCACTCAGATGTGATTGAGTGGACACAGAGTGTGTTGTGTCCCTTTAACAACATTGTTTTGACCGTTTCATAATACACTGCATCTGAATCACACATGGGCCATGTCTTTTGTGTTTTTTTCGCTTCGTACCGGGAATTCTAAACTTCATGTCTAGCAAAATACAAAAATACAATGTATAAGGGGGTTTGCAATTGGAGAACTGAAAGTAAACTTTTGTGAATAAAAAAATTGAAATTTCAGGTGATTGTAAATGTCAATGTATGTATTTAAAAGATGAGAGAGTATTTAAAGATGATACCTGGGTTTTAAAGTAATTTAAGAATGCATCAGATTATTTGGCGTGGTGCAAATCTTTATAAATCAAACGTTCTCACTGGCTTCATATAACTGAGGTCAAATAGCTGTCTTTTACAATTTATACATTTTAAGTGTTTTGTATATATTGATGGTCTTTTTTTAGAAGGCATTGGGTTTGCTTTCAATGAATCTTGCTATGAATATGTTGCTCCTTTGTAAATGTTGAAGTTCCATAGGGTTAAAGAGAGACGACTATACTGAATATTTAACTCTGTAGATGAGAAAAGTGAAGAGAAAGGGCAAAGTTCACAACATCTTGTTTAGAACTAAGGCATGAAATATAGTAATGTGTCTGAAGAAATACAGCAAGACCATATTCAGTCAGCAGGAGAAACAAATATAAAATAGGTTTTTCAAACAGAGCCGAGTTGACTCTGAAATTTCCTGTACGATGCAATTTTGGAGCCATTCGGCTATTCGAAAAGCAGGCAGTTTGCCAAATATTGGCGAATTGCCAGAAAAATACAGTGCTGTTCGATGGCAGTGAACTCCCAATAGAGAAGCAATGGTTAATCTATTCATAGAATACTCAACAGCACTGACATGTCATTGAATGCCCTGATGTTTGGTGGTTTCATTCGGCAGGTTTAATCAGACGAATGCCATAGGTTTTAATGTAAAAAATATTCCTGTTTTTTGTCAATGTGCGTTAAACCATTTATTCTTTTAATCTGCAGCAAAAAGTATTTTTTTAGGATTTTTATTTAGGCATTTTTTGGGATTTTTCCAGGGAATTTTTTTTAAATAGCATTTTTTTCTGTAACTGACCTTTGTGTTATTACGCGTAGGACCTTATATGTGATTTTCAGGCTTTTCATGCAGTAGTTTTATTGCAAACAGCTTTTAAAAGTTGTTGTGTTTTCTTGATTTCTTTTTACCCCGTTAGTTGGCTTGTTGACTTTTTCCAGCGGCTGGTCGGTGCTCTGTTCGGCGGGTTGTCAACTTTATACAAATGCATTCGGGGGTTTTATGGCAGATCGTTGGGTGCGTTCGGCATTTTTCTGCGTTTTTTTCATTC
Organism: Leptobrachium leishanense; assembly: GCA_009667805.1. Taxonomy (NCBI): domain Eukaryota; kingdom Metazoa; phylum Chordata; class Amphibia; order Anura; family Megophryidae; genus Leptobrachium; species Leptobrachium leishanense. The sequence continues at coordinate 185,813,485 of CM019067.1, read as the reverse complement.
GAATCGGCGGTTTTTGTGGTGGTTTTTCGGATGTTTTTCCCTGCACTTTGGGGACCCTACAGTGAATGCTCGATTCACTGCAGGGTCTCGGAATTTGATTCCCCGAAGTGCAGGGATCGAAAGAGTAAGTTAATATTTGTTTTTCAAACTACATTGTTTTACTATATTTTTGGACAGGCTGGGAAATAGCCGTTATTTATTTCTTTCAACAGGTACATGACAGATAGCAAAAAAAAATAACTTTGATGATTTTAATAGATCCAAAATACAATACGCTACTCAACAGACAGAGATAAATTTGTTTCTTTGGATGTGCTTCTTTTAATACAGAGCATGACAGAAAACAATTATTTCCTTGATTTTCTTTTATCATCAAGAACAATGAAAGAAAAAATAATATTAAAACATCTGTTGAAAGTAGATGAATGCGACGTGACTGAAACATTGAAATAAGATATTTTACAGACACATTTTATTAATAATTTTTTAGTTAAATGATAAAATCTATACAAAAATGTCCTTTTTTTGCATGGAATCGGTATAAACTGCGCTCGAGCAACAGATTAAGCACCTCTACGGATCACCTCTGATCACTGCGCACACGAATAGATATGAAATGTTTCCTTTGCCCTTTTAAGGTGATGAAAAGGACAAGCAGGTCTTGGTTAAATCAGTGAGGTTTGATGTGATGTCACAGCCTTTGGCTAAACATAGATTGACTTAATTCTTTCAATAATGAACTTTGGTCTGGAGCATTTAACAACCAGTAGACGGGGAAGCCCAATAAAACAAAAGAAAATCTCCTCGTTCAGGTTATCTTGACTCTGCTGCAGGCGAAACATCGAAATATTTTTTTTAATCGAGATTCTCTGCAGCAGCTCTATTCCAAATGCCAGTATCCATCACTGATGACTGGATCAATAGCTGTGTTTTGGCCCTAGCCTCCTGCGAGAGATGGCATGCCATCAGTGACAGACAAATATCACAGTTAAGCAAAATATCCAGCCAGACCTAGTAACATTTTTATTGATTTTTGTTGTGCAAATAATGTCTTTTTGGGCTGAATAAATGGCTTTCAGCCAAACAGTCATTGTTTATGATTCCAAAAGGCAATAAAGGGACAGGAAATATATTATAGCCAATGTCTCAAGGCGCAGCACATAATCATCCTTTGGTGGCTAAAACTATCCAACTGTAGTCACGGGTGCATATTTATCTATGCTTAAAGGTACCTGTAGGACTTGCAAATCTTAAACAAAATGTCCCATTAGGAGACTGATAAGATTGCACTTTGACCTATTGAACAGATGCTAGAAAGCCAAGAGAAAAAAAGCACTATATTTTTTTCAATCAATACTCCGAAACAGTTTATTATATTCGCTACAAATGAAATATCAAGCTTGCCATCAGTACATTAGTATGATTTGAAATGGTGTTTTTAAAAAAAAACCATCAAGAATATTTCTTTGCAGTACTGCAAAATATTGGCATTGTTTCTTTAGAGTTTAAATTTATATAGAGAGGGGATATATATATTTCCACAATGACAGACACATACAAACTATCATTTTCCAAAATTAAAATGTCAAAATGCATGTGTTGATCCATCAGTATCCTTTAATTCTAAAATCTTCTCTGGGGGCAGCATGGTTTACAGTCAGATGATTTAATGCTCAGCAAGTGTTGAATACTTCAACATTATGTATAATTTAATGAATTCTATCATTGCCAAAATGTTTGACTACATTAGCATGCGTAATATGAGGACAGAAAATGCCAAGCCAATGCTAAAAAAACAAAAGGGTGCCCATTTCTGGAGGAGGGAAATTTTACAACTTTAAGGTCAGAAAAATCACGTGAACCTAACAAGTGTATTGGAAATGTTAGGGCCTCACGTCATCATCAGGCTTGCTAGAACACATTACTATATTCTGCTGGATGATAGGGATGTCATTCTGACATATGAAGATACTTATCAACTTATTGACTCATAAGGCATAGTAACACTTCTTTTTTGCTGAATTATTATTTAGGAAATTCCTGTAACCGTGGGGTCTGCATTTTTTTGTTCCTCCAGATATTTTGAAACTACATCTCCCATGCTGCTCAGGTACTGACTGGCCTATAAAGTATATCTGTGGCCAGATTAGACTGGCAAATAAGGTATACCAGTGGTGTTTTCTTGCATAGGCCAGCTATGCCTGGGTCTAGAGCAGCAGACTGGGAAGTGGACCTCAACAAATAAAAGGTATAAAATAGCCCATGCACGCAATTAGGGTACCTCAATATACTGAAGCCAAAACCCCCCAAATGTTACAATCCCAATTAAACAACATCCATAATATAATAAAAAAGACAAATATGGGTTGGCGCTGTACAGGTTAAAGTTTGTGAGGATGTAACCAGTGTAGTCTCAATGGCCCCACTTGGATGGTTGCTTTTGTGTCTCAAGTCAATCTTGTAAATTCAGTAGATTCAATGTGGGGATCATTTGATTGTATTACACACAGAAACAGGGGCAGACGCAATTGTTCCTATAGTTCATACATGTTGCGTGGTTTCTGAGCATATGTATTATTATTATTGTTATCTTTTATATAGCGCCAACAGTTTTTGCAGCGTTTTACAATAACCAAAGGGAACGAAATACAGATAAATGGACATATTATGGAAACAAGAGGCATAGAGGGCCCTGCTCATAGGAGTTTACAATCTAGAGGGATTGGGGTTGAGTAAGACAAGAGGAATTTCACTAGATAGCAGGATCATTAGTGCCAGTGGTTTGGGAATGGTGGGGCCATAGAAGCAGCTTTAATCATGAGTGAGTAGGTGAGCAGAGGGAAGAGTTGCATCAGTGATGAGGTACGATAATCTGAAGAGATGGGTTTTGAGGGATTTCTTGAAGGCTTGAAGGTCAGGGGAGAGTTTGATAGGGTGAGGCAAGTCATTCCACAGGACCGGTGCTGCCCTTGAGAAGTCTTGGAGGCGAGAGTTGCCTGTGCGTGTGTAGACCGATGACAGGTGGAGATCACCTGCTGACTGGAGTTGTCTAGATGGGACCTGCTTGCGGAGTAACGAAGACATGTAGGGAGGAGTTGAGTTATTGAGCGATTTGAACGTGAGCATCAGTATTTTAAACTCTATCCTGGAACGTACAGGAAGCCAATGGAGGGACTGTCAGAGTTGGGAGGTACGCGAGGTGCGTTTGAGAAAAATAAGCTTGGGCCCTGTATTCATTACAGATTGCAAAAGGGGCAATACGGGAGTTGGGGAGGCCAATAAGGAGCGAGTTGCAGTAATCAAGTCGTGAAATGACAAGAGCATGAACCAGCACCTTTGCGGTATGTTGTGTCAGAAAGGGGCGGACACGGGCAATGTTTTTGATATGAAAGTAACAGGATTTGGTCACTGTCTGGATGTGGGAAGAGAATGTTAGGTCAGAGTCAAAAGTGACACCAAGGCAGCGAGTATGAGGTGTTGGGCTAATGGGTGTTCCATTTACTCGTAGAGAGATAGGTGGTATTGGGTTCTTCTTGGAGGGAGGAATGACAAGAATTTCAGTTTTGGCAAGATTGAGTTTGAGGAAGCAAGAAGCCATCCAATTTGAGACAGCAGAGAGACAGTCAGTGACTCGATCCAGGAGAGATGGAGAGAGATCAGGGGAGGAGAGGTAAATTTGAGTGTCATCAGCATATAGGTGGTACTGGAATCCAAAGGATCTGGTCAGTTTTCCTAGAGAGGCAGTGTAGATTGAAAAAAGTAGAGGGCCCAGTACTGAACCTTGGGGCACCCCAACAGAGACAGGCTGCCGGTAGGAGGTACTTCCTGCAAGTGAGACAGTAAATGAACGTTGGGACAGGAAGGAAGCGAACCATGAAAGAACAGTACTTTGAAGGCCTATATCACTAAGAGTTTGAAGGAGAATTGAGTGGACAACTGTATCAAAGGCAGCAGAGAGGTCAAGAAAGATCAGCAGTGAGTAGCACCCATTGGATTTAGCAGTTGCAAGGTCATTGGTCAGTTTCGCAAGAGACGTTTCTGTTTGCAGAGGGTCAAGAAGAGAGTGGGTGTTGAGGTAGTCAATCAGACAGGCATACACAAGCTTTTCGAGGAGTTTGGAGGCAAAAGCGAGCAGAGAAACGGGGCGGTAATTGGAGGGAGCAGTTGCATCCAGAGACGGGTTTTTTTTGGATTGGGACTACCGTGGCATGTTTAGGGGAGCAGGAAAACCCCAGAGTTTAAAGACAGATTAAAGATACTTTGCTCTATATTCATATTCTGTTTTTATTTACATAAATAGCCCCAATAGGAAATTCATATTTGTCGTAACTTCATACTGACAAATTTATTCGATATGGGGAGAGGAGGCAGAATTTGGTTTCCCAACAGTAGCACTAATCCTGATAAACACCCCTGAGTATGTATCATTACATACATTACATTATGATTAAAAAAAATGAAAAGTTGGGCTAATATGGGCTGAAAAGATGAAGCTCCCTATGTAATTTGATTGATATGTTCTGACAAAGAAGAGCTAATGGAATCCAAGTAAGCTAAGGATAGCCCGTCATGATGAGCATTACTGGGCTAAGTGTGCTTTAGCTATGCACGTCTGAACAAGAAATCACTCAGCTTTTTCTTTGCATTTTCATAGCATATGCCTTTAGGTAAAGATGCTCCTGCGATAGGAAATGAGTTCACATCATAGCAATGGTAATAGATATAGTGAGTTTCCAGGTGACACTATAGAATTGATATGCTCGCCATAAAAAAAAAATACTTCCCTTTGAATACTGTAGGTCTTGGAGGCATCTCATCTGTCTCCTGAGCTCATGATGTTATACAGGAATTTTCTTATTTGTTTTATTGACAGTAAGAGATTATTACTCAGACTATGTATGTGCATGATGTCACGGGAGCATATGCCCAGTAATCTCACACAGTAAGTTTACACTACCTTGTCTAGAATGTCATACATTAGAAAAACAAGAATATGTATTTTTTATTATTGTATTATGTCTAACTGCTTTGATTGTCTGACTCTTTTCAGTCAACAGGAGTTAAGGAGATCCATTTATTTTTTCAGGGATTTTATTAAATAGTCATGTTCATATTATTATTCTTATAACCATAAATTAATGCTTGGGGAGTAAAATAACTATGGGACAATCAGGTAATGTTTGTATGTTTTGTTAATAAAGAATACACTCTAGAATAATACAAACGAGGGGAAAAAAGTATGGGCCACATTACAATCTTGACGCTACAATCCTAGCGCAAAGTGAAAATGACCGTTGGAATTACAATCTTCGTGCGTGCACACATATCCGCCGATCAATAGCGTATGTGCGCATAATGCTAACAGGACGCGCCAGAATGCACGCGTAGTACCGCCTCTCGCAAAAATCTTTGCACGTGCTGTTTTTATTTTTTAACAATTCAGCCAAAATTAAAATGTTTTCTATTGACATAAACTGCAGGTTCCACCCAAGGTGCACGGATCACAACGTGGGTGCAATCAACAGCCCCCAGCACATTGGGGAAGCCTCCAAGTGCATAAAAGCCCTGTTTCACTCTTTGGAATCCCTCATGGGTGGTAGGGAATCCTATATAGTGGTGCCAGTTGCGCTTCATTGCTAGGAGGAAGCGATGGAGCACGATGGAGAAGGTGCACTGGCTGACACCGCCTAATTCAGCTAGAGGCTGCTGGATGGTGCCAGTGGCAAGAAACTTTAGGCAGCACAGCAACTTCATCATCCCTGGGACAGATATCCGTGTCTCTGACCTGGACTCCAGATGGGACCGCAGCTGTAGGTAGAGCCTGTATATCTGTGCCTGGGTCAACCGGTAGCGGAGTCGACACTAAGCATCAGTCAGATGTTCCAATGTTAATCGTGTCCATTGGACACGAGGTGCCCGTGGTACAGCATGCTCCCTCCCAACTCCTGCTGCCATCAGAGACGAGTTCTGCGTCTGTGATGCAAAATGAGCACATATGCAATAATACATGCACACACTACATCATCCATTGTATTGGTTTGGTAATTGGTATGAGTTGAATGGGCAACTTAGCTTTGGTGCATTCCTTTTTATGGGCCTGTATATTTGGGGTTAGCCAGGTTGTTCAGATTTGATATTAGCACCAGCTTTTAGGAGTCGCTAAGATTATCCGAATAACGTCCATGCGGTAATTACCGCGAATAGATTGTAACACTTTACTCATCCGAGGGCACATTTGCGTTTGCGCCCACATGTTAAGTATAGGACGCGCGAAGTACAGTAAACTCGCACATGGTTCCCGAAAAGGTTCACACGCGGTACACGATTCCGCGTGGTTGTAGCGCTGAGTATGTAATTCGGAAGTCGGCGCAAATGGTTTTACCCACGCGTACAAGATTACTTATGCCGGCGCTAATGTTAGAATCAAGATGGTAATGTGGCCCTACATGTTTTTGCTTATTGCTCTTTCTTTATGCCTTAGGTTCCTGGATAAAAATATCCAGCTCAATTAAAATATATATATATATTTACGGCATTAGTGTTTAGCTGTTAGTGTGGTCTGATGTATTTCTATGTAGAGCAGATGGTGAAACTTGGTTTTCTAATACATGTTGTTTTTTTATGTCTTATCATATTATTCACATTTATTTTAAATAATATTGAGCATTAAACAATATTTATTTAGGAACTTGTGTGATTTATTTATTTGGTAAGGCATGTCTTTTCCTGCAGTTTAAAAATGAAACTGTTAAGTGTTCACTGGTGTATGGTATGTATAGTCCCACAAGTTGCTTTACAAGGAGGGTTAATTTGGTGTTAAGTACTTAATTGACACATGTATATATAATCTATGCGATTGCAGATTAGATACATCCTTGAGGAAACAGAATGTTTACAACATAACACTAAGAAGGAAACATTTCTATCTCACTTGATCCTCTATCACACAAGACATGATAAGGAGTCTGGAATGCAATTCCGACTCTCCTTTGTTTGGTTATTTTTTTTATCAATTACTACACTCCCCCTACTTCTATCATGGGAGGCGTATGTTAGGAATATTCATCTAATTACACATTGACAAGGAATTATTTTTTTTACTAAGAAACTGCGTTTCAGGTCAGGAAATCATTTAGTCATCTCTAAATTGGTAGTGACCATTGTCTACTAAAAAATACTTGTTTGCTGTTAGCTCTTATGTATGTATCTGTATGTCGTTTATTTATGATTATATATTTATTAATACTCTATTTAGTAGGTTTGCAGTTTGATTGTAATGTGCAAGGTTTGTTAAAAGTACATAAAATGTGCACATACTTTATATAAGATAATCAAAACGCTATTTTGTTTTCTTTTTGTTTGTTTTTTTGAGAAAGTATTTTACTAGGAAGGATACATTGAGATTTCTCTCGTTTTCAAGTATGTCCTGGGTGGCGAGTATTAGACATGTGCACAGCACAAAATTTCGTTTTGAACTAATGGATTAGTCCTAAAATGCAATTTATTTAGTTGCTAAAGAAATTCGTTTTCCGTTCTTTAGTATGAAAACTTATTTCATTCATCCGAAAACCAGTGGATAGAATTACTATTGTAGTGGCTCCTCAGAGAGCTGAGATCGCTGCTTGTTACAGTATCACTCACTCTCAGCACAATGTGCCAGGCAAAGCTTTTACAGTAACTGACTGCTGCTCATCACAGTGCTCAGAGTTTCAGTAAAACTAGTAAACAATATTTTTTATATATAAGAGGTTAGAACAATATGATTTCCTTGTTTTACTGAAACTCTGAGCGCTGTTACAGTCAGTTACTGTAACAGCTGAGCCTGATACATTGTACTGAGAGATAATATAACAAGCAGCCGATCCCAGCGCTCACAGCCACTGGATTTAAAGGGCGAAAAAAAAGGCTCCTCTCTGTATAATGTATAGAACATCCTCCTGCATTAATTAATATCCCTCTCTGTATAATGTAGATAACATCCTCCTGCATTAATTAATAACCCTCTCTGTATAATGTATACAACATCCACCTGCATTAATTAATGCCCCTCTCTGTATAGAACATCCTACTGCATTGGCATGTGGAGGGTGCAGAACTTCGGAATGCATTGCTTATCCAGCACAGGAGAGGGAACTTTTACTTAAACTTTGTATCTCTGTGGGGGAGACACAGGAATATAAAAGCAGGGGAGAGGGAAAATATTAACGTAAATCGGTCTGAAAGCTCAGAGAAGAGATGACTGGTGCAAATTGATTTTTATCTAGGGAAAACACTCAAATAAATCACACTGAAGGCTCATAATGACAGAGTAACTGTGAGAGCTGGATGCTAAATGTATCAGACGTAAAAAAAACCTTTATAACAATCAGCACTGGGAGAGGAGAGGGACTTTATTTTTTTTACTAAGAAACTGCGTTTCAGGTCAGGAAATCATTTAGTCATCTCTAAATTGGTAGTGACCATTGTCTACTAAAAAATACTTGTTTGCTGTTAGCTCTTATGTATGTATCTGTATGTCGTTTATTTATGATTATATATTTATTAATACTCTATTTAGTAGGTTTGCAGTTTGATTGTAATGTGCAAGGTTTGTTAAAAGTACATAAAATGTGCACATACTTTATATAAGATAATCAAAACGCTATTTTGTTTTCTTTTTTGTTTGTTTTTTTGAGAAAGTATTTTACTAGGAAGGATACATTGAGATTTCTCTCGTTTTCAAGTATGTCCTGGGTGGCGAGTATTAGACATGTGCACAGCACAAAATTTCGTTTTGAACTAATGGATTAGTCCTAAAATGCAATTTATTTAGTTGCTAAAGAAATTCGTTTTCCGTTCTTTAGTATGAAAACTTATTTCATTCATCCGAAAACCAGTGGATAGAATTACTATTGTAGTGGCTCCTCAGAGAGCTGAGATCGCTGCTTGTTACAGTATCACTCACTCTCAGCACAATGTGCCAGGCAAAGCTTTTACAGTAACTGACTGCTGCTCATCACAGTGCTCAGAGTTTCAGTAAAACTAGTAAACAATATTTTTTATATATAAGAGGTTAGAACAATATGATTTCCTTGTTTTACTGAAACTCTGAGCGCTGTTACAGTCAGTTACTGTAACAGCTGAGCCTGATACATTGTACTGAGAGATAATATAACAAGCAGCCGATCCCAGCGCTCACAGCCACTGGATTTAAAGGGCGAAAAAAAAGGCTCCTCTCTGTATAATGTATAGAACATCCTCCTGCATTAATTAATATCCCTCTCTGTATAATGTAGATAACATCCTCCTGCATTAATTAATAACCCTCTCTGTATAATGTATACAACATCCACCTGCATTAATTAATGCCCCTCTCTGTATAGAACATCCTACTGCATTGGCATGTGGAGGGTGCAGAACTTCGGAATGCATTGCTTATCCAGCACAGGAGAGGGAACTTTTACTTAAACTTTGTATCTCTGTGGGGGAGACACAGGAATATAAAAGCAGGGGAGAGGGAAAATATTAACGTAAATCGGTCTGAAAGCTCAGAGAAGAGATGACTGGTGCAAATTGATTTTTATCTAGGGAAAACACTCAAATAAATCACACTGAAGGCTCATAATGACAGAGTAACTGTGAGAGCTGGATGCTAAATGTATCAGACGTAAAAAAAACCTTTATAACAATCAGCACTGGGAGAGGAGAGGGACTTTATATAAAAAGTGTATTATAGATGAGGAAAGGGGGATAGTGCTCCTGGATAATATAAAATGTATGAGACCTAAGCCCCTATTATGCAGAGCGGGAGGGGAGATAACACACGTTTTATAAAGTCCCTCTCTTCTCCCAGCGCTGCTTGTTATAAAGGGGTTTTTACTATCCAGCCCTCCTCTGTCATTAGCTTTCAGTGTGATTTATTTGAATGTTTTCCTTCTCCAGCTGCTTTTATCATCTTGTCTGTCTCATAGACATGCAAGGGTTTAGTAAAGGTTTCCTCTCCTGTGCTGGCTGTCTGTGCTGCGAGTGAGTATTCTGGAGCTCTATCACTGTCAGATTTTCAGGTAGGGGTCGGGAAGGATTACGCATACAAACCTTTTCTGTAGCTTTGCGATGTTGCGCTCTTCAATGCTGGTCTCCTTCACTCATCAATGTAATATCACAAAAAGGACTGAAACTAAAATGTAGTGCATTTTATTTTAGTTTCTTTCGTTTTTTGTACTGAGCAGTTTCGTATCTCTTGAGTCATACTAAAACTAAATTACCCCAAAATTCGGACTAAATCGTTTTAGTACTAAAACGAATGCACATGTCTAGCGAGTATGTACCGTTAGGCGTCTTGCCCAAGAACACTTACTGGAGATATACTTTTGCTGGGAATCAAACCTTTGTCTCCACAGTTATAGAATAAGAGCAGTGATGTTTCCTCTACTCCAGTGGTTCCCAACCACAGTCCTCAAGTACCCTCAACAAGTCAGGTTTTCCAGATAGCTCAAGCACAGCACAGGTGATATGATTTACTGCTCTTTGATTGCAGTATTCAGTCTGCATTTCCCCAAGGCAATCCTCAAAACCTGGCCTGTTAGGGGTACTTGAGGACCGCGGTTGGGAACCACTGCTCTACTTCGTCCAGCTCACAGCTTGTAATATTTTAGAGATGCTAATACATAAAGGCAGGGGTGCTGAACATCACTGCTGGAGTTCATGGAACTACATGAAGACTTGGGTGAGTCCTGTGCATATGTTCATGATCTCACAGGATTGCTAAAAACTGGAGGAAGGACACTGAGAAAAAATTTTCTCAGTGTACTGTTGCTTGTGAGAAGAAGAGACATCAGATTGTACCACCCTCTTCATCGCGGAATGAGAGGCAAATTGATTTTAGGGGGTATTTGTTTATTTTGCAATGTGAATGATTTTGCTGAAGCAACCTATCCCCAGGTTTTGGCAGCTAGTAATTATTTTTCATTACCAGCCATAATTGAGCATAACAAGGGACCTCACAATCACTTATTATTCTCTGCTGTCAAAGCATTAGCACTTCTTATACAAAGTATAAGAAGTGTTAATGTGCAGTAGGCAGCATAAATAAATTCCAAGAACCCATGTATTAAATCAAAAGTGGATTTATTCCAGCATCAACAAGGACGACGTTTCGACCAGAACTGGTCTTTGTCAAGTCTGACAAAAGACTTGACAAAGACCAGTTCTGGTCGAAACGTCGTCCTTGTTGGTGCTGGAATAAATCCACTTTTGATTTAATACATGGGTTCTTGGAATTTATTTATGCTGTTTTGAATTTTTCCTTCCTTTTTACCCATCTTTTCGTGAGTAGCAGCTGGGTTTTATTGTCTACAATGTGCAGTAGGCAACTGTAACAGCTGAGCCACAGTTTATGGGACCATCGATTTTTGTGATGTACAATTTTTTTGTGTATCCTTCTTATGCAAAATGCATGGCAGCTGTTTCATTTGATCACTTGTATTTATTTTTTCATTGTTTTATTATTTGTGGTTCAATGAGAACTCTTCAAAAACATTTTCTAGAAGAAGTCAAGAAGATCCTTGTTCTGATAATTGTAAACAATTTGGGGTCCTTGGTATGAAATCTGAAAAACTATGTGCAGAACCCATCTCAAAAAAATCAAGCTACTAGATCATTATTTCAATAGACAGAAGTGAACAATCTATAGTGAAGGTACCAAAGGGAGAGTTGAAAACATAATGGCACATTGGTCACCCACTTTTATTATACCTTTTTTTTATAATTACAGTATATAATATCACAACTATAAGTAACATCACACTGACATATCAGATGCAACAATCTCTGCTACTTTGCAGGAATTTCTATTAAAACATTGCATTTGAGCCAAGATCCTTTAACATCATCACTGCGAAGAACTGAATGTGGTGAAACTTGGGGCCCTATTCTAAGGTTAGTGTTAACTTAACCAGAGCTGTTGCAAACTTACTAGAGCCATTATATTCTGTGGAGTTGTTAAATTTACAACAGCTCTGGTTAAGTTTATACCAGCCTTGGAATAGGGCCATTGGTGAACTATGAATTAAGTTTCTTAAGATGCTAGTTCATTATAGGAACTTGCAGAGCATGTTTCTGGTTCTGTTAGAAAGCTTTAGTAATCCTTGTCCATTGCGCACACTATCAAAACTCTCCGTCTCCACCCTTCCATTCAGTCCTCCTGCTCTGTATCCCCTTGCCGTTTGCTTTTGTAAGGGTTTATTTGATAAACATGACAGCCATAAAGCTTTAATGACCAACATACTAAATTTGGAAAATTGAACAGCTTTGAAACCACATATGATTATTTATTAATATGAAGCCTATGATCATAAAGAGAAACAGGGGGGAAAAAATTCATCCAGAATCATGATTTCAGCCATTGTAATTTTTACTATAATTACACCTATATTATTAAACTTGTAGCATGCAGTCTGTAACTCATTTTTGTTTTAACTCCATAAAGAAAAAAGCCAAATATGAAAATATTATTTGGTACTTTTATGTTATTTACATAATCCAGTTTTCACCGGGACCTAGTATTGTAGCATTTTATAAAGGCCCTCTGCTTCTGATATAAATAAAACTATAGAGGATATTTAGTAAGCTTCAAACTTGCCACCGAATTGCACCGAACGGGGAATTTCACCTTACGGCGCAATTCCATGGCAGTTCGTCTATTCAATAAACTGTCAATTCACCAAACATTGGCGAATTGACAGCGAAATATGGTGCAATTGTTGCAATTCGGCAATCTTCAGCGGCAGCGAAATTGTCCCATAGAGATGTAATGGTTAATCTATTCAGAGAACACCAAACTGCCCTGAAGTGTCAGTGAAATGCCCCGATTTGCCGTGATTCTGTTTGACAGGTGTAAATAGGCGAATCCCATAGGATTCCATGTAATAAAATCTAACCTTTTTCATGGATTTTTTTATTCAAGAGTTTATTCTATTCATTTTCAGCAAAACTTCTTTTTGGTTATTTACTTTTTGGAACATTTTGTAGTATTTTTAGACAAAATATTTCATTCCTAATTTTTTTTTGTAACAGACCGTTTTATTATTTTAAAGGGATCCTTTTTATTATTCAAACACATTTTCATGCATTTTTATTGGTGTAAACACCTTACAGAAGAATAGCAAAGTTCCGTTTTTTTCTCTGCAGTTCGGTAGCGGTCGGCGGTCAGTACAGCGGTCTTTGGCAGAGTTCAGCATCAGCAGCCAGTTCAGCTGTCTTTGGCTACGTGCAGCGGTCTGATCAGTGGTCTTTGGTGGCTCCGTATTCGGTGCACTTCAGGGACCCTGCTGTGAATAGTAAATTCACCACAGGGTTGGCGAAATGGAATCAACAAAGCGCACCAAAGCACACTGAAGTGCGCCGAGCGAAAAAGTACCTTCTAATTTACCCCTTTTGTTAGCAGGTTCCTCTTTATTATTAGGGTATAAGCTCTCACACAGGGTCCTCTCGACTACTGCTCTGTCTATCGAACTTGTATGAATTTTTGTTGTTCTGTTTCCCCTATTGTACAGGGCTACAGAACTTGTTAGCCCTTTAAAAATACTTGTAATTGTAACTGCTGTATGTGGTAATTGTTCTTTGGATTTTTGTTTATACAAGTTAAGGGCGTGTATAGAACATAGAAGGCGGGGAAGTGAAATATGACACACATCATCACAATATCTGAAGACAAAGTGAAAATGATTCACGAACTGACACAATCATATCCGGCATTGAGTCAACATCGCTTAAGCAAATAATTATAACCATGTCCATCAACTGAGCCTCTCATAGGTATTACATGGAGATCAAAAGCAAGAAAGAAATTGAAGAAAGGCAGTACATACAATAACAGCATTCAAGTGAGTAGTGATTTAAACAGATTACAGTTGTCTACTCTTCATTTTACAGAAGAGGCTGGATACATGTCCCTTATAGGTTTACAGAAGTGAGCGTCAACATTTGGGTTGAGAGAAATCAGATGGCAGAAAATTGTGGGCAAATCATATTTCTTCCAAAATCTGGTTCTAAAGACCCGGATTGTCAAAGTTGCAACCATTTTACTTTTAACTAGTCAAATGAAGAGACAATTAAAAATTAAAATGTAAATTAAAACTGGCATTCTGACAGAAATGACATGTCCCATGTAACTTGCTGAATATTAGAGTGACTATCGAGACCATAGGAAATCAACTTTGGAACATGACTACCAGATATAATACATTTAGTCCAAAGAAGATAACCATCTCCAACATTAGGAAGAAACAGGGCCTATTCCAACACTGGTGCAGAAAAAGAAATGGTAAGTAAATATGCGGAACCCAGTGTGTCCCAGGCAAGCTCGTACTCGAGGGATTGTGCAGAAGTCCACGGATGAATCACGGAGGAAGACTGGAATCTATTTGTTCCCAGTCTCCCGATGCTCCCGGGATTGTGCCAACCTCTCAACTGTGGCTAAACTTGGGGTGCTATTCCAACCTCTCTTTAACCCCTTAGGTTACGGTCTGAGATTCGGCACCAATCAGCACCAGATCACAGACGCCATCCGGAGGTGGCTGACATCTTAGATCTCAGCCAATCCTTCGGAGCCTCCCCCTGCCCACTGATGACATCATGCATGAGCGATGACATCAGTTAGAGTTTTAACCCCTAGCCGCCAAGGTGGAGATAGGAGTGTCCTTTGGATTGGTCGCAGTATGTGTTCCAGTATGTGTTCCAATTATACAAACATAACCAGGTTACATGAAAACAATAAATAAAAAAAAGAAATCTGTATTTTTTTTAAACAAAAATAATTTAGTAATGCAGCACTATTGTTCACTTTTCAATTATAATGTGAAGAATGATGCTGCACTAATGAAAAATTTAGTTTTCTCATTTTTAGCTAAAACTGCGAATCCTCTCCGAAAAAAACAGTAATTTCCATTTCTATTTTTTTTTAACAGGCGTACCCCATAGACGGCCACATTACGATCCTAGTGTTAGAAAGCGGGCGCAAGGGAGGAAAAACTGCTCCCACAGTTTTTTCCCTTGCGCCTGCGTTTTAACACTAGATTACAATGCAGGCGCATAAAATGCTGCCTGCGTTGTTACTGCGTGTTGCGGGACAGGATGCTTGCGGCAGCGCTAAGCGCAGCCGCGAGCATCCACTCGATGGAGTCCATAGGACTCCACTGAGTTTCCCCCTGTCGGTCAGATGACCAGCCGGATCTCGCCTCGCGAGATTCGGCCGGTCAGCGTAGTGATACGCAGGGATAGACTGGGGGGGGGGGTTTCCCACAGTCTTTCCCTGTTCCCGCCAGACGGAGGAGGCGGTTGGAGCCGCGGTCCTCGCTGCGGGACAGGAGGTGAGTATTTGACTTGTTTTTTATTTCTTTTGGATGGTGTTAACGGATTCTGCAGAAGCGGAATTCGTTAACACCAAGTCCTGGCTTTGGTTACCTTTCCGCTAACCAGAGCCGGACAGTAATCAGCGTTAGGACTATGTAATCCTAATGCTGATTAACACTTTGCACTCCCCATGTTAAGTATAGGGAGTGCAAAGTACAGTAACCTCGTGCTGAAAGGCGCAAGGTACCAAACGCAAACGGGTTACTTAACCCGTTTGCGTTTGGATCGTAATATGCGGTCGACACCGCAGCTAACGTTAATACTCACGCAAGTGAGCGTTAACGTTAGTGTCAAGAATGTAATGTGGCCCAGAATATATAATTGCAAAGTCTCAGATGATAAAATGTGGAAAAAAATGTTTATTTTAGATAACTGATTAAAATTTGAATGGAAATTCACATTTTTTTGCATTTTTTGTTATAGCATTCTGGCAGGGCATGATGTATACATATAATAATGCTATATTATGAATCTGCCAAGTCTGCCGGAAAGAACAATGTATAATTTGTCTGGGTCGTATAATAAATCATGACTTCAAATCGCATTTAAATATGATGAGCACAAAGCGGTAAAAATTAGCTCAGCACAGGAATGGCTCAGCAGTGAAGGGGTTAATGATATGAGACTGACTGTATTAGAAGGAAAACACAGTAATCAGATGTTCAATCAGGGTCAAAAAATGTTGTGATGGGGAAACTAGCAAGCCCATACTCATCAGAAAATAATATATTTGTAAAAAGAAAAATATGTTTACATGTTCTGTTCAATAAAAACATGAAAACATATAATGTTTGTGTTGTATTATTTTAAGCAGACTGTGTTTTTCAAATTGTTGGGACTTAGATGAAGATCAGAGCACATTTTATGACCAATTCATGCAAAACTCCACATAATCCCAAAGGGTTCACATACTTTTTCTTGCCACTGTAGGTAACTGTAACCTAACCCTCTTTGAGAAAATAGCATACAGAATTGTTGTGGAGGGGGATCAAATAAAGTCCTAATACAAAATAATGATATTCCCAAACACACTGCAACGTCTCACCACCAACACCCTGGGTCCTTAGGTATAGGCAGGGCTTTTTTTCAGGGGGTACTTGTCGGTACTCAGTACCGGCACCTCACCACCAGCCCTAACTAACAGGATAGAGCATGATGCTCTTCCCTCCTCCTGCACTGGCAGGCAGAGAATCGGAAGCACTTGGCAGCTCATGTTGCTCCTGAACGCTTCCGATTGTCAGGAGTGTATGTAGGAACCGATAACCCCATCTTCTCCCAGTAAGTGACAAGTGTGGGCTGGTTAAATAAAATCTCCCCTCTGCTTCTTCAGTGCCCCAGCACTGGCAGATGTGTGTAAACATGCTGTACCCCCCTCTCTCTGCAACCGCTGAAACTTTGAACAGCATGGGGAGGGGGGGGGTGCAGCATGTTTACACACATCTGCCAGAGCTGCAGATTGTCAGGCAAGTGGCACTGTAAGGTGGTACAGGTGGCTGACTAAGAGCGCAAGACCAGTAGGGGTGCAAAAAGAATTTGAATCCCTGGTAACTTGCCTTGACCGTGATCCAAAGTTTTAAACTATCTGTCTGGCGCTGTGTCCCTGCTGCTCCTCCTCTAAGATGCAGCCGGTGCCCAGAAGAATACAAGAATAGTTGTAATTCATTTAGCCCTTTCCATGCGGAGGACTCGCTCAGGGCGTCCTACCGCATGGCCACTTCACTGCGGAGGACGCGCTGAGCGACATCCTCGATGTCAGCCCAGCCTCTGGGACCCCTGCGGGCACGATGGACGTCATCGCGCCTGCACGATGATGTCTATTTCCTTCGGACCTCTCCCCCTCCCCATCCGTGCAGACCATCAGGTAAAGGCAGGCACCGTTTGGAAGGGCACAGCCTGCCCTTCCAAGCGGTGGCTGTCTTTAACCCCTAGGGAGCTGGATCATGATAGCACGCTAACATGCGCCGTATCGCGGTCCCCTCCCGGAGCTGGCCGACATCTTGGATGTCGGGCAAGCTTCCGGGATATCCCCCTAATGACTGGCATCATTGCGCATAGCGCGATGGCGCCAGTTCCGCAATTAACCCCTTGCTGCCACCTATGGTGGAGATAGTGGGTTCATTGGAACCCCCTATCTCCCGATCCGTGACAGCTAGGGGTTAATGTTTGATATCATTGGAATGACCAGAGCATGGCCTTTCCAATGATACCAAACATGACCATGTACAATGTAAAAAAAAATTTAAAAAAACTTTTTTTTTGTATTAGCGCAGCAATATTGTTCCCATTTCAATTATACTGTGAACAAACGATTTTTTCTATGGGGCGTTTGCTAAAAAACACGTAATTTTCCCCAAAAAAAGTAACGATTCCCCGTTTCTAATTTTTTTAACAAGCGCACCCCATAGAAAATATAACCGCAAACGCTCACATGTTAAAATGTGAAATAAAACACTTTAGACGTTGTAAATTATTGAAAATTCAAATTTTATTGCATTTTTTGTTATAATATACAGTTATAATGTAAAATTGTGGAAAAATATCAACAATCTCAAGGTTACAAATCCATCTCAAGAGATCTAGATTTGCCTTTGTCCACAGTGCGCAACATTATCAAGAAGTTTGCAACCCATGGCACTGTAGCTAATCTCTCTGGGTGTGGACGGAAGAGAAAAATTGATGAAAGGTCGCAACGCAGGATAGTCCGGATGGTGGATAAGCAGCCCCAAACAAGTTCCAAAGAAATTCAAGCTGTCCTGCAGGCTCAGGGAGCATCAGTCTCAGCGCAAACTATCCGTCGACATTTAAATGAAATGAAACACTATGGCAGGAGACCCAGAAGGACCCCACTGCTCACACAGAGACCTAAAAAAGCAAGACTACAGTTTGCCAAAATGTACTTGAGTAAGCCAAAATCCTTCTGGGAAAACGTCTGGTGGACAGATGAGACCAAGATAGAGCTTTTTGGTAAAGCACATCATTCTACTGTTTACCGAAAACGGAATGAGGCCTACAAAGAAAAGAACACATTTCCTACAGTGAAATATGGTGGAGGTTCAATGATGTTTTGGGGTTGTTTTGCTGCCTCTGGCACTGAGTGCCTTGAATGTGTGCAAGGCATCATGAAATCTGAGGATTACCAAAGGATTTTGGGTCGCACTGTAGAGCCCAGTGTCAGAAAGCTGGGTTTGCATCCGAGATCTTGGGTCTTCCATCAGGACAATGACCCCAAAGATATGTCAAAAAGCACCCAGAAATGGATGGCAACAAAGCGCTGGAAAGTTCTGAAGTGGCCAGCAATGAGTCCAGATCTAAATCCCATTGAACACCTGTGGAGAGATCTTAAAATTGCTGTTGGGAAAAGGCGCCCTTCCAATAAGAGAGACCTGGAGTAGTTTGCAAAGGAAGAGTGGTCCAAAATTCCGGGTGAGAGGTGTAAGAAGCTTATTGATGGTTATAGGAAGCCACTGATTTCAGTTATTTTTTCCAAAGGGTGTGCAACCAAATATTAAGTTAAGGGTGCCAAGAATTTTGTGCAGCCCATTTTTGGAGTTTTGTGTGACATTATGTCCAATTTGCTTTGTTTCCTCCCTTTTTTTGTTTTGTTTCAATACACACAAAGAGAATAAACATGTGTATAGCAAAACATGTGTTACTGCAATACATTTCTGTGAGAAATACTTGATTTTCTGGAAAAATGTCTGGGGTGCCAACAATTTCGGCCATGACTGTATATGATAACAACTGCGTAACAGAGAAACTTAAAGTAAACTTTTATTTTCATATATTAAAAACAAATTACACAGAGATTCCTTAAATATTTGATTGATGAGTCCAAAATAAATGGTTGCTGGATGATAGACTCTATATTCCTTCAAATGGAATCTAGAAAGTCCCTGAATAGTCTCTACAGACTCTAAAAAGATTGAAATCAGGCCTTCTAGGGTCTGAAAGATAGGAGAAAGAAGGCTAGTAAAATGCAATCAACCTAACCCTAAATCGATTGGCTCAGTGAAAGCATGAGGAAAAGAAAATTCTGAAACTCAGCTCTCAACTATTAACACTGGATACTGTTAAGTAGTCAGAACAAATCCCAATTATATCCGCGACACGTTAAATCCAAATGAAGCTGGATATCAGGAATGGGCTAAAATGGAATTTAATTTAATTAGTACCGGAGTAAAAGCCACATTCTTTAACTCAACACGTTTCTCCATATTCTAGCATGACTTATTCAGGTGTATACAGGACAATTGGCATGTGTAATAATACACGGGTGGCAGGTAACCCATAGAGGGGACTCAAACTCCTATAAATAGGGGTTCCCGGTGTGATAAGTGTGCTAACATGTTTCACGTATATATGCCCCGCCCACCCCGTGTTGTCAGGCGACAAGGTGGTCTGGTCCCTACATGTGCCATCCCCAACATCACACAAAGTTCTACCCTCAAGGGTATCCCTGGTTGATTCCCTGCATGTCTCCTCCTCTGACCATCCCCTCCGCAGTCTGCGCTCCATGTGGTGGGACTCAGGGTGTCATTCGCGAGGAATCAGCTCCCCACCTGGCTGAAGCATTGCACGGAGTCTGACTACTTAACGATATCCAGTGTTAATAGTTGATTTTCCTCATGCTTTCTTTAAGCCAGTATTTCCCAAACCTGTCCTTGGGACCCTCAACCAGGCCAGATTTTGTAGATCACCTTGGGTAAATGCAGGCTAAACCCTGCAACCATTGAGCTACAAATCATATCACCTGTGCTGTGCTTCAGATATCTGTCAAACTTGGCGAGGCAGAGGGTCCTGAGGACAAGTTTGGGAAACACTGCTTTAAGCCAATTGATTTAGGTTTAGGGTGATTGCATTTTACTATCCTTCTTCCTGCTATCTCGCCTATCCTTCAGACCCTAGAAGGTCTGATTCCAATCTTTTTAAAGTCTGTAGAGACTATTTAGGGACTTACAGGATTCCATTAGAAGGAATATAGATCCTATCATCCAGCGACCGTTTATTTTGCTTTAACTCTCATATCAAATATCTCAGGAATTACTGAGGAATTGGATTTTAATATAAGAAAATAAAGTTTATGTTTTAGTTTTTCTGTTACACGGTTGTTATCATTCTAATGCACTTCTGATGTACATGATTTGTTATTAATTACAAGGGTTACCCCCTCCTGGGATAAGTGGGCATTTCTTCCCTACATCAGTCTCGACAGTAGATCAGTACTTCGTGATAAGCAGTGTAATATTCATACAGACTGAAAGAAGTGATAACAACATTTACAAGGCTCCGTCCCACAAAGTCTAAAGTAACCTCTCCACTTATAGTAATGTGGAGCATTCTGTGATCTATAATCACCATCATGGCAGCATGTGTATAGTCCAAAAGATAACTGCCAGAGTACTTTCTGGTATTAGGCTAGAGTCAGACGAACGCAGTCTGAGCGCACTCTGCGTGCATGCATAACGGACAGACGTACTGACGGAAGATACTGTAGACACCACACGATCCGTTTTTCTTGACGGATGTAGAAAAAAAAGGGAACTATGGGAAATAAAAATAATATGAAAAATGATAAAAATTTGAAAAGAATGTGAAAAACCATTATGTGCGTCAAGGTGCTGGACGTCGCAAATGCGCTGCGTCTGACTTCTCATCACTCACACAGAACGCTACGTAGACGTGGTGCACTCTGCGTGTCCATGGTGGCGGTTTTACGTTCTTGCCTAACTTGCGTCCATTTGCCACGTGCGTTGTGCATGCGCAGTTCGGTGACACAGTTAAGATGGCTGCTGGAGGACTTCCTATTATAGTAACTGTGACGAGAATCACTTTACCCTATGGGTACCTGGACTTGGTGGTGCTACTGGGAGATGTGGGACTATGGGCTCTGTGGTCTGATACGTCATTTTATTCCCCAACCCTCTCTTATGACCAAGTCACCCTGTGCCTACAAGTATTGTCTCACGTCCTGAAAGTGCAGTGGGGAGGATTTCAATCCCTCCCACAACTCTAGAGTCCATTGCTGGCCCAAACATATCTATGCATTCAAGCTTTCTCAGCCATCCTTGACTGGGGCCCTCTGGGACTTGACTGTGGCCATCTGGGCCTGCAGCACAGCATCCTAGTAAATTGACAAAGGAGATCTCAGTCTCGTCTACCATTGCCATGCAATCCTCCTGGCTACAAATGTCCTCTGGCTCGGTCAGCACACGACCTTGTCTTAGTTACACTCCACATCCTGAGAATCAATATTTTCCTTATCCAGCAAAGCTCCCTCCTGCTGCAAACAAGCAGACCTCAGTCCATATGCTTTGGAACAAGTCCATGCTGGGGTTTGTTCCATATTGCTTGAGGCGTGCATGCAATCCCACCCCAGCCACCAATGTAACAGATCTCCATACTCCAACTGGGTGACATTCCCTTGCCTGACTGCCATTGCTTTACTAGTAACCACACTGCTTCTCAGCTAAGAGACAAATTGGTGGGTTTATATTTATACCCTAATCAAAACATTTCCCCTCTTACAGCATGCTCAAACAAACAGACCACAATTTTCTTCACTCTGCACCCCGGAACCAACCTAAAGGACTCAAAATGCCATCCAACGCTGTCCTCCAAAGAACTCCATTCTTACAACTGTATTTTATTTCTACATTTATTAATGTCTGGCTGATTACATGTTTTCAAAGTTCCCTCCTTCTTTTTTAATCTTCTACTCTGCTTCTCACCCTCCCCCCTCTTCCTGCTCCTCCTCCCCCCTCCTGCAGTGTAGATTCTTAAATGCACAGGTACCAATATTTCCATTCTCTCTTACAGCATACTCAAACAAACAGACCACAATGTTCTTCAGTCTGTAACCCACCCTCCCACCCAGGCCTGGTCCATAATTTAAGGTCTCCCTTACAGCTGTTTCCACTTCTCTCTCTAATTACCTTTACTCAGTCCAACCTTCTGGTCCTTCCCATGCAATCGTCACAACATTTCTTCTAGCAACCAGCTTCACCTTCCCTCTGCTCACATCTGTTTCACTTACCCCCGTCCCTTAGAATGTAAGCTCACGGGATGTCTGGCTGAGCATTTGGTTAAAGTGCTGTATTTCCTAGACAAGTTATCCTACTGGCAGGATTGTCCTTTCCTTATGTATCATGTATTGTGTTGTATTGCCTCATGTTTGTGCTCCCCAATTATACAGCACTGTGGAATCTGTTAGCGCTTTATAAAAACTTGTAACTGTAACTCTAACGTTGGGATTGAAAATGAAAACATGGAAAGGGACAGCAGCAAAAAAATTACCTGGTTGGGAATATAGCGAAATATACAATTAAACACAAAAAGCGGTTTCGCGCACTTTTCCCTTCCTGGGTGGCTGTGTAAACCAGTACTATCCAGCCCACTTCATGTATAGAACATAACAAGAAAAAAGGTTGTCATTTGCCTCTGGCTCCATGCCAAACAAAACATAGGTTTTAGTTTACTTGAATGGCCATTAACCCCTTAAGGACGCAGGGGTGGCGCCCTTAAGGGGTTTTAATTTGCCAGGGTGCCGTCGCGCAGCACTAATTTTGGGCCCTCCCCGCAGCCGGCGTGCAGTGCGCGTCATTGGCTGCAGGGGACGGCTTGATTTCAGGCCGTCCCTGTGTAGCCAATGACGCGCACCACGAGTCAGCGCGCGCAGGCTGCGGGGAGGGGCCGAGGCGGCCCCATTGAAGACAGCGGGGCGTACCTGCACGCCCCGCGTCTTCAAAGCCCGCCCGCCGCCAGGACGTCATGGAACGTCCTGCGGCGTTAAAGGGTTAAAGTGAAATGTGGTTGCAAGTAAAGCAACTTTTGGTTTCAGTAGGTTAGGACCCACCTTGAAAGAGTTTGCTGTGAAGTGGCAGGTAGGCTTTAATGGCCATTCAAGTAAACTAAAACCTCTGTACCATAGACAGCTAGGAATAGTCCTTCTATGAGATATCTTGTCTTCGGTACATGTAAAAGGAATGAAAAGCATATACAGTATCCAACAATGTGTAGTATTTCCAACTATATATCAATTTTCATGGATTTGTGAGTACACTACCGGCTCCAGGTGTGTATGCAGAGGAGCATTTTTCTTCCATTCTCGGGTTTCCACACACCTTCTCAATAAGTTAGAAATAATTTGGGAATACATTTTATATATATATAACAAAATAAAAAATATCATTAGTCTATAAAGTAAATATTAACATTGTTCATAGGTTTAAATCTATACTCTGTTTTGGAAAGGGAACTTAATCCCTTCACTCCCAAAATCGAGTTATCTCGATTTTGCATTGTAATGCATTGAAAAGCACTCATTAGCATATCAAAAGACCATTTTCACAACTTTTTAAAGCAAGATTATGGGTTCCCTGTGGAGAAACTAAATCTTTTGTTTTATGTCTCTTCAAGCACATTGCAGTGACATAAAACCAGCTGCAAATAGCAACCCCAATCCTCGCTGCAACAAAAGGTTCAAATAGTCTACTGATGCATTACAGGTGCCAGGAAGAGGGCAGAATACAGGGAGAGCTCTGGGGTCACTCACTGCTGTATAGGGATAAGATTCAGAGCTTATAATGACTGGAAGTCCCTTTACAGTACGGATACAAGGTGTTACTCTAATCTCCATACAGGCATTATGTCACATAAGATATTATTTTTATATTCTATTGGTATTTTTGTGGAAGCTGCATTGTTAATAATCTCATTATGATTCCTACAAATCCCCATAAGCAGGAGATCTGTCCATTTTTATTATTTATCTTTATCAGTTTCTGTATCTAACACAAAGGCCCTTTCTGCCTGTATGATACTAATGCAGACCCCATTTGATATTGTGTAAGATAAGGGACATCATCTAGAGCTCTGAATCTTTCATTTCAACAATATTTCTGTAAAGGATAAACAAATAGAATAAAAATAAAAAATTAGCAGATTAACATTGTTTAATTTTTTTAACTATCTCAGAATAACAATTTCTGTACAAAACCTCTATTTAACCCTATATTTAATTATTACTTTACATCCCATGTTTCAAATAAATGTTATGATAGCATTTTTTAAACAAAAATTGCTTGGTAGTGGAGGGGTTAAACATTTAAGAGTAAGCTCTGTTGAGTTCTTAACTGACCCTCAAATGTAGACCAAGGATGCCAGGCAAGAGTCAACTGTCAGACACCTTTGCCATTTTTCCCTAAATTATACAAATCCTCTCTCCTCTGATGGGTTGATAAAACACCAATCAATGCTTCAGAATTTAAACAAGAAGGTATTTAAATTAAGATGAAAACCATTATGATTGCAAGATTTGAAATCTAAGCAGATGCAAACAATGTGAATAACGTATTAAACAATTATATGCTTGTAGTCTGTGCATGTTTAGAATCATCCCAGCTAATTTGTATAAATACACCCTTTACAGAGCGTTGTGTACTCTGTAATTAAAACACAGATGTTGGAGCTATTTATGGCAGCAGAATGTAATGTAATGAATGCTTAATTATAAGGTGTTTTCTTATATATGGGAGTAGAGCAAACAGATTTAAAAATTAAAAATATGCCGTGAAATTAAGTAATTCCATTACATGAAATGCATTCAAAATAAAACAATGACGTTAAGTCTAATAATAGGCTGTCATGGTTAAAGAATAAAAATAGGACTGTAAAGAAAAGAGCTTAGAAAATGGAAACATAACATTAGGAGTGGAGAGCCAAAATTACAATGGCAGTTTGCCATTCACATGCCACTTTGGAAACAGAGCTTTGAGTTTTTCATGTGAACAAAGAATAAAATGGAAATTTTAGAACAGTATATTCATTGCTGTGAAGAATTAGACTCCTACCTCCCAAATTGTAGTAGTTTGAGCTCTGGTTCCTTGGAGACATTTATGTTGGATAACTTAGGTGTATTGGGAGATTCTCAGGTATTTTGAGAGTGCAAGCTTCACCGATGCCTTTTGCTTCTTCACACCACTATGGTCTGTGAAATGGGGGTACAAAGTAATGTTCTGAAGTCACCTGGTGTATGGTAGGAATAAGAGCTGTGAAGTGTGAACATGAATTTTGGTTTCAACACCCACATTTAATTAACCTCGTCGTGCCCAGTGCTGTTTTTACATTTCTGCGCTGTTTGTGTTAAGGTCTAATTTTCTCTTACTCGTTTTTGGAACCCACACATATTATATACCATTTTTCTCGACATTTAATGGACTTTCTAAAGATACTATTATTTCCATCATATCATATAATTTACTATAAAAAAATTAATCAATATGATGAAAAAATTGAACAAAAACTAAATTTTTCAAACTTTAATCCCCAAAATCTACAACCACCAAAAAATACCCCGGCTAAATAGTTTTGAAATTTTTTCCTGAAATAAGAAATACCCAATTTTTACATGTTTTTGCTTTTTAACCCTTTCATTGCTGAGCCATATCATCTCTGTGTGCTGAGCTCATTTAGACCTTTTTATGCTCATCATGTTTAAACGTGATTTTTTAATTTTAAATGTTTTTATTTTTCCATCGAACCTACTCATGTCTGATATCATTGGAAAGGCCTTGATCATCTAGCTTCCACAGCCCGGGAGATACAAGGATCCAAATGATCCCTCTAGCTCCACTGGCAGCTAGGAGATTAACTGGCCGACTGACGTAATCGCACATATGGCAACAATGTCAGTGGCAGGGGTGACCTGGAGGCTTGGCTGACATCTTGGATGTCAGCCACTTCCAGGTGCGAATCGCGATCCGGCACCTAAGGGGTTGAAGAGCAGTCCCGCTTAAATGGGCAGACTTGGACAAAATAAACATCAGACAGACTTCAGAGAAGTCATTCCAGCATGGGACCCAGGCCCCAGAGAGGTGAGTATAGAGAGGGAGGGGGGATAAAGGACCATAACGTACATAGTACATCCTTGGTCCTTAAGGGGAAATTTCCCCAAGACGTACTATGTACGTCAGTGGTCTTTAAGGGGTTAATGTAAATAATCTCTATGTACAACCTCTTTTGCAGCTACTATATTAATAACTATATCTTGGTTGTTGCGATACTATCCTTTGCAATTACAGGATCTCCTCTACTTTTCCTATGTTCCATACTACTTTGCTAGCCCCGTACTTATCATTCTATCAGCCCCTTCCCCTAAGGACAATCCTAACACAGCAAAATTAGGGGCTCATGGGGAAAATATATACGACATTGACTGGGGTTCCAAAAGTTCACGTGTCAACAACCATAGATAATGTACCCAACAAGAAAAGACTGGTCACTAGATGCACACCAGGAAGTGGAGAATTATGTGTAAACACGAGGCTGGGAATGGATGGCACACTGTTTTGGAGCCACCCCCTCCAGCTGGACCAGCGTAGAGCTGTATGCAGAAGAGCCTGCTGACGGGTGCATGCGGACGGTCGACAGCAGCTGTCTCGGGAGTCAGGAGGACAAGAAAGAAGTGAAGCTCATGCATCAGTGTCTCCAGACCAGTTGATGGCATTAGTGAGTAACTGTACTTATGTTTGTGTTTCATGAATCTGAATGGATGAGGAAGAGATTAATGGGCACACTGGGGGGGTGTAAAAGGGGATGGGGAGAAGAAACTGAGGGGCATGCTGGGGGTGGGGGGTGTTAAAAAGAATGAGATAGGCCTGGGTGGGCTGTAAAAAGGCTGTGAAGCTCTGTGATACGCTCATACACACCGCACATTACTCCGATTTTTATTGCTGTAGAGCACATTATGGCTGTGTGGGTGTCTTTTTAGGGGCTCCTCCATATATTCAGGGCGTGTGGGTGTCTTTTTAGGGGCTCCTCCATATATTCAGGGTGTGTGGGTGTCTTCCTAGAGGTTCCTCCATATATTCAGGGTGTGCAGGTGTCTTTTTAGGGGCTCCTCCATATATTCGGGGTGTGCGGGTGTCTTTTTGGGGTTCCTCCATATATTCAGGGTGTGTGAGTGTGTATTTAGGGGTTCCTCCATATATTCAGGGTGTGTGGGTGTCTTTTCATGGGTTCCTCCATATATTCAGGGTGTGTGTGTCTTTTCAGGGGCTCTTCCATATATTCAGGGTGTGTGGGTGTGTATTTAGGGGTTCCTCCATATATTCAGGGTGTGTGGGTGTCTTTTCAGGGGTTCCTCCATATATTCAGGGTGTGTGTGTCTTTTCAGGGGTTCTTCCATATGCTCAGGGTGTGTGGGTGTGTTTTCAGGGGTTCCTCCATATATTCAGGGTATGTGTGTCTTTTCAGGGGCTCTTCCATATATTCAGGGTGTGTGGGTGTGTATTTAGGGGTTCCTCCATATATTCAGGGTGTGTGGGTGTGTATTTAGGGGTTCCTCCATATATTCAGGGTGTGTGGGTGTGTATTTAGGGGTTCCTCCATATATTCAGGGTGTGTGGGTGTCTTTTCAGGGGTTCCTCCATATATTCAGGGTGTGTGGGTGTCTTTTCAGGGGTTCCTCCATATATTCAGGGTGTGTGTGTCTTTTCAGGGGCTCTTCCATATATTCAGGGAGTGTGGGTGACTTTTCAGTGGCTCCTCCATATATTCACAGTGTGTGGGTGTATTTTAGGGGCTCCTCCATATATTCAGGGTGTGTTGGTGTGTTTTTAGGGTCTCCTACATATACTCAGGGTGTGTGGGTGTCTTTTTACAACAGTGAATAATTACAATAAGTTAAAATGATTACCTTAATTAGCTTACTGTGTTATTTGTTAAAATAAGTAAATATGTATTTTTATTTGGGGGGGACTTCATGGATTCTTGTACCTGGTCCCTGAGATTTCTAGTTACACCTCTGCTGATAGGCAATGATTAGCTTTAAGGATAATGCTCCTTCTCACCTTAGATGGAGCCCCCTATGTGTTTGGCTCTTGGTGGCGTGCTGATGACCCTTTTGAAGGTAGGGTCAAACCTAAATGCATCTGTATTACTAAGGCTTGCATCCAGGAATCCCAAGAAGGGACAGAACTCCAGTCAGCCAGGAGGAGGTTAACTGTGAAACTTTTCGTACATAAATAGACACAAACAGACAAAATAAAGTACAGGGTACTAAAACATATTTCACCGATACTGTGGTTTCCTCAGTTAGGCCAAAAATAAAATGTCCTAAAAGCAGCATAAAAACAAGTGTCCTCTCCGCTTGTCTCCATGATAAAGCTCCACTTCATACTGTTCTTCAAGTGACTAGTCCATCTTTCTTTTTGTATACCTACTTCTAAGGAGTCATTGAGGGCCAAAAGTCTCCCTGCTGAGCTGTCATCTCACCAAAAAACATTAATATCAAGCTTCTAAAAGACAAATGCCAGACACTGGATGTGAAAACGATGACTAGCATGACTAACGTCCGTCGTAGCATTGAATCATGAGCAATAGAGACCCACACACGAAGTACGTGCGCACCGAACTGTGCACACACAAAGCATGTGGCAAGTTAGGCAAGAATGTTAAACCGGTACACGGGCACACAGAGTGCGCCACATCCGCATAGCATTCTTTGTGAGTGATGAGATGTCAGACGCAGTGCATTTGCGCTGTAAAGCACCTTGACGCCCAAAATGGCGTTTCATATCCTTTTGAAATTTTTATCATTTTTCATATTAATTTTGTTTCCCATAACTCCCATTTTTTTCTATGTCCGTCAACAAAAACGGACCGTGTGGTGTCTACAGTATCTTCCGTCAGTACGACCGTCCGCACGCAGAGTGCGCTCAGTCTGCATTCATTTGACATTAGCCTTAAACTTCACCAGAGCTGTTTCAAACTCAACAACCCCATAGACTATAATGGCTGTGGTATGTTTACAACAGCTCTGGTTAAGTTAACTCCAAACCTTGGAATAGGGCCTTGAGCGCATTATCAATTGACCATGCAATATGCAGTCATGCTATACTGAGTTTTCTACATTAGAGCAAAAGCGGAGTAAAGATAATGTTTTCGAAAAGCTTATTCTTCCCTACATTGACACATGACTAGGATGGAAAGCATTGCAGAAATTTACTGCATGTGCAACATTCTTCCTCCTGAACACCTTATAGTAAGCTGTAATGTATTGCTAATTTAGAGTTACCCTTTAGTAGTGTTCTTGCCAGAGGTAGAGTACATGAGAAATATCCAAACCATTGACAGGAATAGGGAATAGCCCTCAAAATATAACTGCATTCTCGAAAAGAAGCTGTGCTTAAAATCTGGCCTTCAGCTTTTATTATGAAGTATAAGACTAAATGGATTGTTTGTCTACCACATCACAATCTCATCTAACTACTTTTTGAGAAGATCGTTTTTTAAGTCTATTAGAAAGAAAAAATACTCCTATCAAGTTTGATTAAGGCTGCGTATTTATGTCTGACACAGGTATTTTTGGGCAAGACAAGTATGGGACAAACTTCAATCAACCATCAAGAAAAACAGCTTTTCTTATCTGTATTCCTTTATAGAACTGGAAACTCAAACCTAAATTTGACATTTCTTTATATGATTAGTAATAATATCATTGCTATAATTATTATTTGTATTACATGGATGATTCAAGTCTGTAAATAGCTGTAAAGAATATAATACGATGTTGAATTTGACACACACAAGGCAACATTTTGACTACCTTTATGGACTCCGGAAGTAGGTCACACTGATTGCTTAATTAAATTTTGATGTTTTTGACAATAAAAAAGGAAGGTAAAAGCAAGTGAAAAACAATAATTAAAACCAGCTACATATTTCATAGCCGAGTAAATAAATAAATGAAACAGTTGCTAACTTAAAGATTTTTTTTCCCTATTAAATCCAGTACAACTTCATTATTTTAGAGTAAACATCGCAGAGAGTTGTTTGCAGTCTTTCATCTTAAAAAAAAGCTGACAATTACCCATCAGACAAATTATTAAAAATTAAGGATTATGTTGGTACATAATTTTGTATTAATATGTAGGTACGTACAATTCAGGTGCTGTTGTCTTTCATCTGAAAGACGCGTTTGGAGATGCCAATTGTTCTATAAATAAAACAAGTACAAAAAAGCAGGCAACAGGACAAGATCCTGCTCTTTGTCACATACCCAGAATGTTCCAAGGGGAACATGGGATTATTTTAAAGTCAAGTGGAGAGTGGGATTTTCTTTGAAGTGCTTCAGTAATTATATTTGCTCAAGAAAATATAGGAAAAGGCAAAGATATGAGGCTGCTTGATGTTTAAGAAAAGCTTGTTTGTGGATATAAGTCTGTGGTGAAAGGAGGCAGTGACAAGTCATCTCCGTGAAAAGACTTCTGCGGAAATGTTATCCAGAAATGTATGGTGTCTGCTTCAGCATTGTTGTGTCAATCATAAAAGTTACACTTGCTCTGGGAGATGTGATATGGACAAAATTCTTTCAAAAGGATTTCAACCGACTGCTCTCAAATGTAATTTATTTTAAAATATTTGTAGGTTTTTCATTCCGACGCACTGACACTTTACTGTCCGCCTTTTTGTTTCAATTCCCCAAAAGTAGTTAGTGAAATAAATAAAATACAAAGAAAGGCATCATGTACCAACCAGCAGAAACTAAAATAATAACTTTAAAAATTTGATTGTGTGTGTGAAAAAATTGCAAAAAATAAAGATAGTTCCCCTCTTACTTTTTTGCAATTTTTCCACATTAATTACCAAATGAAAATTAAGTACAGTAAATGAATATTATTTATTTGTTTTATATTAGTTTGCCTTAATATTTACAGAAATAGGCTGTCTCGTGCTTAGAGATCAAAATCACTCAATATTGAATTGGATAAAAGATGAACATCTTGGTTTTCACAACCACATCATCATTTCAATCAATGGCTTCCTCCAAGAGCATGGAAGTCTGCAGGATAAATGAGCAGAACATATTATGAAACTGAAACTATTGAAAATTTATAAATAAAACCAAATTGTCAATATTTTACTTGAGGTACTTATTATATGATACATTCAAATGGTTTTATTAATGAATTGGATAGATGGTTGTTGACTGCTTTTACACAAGTTAGAAGAGTAGAATAATTCTTATTAGAAGGGATTTTTTCAAAATTCTTCTGTTTTAGACTGAATAATTCTTGTTTCTTTAACAACTTGCTATAACTGACTGCAAACGAATGAGCTCTAAATAAACAAAACACAACGGGCTGTATTCCCTAACTGATGCTAACATGAAGACAGCAAGCAGGATAATGTGTACTTGCAAATTTTCCCTTACCTGCTCCAGGTTAACGCTGTATTCAAGGGAACGTGCTCGTTCAGCACCTCGGCTCGGAACACATTGCTTACCTCCCTGGTACCCCGCAGTAGCTCTTCCGCGCCACTGAGATTATTAGCTCCTGGTGTTCACAGGACTCCATATAGGCTTGCACTTCCGGGCAGCAAACTCTGCGTCAAGTTCAGAATATCGATGCCAGATGTTAAACTTACTAATGCTATCTCTAACAACTACATATCGAGATGCTACATTAGAACCAACTAAGGAATAAAGCTCAAGATGTATGATTAGGAGTTTCACCTTAAACTTGATTATTTTGCAAAATAAGAGACATATTAAATGATCTGGAATTAGACAAGTTATTTTTAGCACTTCCACTGAAAACTTAGGAAAATAATTGATAATGGCATTCACTTTCAGTGCAGAATTTTGTACTATTCGTGCATTTCGCTGTTGCTATCTGCAGGAGATGCCTATAGGAAAAAAGAGGGCCATGAGAAATATTTTCAAAGGACGGGGAGCCTATTTAATTCTAGTTGCTATGACCCATGTCCATTTTAATTTCAATCAATCAGAGACACTGGTTGTAATTAACATAAATATTTATCACTTAAGGTATATGATAGCATAAGTGTGTGTAATTATTAATAGTAATAACAACAAAGATAATTTTGTTTCAACCATGCAAGTGTCATTTCATATATGCAGAAAGTAATTATCTCTGTGCTGAGTAATATATTATTTATTATTTAACATTTACTTCCCAGGATTTCCTGAGCTCATTTAGCAGTCGTAGCATAACTGCTGTCGTGCAGATAAAAGACAGGTCTAATTATGCATTAGGTTTGAATAAACCTGGTCCTTGTTGCTTATATTTATGCAACTGGGTTTGTATGCTCTTCAATTAGCATATTTACATTGTGATTGCCCTATTTATTCCCTTCATAACAAATTATTACAGAAAATATGTAATGCTGCTATGTAAAAAAAGATTATTATATATTATTAAAATGTAATACAATGAATGCTGTTGATTATTAATAACATTCTTCTACCATAATCAATTGGAATTATTGTCTAGATTGCAAGTAGATAGCTGTCGTATTCCTTTTGCTTGCTCTCTTGTCAGCTAGATATACCTTTTTAATATTATGACTTGTAATTGAGTTCATCTGTTTTTAAAACTGTATGCTGTCTTAAATTAAACATTTCTTTCATTTTTAAGGTTAATTGATGACCATATGTGTGAGCTACAATATATTTGCAATAATTTAAAATGTCTTAAGCCTGATTCTAACCTAGAAGTTAAGCAAATGCCTGTCAGTGTCGTTACTAAACTTCTCCGTAAGCAAAAAATGAAATACCAGTCTGGACCTGATCAAATACCAGCAATGCTGCTGAAAATCAGTGCACCGGCAATTGCAAATCCTGTCGCAACCCTAATCAATGAATCACTGGTGACTGGATACATACCCAAACTCTGGAAGACTGCGAGAGTGGTACCTATCCATAAAAGTGGTGACAGTACTTTGGTATCCAACTACCGTCCGATATCGTTGCTCCCTGTAATGTCAAAAATTTTGGAAAAATGCATCTACACACAATTACGTGATTATTATCAATATTGGAACTACTTAACCCCAGATCAATCTGGCCTTCATCCAAATCACTCAACTACAACCGCCCTTTTAAAAGTCTGCAATGATATCCAAATTGGGATGGAACAAGGAGACCTAACTGGAGCCATCTTACTTGATTTTGCCAAGGCCTTTGACACAGTAGACCATGGCATCTTGTTAGAAAAACTTAAAAACTCTGGCATTGGTGATCGCACGTTAACCTGGTTTCAATCATATGTATCTGACCGATCACAATACGTGTCAATTTCTGGAAGCTCCTCCCTCCCCCTCCCAGTCACTTGCGGTGTACCCCAAGGCTCAATACTCGGCCCCCTGCTTTTCACAATATTCATAAATGATCTACCCAACGTCTGCAAAGCCTCAACTGTACATATGTATGCAGACAACACCGTAATCTATACCAGCAAACCAAATCTCCGGCAGCTGGAAGCCGTGCTGCAAGAACAATTCACAGAGGTAGAAAAGTGGATCAAACACAACAAACTTTTTTTAAATAATGACAAAACTTTAACGATGCTCTTTGGAACAGCACCTAAACTACACAAATTGCAAAATCCCCATCTATGTGTCGGGACAAAATCAAATGGCATGCTGACCACAGTCACGTCTCTCAAATATCTAGGTATGTGGTTGGACCCTAATCTATCCTTTGGCCCTCACATCGAAAAACTCTCATCTAAACTTTACCCCAAACTAGGCGCCCTGTACAGAAACAAATCCTGCCTGAGCCCCGCGGTACGAAAGCAGATTGTACAACAAATGCTTATGCCGGCTATTGATTACGGAGATGTAGTGTACGCAGCCGCCCCACAAACACATCTTCAGAAACTTACTACATTGTATAACTCATTCTGCCGCTTTGCATTACAATGTAACTACATGACCCACCATTGTGACATGTTAAAAGAGCTAAACTGGCCATTGCTGGAATCTAGAAGCACCCTTCACCTTTCCAGCCTGGTGTTTAAGAGCTTTTCTGGGAAGCTGCCACCCTACCTGAATAGACTGCTTCCCCCAGCAGCTCCCTCATCCAATAACCTCCCATCCAGGACCAGCACCTTACTTTCAATACCACAATACAAAAAGACAGTGGCTCGATCCTCATTTTCCTACAGAGCACCACAATTATGGAATAACCTCCCAGACACCATCAAATCTTCCACCAGTCTTAAGTCACTCAAGAGCTCCCTATTAACATACCTCAATACAGAATGCACCTGTAAACATGTAACATAATGACTATTTCCTACATATTTATTTTCTGTTAATCTGTATATTTGTGTCGTTTTTTAATATCTTGCATTGTATTACTTTGTATTTCTGTAACACTTCAATGTTCTTGAACCCAGGACATACTTGAAAACGAGAGAAATCTCAATGTATCCTTCCTGGTAAAATCCTTTATAAAATAAATAAATAAAATGGCTGGAGTTGTCGGACAAAACAGTTTCAGTCATTACCTGAATAACTATTGCAGCTGTTACTGGGATTTTGTGGCTCCTTACTGTAAATTAACGCTTCCTATACTTTATATAGGAGTCATTACTGTGTGGCTCCTTAGAGGAGAATCAAATATTCAATCTTATCTCTTTCTCCTCAAAAAGTGCCAGCTTTTAAATCATGATAAGGATTTTTGCTTTTGCAAAGTTATCCCAGTCGTCAGCATGCTCACTGAACTCTCACTCACACCCCATCTCCCATATTCACCTATGAGTTCTCCTCACCAGTGATGTTTCTCCTAACCCCGGCCCTGTCCTCACTTATCACTCTACTAACAGGAATCCTGATAATATTATCCACATTTCCTCCCTTCCCTCCACTGCTCTCACAGTACACTGCGCCCTCTGGAATGTCCGCTCTGCTTGCGGCCCTGCCAAATCTTCCTTTATTCATGACCTTTCTCTCTCTTGTTCCCTCCATCTCCTAGCTCTCATAGAAACCTGGATCTTCCCTTCTGATAATGCTACTTTCCCATACCCTCCCTCCTATTCTTCTCATTCAAAGTCCATGCCATTCGCCTCTTCTGCCCCACACCCTTACGTGTTTGCAGTAGTCTACCGCCTCCCTGGCTCTCCTAGATCCTTTGTTGGAACATTTCTCAGCCTGGCTCCCTCATTTTCTCTACTCTGGCATTCCCTTACTCATCACTCAGTGGTCCAACTCTCCTATCCACGAAGCTGAGAACACCCTGGACCTTAATTTCTCTAGCCTCTGCAACGTTTCCAACTTTTCTAAACACACCTCTCCCCCTTTCCGATCATTCACCACTTCCTTTCCTGGAACCTTCTCCTGCCACCTACCCTGCTGTTTGCTTGTACTAGTCCTCTTCAACCTCAAAAGGCACCTTGATGCCCTGAATCCTAGGTTACTCTCCACCGCTACCCTTCCTTTTCTCCTTCCGATCTCAACATCCAACTGCACGGACAAAGCCACTAATCTCTATAACTCTGTCGTTTCCACATCACTTGAGGAAATCGCTCCTACCTCTATCCGTCCTACATGCAGGCCTAACTGCCAACTGTGGCATCCTAAATACACAAGATATCTTCGACCATGTTCCAGGACTGCTGAACATGGCTGGAGGAAGTCTTGCACTTCTGCTGACTTCCTGCACTACACATTTATGTTTCGTTCCTACAGTCACGCTTTATCTCTGGCTAAACAATCAAATTTCTCGTCCCTCATCTCCACCTTTTCTCATGATTCCAGACGTCTGTTTCATACTTTCAATCTGTTAATACACCCATTTCCACTCAACCTACCACGGACCTCAGTGCTGTCAGCTTTGCAGATTACTTCACCAATAAGATTACCAAACTTAGACTAGATATCCCTTTCATTGCCCTCCTCCATTAACCATTCAACCTCATTCACTCCTTCGCTCCCTGCTCCCTCTTCCACTATGTCTTCCTTTTCTCCGGTCTCAGAGGAGGATGTCTTGGCACTTCTTGGGGTCTTACTGCCCTTCCACCTGTCCGCTTTAACCCCCACCCCCTCGCACCTTATTTGGTCTGTCCTACCAGTTATTGTCCCTGTATTTTCAACCTCTCCTTTGATGTCTTCCCCTCTGCATTCAAACATGCTCTTATCACCCCCATTCTAAAGAAGCCATCTCTTGATCCCTCCTCCCTCTCGAACTATCGACCCATCGCTTTTGCTTCCCTTTGCCTCCAAAATCTTAGAAAGCCTGGTCTAGAACCAGCTCACTGGTTTTCTTGCTGCTTACTCTCTGCTTGATCCGCACCAGGCCCGGCTTTCCCTCCCAGCACTCCACTGAGACTGCTCTGACTAAGGCTACTAATAATATAAGGGGTTATTCACAGAGAACTGAACTTTCCCAGAAAATGCACCGAACAGTGAATTCCTCATACAGTGCATTTTCGTGGACATTCGGCTATTCACAAAGCAGGCAGTTTGCCAAATTTTGACGAATTGCCAGCAAAATACAGAGCTGTTTGACGTCAGTGAACTCCCCCATAGAGAATCAATGGTTAATCTATCCACAGAACATCGAACAGCAGTGAATAGTTGTCAAAATGCCCTGATGCTTTCATTCGGCATGTTTAATCAGGCGAAACCCATAGTGTTCAATGTTAAAAATATTCCCATTTTTATTTAATATCTAAAAAAAAAATTACTATTTTAATCTGCAGTATAAAGTCTCTTTATTTATTTATTTTGTAGGATTTTTTAGCTATCTTTGGGATTTTTTTGGCATATTTTTTCTGATCTTGTTTAAATAGCAGTTTTTCTTTTTTTCTGTAACAGACCTTTTTATTATTATTCATAGGACCATATACTGTATGTTAATTTCAGACATTTTCGTCCAGTAGCGTTTCTGCAAACATTGTTTCAAATATGCCATTTTAAATTGTTTTGTGTTTTTTTTACCCGTCCGGCGGCTTGTCGGCTTATTATTCTTGCGGCTGGTCGGTGCTGTGTTCGACAGCTCATTGGCTGCATTTGGTGGCTGTCCAGCAGGTTTGCAGCGGCTGTCCGGCGGGTTGGCGGCGGTGGGCGACGGGTGGGCAGCAGGTTTGCAGCGGTGGCCAGTAGGTTTGCCTGTAGACCACCCTCTCCTGCTTTATAGAAGTCAATTTGGCCATAAATTTATCCATTGGAAACAAAAAAAGGGGGATGAGTTAGGACAGCTCATCAGCAAAATCAGTAGATAAAGAATAGATCCTGTCCTTAAAAAAATTTGGACTTGTCCTCCAGCATGATGAGGAAGAAAGAAATGGGGGGCAATTTTTTTTTGAGAAGCCGTCCACCAAAATAAATGTTAGATAAATAGAAACATAGATCCCCTATGGGCCTATGGGGATCCAGAAAAATTAGCAAAACAGTCATTAAAAAATATAAGGGGGGTTTCTGGGACGGGGGAGAGGGCAACGTTTCAAACCATTTAAAATATATATATATATATAATCACTCACCACTCCTTGGATAGATTATCAGTGTTATTCAAAGAGGTGCTCTTTCGTTCCCTGCACTTCAGGGAATTCAGTGGTCACCCAGGGTCCCCGAACTGCAGGGAAAATCCGCTGAACACATCCAAAAAACCGTTGTATCAAACAGAAAAACCACCACAAAAATGACAAAAAAATCAGAGCGATCCAATAAACTGCCAAAAAAAAAGCCGACTGCACCCGACCATCCAACGCAAAAACCTGCCAAACGCATCTGAAAAAAGCTGATGATCCTCGAAAAGAGCGCCGACCAGTTGCCAGAAAAAGCCGGCAAGCCAACGTACGAGGTGAAAAAAAAGAAAGAAACCACTGCAACTTTTAAAACCTATTTGCATAAAAACTACTGGAGGAAAGTGCCTGGAATTAATATACAAGGTCTTATGAATAATAATAAAAAGGTCTGTTAAGAAAAAAAACGCTGTTTAAAAAACAATTTCGCTGAAAAAATCCCAAAGAATGCCTAACGAAACCCTAAAGAATAAATAAAGTGGCTTTTTGCTGCAGATTAAAAGAATAAACAGTTAAATAAATAGTCAATAAAAATGGGAATATTTTTTCCATTGAAACCTATGGGATACACCTGTTCAAACCAGGGGCAGATCCAGACACAGGTTTTGGGGGGGATGCTTTCCACCAGAGCTGGTGTTGGGTTTGCAGTGACAGGCAGAGACACACCTAATCATACACTCACTCTCCCCAGATCATTGCACTGGGACTGTCCTCATGTGGCTCATGAGCCCTGCAAACCATTTCCATACGAGTGGCCCAGGGTACCCCCCTCCCAGCACATACCCCTTGAAGTTATGCAGTGCAGGGTAACCCAGGTGTGGGCTGCCCAGTGCACCCTTTCCATGCTGGCAGGACACACGTGGCACCCCATCTGCGCAGCCCTGTGAACCCTTTCCATACCATGGGCCCAGGGTACCCTCCAGCTCACATGGATATATTGCCCCCAGCTCACGTGGATATATTTGCCCCATCTCACATGGATATATTGCCCCCAGCTCACATGTAA
The DNA here is from genome assembly GCA_009667805.1 of Leptobrachium leishanense. NCBI lineage: Eukaryota > Metazoa > Chordata > Amphibia > Anura > Megophryidae > Leptobrachium > Leptobrachium leishanense. The sequence continues at coordinate 185,774,758 of CM019067.1, read as the reverse complement.
TATATTTGCCCCAGCTCACATGGATATATTGCCCCAGCTCACATGGATATATTTGCCCCCAGCTCTCATTGATATATTAGCCCCAGCTCACATGGATATATTTTCCCCCAGATCATGTGGATATATTTAATATATATCAGCTCTCACCTCCTCTGCTGCCAGGCCCCGGCTCCGCTCCGAATACAATATACCCGCCGGCTGCTTTTCTCCCTACGAGCAGCCACCGGCATGCAGCTTGGCCGCTCGCCTGGCAAACACCTGACCAGAGCAGCCACGTTCTCACGAGATCGCGGAGTTCACGTGAACTCCGCGATCTCGTGCGCTGGACAGGTGGTTCCCAGGCGAGCAGCAAAGCTGTAGGGGGAAAAGCAGACGGTGGCGGCAGCGATTTTCTTGGGGGAATTGCCCCATTGCCCCCCTGGATCCGCTCCGTTTAAACCTGCCGAATGACACCACAGAACATCAGGGCATTTCAGTGACATATAGGTGCTGTTCGGTGCTCTCTGAATAGATTAACCATTGCTTCTCTAAGGGGGGTTTCACTGCTACCGAAGATCACCTTACTTCTCTGGCAATTTGTCAATATTTGGACAGTTTTTCCAGTTTTGAATAACCGATCGGCCGCAAAATTGCACCATATGGTTAAATTCATTCTTCAGTGCAACTTCAGTGCCATTTCAGTTCTCTTTAAATAACCCTGTATGTTGGCCTTTAAGGTGGACAGGAGATGGCACAGGATTCTTTCGCCTCAAAGTGTCTACGCTACTGCAAAGCCTGTCCCAAGATGGCAGCTGGGGAGGTCAAGGTCCGCAGATACGCAAAAAAGAACAATAAGTGGTCCCCCAAACCCCATCTACACTAGCGGAACAATGAAAGAGACAAGCACCTCACAAGTGGGACAAGTGGCAACCAATGTCTCGTTCAGCCGCTCTGTGCAGATGAAATAGGGGCAGCGACTTTACAGCCTCAGGTAGGCCTTACTCCCGGCCTCAGCCTCCAAGAACCCCAGCCTCTCAGCATGCCATGGAAAGCAACCGCGATCCATCCGATCTCCCACCCTGCCTCACTCCCTGCCGGGATTCAGTGGATTGGAAGTGGTCAGGAGGGTGAGATGGCCCAGTCCCAATTGCCTGTGTCAGAGCTGATGTATCATGCAGCCATCTATGATGGCCGCCACACCAGAAGTGAGGTATTTTATTTAGAATCCTAATATGTAAACCTGTACATTGGTTGCAAAGTTGATGTAATACAACCTATTATCAATCCATTCATTTGGATTATCAGTGCTTGTTTCAAATGGTGCCTAAAATATTATTTTATTAAAAACTAAATGTTGCTGGAGATTGTTGCCCACACAAAACAATGTGGTGCTTGTAAGCAGTTCCTTATACTAGTTCAAACCTGATCAGAATTACTGTATGCACCTTCATACATAAGCCAAGATTTTGTGGCACTTCTGTGGTTAGCATTACAACCTATATAGATGCTTTCAAAGGCACCACCCCAGATGGCTTAACTATGCAGATATTTCAGAAGTAAGCCTTTCCCTGAGGTTTGTCTTGACATTCCATCACAGTAACTCAAAAATAAATCAACAGCTTTGACATGATCTTCCTGAACTTAATCCATGTTGTCTTGGATCTTGTAAGTCATTTGTCTTTGAATGTCTAACCATTCTTTTCTTTATTAGTGCACTTATTAATGACCCCACTACAGATACACTGACTTGTAATTATTTGACTTTTCTCTACCGTCATTTTTCTCCAGTCATATTGATCAACTGCTTTGAGTAGATACAGGTTAAAATGATAGCCAATTGTACCAAAAGTGCAAATATCGTTTATTTTAATATTCCTGGAGGCCAACAGGATGCATGACTTTGTATTTACAGATGTCTAGTAGAAGAACATATGGAGATTTTAATACTATTTAAACACCTCTTACATGCCCTATTATGTAAAACGTAAAGCTGATGGTAGATGGAATATCAATTGAGAAACCATTTATTCACAAATATTCTCTCTAGACAAAGTATTAGGCAAATGAAATGTAACCATGCACACTAAAACCATTACTCTTCAGATATAAAATATAATTATCTACATCAGCATACACTGCCTCTTAGTCAGGTTGAGGAAACAAGGCTAAAGAGTGGAGAGCAGTGACAGAAAATGGCAGAGATAAAGCTGAACACAGAAGAGGTTTATTTCCAGTACCTTTTCTCCACATGATGAAGATGAAAGAGTATCAGGGTTATTCAGAGAGAGGTGAAAACCAGGAGAGTGACTGGAGAAGTGAAAAGTCTAGGTCAAAATAGCCAAACCAGAAAAATTCTCCCATTTATCTCATCTTCCAAATCGGCTATTTGACCTAGATTTTTCACTTCTCCAGTCATTCTCCTGGTTTTCACCTCTCTTTGAATAACCCTGCCTATGACTGTTGGGGGAGAGAAGAGGAGGAGGAGGAGGAGGACGAGGAGGAATTATCAATACAGGTAGAAGCCCAACAGGTATTCCTTTGACAGTTTAACTTAGTAGTTGCAAGGGTTAGGTGGAAGCAAAAGCCACTGGTATCCAGGAGTTAGAGACAATAAAAACGGTGGAGAAGGGGCGAGGCATGTTGATGGATGTCTCTGGACCACTGGACATTTAAACAAGACTCCCTGCTTTGAATGATAAACTGCTAAACCTAAACTAATAATCAATTTGGGGATTTTCGCATGAGTCTACCTGTTTCCCCTCTCAAGGAGACTTTTATCAGCACCTATCAGCATGTGATATTTATTCCCAATTTAGCTTACTGAAAAAGTTAAATTGAATTACTAAATATTCCCATTAGCATAGGCACAAGTGCAAATAACTGATAAAATATTTGTAGTGGGAAACAAAATTGCCATTGATTAAATATTCCAAACCAGAAATTGCTGAACTGTGGTTCAAAAAAGCTATAGATTTTTCGATAAAGCCGAATTAGATCAAGTCCCTATAACGGGGAGCCACATGAGGGAATAGATGGCACAGACCAATAACCCTTAATGGCTCCCTATTATCAGCTCTATATGAGTGAGTCACTATATTAGGACTTAGGAGACAGGTATGAGTCCTACGCAAGCTATGAGAGATCACACAAACAGTGTTGCACAGGAACAGTGGATGAACAATTGAAACTTCTTGTTCCCAGTTTACTTCTGCATGTGCCATCCTCCGCACTGCAGGACCAGAGGAACAGGATTTTTTTTATGTGTTAAGTGACTTTGCAAATGCAAGATTATTTAGGGAAAGGGCCTCTGGGCCGTTACTCTTTTTTTAATAACAGCTGAAGATGAAAATAGTAGGCAACCATGAAATAGCTTGTGAATCTCCATCGGGGCATTATTTAACTCTTTCTTTACAAGTTATATAGCTCTAATTTATATTAGGGTGTATTATAGTAGAGTTGCAAGGAACGTTTGCAGCGCAATTGAAATAGTGACTTTAGTTGTTAGAGTTAACGAGTGGAGCTCTACTCATTAGGCTAGGTCATTAACTTGGTCAGAATAGGACCCATATTACATTCCTAACGCTAGCGCTCACCTGTGTGAGCGTTAACGTTAGCTGTGGTTGCCCTAGCGTTGGCGCACCATATTACAATCCGAACGCTAAAGGGTTAAAAAAACATTAGCGGTTCGGATCTTGCGCTTTTCAGCACAAACTAACTGTACTTTGCGCTCCCTGTGCTTAACATGGGGAGTGCAAAGTGTTAATTAGCATTTGGATTACAAAGTTCTAACGCTAATTACCGTCCTGCTACGGTTAACTGAGAAGTTAACCACAGCTAGGACATGGTGCTAACTGTATTCCGCATCTGCAGAATCAGACAGCACCAGCTGAAACCCCAACCCAAAAATCACATACAGTTGCAAGAAAAAGTATGTGAACCCTTTGGGATTACGTGGAGTTTTGCATGAATTGGTCATAAAATGTGCTCTGATCTTCATCTAAATCACAACAATTTGAAAAACACAGTCTGCTTACAACACAAACATTATCAGGGTTATTCAAAGAGATTCGAAAAGTCACCGCACGTTCGGTGACTTTTCGTTCCCTTCAATCCGGTTCCTTTTGCCGATCCCATTTCGGTGACCCTGCGGTGTATTCAGCAAACACAACAGGGTCCCCGAATTGCAGGGAAAAACTGCCGCAAACCCGACGAAAACGAACCGCAAAACCCAGCGAATGCACGCCGGAAACCCTCAAAAACATCTGGATTAACCTGCCGAAAACCACGGAAAAAACTGAGCAGGAGCCAATCACCCGCAGCGAAGCCGCCGGAAAAAGCCGAGAAAGCCGAGACCGCAGACAGAGTGAAGTGAATAAATTAGGAAAACAGTTTGCATGAATGTTTGAAAAGTGAAACACTGTTTGCAAAGAAACTACTGAGCGAAAATGTCTGAAATTTACATATGAAGTCCAGAGAATGATAATAAAGAGGGCTGTTACAGAAAAAATAAGAGACTTAAAAAAAAATCGGACTTTTAAAAGAAAAAATTCTGAAAAATGCTTAAAATATCCTAAAAAATCTATAAATAAAGAGACTCTTTACTGCATAATTTTATAATGAACGGTTCATTAGATATTGAATTAAAACGGGAATATGTTTAACATTGAAGCCTATGGGATTCTCCTGAATAAATTTGCCGAATTAAATCACCGAATGGCAGGGCAGTTCGGGAACCTTTCACTGCTGGTTTGTGTTCTCTGATTAGCCGAAGCAGTGCTTTTTCATGGGGTTTTCACTGCCCTCGAACAGGCACCGAACAGGCACCGTATGTTCAGGCAATTCGCCAGGATTTGGCGAATTGCCTGCTCTCTGGATAGCCGAATGGCCAAGAAAGGTAACCGAATGCTGATTTTCAGCATTCGGTTACCTTTCTCAAGCAATTCGGATCTCTTTGGATAGCCCTGTATATGTTTTCATGTGTTTATTGAACATAACATGTAAAGATTCAAAGTGCAGGGTGGAAAAAGTATGTGAACCCCTAGCCTAATGACTTCTCCAAGAGCTAATTGGAGCCATGAGTGAGCCGAACTTGAGTCCAATCAGTGTGATATTATTGGATGTGTTGCTGAAAGCTGTCCTGCCCTTTAAAAACACACACCAGTTTTGGGTTTACTGGTTTCAAGAAGCACTGCCTGATGTGAACCATGCCTCGCAGAAAAGAGCTCTCAGAAGACCTATGATCAAGAATTGTTGACTTGCATGAAGCTGGAAAAGGTTACAAAAGTATCTCCAAAAGCCTTGATGTTCATGTGTCCATGGTAAGACAGACTGTCTACAAAGGGAGAAAGTTCAGCACTGTTGCTACTCTCCCTAGGCATGGTCGTCCTGTAAAGATGACTGCAAGAGCACAGCGCAGAATGCTTAATGAGGTAAAGAAGAATCCTAGAGTGTCAGCTAAAGACTTACAGAAATCTCTGGCACATGCTAACATTTTTATTGACACATCTACAATAAGGAAAACATTAAACAAGAATGGAGTACATGGGAGGACACCAAGGAGGAAGCCATTGCTGTCCAAAAAGAATATTGCAGCACGTTTGAAGTTTGCAAAAGAGCACCTGGATGTTCCACAGCACTACTGGCTAAATATTCTGTGGACAGATGAAACCAAAATTGAGTTGTTTGGAAAAACACACAACACTATGTGTGGAGAAAAAAAGGCACAGCACACCAACATCAAAACCTCATCCCCACTATAAAACATGGCGGAGGGAGCATCATGGTTTGGGGCTGCTTTGCTGCCTCCGTGCCTGGACGGATTGTTGTCATTGATGGAAAAATGAATTCCAGAGTTTATCAAGACATTTTGCAGGAAAACGTAAGACCATCTGTCCGTCAACTGAAGCTCCGCAGAGGATGGGAGATGCAACAGGACAATGACCCAAAGCATACAAGTAATTCAACAAAAGAATGGCATCAACAAAACAAAATATGCCTTCTGGAGTGGCCCAGTCAGAGTCCTGACCTCAACCCGATTGAAATGCTGTGGCATGACCTTAAGAGAGCCATTCACACCAGACATCACAAGAACATTGCTACACTGAAACAGTTTTGTGAAGAGGAGTGGTCCAAAATTACTCCAGATCGTTGTGCAGGTATGATCTGCAACTACAGGAAACGTTTGGTTGAGGTTATTGCTGCCAAAGGAGGGTCAACCAGTTATTAAGTCCAAAGGTTCACATACTTTTTCCACCCTGCACTGTGAATGTTTACATGTTCTGTTCAATAAAAACATGAAATCATATAATGTTTGTGTTGTATTATTTTAAGCAGACTGTGTTTTTCAAATTGTTGGGACTTAGATGAATATCAGAGCACATTTTATGACCAATTCATGCAAAACTCCACGTAATCCCAAAGGGTTCACATACTTTTTCTTGCAACTGTACCTCCCATCCCGCAGCGAGAACAGCTGCTCCATCCGTTCTTCTTGCCGGGGAAAAGTCCCTCAGTCTTCCTCTGCAAATCACTATGCCGACCTGCCAGATCTCGCATGGCGAGATCCTGCAGGTCATGTGAACGACAGCGGAAGCCTCATTGGAGTCCTATGGACTCCATGGAGGGAATGCTTGCGGCGGCGCTTAGCATCCTGACGCTTAGCGCTGTGTTACGGGTCAGGCCGCTGGTTTAGCGCCTGCACCGTGATATCAGGTTAAATTGGGGATGCTAAGGAGAATCCTGCAGGTGCAGGTTCTTCTCCTTAACAACCCCGTTTTAGCGTGAAGATCGTAATAGTGTCCATAAAAGTACATGTAAAGGACGTAAGTAAAAAAAGTCGTTATTGAAGTGAATTTAATTATCATTCATCAATGTTTGCATAAAGACTTTAATCTTCCTTAAATCAACACTGAATCATTATTAAATTGGTTCATAAACAATACAAACGAATGCTTCTGGGTTGAATATGTTGTTTTTTGTAGTGTTTTAGAGTGTATGGATGTATCAGCATATGACAGCCCAGTACTGCTCATCTGGTGTATTTTTTAGAGGCATACTAATGAATTTATCAAGCCTCAGCTAAGGATTATGCAGGATAAATATGAATAAATCATCCCTAGAATTGTGTGCTTCCCTCAGGCTGATGAAATTATGCTAGAAGCAATTAATTTGATCAATACACAGGACAAATGTGTGTATTTAAGCATTATGTAAAAAACTCACATGGCAAAGTGGACAGTGACAAGACAAACTGAAAGCAGTACATCATTTAACATTTAAAGTGAAGTAAGTTTATCAGATGAGTAGTGTTTATTGCCACCAGCCTTTTTTGTGTTTTGCAATAGAAAAGTCAGGAAAATAAAATCATCAGGACAAAAATGTGCATTACAAGCAGACACCGTAATCAATTTTCCCTTTCCTTTTGCATAAAAGTAATTGTTAGATAATAGATTTTGGGAAGAGATACTTGTATTTATCAAAGTGGAGCATTTTCCTTCCTGCAACAGAATGCAAGGAGCAAAATTGCTAAAAAAAAGTGACATTAGGAATGCCATATAACCCTTTCACTACCGTGTGCTTTTGATAAAATCAATGTTAGGAACAAGAGCTACTATGGAAAATCATTTTACAGTAGTCATAAGCCGTACACCCCTGTGTTCGGTTCGTATTCGAACTCGAACAATTTCAAAAGTTTATCACAAGTTTAGTGATTTTTTGGCTAAATTATGGTAAAAATTGTGCAGGCTTTGGATGACAGTAACAATAGGTGCTTTAAAATTGGGCCTTTAGTGTCGGCAATAGTTCCGTCACATCGTAACCCCTCTGTGGTATTTTGGAAGAGTGCAGGGTTGGATCTTGCGGTCCAATATTAAAATTATATGAATCTGGTATAGGTGTCAGTGGCAGTGCACCCAAATATTGTGTCTTTGGTGGCAGCAAGTGCCTTCACACCGTAACCCCTCTGTGGTATTGTGGAAGAGTGCAGTGGTGGAAGTTGTGGTAATGCAGAAGAGATCCCCGATCTATTCAGTTACATCAGTGTAGCGCTGGTTTTAAAACACTGTGGTTGTAGTACTTATTTTTGGCCACCAGAGGGAGACAAGCGCAATGTAAGATACTGGACATTGGGACTACGTTTTCCAGCATGCTTTGCGGGCGGGAACAGGAAGTGGGTGGGAAAGAGAGACTTACATCCGCAGCCTCGTGGAGAGAACCGCCGGAGCGCGCAGAGGAGTGAAGAGACGCACGTGAAAGAGATAACGATCGCGACCAGGCCGGAGCGCAGGTGCGGCCTTGCAGAGCTGGAGATCGGTTTCCCCTTTACTTGCCAAAGACCTAGCGATCCACCACTGGTAACTTTACACAGATACAGAGTATGCTGAAGGACCCCGAGTTAGGAGACCGCAGATGATCTAATGGGAGTGCAGGCGGTGAGCTGAGCATCTTGTTGCAGACACAGACAAGCAAGACAGTGGATCCGGTGGCACAGAGTCCCAGTCAAATCGAGCGGAGAGACGTCCTGGGTCGAGCAGAGTGCAGAGTATCTGGCGGATGGGTGAGAGGTCTTCCCGGCCACAGTAAAAATAATAAAGCACGCTGCAGTTTTGTCAAAACCTACAGGGCCCCAACGTGACTAGTCGAAGACACACCTGAAATCATTCACTGGCCAGTTGAATATTGTACCCGGGTACCAATACATGCATACACGTACACTTTCTTGGGACACAACCTGTACGGGACTCACACTCCAACCACGAAGGGGTTAAAATTCCTTTTTCTTTTCCGCTACGCGTTTCTCGCATTACGAACTACTGTAAATATATATATACGTATACCGTGTTGCTCTTCATATGCCAGTTTATTCAGTAAACTATATAACTTATAAAATCCACAACGGTGCTGGTGTATATTTATTCCCTAGTGCGGGGAGACTGACCCGAGGTTTAAATTCAGTGGCTCCTCCAGGAGTGAGCGCTACACGTGGGGGCTCGTTTCCGGGATCCAGTCTCTGGAAAAACCACATTTAAAGGGTTAAATATGGATCCAGACACTGCTGCCAAATGGTGTGAGGAGCACAGTATTAAGATCGAATTCTGTATAGTCATGGATATTCCTGCAGACACTTGGGCCGAAGATCAGATTCGCCAGGCCGTGGCCGCGCTGACACCAGATCATCGGGGGTTAATCCTTGACATTAAAGAGAACCCAGATACCCCTCACACGTATGTTCTTTTTGAGTGGAGAAAGGGTGTTCCAGTGTGTTTTCAGGGCACGAGCGTGAAGCTGACCGATGAGGTGGAAGTCCAACTGATTCAGCCAAGTGCGCCACATGGCGAATCCGCGAGTGTTCCCGTGCCCAGTCCGCTGGCCATGATCGGGCCTGAATTTATAGTGGCTATTGGAGATTTGCTGGCTAAATGCCAAACAACAAGCCCTCCGCACACTAACTTTGGTTATCGACGGTTGAGAAATTTGACAGGAAACATACCAACTCCGGCGGGAGAAGAAACCTTCGAAGAATGGGTAGAACAGGCGATGCAAGCTCTGGATGAGTGGGACGCCCCTGAAGCGCAGAAGAAGCAAAGGATTACTGAGAGCTTAAAGGGACCTGCGTCAGAGGCTGTCAGAAACCTAAAATTGAGTAAGAAAGACTGCACTGCTTTAGATTATCTAAATGTTTTGGAGGAAGTCTTTGGGCGAACGGAAAAGGCTGCAGAGCTCGTGTACCAGTATGAACACACCTACCAGCGAAAAGGTGAGAAAATGACTGAATATATGAGGCGCCTAGATAAGATTCTGCACCAGATACTTCTCAAGAAAGGGGCCGAACAAGCCGAAGTAGATAGGATCCGAATACAACAGATCCTGAGGGGCGCTCAACCTCTAGATCCGGTGATGCTACAGCTGAGAAGCAGGGAAGGTAACCGAGAATTGAAATACCTGGAACTGATCCGAGCTGTCAGAGAGGAAGAGGCTCTACTAGAAGAAAAATCCTTCAGGAGAGGAGAAAGAGCTTACGCACAACCTGTGAGGCATAACGAATGCTTGCAACCTGAAAATGACTCGTTAGACACCTATGGATCCGAAGTGGACGAACAGGAGCATCTGATCGCTTTTAAATCCACAGAGAATGCTGCAAACGAACTAACCCTTTCTGCACATAGTGAGTTGCACAAGACCATTAAAAAGGTACAAGAAACTCAAGCGGAATTGCAACAGGCGCATGCGGACCTGTGCCGAGCACTTTTGAAGGTGGCAGAGACACAGACCGATATGCAGAAGTTCCTTGCTGACATGCGGACGACTGGAGTTGCTGTGGCGTCTGGCCAGGGTCCTTCAACCGAGTCACAGCAAGTAAGTGCGTCTCCATCTTCAAAGAAGAGATGTTTCAGTTGTGGGGAAATGGGTCATTTCCGTGCACAATGCAAAAGCCAAAAGCCTGAAAGGAATATGGTAGAAGAGCTCCTAAAAGCCTTGGAGGGGCTACTATCTACCTCACCGGCGGGAAACGCCAGAGGGCACAAGTGAAGGAGCAAACTAGGTGCCAAATGGTCAAAGCCCGCTCCAAAAATGAAGCCAGGACTGAGAGGCCGAGAGGGTCCAGAGTCTGGCCAACTACTGAACCTGCCAGGACTGAAAGAGTCACTCCCTTAGCATCCGGTCCTACGTCATGGAGAAGCAATGCACACCCAAAACCTACACGGGCCAAGAAGAAGGCCAGGGTACAACAAACTGGGTCTAAACTTCCTGTCACCGCAACAAAGTTTTCTGACCAGCTGATGGGTCCTTCTCCTATCTCCTATTGTGCCAATCCAAGTGGAGGGAGTCTACACTAAAGCTCTGTTGGACTCAGGGGCTCAAGTGACATTGATCTACTGAGACTTCTATGAGAAACACTTGAAGCACATACCTCTACAGAAATTTAAAGATCTGGAAATCTGGGGTAACGGAACTGAGAAACTCCCCTATGACGGGTATCTACAGGTGAAGTTGGAGATCGGATCCGAAGTCATCGGACAGTCTGGAGGTTGTGATGCATTGGCCATTGTGTGTCCTCGGCCTCCAGGGGCAAACAGAAGTTCCATGATAGTGGGGACGAATACTGATCTGGTGCGACATCTCCTGACTCCTATAGTGTTGGAAGAAGGTTCTACCAAGGGAGTACACCCGATGTTACGTCCAGTCTATCAAAGAATGGTCGAAGAACAGAAGGCACCTGCTGAGGTGGGGTGCCTATGGAGATTGGAGGGAACAGAGAAGGTTCTGCAATCAGGAGAAGTAGCTGTAACGTTGGGGGCTTCCAGCCCTACCTGTGTGCTTGAGGACAGCAAGTCTGATGCTGCTCGCTGACCACTGCCTGGTTTAAATGGAGACAGGCAGGGAGGTGATTGCATGAGGTGTGGCTTGAGTGGGGGGCGTGGTCTGGTGAAGGTCTTTAAAAACCCTCAGTTATAGTTTCAGAAGTTGCCAGATCGTGGTTATCCATACCTGAGCTCCTTGTACCTGACTGCTATATTGATTTAACCTGTTATTGACCTCTGCTTGTGTTCTGACCATTCTGCCTTCTGTTGCCCTAGACTATTTGCTTGTACTACGCTACTGCTCTGATACCGACCCGGCTATTCCATTTGACCATTCTGAACTCTGTATTCCTGATTCTGGCTCGGCTGACTCCTCTCCGTATTGTTAACCCTTTTCTGTCTAGCTAGTTTACCTGGCCAATTCTAAGGACCAGACAGATAGGGATCATTCACAGCTACACTGTTGGTAGCTTCTGGGTTTTGTGGAGTGTTGGGGGTTAAGTACTGCGTGGTGGGATCCGGGAACCGTGACATTACGATCTGGCCAATATGGATCCCGCAGATTTAACACAGCACTTGGCTACCTTTGTATCCAGACAGGATGAGCAGGATCATAGGATGGATCAGTTTGCCATTGCCTTACAAACTATCCTGAATCGTACTGCACACCTGGAACCAGTTGGGGTTGCACCCCGCCTGCTATACCTGTGCCCCCTGTCGTTCAGACATCCCAGGTACACATGACCGCTCCTATGAGGTTTGACGGTACTCCCTCTGAGTGCCGGGGATTTTTGGTCCATGTGGATATCCATTTTAAATTAAATCCACAAATGTTTTTCTCTGACATTGCCAAAGTGGGGTTTATTATTAACCATCTGTCTGGCAGAGCGTTGACATGGGCGACTCCTTTATGGGAGGCAGAGAAGACCTATTGTACGGGATTATAAAGAATTCATAGCCGAGTTACAACGTACATTTAATCCTACCAGAAAGGCCACGATAGCCGGCAAATCCTTGTTCCGCATACGTCAAGGGAACAGGACTGTGTCTGATTATGCCATAGAATTTAAAACCTTAATTTCTGATGTGAACTGGACAAATGAGACACTGGTTCTGGCTTTTATGGAGGGGTTATCAGAGTCGTTGATGCATGAATTAGCTCCACGTAAACTACCTGAGGTATTGTGTGAACTCATTGATTACTGTATAGATCTGGATAATCAGATAAGGGATAGAAGGACTCCAAGAGAGAGACCCAAGAGACCGTTACCTAGGTTGGCCCCTGTCTTTCAAGCACCACCCAGAGAGTTATCTCCTCCCTCAGAGCCTATGCAACTAGGCCGTACTAGGCTTACAGAGGAGGAGAGAACAAGGCGTTTTCGTGAGGGATTGTGCCTGTATTGTGGTTTGGAGGGACATGTACGATTTCAATGTCCTACTCGCCCTAAGATGCATGATAAGCCGGAAAACTACCGCACCTAAGGCAGCTGAGGAGACAGGCCTTGGGTGTGACATGCATGTCTCCTATCAAAGACACCTAAACTTATGTTACCAGTATCCTTGGCTTGGGAGACCAAGACCACACATAATACCGCTTTTGTGGATTCTGGGGCTGCTGGTAACTTTATTGATGTTAACTACGCTTCTTCCATTTCTCTACCTCTGGTTGTAAGAGAGACACCCTTAGCCGTTGAAGCCATAGATGGCAGGCCGTTATCCTGCCCTAGGATTACTCACGATACGGTTACAGTAGTTCTTACTACTGGTCTCTTGCATAAAGAAAAGATCATATTCCAAGTTATCCACTCACCTTCCAATCCTGTTGTACTTGGTTTCCCCTGGTTGGTGGAACACAATCCCGTTATTGATTGGGTTAAAGGAGAGATACTGTCTTGGAGTTCTGCATGTTTTGGGACTTGTTTAATACCCATTCAGCATGTCGGTGCCCTGAACACACCCACAGCCCCTCCATTGTCTACTGAAGTTCCTGAACAATATGCAGACCTCAGGGCTGTATTTGATAAGAGAGAGGCAGAGAAACTACCCCCACATAGACCATATGATTGTGCTATTGATATTCATCCGGGTACCATGCCTCCTCGAGGCAAAGTATATCCTCTTTCCATAAAGGAGAACCAAATTATGGAGGAGTATATCAAGGAGAATTTGGAGAGAGGTTTTATCCGACGTTCCTCTTCTCCAGCAGGGGCTGGATTCTTTTTTGTGTCGAAAAAAGAAGGAGATTTACGCCCGTGTATTGATTATAGGGGGCTTAACAAGATCACCATTAAGAACGTGTACCCTATCCCTCTCATATCGGAACTGTTCGACAGGTTAAGGGTTCAGCAGTATACACTAAACTTGATTTAAGAGGAGCTTACAATTTGATACGCATAAAAGAGGGGCATGAGTGGAGAACAGCATTTAACACCAGGAGTGGGCATTATGAATACTTGGTCATGCCTTTCGGTCTTTGTAATGCTCCAGCGGTATTCCAGGATTTTATTAATGATGTGCTCAGAGATTTCTTGCAAACCTTTGTTATAGTATACCTAGACGATATATTGATTTACTCTCCCGATCTGAAAACCCACCATGCACATGTCAGACAGGTATTAGCTAAATTACTGGACAATGGTCTTTATTGCAAACTAGAGAAGTGTTTATTCGACATTACTACTGTGAAATTCCTTGGGTACATTATCACTCCAGAAGGTTTGAGATGGATCCTTCTAAACTCACGGCCATCTCAGAATGGCCTCTTCCTCAAGGTCTCAAAGCCATACAGAGGTTTCTGGGGTTTTCTAACTATTATAGGAGATTTATCAAGAATTATTCCGCTATAGCCTCTCCTATCATTAATATGACACGTAAAGGTCTGAAGTACCAGATCTGGTCTTCTCAATCTAAACAAGCATTCGAAGCCCTCAAACAGGCTTTTACTTCCGCTCCCGTGTTACGGCATCCTGATCCCAGGATTCCGTTTATTCTTGAGGTTGATGCTTCTGAGATAGGCATTGGGGCTGTCCTGTCTCAAAGAGAATCTCCAGGGAAACCACTACATCCTTGTGGGTTCTTTTCAAGAAAATTATCACCAGCAGAACGCAATTATGATATTGGCAACAGAGAATTGCTTGCTATTGTGTCTGCCCTGTCAGAGTGGAGACATTTGTTGGAAGGTACTCTTGATCCTTTATTGATAATCACTGATCATAAGAACCTTACGTACATCGGGGATGCTAAACGTTTGAACTCGAGACAGGCCAGGTGGTCATTGCTACTGTCTCGGTTTAATTTTGTATTGACTTACAGACCAGGTGACCGCAATGTAAAGGCTGATGCCTTATCTCGTCAATATGACCCATATGAATCTAATACACAAGACCACAATCCTATAGTTCCTCCTGAACGTATTGTGGCTTCCACAGTCTTGTCTGTCTCCTCGCCTTTCCTGGAACGCCTCCAGGCAGCTCAAGTGGGGGCTCCACCTGACAAGCCTCCAGATATGTTTGTGTGTACCTGAAAAGGAAAGACAAGAATTACTCATAATGTTTCATGATTCTAAACCAGCAGGTCATCCTGGTATTACTAAGACTCTTACCAGTATCTCCAGACAGTTCTGGTGGCCCACCATGCGACAGGACGTACGCCTGTTTGTTTTGGCTTGTCAAATCTGTGCCAGAAGCAAAACCAGTAAAACCTTGCCTGTCGGTCTATTGCAGCCTTTACCCACGCCTAAGAGGCCTTGGTCTCATCTATCTATGGATTTTATTGTGGACTTGCCGAAGTCCAAAGGTCATACTGTGGTTCTGACAGTTGTAGACCGCTTCTCCAAAATGGCTCATTTTGTCCCTTTACCTAAGCTTCCTACAGCCAAAGAACTGGCGGTTGTCTTTGCTAGAGAGATTGTACGAATACATGGGGTTCCGTCTGAAATAGTCTCTGACAGAGGAGCTCAGTTCGTCTCTCGTTTCTGGAGGGTTTTCTGTGCGGAGATGGGGGTGCGATTGGCCTTCTCTTCAGCATACCATCCACAAACCAATGGGGCAGCAGAGAGGGCAAATCAGGGTCTCGAGCAGTACATACGTTGCTTTACCACACAACAACAAGACAATTGGTCGGAGTTGTTGCCCTGGGCTGAGTATGCACGTAATAACGCCGTTAATGAGACCACTGGCCACTCTCCTTTTTCTGCTATCTATGGTTTTTCCCTCCGGCTCTACCGCTTCAGTTTAATGAACAGGCCATCCCGGCTCTCGATGACCATCTCACTCAACTACAAGAGATTTGGAGACAGATTCGCGTAAATATGGAGCGCAATGTTGCTGTCCAGAAACGCAAGGCTGACAGGCATAGGTTACAAGCTCCCTCCTATAACGTGGGGGATAGAGTTTGGTTGTCTACTAGGAACGTAAAGTTACGGGTGCCTTCTATGAAAATGGCACCTCGGTTTATCGGTCCATATAAGATCATTCGCCGCGTTAACCCTGTGGCTTATGCTCTTGCCCTTCCTACACATCTTCGCTTGCACAACGTCTTTCACACCTCCCTACTGAAACCTTTGTTGTGTAACAGATACACGCGGGTCATTCCTCCTCCTCCACCTGTTCAGGTTGATGGTGAATCAGAGTATGAGGTTAGGAGGGTTTTGGATTCTAGGCTGTGCAGGGGTGTTCTGCAGTACTTGGTCGATTGGGTGGGCTATGGCCCGGAAGACCGGTCCTGGATTCCAGCTTCCGACATGTCTGCCTCTAGGTTGGTCAGGGCGTTCCATGCCTCGCACCCCGATCGTCCTGGTGGTCGTATTGCAGCTCGTCCTGTTGGTCGTCCGGTGGCCTCCCGTGGAGAGGGGGGTACTGTAACGTTGGGGGCTTCCAGCCCTACCTGTGTGCTTGAGGACAGCAAGTCTGATGCTGCTCGCTGACCACTGCCTGGTTTAAATGGAGACAGGCAGGGAGGTGATTGCATGAGGTGTGGCTTGAGTGGGGGGCGTGGTCTGGTGAAGGTCTTTAAAAAACCCTCAGTTAGTTTCAGAAGTTGCCAGATCGTGGTTATCCATACCTGAGCTCCTTGTACCTGTCTGCTATATTGATTTAACCTGTTATTGACCTCTGCTTGTGTTCTGACCATTCTGCCTTCTGTTGCCCTAGACTATTTGCTTGTACTACGCTACTGCTCTGATACCGACCCGGCTATTCCATTTGACCATTCTGAACTCTGTATTCCTGATCCTGGCTCGGCTGACTCCTCTCCGTATTGTTAACCCTTTTCTGTCTAGCTAGTTTACCTGGCCAATTCTAAGGACCAGACAGATAGGGATCTTTCACAGCTACACTGTTGGTAGCTTCTGGGTTTTGTGGAGTGTTGGGGGTTAAGTACTGCGTGGTGGGATCCGGGAACCGTGACAGTAGCGAGTTTCCGGGCTTCAGTCAAGTTGAACGGATCGCAACCAGGCCCCTATGTGGTACTGGAAACCGATTTTAATCATGGGAGTGAAGCCGGAGTGGAAGTAATCCCTGAAATAATCTCCACTAAAGCTTTGAAACGAACACGAGGAAGAGTCTCAGTCAGTGTGTGTAATGTGTCTGATTCTCCAGTAGTCCTGAAAGCACAAATGCCTATCGGGCAAGTAGCGTCTGCTACGCCTCTCTCTCCTACCGATTTAGGAGGGGGAGTGGATAAAGAGATTCCAGATGAAAGGTTCTACCCCAAGGCCCAAGGACGCTCCCATCTCACCTGAATGGAAGAAACGTCTTCAGTCCCAGGTCCTAAAGTGGAGGGACTTGTTCTCAAAAGATGAGTTCGACGTGGGCCTAGCTAAGAGTACTGAGCATCGCATTCGACTACAAGAAGACAAGCCGTTTCGAGAAAGGTCAAGACGAGTTCCGTTGGGAGACTTGGATGATCTACGAGACCAGCTGAATGAACTGCAAAGAACCAAGGTGATTCAAGAGTCCAGGAGCCCATATGCATCTCCAATAATAATGGTCCGGAAGAAGAATGGTTCTGTCCGTCTATGCAAAGACTATCGCACGCTGAATCGGAGAACCATCCCAGATCAATATGCCACTCCTCGGATAGAAGATGCCCTACAGTGTTTGTCTGGAGCAAAATGGTTTAGTGTACTAGACCTGCAAAGTGGGTATCACCAGATACCAATGCATCCTGAAGACAAAGAGAAGACTGCGTTCATCTGCCCACTGGGGTTCTTTGAGTTCAACAGAATGCCTCAAGGCCTTACGGGGGCTCCAGCCACGTTCCAACGGTTAATGGAGAAGACAGTCGGGGACATGAACCTGATCGAAGTATTAGGCTAGGGTCAGACTGAGGCAGTGCGAACGCGCGTTCTGGCGCACTTAATCACGGCCGCACTAGCAGCAGATGCCGGGCAATGACGGCCAATATACGAAGTACGGTCGCACAAAAGTCCGGCCGCGCAACGCAAGTGGAAAATGAACGCATTTTTTCGAGAACGTTAAACCGCTGGTACTGACGTACAGAGTGCGCTGCGGCCGCATAGCAGCGTGTGTGCGTGATTAGGAGATGTCAGACGCTGCTAGTGTGCGGCCAACATAACGTTCAAACAGCCGGATTTCCCTAGACTTCTTTTCACCCCATCGTCATGAAATACGTCCAGAATTGCGCATCGTCTGACCACTTAAGCGTATTCCGTGAAAAAATGCGTGCGCACGCATCGACGTACATTTTGACGGTGGCCGCAGAAAATGCGCTCATCTGTCCCTAGCCTTAGTGTATCTGGATGACATAATTGTGTTCAGGAAGACTTTGGAAGAACATGAGCAACGGTTGGAGAAGGTCTTGAAGAGGCTCCATGAAGAGGGGTTGAAACTGTCTCTGGAGAAATGTCAATTCTGTTTACCTTCTGTTACGTATCTGGGACATGTGGTCTCAGCAGGAGGCGTTTCGACAGATCCTCGGAGGTTGGAGGCCATAGCTTCCTGGCCTAGACCCCGAAACGTTACTGAACTTAGATCTTTCTTGGGGTTCTGCTCCTATTACCGAAGATTTGTAGGAAGATTTGCCAAGATAGCTCAACCATTGAACAAGCTCCTACAGAAGGAAGACAGAGAAGAAGGCCACAAGGCCTCTGACCGAAATCCGTCGGCTCCAGGGCCAAGGAAGGCTCGAGAGTCTATCCAGGGAGAATGGACTAGTCAATGCGAAGGTGCTTTCTTGAAGCTGAAAGAGAGTCTAACCCAAGCTCCTGTCTTGGCCTACGCGGACCCTCACAAGCCGTACAAACTACATGTGGATGCCAGCAGAGAAGGTCTAGGGGGAGTCCTGTACCAAGAATATCGAGGATTGCTGAGGCCTGTAGCGTATGTGAGCCGGAGCCTTATGCCTTCTGAAAAGAACTATCCTACCCACAAGTTGGAGTTCCTAGCCTTGAAATGGGCGGTGGTAGACAAGCTAAAAGACTATCTGTATGGAGCCGAGTTTATGATAAAGACGGATAACAATCCTCTTGCCTACGTCCTTACTACTACGAAGGTGGACGCAACGGGACATCGGTGGTTGGCCGCTCTGTCAGGGTTTCGGTTCAGCCTGAAGTATCGCCCTGGGGTGAATAATCGAGACGCTGATGCTTTGTCGAGAAGACCCTACATTACAGAATGGACTCAGTTAACTCCAGACAGGGTGCAAGCTTTATGTCAAGGAGCAGAGCGCCGGGTCAAGGGAGGGATTGAAGCGGAAGCCATAGGAGTTATGGCTGCGGATGTTCCAGAGTTTTACTGTAATCCTACGCAGCTGAGGGATGAAAGTCTGTCCACTTTCTCGAAACAGGACCTGAGAGCTGATCAGGGTAGAGACCCTTTGATTGCGTTAACCGTAAAGGCCCTAAACACGAACCAACGGGAAATTCTGCTGACAAATTCCCCAGATGGAGCCAGATTGGTGTACAAAGAGTGGGAACGGTTGAAGATGTTGGATGGGGTGGTCTACCGAAGGGGCCCCTCAAACAATGCTGAAGAGACCTTCCCACTAAACACAGAGAAAGTGTACTGCAGTCGTTACACGATGAACATTGACATTTGGGCGCAGAGAGAACTTTTAAGCTGGTGTGGGACAGATTCTATTGGCCTTGCATGAGAGCTGAAGTGGAAAGTTATTGCCATGTCTGAGATGCATCCAGAGGAAAACCCTACCGACCTGAACTGCTCCAATGAGCCACCTACAAAGTCAAGGACCCATGGATTTGGTGTGCATTGATTTCCTGTGCTTAGAGCCGGATGCTAGTGGGCAGGGAAATATTCTAGTAGTGACTGATCATTTCACACGTTACGCCCAAGCTTTTTCTATGAAAGACCAACGTGCTCCTACGGTGGCGAAGGTTCTGATGGAAAAGTTCTTTGTTCACTATGGCCTACCAAGGAGAATACACTCTGATCAGGGTAGAGACTTTGAAAGCCGGCTTGTTGGGCAATTACTGGAACTGCTGGGAATTCAGAAGACCCGAACTACACCATATCACCTTCAAGGTGATGCTCAACCCAAAAGGTTCAATCGCACGCTGCTAAATATGCTGGGGACACTGTCAAACAGAGAGAAGCAGAGTTGGAGTCGTCACATAGCTACGCTAGTACATGCATATAACAGTACGGAGAGTGACGCTACTGGATACTCACCGTACCATCTTATGTTCGGAAGAGAAGCTCGACTGCCGGTTGATTTGGCGTTTGGGCTATCTCTGGATCAGACGTCGGTAGCTTCTCATAGAAATTTTGTGGATAGACTTTGGAAGAACTTGGCCTCTGCGTTTGAAAAGGTCCGCTTGACCTCAGGAAACAGGGAACAAAGGAATAAGCGGAACTATGACTTGAAATTTCGGATACAGGATCTACAACCCGGTGATAAGGTTTTGTTGAAGAACTTGGGTGCTGCTGCAAGGCATAAGATAGCGGATAGATGGAGTTCTCAGGTCTACATTGTCTGCAAGCAACTGCCGGGTCTACCAGTTTACCAAATCCGACCGAATGGAAAGACTGGGCCTCTTAAGAACTGGCACCGGAATCATCTATTACCTTTGAGAGAGGCTGTGAGGATGCCAGTTGGGGATGAACTTTCTCTGCCGAACCCGCCTGCTCCACGTTTGACTCCCGTTACTCGGTCTCAGCAGACCCGGGTTGTAAAAGAGAGTGAAAGGGACAGTGAGGAAGAAAGTTTTTGTCTGGACTGGATGCGCTCACCAGAGCCTGAAGAGGTCATTCCAGTTCCTGAATGGTGGGAAAGTAATTTGAGGCCTGAGGCTCCTGAATTTCATTTAGAAGTTCCCGAGACTACTGAAATCCCTGTAGTTCCTGAAGCCGAGTCTTATGACTACAGTTCTATCCCTTCACTGGAAGGATCATACTCCAAAGAGATGTCTGTTCCAGTTGTGGAAAGAAGAACTAAAGCCGCACCTGTACTTCCACCTGAAGAGGAACTGATTGAGCCAGAACCAAAACGCTCTATTCGACCACCCCAGAGACTCACCTACGACTCACCAGGACATAGCACTGAAGAGGCCGTCACCACAGTGCGAAGGTTGCCCGAAGTGTCTGCTATGTTAGCTGAGGTAGTCAAAAGCATGAGTCAACTTGAGGAAGTGTATCTAACCCATTGTATGCTTGCTGCTGAGCCTGTATATGTTGCCTAATGTTATGTTGAAATGTAATGCAACTGTTATACCTCCTTGGAGAGACCCAAGAGTTCTAGGAGGGGGAGAGTGTAGCGCTGGTTTTAAAACACTGTGGTTGTAGTACTTATTTTTGGCCACCAGAGGGAGACAAGCGCAATGTAAGACACTGGACATTGGGACTACGTTTTCCAGCATGCTTTGCGGGCGGGAACAGGAAGTGGGTGGGAGAGACTTACATCCGCAGCCTCGTGGAGAGAACCGCCGGAGCGCACAGAGGAGTGAAGAGAGCAAGACGCACGTGAAAGAGATAACGATCGCGGCCAGGCCGGAGCGCAGGTGCAGCCTTGCGGAGCTGGAGATCGGTTTCCCCTTTACTTGCCAAAGACCTAGCGATTCACCGCTGGTAACCTTACACAGATACAGAGTATGCTGAAGGACCCCGAGTTAGGAGACCGCAGATGATCTAATGGGAGTGAAGGCGGTGAGCTGAGCATCTTGTGGCAGACACAGACAAGCAAGACAGTGGATCCGGTGGCACAGAGTCCCAGTCAAATCGAGCGGAGAGACGTCCTGGGTCGAGCAGAGCACAGAGTATCTGGCGGATGAGTGAGAGGCCTTCCCGGCCACAGTAAAAATAATAAAGCATGCTGCAGTTTTGTCAAAACCTACAGGGCCCCAACGTGACTAGTCGAAGACACACCTGAAATCATTCACTGGCCAGTTGAATATTGTACCCGGATACCAATACATGCATACACGTACACTTTCTTGGGACACAACCTGTACGGGACTCACATTCCAACCACGAAGGGGTTAAAATTCCTTTTTCTTTTCCGCTACGCGTTTCTCGCATTACGAACTACTGTAAATATATATATATACGTATACCGTGTTGCTCTTTATATGCCAGTTTATTCAGTAAACTATATAACTTATAAAATCCACAACAGTGCTGGTGTATATTTATTCCCTAGTGCGGGGAGACTGACCCGAGGTTTAAATTCAGCGGCTCCTCCAGGAGTGTGCGCTACATCAGCATCAGGGGATTGATAGCTGCTGATCCAGGACTGATTCATTTTTAACAAAACCGGGTCAGCAATGTTTAGGCACTTGAACTGTGCTACTGTATATGGTGAGAATCAGCGCACACCAGTAGCAACAGGAAGCAAACAGAGCAGGCAGGGAATACACAGAGAGAATAGTCAAATGGCAGGCAAAGTCAGCAACAGATCGGGTCCTCGGAACAAGCAGGGTCAGTAACAAGTATACAAACTGATTCGGTAAGCTAGCGATGCGGGAATAAAGGCTGAGACACACTGAGCGTGTAGCGACGCACAGCGTAGCGAAGCGAAGCAAACATTTTGCAGGCTTGATTTCACTCCGCTCCGCCTCGCAGCGTGTCTACACTGCATTACGTTTGCTTCTCAACCACACTGGACAGGAATCCACTAACTAAATTAAAATGTAAACGCAAATCCGTTTTATTTTCTCAAAGCACATGTTATATAGGCAAAAAAAAGTTTCTACTCAATAAAATACCTCAAAAATTACTGTTAGTTTAATAGGAATAGTATAAAAATATAAAAAAGGTAACCCCTGATCATATAAATTATAGGGACATGGAGCGCTGTATATCGAGTAGGGATGCAATGATACCACACACAGACATATACATATATATCAACACGCAGACCTATATATACGTATATATCAACACGCAGATATATATATACACCCACCCTCAGACCATATATACACATACGCACATGGGGGATGGCATGTGGACAATCTCAACTAAATGCGCCCCTCCCCCATTTGGCTGATCCCTCCAGAAGAAATGTTGAACCCGAAAGGAGCAGAGAATATATATATTATTCTCTGCTCTGTCAGGTTCAACATTTCTTCTGGAGGGATCAGCCAAATGGGGGGGGCAATTAGTTGCCAAAATGTGTGTGTAATACAAGTCTGGATATATATATTTATAAGAATATAGATATATATCTTATCTATATATATATCATACCTGCTCTTACCTTCCCCTATAAATTTGCTAAAAATATACACACAAAGAAAACAAACCACTGCCTGAGACCCCGCGCAGCCCACATGCCACCCCCCTCTACCTGGCTGAATGTATCTAATATATATAAGTAAATACATTCAGCCAGGTAGAGAAAGAAAAAAAAGTTTTATTTTATGTTCCCGGGGACATTTAAAAATGTCCTCGGATTTTTTTATTTTTTTTAGAAATGTGTCGCCTTACTGTAGCCTGGTGGCCAGTGGGGGCTCCCTGGATCCTGGTTGTGGGGGGGTCTTCTGTGGCCGCAGGTGCAGTGGCTAGCCTCCCTGCGCTGCCTGTCTCTGCCACATGCACCCAGGCGGCTAGCCCGCACAGTCGAAGCTCTGTCATCCGGCGGCCGCATACTCCTCAAGGGGATCCTTGGGAGGCCCCGGCAGGCTGCCCTCTACAGTGCCTGATTAGAGGGCCGTGTCTGCCTGATGTTTTAGTTTTATCCCATAGGCTTCAATGTTAAAAATATTCCCGTTTTAATTCAATATCTAATAAACCGTTGCTTATAATATTCTGCAGTAAAGAGTCTCTTTATATTTTTTTGTATTTTAAGCATTTTTTTATAGTTTTTTTTAAAAAAAAAATCGAGCTTTTGGTTAACGTCCCAAAAAGTTTGAAGTTCGCGAACTGTCGAACGGCCGATGTTCGATGCGAACGCCGAACAGATCGAACCGAACAGCTCAACCCTATTTTACAGTAGACACAGAGTAAAAGCCTGCTGCAGAAACCATACAGCACATTTCCATGCACTATTTGAAAAGCAGATGATTCCATCTGCTGTCCAAAAAATGCTACTGTTGCAACAGTGCAGCTTACACTGCCATACCTCCAATAGGAAATAAAGCCCCAGCTGTTCATCCCATTCTTGAAAATCTACTGTAATGTTCTATGGGCTAGAACTTTAGACGCAAACTGTGGAATTTGTTTACAAACAAATTTAATTTGCAATAAAGAAAATTTATTTGCATTGATCCAGATTAAGACCGGATCGACTTAACTCGATATCATACTCCAACAGGTGCATTTGCACATCGATTTAAGTCAATCTTAATAGCGGATTAGAGGACTGAATAAATTTATAAAACTCTCCAGGGAAGTGAGGTGAATCTAGAGAGTAGAGAGAAAGATGGGAAGATTCAATAATCTAGTAATCACATGCAGTTGAAGCTGTGATATGCATAGTTAACATAAAAATTATAAAGACAGATTTAGAAATATATAACATGCATAAGGTCTGGTCATCACAGGTCTTGAAAATAGATTCAAAGATATATAGATCATGAGTATTGGGCAATCAAGGGAGATTGTCTGGGAGCAAATACTAGATGACAGCTTTCATTCAACCCAAGCAAGACTGAGTAAACCGCAAATGTTTACTTCCAAAACTAATCTTAAAAATTAATATATTAGATAACATTGCATTTTTACAAAACAAAAACCATTTCAACTACAAAAAGCCTTTTTTAAGGAAATTTTTATTATTTTCCATATAAAAAGGACAAGGTACAAAACTATGTGCACATAGTTGTGATCCCTAAAGAAGTCAGTGAAATCAAGTCTATTAAACTGAGTCTGAATATTTGAACATGGCTTTGCCTAGACCAGTGTTTCCCAAACCTGCCCCCGGGATCCTCAACCAGGCCAGATTTTGCAGATCACCTTGGGGAAACGCAGGCTGAATCCTTCAATCACTGAGCAGCAAATCATATCACCTGTGCTGTGCTTCAGACAGATATCTGGCAAACCTGACGTGTCAGCGGACCTGAGGATGGGTTTGGGAAACACTGGCCTAGACGGATCACAACAATGTTTTATCCAAATTTTTTGTAAAATATCTGTTATCAATCGGTCAGCGTTAACCCCTTCACTGCTGAGGCATTTCACCACTGTGTGCTGAGCTCATTTTTACCGCTTTCGCTCATCATGTTTAAACGCGATTTGAAGCCACATTTTAATAAATGACCCAGACATATTATATATCGTTCTTTCCGGCAGACTACGCATATTCATAATATATCATTTTTATATGTATACGTCATGACCTGCCTGTATATTATAACAAAAAATACAATAAAAATTGAATTTTTAATCATCTGCAGTGTGTAAAGTGTTTTTTTTCACATTTTATCACATGAGCGTTTGCGGTTATGTTTTCTATGGGGTGCGCTTGTACAAAAAATTTGAAATGGGGACTTGTTACTTTTTTTGGGGGAATTACGTGATTTTTAGCAAACGCACCCCATAGAAAAAAATCATTAGTGCAGCATCATTGTTCACATTATAATTGAAATGTGAACAATATTGCTGCATTAATAAAAACAACACACAAAAAAAAACATGTTTTTTTTTATTTATTAATTTTTTTAAATTTATTTATTATTTTATTTTTTTTTTTTTTATTTTTTTTTTACTTTTTACCTAGTCATGTTGGGTATCATTCGAAAGGCCATGCTCAGGCCTTTCAAATGACACCCTCCATGACCCCCTAGCTGCCACGGTTCTGGAGATATCGGGGTTCACAAGAACCCCCTATCTCCACCAGGGGATTTCCTTGGGAAATCCCCGGCAGCTAGGGGTTCCCCGGCTATCTGACGTCATCACGCTATGCGTGATGACGTCAGACAGCGAGGGGAGTCCCGGGGGCGGAGCCGCCATCCAAGATGGCGGCCCCCACCGGAGATAGGCTGCACTTCGGCGCCGCAAGGCGCTGAAGTGCAACCCAGCACTTGAGGGGTTAAAGCCAGGCATCGCTTAAAAGGGGAGACTCTCCCCTTTTAAGCGGTGCCTGTCTTTTACCGCTGCTCCTTCCCGATCGGGAGGGAGAGGGATCCGAATGGATCCCCCCCCCTCCCTTCCAGGCTATCTCCCGGCATTGCCGGGGGGTCGCCTGGAAATGACGTCATCGCGCATGGCGCGATGACGTCATTTATGCCGGGAGGAGCTTGACTTCAGCGTCTGAGGACGCTGAAGTCAGAATGCCGTGGGACCCCGGACAGAGAGGTGAGTATCTCCGCCGGGGGTCCCGCACAGCTGATGACGTGTGGGGCACGTCCTCAGCATGCAACGTGCATCAATGAGGACGTGTCCCACACGTCTTCAGCAGTGAAAGGGTTAAGACCATGTGATCATGTGATCCTAACACTAATTACTCTCACTTTGCGTTCCCCATGTTAAGCATAGGGAGAGCAAAGTACAGTAAGCTCAAGCTAAAAAGCGCAAATATCGATGCCCTAATGGATTTTTTAACCCATTAGCGATCGGGAGGTGATCTGTACTGCACGCTATCACCTCAATTAACCTAGCGCTAACACTCATTTATGTGAGGACTAGCACTAGCGTTAAGGAGGTGATAGAGCCCTTAATTTCTTATTAGATTCTATAAATATCATTCTTTGATTCATGGGTTGCTTTGTTGCAAGATTTTCTTGTGGAATGGAAGATTAGGTGTAGTGACAGCTTATCTGGTTATGATGTTTTTAGGGAGCAGATGTGAAGCCTAACAATCTACACAAGAATCTAACGATCTATCACAAAATGTCATAGATTTCCATTATTTCTCTGACATAAGATGATAGAAACTTGATGTTCTTAGAGAAAACTAAGGAAGAAATTCTAGTAGTAGGTGAGACCTAAGGGGTTATTCAAGGAGAGCCGAATTTGACACTGAATTGCACCGAAAGGTGAATTTCACCGTACGGTGCAATGTCGTGGCAATTCGGCTACTCAGAAAGCTGACAATTCATCAAATATTGGCGAAATACCACCAAAATATGGTGCAATTCGGCAGCAGTGAAATTCCCCATAGAGAAGAAATGGTTAATCTATTCAAAAAACGCCGAACAGTCCCAAAAAGTTGGCAGATTTTCGGTGCTTTCATTTGACGGGCTTAAACAGGCAAATCACATAGGTTTCAATGAAAAACAAATTGCCTCTTTTTTTAAATTTTCTATTCAACCATTTATTCTTTTCATTTGCAGGAAAAAGTATTTTTATTAACTAATATTTTATAATTTTAAAGACATTTTTCTGGATTTTTTCAGCAAAATCTTTTTATTCCGATTTTTTTAAATGGTGGTATTTTATTCTGTAACAGACCTTTTTATTATTATTCATAGGACCTTGTGCATTATTTTTGTTTAAAACGCCTTTTAAAACGTGCTGAGTTTTTTTAGTTTTTTTTTTTACCCCTGTTCGGCAGTTCAATGACGTTCGATGGTCTGTTCCGCGAATGGTCGGCTGTGTTCCAAGGTCTGTTCGGCAGATCGTCAGCTGCATTCGGCGGTTTGCGCCGGCGTTCGATGGTTTATCGATGCGTTCGGCGGTTTATCAACAGCGTGTGGCGGGTTTATTGGCTGCGTTCTTTGGCTGAATTCAACGGGTTTATCGGTGGCGTTCGGCGGATCCATTTGGAGCACTTCGGGAACCCTGCGGTGAATGCTGAATTCACCACAGAGTTGGGGAATTGAACACGCCAAAGTACGCCGAAAGAGAGCGCACCAAAATGTCAGTGTGTAAGACCGCCGACAGCAGACCCGCCAATCCCCTTCAGCAGGACAGATTACACGGACTGCGATCGATCGCTGTTTCCCCCGAAGAGCAGGCCATGCGTCACCATGTCAACTTGACGTGCACACACAAGTATTCATACATAAATACAGAAAAAATGGTGTCGCGCCCATACTCACTTATTTTCGGAGGGGCAGCAACTGCCAGGAGTAACAGCCCAGTCAATGCATAAAACATAACAAGGAAAAAGAGTGTCATCTGCGCTCGTTTCTATGTGTTCCATGTACAACAAAAATTAGGTTTTTGTTTGTTTCAATGGCCATTGCAACGTAAGCCCACTCGCCACTTCAAGGCACCTCTTTAGAGTGGGTACCTAGCAATTGTGACCAAAAGGCCGCTCTACTGAGCAGCTCCAAGCCCCTCCAGCTGCTTTTCAGCAAAGGAGAGGCAAAGATGGTGGCTTTTATTTATACACGCACCAAACACTTCCCATTTAGGATCAAAAACAAAAACATGGAAAGAGGAACAGCTGCAGAACGACGGACTGGTGTTACAAGCATGATATACATAAATACAGAAAAAATGGCGTCGCGCCCATACTCACTTATTTTCGGAGGGGCAGCAACTGCCAGGAGTAACAGCCCAGTCAATGCATAAAACATAACAAGGAAAAAGAGTGTCATCTGCGCTCGTTTCGTTCCATGTACAACAAAAATGAGGTTTTTATTTATACACGCACCAAACACTTCCCATTCGCCACTTCAAGGCACCTCTTTAGTAGAGCGGCCTTTTGGTCACAATTGTTAGGTACCCACTCTAAAGAGGTGCCTTGAAGTGGCGAGTGGGCTTACGTTGCAATGGCCATTGAAACAAACAAAAACCTCATTTTTGTTGTACATGGAACACATAGAAACGAGCGCAGATGACACTCTTTTTCCTTGTTATGTTTTATGCATTGACTGGGCTGTTACTCCTGGCAGTTGCTGCCCCTCCGAAAATAAGTGAGTATGGGCGCGACGCCATTTTTTCTGTATTTATGTATATCATGCTTGTAACACCAGTCCGTCGTTCTGCAGCTGTTCCTCTTTCCATGTTTTTGTTTGTGATCCCAAATGGGAAGTGTTTGGTGCGTGTATAAATAAAAGCCACCATCTTTGCCTCTCCTTCGCTGAAAAGCAGCTGGAGGGGCTTGGAGCTGCTCAGTAGAGCGGCCTTTTGGTCACAATTGTTAGGTACCCACTCTAAAGAGGTGCCTTGAAGTGGCGAGTGGGCTTACGTTGCAATGGCCATTGAAACAAACAAAAACCTCATTTTTGTTGTACATGGAACACATAGAAACGAGCGCAGATGACACAAGTATTCATACGCCTGCACAGAGAGCCAAACAAAACCCCAGGCACGCGGTGATGACGTTAGATACCCGGAAGTACACAGCGAAGGTCCCCTATAAGAAGACGCCGAGCGGGTCAGTTCATCGCTCGTTTATTGATTCATTGTTGTTTCAGAGCTACTCATTGTTCGTTCCTGAATTCCTGATTGATACCCTGGTTTCCGAACATACCTTACGTCCTCCCCGACTACTCTTGGATTGCCGCCTGCCTACGGATCACCGCTACCTATTGACCACCCTTCAGCCTATTCATTCGCCTCTAAGATCTCCTCTCACGTGTAAAGCATACCTTATTCTAGGATCCACTCCCTCCACTAATTACCGGTACAGTGCCTCCATTTAAATACATCTACTAATACCATCGTACCGGTATAGTGCATATTCAAAAGTATATACACATGAACTCTGTTGAATATATGCATATCTGTTATCTTACTCATCCACAATCTGAGAAGATCTGAATTATACCTGGCAACACAGCTACCAGTGAGTTGAGTAGCGATATACAAATACCATTCCTCTCCTGGTGTCTGCTCCGTACAGGCATATCATCTGCATACTTGGTTCCTCGCTATCCCCATTGATCCCTGACACAGTGACATGTCGGTGCTCTCTGAATAACCTCTCTAGTGTTGGCAAAATTAGTCTGTATCTTGAAAATGGAAACACAAGCCAACAGATGTCGCTGAGAAATGTTCAAGGTTGAAATCTGACTTATCTACTATCTCTAAAATCCACATATATCTAAATAATGCTTTTGATTTTGTAGAACTATACACATTTCCAAAGGCCAGACCTGGAATTGAATTTTGCAATGTGGTTGAATGGATGCTATGTTGTTCCTTGGAATCCATGTTAATGCACATAACTGTGGATGTGTCAATATTATATATTGCAGTAGTGGGATAATTATCAAGGCCTGTGGCTGACATTATATTAAGATGGTGAAATGCTGGAATAGGACATCTTTTATATGTCTATATTATTATTATCATCAGACATATAGCGCCAACCGTTTACGCAAATCTGTACAATAAAGAATTAAACTAACCAAATTAAAAACAAGCATAGAAAACCCATCCATTGTCCTAGACCAGCATATAATGAGTTCCGTACAAGGAGTTTTATAAAATAGAATGATTTGTGTAGAGATTATATAAAAATATATAAACATGAGTCATACACCAGAGTATAAAGATTTAAACATGACTATGCTATCAAAGGCAATACAAACTGATTTACGTAATCATTAATAAACCAATGTCGAGGTTTGTGGTTCCATTAACTGTGACAGATTCTTGTCTATTATTTTCCACTGCTACAATCTAACATATGCAATGTATACTGTATTTATGTTCTTTTCTTAATGGAATTTTTTTTAAAAATGCTTTGGGAAAAAAACAATGACTTTGAGTAATTCTGTCTCTTCAAGCCTCACTTTTGTTGAGTAGAGTCTAAACTCTCTCCAGGCATCAGACTTCAGTTTTTCAAATAATCAAAATCTTATACACTTCTGCACTAATGTTTCAGATCCAAGATTTTAACTCCATGAGGATGCTCTCCCTTTACCTCTTCTTTCACTACCTTCATTGCAACAAGAGTGACTGTCAACAAGATAACAATTGGGTTTTCACATTAAAAGTAGAAGTCTAAAAGGAAATCTTTGTCTTCTCTTCCAGGGCAGAAAGAAAAGTAATGTGCCAGCTTCTTTTTGGACAGCACTCCTCAGTTGTCCCAGTGCAAAGTGAATAAGTTTGCCATTGTACATCCCTGGTGCAAACTGAGCATGCCTATAACTGCTACACATGGGGCAGATTTCATAAAAGCCCCCAAATCTTCACATGCTCTCAAAAATTTTCTCCAGACAGCCAACAATCAAGGAAAAGGACATATTCAAGTATTGTCATTATTAAAGAAACATATACAATGCAACTTTTTATACATAATAAATATATCACATTAGATATGTTTGGTTTTCAGAAACATTCCTTCTAACAGAAACAAAATTTACAACAGGTTAATAGCCTATACTAATGCTTTGTAAATTATACAGTTACAAAAGCTATTTGCAACTTTATTAGTGTGACACAGCCTCATCTGCTCCATGGATACATTTTTAATGTTCAATCTAAATAAATAAAGCACAAAAGTGTCATTTTTTTTAGAAGAGAAAATTGTCATTAAAAATTTGAGAAATTTCTTCAGTTACTTAGTTTGTTTTAAATCTTTACTGGAAGTTGCCTAGTTTTGTCAGGGTTTTGATTTTTTGAGTCCCTCTTTATGATCAAACAAATGTGTTCACAAACTGTAAAATTACAAAGAACTAAGATCTCAGTCATCATCAGGAAGACAACAAGTGTTAGTAGTCTGCATGCTGTTATCTGACCAGACATTGTTAAAAATATTGATGGAGTCATTGTATTGCTGGGCCCTTCAGTTGATTGAAATTTACCAGCATTCCTCTATACTCTCAAGGACTGTGTTGACAAAGAACCCGCATTTAATATTTTATTTACAATTACATTGACAATTTACTACTATGAATAGATTTTGCTTGCACTGTTGGCTTGTTTATATAATAAAAAAAACAAACAAGAAATAACCAAAAATGAGAAAGTAATAATAATATGTAGTAAATTTATACAGTGAACAATTTAACCAGGAAAACATATAATTGATAGAGACAAATCATTTGATGGCAAAGGTTAAAAGAAGCCAGTTACTATGACAACACTTATGGTCAGATAACAAAATGAACAGCCACTTTTGATCTAAAAAAATTCCTTTTCTTTTACTCTCTTCTCTGTTATCTTGACCACTCCATCAAACACCTAGCAGATAACAGAGTTGAAAACCCAATTGACCTTCTAGTTAGAACCAGACAAGTTGTTGGAAAGGTTGGAAAAAGCAGATTTTTTTTTTACTATGTTAAAAGGTATCTTGCAGTTTCTTTTTTCCTTTTTTTTTAAATTCACTTAACAGGATGCAACTCAAAAGGATTTACAGCTTTTACAAAACTGTGATTTTTTTGCTTGCTGCTAAACTATAAGATGGAAAGGTCATATTATTATTGTTGCTCTTAATAGTGACATCTACAGCAAGTAGAATATTGTAACAAGAGGAAAAACCCTCTGTATTCCCCAAGGCTTTTTTTATAGATTTCTTCACAGATCCTGCGCATAGCTATTCTTGATGGCAAAATTGGTCAGGGGCAATGCTACGGTTCCTTGTTTTTATAGCACAGTTCAAACCTATTTCTAAATCATGACAGTGTTTTTCCGGATAATCATAAAATACTGTTATTTAATGACTCCTATTAAACATGCTGTCAAATATGTTATGTCTATTCTCTATGCTAGATGCATGAATTTGGATCTGACAAACCTAACACACTATAATGCTGCATTACAGATATTTAAATGTTTTTATATATTTAAATATAAAATAAATATTATAAAATATTGAATATAATAATACATTTTAGAGCAGAATATCCATTTGTAGTAGACATGTTCTGTATCACTATAACAGATATGGATCACTCTAAATAAAGCAGAGAGTTCTCATAGGGCATTATTGCAAATACAATACATTCAGATACCCCTGTTATTAATAAATATATACGTTTTGACATAACAGTAATATACTCAGCCTCCCAAAACATCCACTTGATGTTGCTGTAGCTTGCCCGGACCAGAGTAGGAACTGCAGGATACAGTATATGGGGACAAATAGAAAATAAAGGCTGGATGCCAATAAAAAATGGAAGTAAAACTGATTTAATAAACAAATAATAATGCGGATACCTTGCCGACGCGTTTCGTCATAAATAAGTGGCGGTTTCAATTAAATCTGCATTGTGGTTTATTTACAAAAGCTATCTCAGCTCATAATATTCAGAGTCTGAGGCTTACAACTTCTTCTATCTGTCAATTTGGTTGGAACATTGCTTTGAATACTCCAAAATTCCGACAAGGTAATTTGGTTTGTTAAAACCATAGGCGTGCACACAGGGTGTGCCTGTTGTGCCCTGGCACACCCTAATGTTGGGTACAGGGTTCATCTTTGACCACCTACATTGATATTTTGGCTGACTCTTATATGGTTCATGAAAAATAGCATAAACATTGACATGTATCCCTGCATAAACATTGGTTATTCCAAGCTAAAAATGACTGTTCTGTCCAAAACTATTCAAGCATAGATATGTAATTAATAAATGTTTCATGGGTGCCCACCCTAATGAAATAGGCTGCACATGCCATTGGTTAAAACTGATTTGTTCCTGATAAATGAGCCTGTATGGACAAAGGTTTCTCACTGCACAACTAATTATTTAGTTAAACCATCGCTCACTGGCCACGGGTGAGGAGTTAATCATGAGATTAGGTGTGCTGCCGGAACGCCCACTGCTTCCAATATACAGAACCCAAAAAGAAATGTATACTTCTGTCCAATTTATACCATCCAACTCTTGGCCACCATTTGAGGAGTTGAATCGGAGGATGTCAAAAAGCGCACCTGCTCTGATTTAACTAGCCACTAGTCAAGAGTATGGGGTTAGGAAAGGGACACTGCCAAGCAGTCCACCTGCTCTTACTTCAATTTAATGCAATCTGCGCACTAATTTAACTGATATCAACTGGATAAAAATCCTACAAAGAAAACTTGTTCCCTTGGCTGTTTTTTCATTGAACTGCGTTCCTGAAAAATTAGCAAATTGCCCATAATTTGGACAAATCTAAATTCATTTGAAAATGACTGGACATGTCTAACATTAAGCATGTTTGAACCTTAATAACCTCTAGACTGATAAACAGCCCTCAGTTTACAACTAGAAGATAGGATTGATCCACCATTTTGACTGCACTGTTGATCTTTCTGTTTCCAGTTACTTCACACCTACATTACTGTGGGCCATGGATGAGTCTTCCATCTTAACTGCAAAAATAGCTATGTACTGTAGTAATAGCTAGGAAACATTTTTTGCAAACACATTTGTGTTATTTACATTATTAAATCCAGAAACTAACTGGAAATAGTCCCTGACAATTCCGTATTACAGAAGGCATGAATTTACAATACGACTCATGTCTTGCAACACATGCAAAGTGAAGACATTCACAGCAAGAATAACTGGGATCCAGTAGACACCTTGGATGCACCACGTGCACCACATTGACCATACCCAAAAGCAGATGCAAGGGAAGACCAACAATCTCCAGCCGGAATAGCAAAACTTTGATACAGAGAATGGGAGTTTCACTCAAAAAAATCTTGAAAACCACAAACAGAGAAGCAGGCGCTCATGGGCCCAGTGAGGCAACCACAATAGTCTAACAAAAACAAATTGGGTCCCAGGCACTCCAAATTGCAAGGAGGTTCTATTCAAGAAAGGTGTGACATTTTGGTTGCTGAAGCAACCTTACTCAAGCATAGAGAAAGGTCGTTACCACCCGAAATGTTGTGCCTTCCATGAATAAAACCACCTTGCAATTTGGAGTGCCTGGTGCCCATTTTGTTTTTGTTACAACAGCAAAACATGGCCTCAACATGCACAGGGGAAAAATCAAGATCTGCAGGAGGATTCAAAGTCCTCTCCCAGTCCAGCAGAGCCATTAGACAAGTGCAGTGACCTAAGACCTTTACTTGAAGGGAAAGCAGCAGCATGTTTCCACTTTGTTAACACACACCACAGTTATTGTATAATGCTGAGAGCAGCATCTGGTTAAGCTACACATCTTCACTCTCAGCAATGCAACCATCCCAATCATGGGTCTGGCAGTGCAACTCTACCTCCCTGGAGTTAGAGAAAACAAGGTTAGGCTTCCTTTCAAAATGTCCTGGTGTCTATGCCAGGCAGCACAACAGAGATGTAATCATGCCGCACAGTGATTCAGGCACATGCCTTGCCAGCTGAAGGGTCCTCAACAGGACCTCTCTACTGACCAGTCAACTACACTGCCTGACTAATACAAAAGGACAGTTTGCAAGGGAGCCAGATGTGGGACAAAGTAAAGATGAACTGTGGGTTAAAAGTAACTGTGGGATTAAGGGGGGATTCTGGAGTTGAGGAGGAACTGCGGGTTTAAGGTAGGAACTATTAGGTTAAGGAGGGAATTGTGAAGTTTAGTGGGGAGCTGTGAAGTTAAGGAGGATCTGTGTGATTACGAGAGGAATTGTTAGTTAAAGTGAAATTGTGATTGAAGGGCATACTGTAGGGTTATGCTGAGAATTGTGAGGTTTAGTGGGTTATCGGCGCTGCATGGATGTGTGCTGCATGAATAAGTGCTGCATGGATGAGTGCTACATGAATGAGTGCTCTGTGGATGAGTGCTGCATAAATGGGTGGTGTGCAGTATGAAAGCGACTATTAAATGATATACTGTATGTGCATATAAACATGGATGATTTGGCCACCTTGGAGGATTTTAATAATGCAGGGGTGTGAGGGCTCTTCGCTGGATTTGTTCATACTTATAAAAGCTTGTGAGGGCAGAGGATAGGTATGACCCAGCACTCTGCACTAGAAAAAAACAGTTCTATCCTACACACAACCGCATTAGCGCTGGGTCTCAGTCCGGGTCTTAGCGTTTCCCTAGTGTGTGCTAAACGACCTTGTACACGAACTACCACAGACAAGGTGATCTGTTGGTGGGTCGTCAGGCGCTACCTTTTAGCGACTCGCGCTAGATTTTTCCGTTAGCGATGGTGTTTTAGCTCACACCAGGTGATAGGACTCCTGGTATCCGAACCTTGAATCTGATTGTAAGGAGGTGGGCTACACCTGCAGTCAAATTAAAAGATAGAAGCCCCTGAGTGACGCCCCTGTTTTGACCTAGCTGATAAAGATAGGTCGATTACAGCTATTAGGCTGGCCGTCCACTGAAACCGTTTTCGTGCGATGATGTGATCCTGTAACATGAATGTGAATGGAACCATCGTCCATTGCAGCAGACGTCCGGCGTCTGACTTTTGGCGACGAGTAAAGACCACAGCAGATAGGCGATCACACCTTGCAGGCTGGGAGTTCAGAACGATTGGGCAAAATGGACGTTGATAAACTCATTAGGGGAGTTAAAAAAATTCATTTATATTGGTTTTGCTGTTTTTTGAACTCCCATTGAAAATAAATGATGCAGACATGATGCAAGTTTACCAAAACACCTTTTTAGATGTTGGGACTAGCTGTGTAACATGGTGGGGCTAGCGGTGCTGCTGCGCAAAGGGGTTTATTTACTAAGCGCTGACATGCCTCCCGAAGGGCACTGAATGTTGAATTTCCCCATACGGTGCAATTATGTTGCTGTTTGTACTGTAAAAATGATGGCGAAATATGGTGCAGTTTGCTGCAGATTGCCGCCCTTCGGCAATCTGCAGCGGCAGAGAGAACGAATATCAGAGCGCAGTACTGCACTGAAGTGTTGGCGTCATGCCCTGATTTAGGGGATAGTTTGACAGGTTTACAGACAAAGCACATAGTAAAAATAATAGTAACAAAAAAAAAAAGGACTGCACTGGTTCCAAAAGCAGAATGAACTTGTTTTTGTATGTAAATCCAGATCATTCTGGTTTTGGAAGCCTCTGCACTCCACCTCTGATTTTGATTTGGATCGTCTGTGGTCGCACGACACATCGCATGTCGTGGACGACCCTAGTCTGACCTGGTCGGACGACCGACGTCGTCCATGGTCTGACGAAAAAGTTGGTCGACCGATTACGGATCCAGTGGAAAGCCAGCCTTAACCTCTAGAGGCTTTCTATAACCAGCTTGATTATAAACAAAACACTATATTACCAACTCATCTCCTAAAAACAGAGAGCCGCTAGTTCATACCAGCAGGACGGCCACTGTATCATCAGCCAGAGTCCATAGGCTTGATGGAAAAAAGAGTGATCTCTGCGCAAGCTCTGCTGAATTTATGCATCGGAAGGTCACCAAACACTAGTTATTCCCAGTTATTTTCAGCAGGTGGCCAGAGACGACAGCAGATCGTGCTTTTTTTGCACCAATGGACCAGAGGCAAGTAAGGGGTTTTTGGGCTATTTATTTTTAAGCATAAACACTATCACTTAATAACAGCTTCCCACATTAAGTATTCTATTTTGAATTGTGGCCTGAGATGAGAATAGTGATTGACTTTGCAATAGCTCATTAGTAAAATGCAGTAACTCATTATACAAAATATAGGAAGCAAAAAAATCTACTGTACAGTGGGCAGTCGTTAAAGCCAAACTACAAGCAAAGTTTGCATGCGCACTGGAATAGTGACTCGTGATGTTAAAAATAATGAGTGTTCATAAAGTAT
This sequence comes from Leptobrachium leishanense, assembly GCA_009667805.1. NCBI lineage: Eukaryota > Metazoa > Chordata > Amphibia > Anura > Megophryidae > Leptobrachium > Leptobrachium leishanense. Next base: position 185,737,563 of record CM019067.1, on the reverse strand, counting down.
AAAGGCTGGGTAAAAATAAAGCCCAGTGATGGCTGTAGAAGCCTGGATGGTGTCCTATACCACTGGAGGAGCAGTAGGCAAAATTAAATAAAGACATAAATTCATAGAGTTTAAAACAATACAGCACCATATATAAGTATCTCACATATTGTGTAGAAATAATAAAATTGCACTTGTATGACTCTACTTTGACTCATTTGAGTTAAGTACACTACAATTTATTCAGATTTTTACATCACAGCTCAGCAACTCTTAGGGGTTATTCAAAAAGAGCCGAACTTGCCACCAAATTGCACCAAATGGCTAATTTCACTGTATGGTACAATTTCGTGGCCGTTCAGCTATTCAGAAAGCTGGAAATTCTCCAAATATTGGCATATTGCCAGTGAAATATGGTGCAGTTCATCGCAATTCGGCGACATTTGCAGGCAGTGAAATTGTCCCATAGAGAAGTAAAGGTTAATCCATTCAGAGAATGCCGAACTACAGCAAAAAAAGTGGCAAAATGCCCAGATTTTCGGTAGTTCAGTTCCTCAGGTTTAAACATGTAAATCTTATAGGATTCAATGGGAAAAAATATTAGCGTTTTTATTATTTTTATTCAATCATTTATTCTTTTCATGTGCAGCAAAAAACTTTTATTATTTATTTATTTATTAGACTTTTTTAGGTATTTTTCTGTATTTTTAGGTGAAATTTTTGATTCCCATTTTCTATGGCGTTTTTTTTTTATTCTGTAACAGACTGTTTTATTAAGGACTTTTTTTAATTTTCATGCCTTTTTATTGTTCTTAAACACATTTTTTTAAAAAAAGCTGAGTTCCGTTTTTTGTTTTTTTACCAGTTCGGCGACATTCGGCAGCTGATAGGCTTTTTTCAGAGTCGTGCGGTGATCAGTTCGGCAGATCGTCGGCTGTCTTCCGCGGCAGTCAGATCAGTGACTATTCAACAGATTCTGTTCGGCACACTTCGGGAACCCGACGGTAAATAGTGAATTCCCCGCAGGGTCGGCAAACTGAAATTGTCGAAGTGTGCCGAACGAGAGAGCACCGAACCTTCGCTGAAATTTCGATGCTCTCTGAATAACCCCTTTAATTGTTTTCTGCTTAACAATGCTGGATATAATTTTGCTTTTGTTTACTACAACCTGCTATTCATTTTTACCCTTTTTCAGCAAAATCATGTTTTCTGGTAACACAGGCATTTTTTCAAATAAAGCCATTGGCAATTGAAAAATAAAAATAATAACATAAAGAATAATGGAAACTGCTTAATTGTTTGCTGAATTTTCTTTGCACAGCAATAATGATGAAATATATATAAAAAAAGCAAATTGGTTCTTTCTCCTGCCTGCCAATGATTAGTACCTCGATTTATATTTTCATTAGGCATCCACAAAATATTGCACATTAAAAATAACAAAAAAATGAGATACCAGCAGTAATAAAGATATTTTAACACAGCCGGTAACTCAACAACGTGCAGCGTTCTTTAATCTGGTCTTTCAAACAATTAAATTGTTCTAGTGAGTATCATAGTATATGTCAATACATGAATGGACAATAAATGTTACAACAAGGTAAATAATTGCCTGGCTGTACTCGTGCTAATGACTATAAACTTTTACAATGCTAATTTTCTCTTCACTTTTAATTACAGATCAATAACAGTTTGCTGTTGACATTTAAAAATGCTGAACCACAAGTACGAACAAAGACAGAATGGAAATATACATTGTGGTACTGGATTTGTGAATCAATAAACTTTGCCATTTAACAAACAGTAGCATGTAAACAGCCATCAGAGATCAGCTAGCGTAAATACTGTGCTTAATACTTGCTTAATAAAATTCTACATTACTTAAACAGAAGAATCCCTCTGTTAAGGAAATGCGAACAATTTATCCTGACTTTTTTATGACCCTGTTATTATCTAGGCAAATACAGCAGAGAGAATTAAATTGGCTACAATGTATGTGCCAGTGCCTCTTATATCTATAAAGAACAACATAAAAACAGAAATATATTAATATAAAAGGTCTATCCAAACACTATAAATGAACATCGGTCAGTTATTCATATGAGACGAGACATTCTGTCATAGTCAAACATTCCAATGTAAATAATTATACACACAGTCATTCTTTCTTCATAATACAACCTATCTCATACGTTGACACACAAACATAAAATCTCCCTTACACAGGCACACACCCCTTGCACACATGTACTCTGTGCCACTTGCTTAGCATTGGAGCCAATCGGCATCATGGCTGTCGAATTTAGCGTAAAGCAACACTCTACACATAGTGACTACTATAGCTTTATAAAGTGGTCAGAATGAGAGTAGTGACCCATCCTCCTCACCCTCCTACCCCAATCTGGCAGAAAAGCTGGATGAAGTGGAGGAGATTCATCCACCCGACCCAGCATCACCAGCAGCCGGGATTTTGAATTTCCCAGCTGCTGATCACCATATCGGTCACTAGTGACATCAGCAGGCAGAACGTGTGTTGACCTCACCCAATGAGACCACCCGAGAGACTCTGAGAGGGAGCCATTGGATTGGATGTGCACATACGCCCGCAGCTCCAATCCATCATTTAGTGTAGGCCCTACAGAACTTTCGAGTACTTTCAGGTTCAGGAGTCCCTTAGCCAAATAGAAGGAGTGCGCCGAGGGAAAAAAGGTAAGTATAGTCACCCAAAATAAAAAAAAGTTAAATAAGTGGGCAGAGGCTGTCAGCAGCAAAAATTTAAGGGCCAAAAAGAGAACTCAATTTTCAATAGTATCCCTTTAATTTTTGGCCTTGTGGTTCCAACTGAGCCATAGAAGATTTTTTGCAGACCTTTGTACCTCATCATTTGCGTGCGCTTACTGTACTTAGTGTCTCCTATACATGGGATGAGCAAGTCGTAACGAACTACAGGAATAGCAAGCTATTCCATAGTGCAGAAAAACGTTAATGTCTAGGTGCAAACCTAGGAATTTAATACCTCCTAAAACCTAGTTTTAAGCTCATAACAACACATAAACCCTGGTGTAAATATCCAAGAGCAATGAAGTTGTTACAAAATCTCTGGTTACGTTTACACCAGGGTTGGAACACAGACACAACATTAGCTGCATGCACATCCAATTTTGTGAGCTCGAGCCATTAATGTCACTGCTCTACACTATATTTTAACATCACAATCAATAATCAATAATTGATATCAATAAATTACTTCATTAATATTTACTAAAATCTAATTAACTTTTCTATTAACTATGGTTTGCTGCATCCAAATGACTGATTCTACAACCCTAATCAATGACCACACTAAAGAATTAGACCTTCCAATGTGTGTGTTATATTACAGACACATCTTAGGGTGACCATTCAAGAAGCAGTATTGCATGTACATAATTTAATACTCACAATAATAAAGCATGACATCCTTTACATTTTTAATGTCCTAGGGCCCTATTACGTTCCTCGTGCATCGGTTTTGCGCGCACGCAAATGCGCATTTGCGCGAGGACAAAACCATTTGCGCAGAACGTTGTATTTCAACGTTCGCGCAAATGATGCACGTTATCGTTTAACGCGGCTGGACTTGCGCGAGCGTGATGAACTGTGCGCGTCCTATACTTAACATTGTGAGCGCAAATGCGTTAAGCGGATGTTATTTCAATAGATGCGCAACTACCTACGAACGACGTTTCCGCGCATAATTTTAACATCTTTGAAAACCTGGTGGTGACTGCAAATCTGAACGTTCTGGCCGAAACAAAATACACCAGCACGAAAAAAAAAATAGAGCACAGTATAGTTACACATTCTACACATACCCAAACAAAAGAATTGTGAATTTGTGGGTGTTTTTATTATTGCTGCAGCATATATACTCAGATTTATTTTGACAGGCGCAAAAACATTAGTGAGTCAATTAAGGTGAATTGATGTCAATTAAGGTTCTTAATTCTGATTGGCTGAATCCCGTGAAAAAAACAGTCCGCGCACTGATTTACATGCGCAAAGTTACTGCGCGCGTATTACACTTCGTTTTGCGCGTTTTTTTTACTAACTTTATTTTTTGACGGATGAGAAAATGCATTCGGATCTGAATATGACAATGCGCGCAAAAACAATTGCGCTGCGCAATTTATTAGTGTTGCTAGTTATTTGGTTGCTTACAATTGGGCATATCAGAATGATTGTGACAGCTCTTAGCTTGTATATGGTCTCGCTATATAGATAGCTTTATAATAGGTCACATAACTGTAATGTTTTTCCACAAACATGTTTATATTCTTACTTTATTGGTTGACTTGTATAAAAAACAGTCACTTACTTCTGGATAACCAAGTTGTAGTTTATTAATCTGTGTAAGACAGTTTTCTCACAGAGCTGCCTCATAACACTGCTCTGCTTCAGCCGCCATTTTACATCTACCAGAACTTCCCCCACCCCAACCGACAACAGGAAGTGAGTAATCACCTCAGAGCAGAACAGGAAGTAGGAAGGCAAAAGAAATGCAATGCATCATTCACAACCAACAATAGTCAATACTTCACAATACAGACACACCATAGATTATTACACAGTCTAACAACCCATACATCACAATAACTCTATGGCATCATCTGAAATGGTAATGCTTATAGTTTGGAAATAAGGGTAGTAACATGACATATCACACTTTTTGGGTTCACAAGACTAACAAATGAGACTCAAATACTTAAAACACCTATTTGGAAGTGCACCTAAGACACTAGAAAAAAACATTTAAAGAATTCCATAATCCCTATTCATGTATGAATCAGTAATAGTATTTACACAACTCCTGTTCTATTTTGATTCCAGTTAAATTTTATGTGAGTGAATAAGGCTCTCTATTCTCCTGCTATGTTAATCATTAAATGATATAAATAATTGTAGTATGTTCACTGTGTCATTATTAGTGGCACCTATGTTCACTGTTATCTTTTCATTTCATCAACAGAACATTCAACCACTTTGATCTTATCTCAAAATAAATATATTTCTAAAATAATCAACATTTAAGTATATTAGAATGTTTGAAATAGGCACTACACACAACTAAAATCAATACGGATTGTTCAATTGGTAAGTACAATGTAAACCATACACCGAAAAAAACGTCTTTACAGTGTTAGATAACAATCTCAGAAAATCCTACAAAAGTCAATATGCAGTTGTTTTTAGGGGAACCTCTTGAACTTCTTTTTTTCTGTGTCTCATTCTCAGCAAAACCTGCAAGTGCAGGATTGAAAAATAGGAAGATCAAAGGAAGAATGACAAGTGGGTTTAAAGAATACGTATCACGGAATTCACTGTTTGCTGTTCTTTGGGAAAACAAGCAATTATATAGTTTCATTTACTGTACGAATCGAAAACAGGATTGAAATCATTATCTGGATGTAAGCACGAAAAAATACTCTATGTTGATTTATTTACAACTTATTTTCAGCAGATAAGTGATCTGCATTTGTCACAACATCCAGGAGAAATCTAATACGGTTTGTTCTTATAAAATATATGATTACTTATGTAATGAAATCTATTATGTTAGACCGGATTGGTTTCATCTCGCTATACATATACACGAAGATGTAGTGGTTCCTAAATTGATTGCTTCATTCTAAGAGTAAGTAACATTCTCTTCGGTGACATAATCACATTTATTTATGTTCATCTAAATCTTTCTGTTTCCATGTCTAGCATTCAGTTTTCAGACTAAATGATGTATATTTGGTGTCAAATTTAGTATCGCCAGACAACTGACAGACATCCAAGAGAATTACTACAGGCATTATGTAGAATTCAGACCGCAGTTATAATGTGTTTGAATTCTAAAAATAAAATCAGAGGTTTATTGAACAAAACAAAAACAAGAATTGTGAAGAAAAGGTAAAAGAAGTGCAAGTTCATGAACAAAATAATCATCTTAGAAGAATACTTCCTCCAGGCAATTTTCTAAGCACATCTCTGTTGAATTATACTATTCAAGTCCCTTGTCATTTGTCCACTTTTTCTTGTTTGGTTAATAAACTACTGACTACCGGTGATACAAGGCATACTTTATCAGCTAATTGAGTGCATTAATTAATGCAACTGTCTTTTGAAGCTCGTTAAATTAACAAAGACAAAAATATTAATCATTTAAAACTTGTAAAAAGAAAAAAAATTCGACGAGCTCTCACTTTGAAACAGGATGTTGGCTTTCAGCTATGACCCATGGAGTGCTTTTGTAATATTCATATAGGTATGCTTATAAATTTTTACTTTTTTTCATCCGTTGTTAGGGCCGCATTAATTACTTTAATATTGAGTTTATATTTGAGAATTTTTTATGGATGTGTATTTAAACTGAAAGATGATAAGACATGAACATAGGTTTCCTATGTAAAGTATGAATACCTATTAACCCCTTCACTACCGAGCACTGTAGAAACAATATTATCATTGCATTTATTTGAAACATGGATGTATGGTTAACAAGTAAAAATAGGGCAAAATATCAAGTTAGTGCAAATATTGTTATTCCAAGATGGTGAAACAATTAAAACAATGGAAACATGTTTTTAGTTTTTCATTTATTTATTTATTTATCCTATATAGAAATATTCCTGGGATGAAAATGTTTAAACTCTAGATGGTGTCCCTTATCTTGCACTGTTTCACACAGAGTTTGCATTATTAGCATTCAGGCGTAATGGCGTTTGTGTCAAATGCAGTAAATGTGATAAAGATATACAGGGTTATTCAGAGAATCGAAAAGTCACCGCACGTTTTGTGCCTTTTCGTTCTCTTCAATTCGGTGCGATTTGGCGATCCCATTTCGGCGACCCTGCGGTGTATTCAGCAAGCACCACAGGGCCGTCGTAGTGCAGGGAAAAGTCGGTGCAAACCCGCCGAAAACTCACCACAAAACCCAGCGAACGCACACCGAAACCCGTAAAAACTTCTGGATTAACCCATCCGAACACGCCGTAGAAACGCAAGCAGGAGCCGATCACAGCGCAGAGCAGCCGCCAGAAAGACCCGACACTGCAGACGAATGACGTGAAAAAAAAACAGTATGCTTGAATGTTTGATAAGTGAAACGCTCTTTGCAAAGAAACTACAGAACGAAAATGTCTGGAATTTACACATAAGATCCAATGAATGATAATAAAAAGGGCTGTTACAGAAAAAAAAAACCGATTTAAACAAAACGGAAAAAATGTTTGCAAAAAAATCCCAAAAATGCCTAAAACATCCTAAAAAATCTAAATATAAAGAGCCTTTTTACTGCAGTATATTATAATCAATGGTTTATTAGATATTGAATTAAAACGTGAATATTTTTACCATTGAAGCTTATGGGATTCGCCTGAATAAACCTGTCGAATGAAACCACCAAATGGCAGGGCATTTCGGCAACCTTTCACTGCTGGTTCTTGTTCTCTGAATAGACGAAGCATTGCTTCTCTATGGGGATTTCACTGCCCTTGAACAGGCACCGAACAGGCACCGTATGTGCAGGCAATTCGCCAAGATTTGGCGAACTGCCTGCTCTCTGAATAGCCGAATGGCCAGGAAAGGTAACCGAACGCTGAATTTCAGCATTCAGTTACCTTTTGCCAGCAATTCGGAGCTCTTTGAATAACCCTGATAGTGAATTTTCTGATATCTCTCAACTAGGAACATATGCCTTCATGTTCCTTCCATAAAAGTGGCACCTCGTTACATTGGTCCCTATAAGATATTCCGTTGCGTTAACCCTATTGCTTATTTGCTTTCCCTGCCAGGACATTTGCATATTTCGAATGTGTTTCATGTGAGTTTTTTGAAACCTCTATTGTGCAACAAGTATGTGACGTGCATCATTTTGAACTTGGGGACATGGGTCTAGAGATGTATTTGGGAGCGGCAGGCCTGATGTTCTATATTGTTTCCCTGTCCCCTTCTATGTTGAAGTCACCATGTACCTAGGATTATGGGTGCAGGTTGTTTGTGTCATTTGTGATATGTATTAATATTGTTATTGTCAATGTTTGTTGGTTACTATCTGCTGACAGGATTACTTTGTGGGTCACCTTAGTCTTTTTCAACTCCCCCAATCTGGAATGTGTTTGTATCTCTTCAAGGTTTCAATGGATAATGATATTATTCTGTCTTGTTTGCCAAATGTTGAGCAATACTAATCCCATTGTCTGTCCCTGGTCTAATTATGTCCCAGATGCTGATAAACAGAGCAGAAACTGCAGAGCAGTTAGAACAGTATTCTAAGGGAGGGATTATGATGTAGTACAGTAAAATGACAGGGTGTCATTTTCCTTTACCTGCCAGGTTCCACCTTGCACTGTATATATTATTTAATTAAAGGCTCAGTAGTAGCTGTCTGTTCTAGACCTCAAGATCTGCATGCTGCCTCATTTCTGGGGGATGCTATCAAAGCTCTTTGCATGTACCCATCCTTAAGCTTCAGCTAAGGGCTGGAGAAAGGCTCGAAAGACTGCTGGTGGAAGAACGGTGGTCCGGCAAGGAAGCGGCATTAACAGATGTGACCAAGTTGGGGTACAGAGATCCGTTACAAGGTATACCAAAGTTGTTCATCCTCCATCTCCAATTATGGTGGATGGTGAGAAGCGGTTTGAAGTGCACGTCATTCTTGATCTCCAGAGGAAGATTGGGATGGTTATGGCCCTGAGGACAGATCACGGGTTCTTGCTTCTGAGGTCCACGCTCCCTGTTTGGTTCATGCCTTCCATGCTGCTCATTTTGATCGTCCTGGTGGTCATTTGGGGGCCTGCTGTGGAAGGGGGATTACTGTCACACTGGAGTCTCTCAGCCCCTTTGTTGTTTCCCGACCGGCAGAATCTCTGACACTGGATGCTTGCTGACATCGAGTTTTTATTGCTGGGTCCCATAGGCCCAGGAAAATGACGTTTTGGTTTGCGGGCACGATGCTATGATGTGGTCTAATGAAATGTGTTTAAATGACAGGATCCCCTTACATCCAGTGCACTGTCATGGTTTCCATTGCAAGAGTGCATTGTTTAGTTTGTTTTGTCTCCAAGTTGCTGACCTTGGCTTTTCTTATTGACCATTGTGCTTTCTTGTGTCCCTCTGACTATGGCTTGTAAAAGAACCCTCCTTTTTGCTGACCTTGGGTTGGATTACTGTCTTCCCTGGCTCTTGATCCCTGTTTTACTTTTTGACTTTTATAGGTAGTTATATACCGGCCATTCTAAGGACTGGCAGTGTAGGTTGTAATTTGTAATGTGTCTTTAGGATCAGGGAATTGTGACTGACAAATTTTTAATACTTTTTACAGAGTTACTGCTGCAAATAAATTAAAACACTGGCAGGTATGGTCATACTGTACAATGGTCATGATTCACTAAGCATTGTTATCAACAAGATGTGCAGTGGTACCTATGCAAAGCAGACAGTGGTCGCAATGCATCAGATTAAATATATATATATATATATAAAAAATCACGAGTATAGCAGTATGTAGTGATACTTAAAATATGTGATAATTTTCATTTCATATGTTTTGCGCACGGTGGTCTTTAAACCTTTGAGGATTGTGATTTTGGACTAACACAGCCTATCAAATTTACATATATATATTATTTATTAGTTAAGGTTGAGTGCTGCCCCTCTCGTGTATTTTGTATATTATAGGGCTGACACCCCTTTGGGCAAGCACCCCTCCCTGTCACAGGTGCTCCACCCGCAGGTTCTATTTAAACCTTGATCTGCAGGGAGCTTTAGAAAGGCCTGGGTCCTCAAGTTTATCCCATAAGAGCAGTCATTAGGTTAGTATGATAGGACCTGCCAGGGGTGGAATACATTGTCGCTGTTGGCAGGCTTACGCAATCCATGGCCATCCATTGCAAACTAAACTTCCACCAAAAAAGTGCGCGTGCACAAAAACGCATTAACGCGAGGGGCAAAACCCTTTGCACTGAACGTCGTATAACGTTTAACGCGGATGGACCTGCGCGAGCGCTATGAACTGTGCGTGTCCTATACTTAACATTGTATTATTAGCTCTGTTACAGATGAGACTATACCATATGCAAACCTATTTTGCATTCCTGCAAGAGGGCAGCCAGGACTGAAATACCAACTAAGCAACTTAATAGGATTTAATGGTTCTGATTATTTTAACAGAACTTCAGTAAAGCTTACACCAGGCCTTTGAATGAGAAATACAGCAATCCCCAACATTTATTTGTTGGGCCTCTTTGGCAGGTTGTAGCTGACACTTTCTCAGGAAACTCAAGCAAGTAGTCCATGTCTAGATTACCTGTGGACTTGTAAGGAACAAAAACAGATTTCTAAGAACACTGAGAACAGATAGCATCATTAGTGACCTGCCCTTGAAGGGTACCCTCTTAGGCAGCGCTGTCATACTCCAACCCCCCAAATGTTTATGAACTACCACTCTCATGATTACCTGGCCATCTATTGCATTGAAAGAATTCTGAGCATTGTAGGAATCAACATCTGGGGGCCATGAATTTGACAGCCTTGCTCTAAGGTCTCATAAAAAGGTATTAGCTCGTTGGCTTCATTGCAATGGAGAATTGACCATAGGCAAATCAGCATGCATCTACCTAAAAGGGCAGCCAGAACTGAAATATCATGGAAGTCACCTCTGCATGAGTTACAGCAACGCCCCCTTACCCATACTATTTTTCAGCATCTGTTGCGCGTCATCAGAAGGGTGTGTCTGTCACCTCCCAGGCACCTTGAACAAGGAATCCATGTCTGAATTATCCTTTAGACTTGTGGAGAACAAAAATAGATTTATGAGAAAAATATAGATAGATAGATACACACACACCACTGCATACCTCCATATTAACTCTATACTACCTATAGCCCCGACTTATTTTCTCCATAATTTCCTCTAAACTACCTATAGCCCCATTACCTACCCAACTTAACCTATTAAGCCTATACCCCAAACCTAAATATAGTTAGGAGCAATTGATAGTTTAAGGTTAGTTAATGGGGATTTAATAATTGGGGCTACAAGTAGGGTAGTCTTAATTACAGGATTAATTAGTGATGTGTGTGAGTGTATATTTATTTATTGCACTCAGAAAATATTCATACTCACTAATTTTTTCACATTTTGTGAAAAATACATTCAAAAAACACCTAAATTACAAGGCAATACCAGACTGATAACAACATTGCAAATGTATTAATTTAATTTATTTTTAAAAAGCCTGAAATATCACAATTACATTCACAATTAGTACATCAGACACTAACTGCTGCTGAAACAAGTACATTCTATAAATTAATACACAGAACCTTTGACAGTAACTCTAAGCTTAGAAACAGAAAGGTGAGCAGATGTATCAATATTAGTCACTCCTGGCTCCCACAGTGGCCAACACCTTCTGTTTTTAGGCATATAGTGAAAACCATTCCCTATTCTAGCACTACAGTTTCCATTGGTGCTCTTCCGTTAGCTTTTCACCTGCTCCAAGAAGTGCCATGGTGAAATCACTCAGACCGTCCGTCAGATGCCGACTGTCAGATGCCTTGCAATGCAACAGCATTGGAGGTATTGGAACTCCGGACGTTTGTCTATTTTGAGCCGAATGACTTTCAAATAGGAGCTACAACAATTTGGGTAGATACCTTCCAGTGCTATATATTTACATCATGTTTAACACTACAAGAAGATATTACATTGACAGAAACTTGCTCTGTGATGTCAGTTGTGTCTTTCTCTTATGGATCCATTTAGGTTTCCATCTTTGCTTTTATGTTTCAAGCCTTCATCTTTTATAGTCTAGTATGTACTAATTGCAGAATATCTGTCCCACTTGTTGCCAATGTATAATCAATTAATATATTTATGTAACAAATATAGGTCAACACTTACAATAAAAAAAATTGTTGGTATATGATTTAAATCAGGTTTTATTTATGCAATACAAATGTGTGATGCTATCTAGATTCTCAGTGTGTTAGTAACACCAGGCACAGCAAGACACTTACCTGCAGCTTTTTCAATTTCGTTGAAAACTTAACTAAAAGGCTATGATTAATCTTCACACGTTTCACACTTGAATGTCTTTTTTTTCCAACACTGTACAGAAATGAGAGATTCACAACAGGCATAAAGTGAAATCGGGTAGTAATAAGAATGAAATGCACAGGAATTAGCAATTTAACACTCTTCTCTACAGGATGGGTCTTCAAAGAGTATATTTATATATATAGCATCTATTTATCCAAGGAAGTGATTAATCTATCTATATCTGGTGTTTTCTTCACATACAATATGTAAAGTGACAATTCTTTATGTTTACAGCAAAGATACTCCATTAATAATAAAAAAAAATCCAGGTAAAGACTGGCGTTAGAGCAGTAGTTTAGAAACAGCTGAAATATTTAGTTGATTGTTATTCTTGGTCTAGCTGTAAATTGCAAAACATTTTCAAGGTGACAGGTATATAATAAATATTAATCATAGATAGTATTCCATTTGACAAATGTTCACACACCCTTGAATATGAAGTGGACCTCTTACATGCATCAGAAAAAGGAGATAGCCATCATGATACTGGTCACTATGCTGTACCACTATTTACTGATTCTAAGATGGTTGCTTTTCAGAAAGCAAAGCTTAAATATAAGGCCCTCTAGTTATGAAAAAATCCAGACATTAACCCAACAAATTTTTAATTTCAAGGATTCGTGTTGCTATCATAGTAATCTGTCATTTATCTATTTCTTTACCTGTGTACCTCTTCATATTCCATATGTGGCTCTATCCAACTGCCGTGCTACCCTCTTTGGGGTAGATTCCAAGCCTGGAGTAAATTTAGTCAAAGTTCTGATAAACTTAGTAAGTCTATAGACTTTGAAGTATATTCAAAGTCAGGTGTAAACTAAACCAGAGCTGTAGTAAATATACCACAGCTACTAATGTCTATGAAATTGTTAAGTTTACGACACCTCTTGTAAGTTAATGCCTGCCTTGGAATCTACTCTCAGAATATAGTCCTTTAATGACTCTGGTATGTTTACCAGAGCTATGACTATGTTTACACCAAAATCGGAATTTTGCCCTTTATGTCTCCCATTATGTCTCCATTCCAGCACAATATGGGCTAGATCCTGAGTCAAGCGTATACTTAATCAGAGCTGTTGTAAACCTCCCACATTGAAGACTATGAGTTGGTAAGTTTACAACAGCTCAGGCTATGTTTCTATAAGACATGTAATCTAGATCTGTGTGTCCCTCCCTACAATTCTCCCTCCAGCTTGTTTCCCTTTGAAGTTTTGCGCCACTGCAATTTAATTCTCTTATGTGAGATGTTACCATTATCCCCCTTCCCTTTACATCTCTATCCATCACCTGTTTTACCCTGTACCTCCTCGCTTTTGCTAGCTCCATCCCTCTATGTGTTCTGACATTGAGACAAAATGTACATGAAGGCGTCTCCGAAACATCATCCTCTCATCCAACTTTACCAAAGGCCGCACAGGAACTTCTTGCTTGTCTGAGAAACTGAGAACCTGAGTGTCTCTCTGCTGGAAATGAGAACATTGTGATGAACCACATATTTAGGTTTTCCTCCCAGCCAGCTATCAGTTCTAAAGTGTCCATGTCGACAGGTTACTGAGTGACTAAGAGCATAGTGCTACATCTAGCAGAGTAACTGATGCTGGACCACACATTATGTAATGCCCTGACTTAAAACCTCCAGGATGAGTGAGGCCTTAAACAACAACTTATTTTCCTAACTGCACGGCCACCTTTGATCCTACCTGACTTATTTTTTAAACCTGTTTACAATGTAAATATAAAATTATAAAAAACAGAGGCCTTCTGTCTCGCCCACTACGCGCGCTGCTGCGCAAAGACGCCGGGTTAAGCCGCTCACTAGCTATCTATCCTAAACCCAGATAATTACGCGCGCTTATCTACCCGTCCTGGCCACACTTTCTCTCACAACAGGTACGTAGAGCGCGATATACTGATCCCAGGATTGCATCGCAGTACAAGTCTTCTCCTGAAGCACGTACTAACTACGTCTCTCACAATCCCTGCAGTCTCTTTTTCCTATTCTATTAGTAACGCTGCCACCAGTCCTCATGGACCCCACGCGCGTCGCGACTCGAGACGCAGGGCTTAAACAACCGCACTGTCTCCTGACGACCGCAACTCGCAATTTCTTATATATAACCGAGCTTAAAGCAAATAGCAATTCTCCCAATCTCTTAGTTAGCGTGGATTTCATCAGCCAGTCAAAACTTAAATATTTTTTTGTTTATTTACGATAGAAAAATCACAGTACTTTGTTACAGAAAAAATTATAACTAGAATAAATCAATTAATTACACACTACACAGCAAATAAAAGAAAATGGGTGAACCATAGAGCATTACTTACGAAGAGCTATTCCTTAAGCTAGCATCAATGGTCTCCTGGAGCCTGGAGATATAGCATGGACAGATCAGTCCTCTTTCGAAGGTACCCCAAGTGATCAGCCCCAGCACATGGCCAGTTTTCATAATTTATACACTTCCTGATCCTTCCAGCCCACCCCCAAATGGCCCAGTGTCCTGGATTACATTTCCCAGAGTCCCCTTTGCTACAGCGCATTTCAATTAATCTTTAATTGCCCAAAGGTGTCCCTCTTCCCTCCAGACCCCCCTTAGAGATCAAGGATGTGCTTCCTGTCTTTGAAGATTGTGTCCAAATCTCGGTGCCGGGCTGGCTGCTTAGGTGTGAGTGCTATGTCAGAGTACAAAAGAAATTCCCTTTTTACAGCTACGTGTTATATCCTCCCCCCAGGGGAGAAAGCTAACCATTTTAGCAGGTCTTCCTTAACAGCTGAAATGTAATCAAAATGGTCAGACACAAATATGAATATAACTCTATATGGAGGAGATATGTATAAACAGGCAGATAGACACATATATACAGGCAGACCCTTATATAGAAAGAAATACAGATCTAATCTGCCACATCTCCCATACAAAGGAGACGCAGAAAGTGAGGGGCTAACTAACATGCCTCTCACGTGCGTCTTAACACGGGTTCGCCAACGGGCATCTGGCACCTGCACCAGTCGCCGGCGCTATGACGGAGTGGGGGACGCACAGGTGTCCGTGCACTTTGCCCACCAAAGCGTGCATTCCCTCTCGCCACCGCATCACACATTGCCCCATGCAGGCCTTTGGCGACTCCACCATTCTTCCCCACCTCTCCTGAACCGGGGGGAGGGGTTCACTCATACTGCACTCACAACATGGCACAGACTCGGGGAAGCCCCTGTGCTTCTGCAGCCCCTCCGGGTGCAGCACGTGTGGCTCACTCTCAGCTCGCACCTCAGTCTTACAGGCAGCAGAATCCTCGTAACCCGTAGCCTGCTCTGGAGCCATTCTTACAGCAGGGGGTATGGAGAAACAGGGTGAAGCGCCCCGCTCCCCAGTAAACGTCCCCCCTGCATCTGCCAATGGAGTCAGGCATCGTACCTGGCTCTGGGCAGATGGCTGGGAGGTCACAGGAGCCACACCAGGACCCCCTGCCTCCCCGTCTCTCACTGTCCCCGCACATTCAGAATTTGGGGAACCATACAGATGGGGCACAAGATTCTCCACGCTCACCTCACCCCCCATTGCACACAGTTTCCCCACTTTATCACACAGTTTATCAAGCATGCCTTGCTTCGTAACCGATGAGCATACAGCCGTATGCCACCCTCCTCTACAGGGAGGTTGCTCAGTACCAGTTTCCTGTGGTACTGGGAATCTGGTTGGCTTTCCCCCAGGGCAACATGCATCCACCCCAGGCCCTTCCTCCTGACCACACAGAATGCGTTCGGTGCCACCCGCAGCCTCAGACACATGTGACACAGACTGGCATACCACAGTATCCTGCCCATCCAGGATGTTCTGCCCTCCACTCCTTTCACCTGGCACCGCCAACCTGGATGGTTCGGGCCCTGGATAACCCTCTGCCACCCTAGGCCTCTCCTCCCGACCACCCAGTATGCCCTCTGCGCCACACACAGTCTCAGACACCCTCGACACAGGCTGGCACACCGCAGTATCCTGCCCATACAGGATGTTCTGCCCTCCACTCCTTTCACCTGGCATCGCCAACCTGGATGGTTCAGGCCCTGGATAACCCTCTGCCACCCTAGGCCTCTCCTTCCGACCACCCAGTATGCCCTCTGCGCCACGCACAGTCTCAGACACCCGCGACACAGGTTGGCACACCGCAGTATCCTGCTCATCCCAGGCCTTCCGATGCCCACACCTTCCCTCCAGCACCACCGACCCAGTTGGTTCAGCCCTAAAGGAACCTGCCTTGGTCCTTTGTTCTCCCTCCCAACCGCGTGGCGTCACAGACACACCTGAGTCTGGTCTAGGCAGGCACACCACAGTATCCTGCCACCCCTCCCAGGCATTCTGATCCACACCATTCTCATGGGGCACTAGAGTCCTGATTGGTTTAGGCGCAAGCAGACCCGCAGTCATCCCTTGCCCTTGTTCCCAAACATATGGCGTCACAGACAAACCTGAGTCTGGTCTAGGCAGGCACACCACAGTATCCTGCCACCCTTCCCAGGCATTCTGATCCACACCATCACACGGCAGAGACGGGCCTTGTGCCCTACTCCCCGCCGACCGCCAGCGGGTACCCACTTCTACCATGGGCACCGCGGCCTCCCCACGCATTGTGTCCAGGGGACCAGCTGACTCGGGTACAGGCGGGCATTCACTCACCCCCTGTCTTTCTTCCCAGTCACACTGCCCCCTCATGCTACCACACAACACCTCGGGCACACCTGGTGCAGGCGCAGACTGACTCACTGCCATCCCCTGCCCTCCCATCCAGGAATCCTGTTGTGCATCCCCACTCACAGCCCTCCCCACTGTAGAGCCACTAGTGGGCCTAGGTAAATCCCCAGCATCCCTTTCCAGCACATACTGTGACACCAACTTACCCAAATCCGTGCCCAGTAACACATCGGTAGGAATATTTTCAGACACTCCCACCTCCCGCAGACCTCTCCCAGCTCCCCAGTCCAGATAAACCCGGGCCATTGGCACCGCAGGACGTACCCCACCAAAACCCTTTACTGCTAGAGTCCTGCCAGGAATAAAGTCTGCAGGGCTGACTAACCCTGGACGCACCAAAGTTACTTCAGCCGCCGTATCTCGTAAACCCACAGATACCTGAGTTCCGACAATGACTGCTTGCTGGTTCACGTTGGCACTGCCCTCTGATCTGGTCACAAACAGGACAGAGGGTGATGTTGAGGGGTGTCCTCC
This sequence comes from Leptobrachium leishanense, assembly GCA_009667805.1. Lineage (NCBI taxonomy): Eukaryota > Metazoa > Chordata > Amphibia > Anura > Megophryidae > Leptobrachium > Leptobrachium leishanense. The sequence continues at coordinate 185,720,238 of CM019067.1, read as the reverse complement.
CCCAGCTGTGGATGCAGGCTTCTTCCTCTGCGGGCACGCTGCCAGGAGATGGTTGGCACTGTCACAAATAAAACAGCGACGGTGCACACTTCTTCCAGGCGAAGAAGGATTCCCCCCCTCTCCCCAGCAGAGACTGGCACAGAGGGGGGAGCTGCCGCCATGATGTCGGGGGTCGTGCTGAGTTGGGCTTCCATCCTGATGAGCCTTTGGGGGAACCTCTGCTCTGGCCAACAGACGCTCTGTTGGCCGCATGGAAATCGGCCAGCTCACCAGGTTCCAGGGCCGTCTCGGGTTTGGATCCAGATGCCATTCCTGGATCTCAGGTGGGCACAGCTGCACGAACTGCTCTTTGATTAACAGGTCTTCCAGGGCTTCCAAGGTATCAATCTTCAGCCCCCTGACCCATTGTCGAAATAGGGTGGTCAGGTGGCTCACAACTGCAGAGTAGCTCTCCGCGGCCCGCTTCTGCAAGGACCTGAACTTTTTGCGATATACCTCTGGCGTGAGGTTATAACGTCTCTGCAGTGCGGCTTTAATCGCCTCATAGTCCTGGTCGCTCTCAGCTGGTAACTCTGCAAAGGCTTCAAGCGCTGGACCTTTTAGTCCAGGAGTGAGGTACCTGGCCCATTGCTCCTTGGCCAGCTGGTACTGTCGACAAATCTTTTCAAAACTTCGCAGGAACACATCCAGGTCCCCATCTTTGTCCAGGGTGGGAAAGTTCTCGGCACGAGGTCTGGGCGTAGAGAGTTCTGCAGCGCCCACAGGGGCAGGAGATAATTGTGTTCTGCTTGCCTGTGCCAGAGCGAGCTGATGTGCCCATTCGGCTTGGCGCTCCGCCACTTCTCGCTCACCTGCAGCCCTGTGCTCCGCAGCTTCTCGGTCCACTTGGCGCGCTGCTTGCTCAGCTTGGTGCGCTGCCGCTTCTCGGTCAGCTTCAGCTCTGCGCTCCGCAGCTTCTCTGTCCGCTTGGCGCGCTGCCGCCTCTTGCTCAGCTCAGCGCTCCGCAGCTTCTCGTTCAGCTCTGCGCTCCTCTCACTCTTGGTACTGCAGGATGAGCTGAAGCCGCGTCTGCGAGTCCGCAGAGTCCACATGTTTTAAAACAGTCTGCAAGTAAACATCCAGGGCAGTATCACCCTTGGGCGAAGCACTTGACACTGTCCTTTCCACTGGACTTGCGCTTCCTTCGGCTGGGTCAAGCGTGGTACCCTGCTCTGCTGCGTCCTGGACTGCTTGCCTCGCCTCATAATCCTCGAGAGCTTGCAAAAGTTCCTCTTTCTTTTTATCCTTCGTCGAAATATTTTTGTCTCGACATAATTGTTCCAAGGTCTTTTTCGATGGTTGTTGCGACATTCTCACTCCAGCCAAATAAAAGATAGAAAAGAAAAACAAAGAAGGGGAAGGGAACTGCTGTGTATTGTGTAAATTCTAGTAAATGCACTGAGTTCTGCTCTGGAAATTGGAAAACCAATTTCTTTAGTATCTGGATCTATGTTGCTTCACAGATCCAAATACTAACCTGATATCCCACCGCTTGCCACCAGTTGTCACGACCACTACGCGCGCTGCTGCGCAAAGATGCTGGGTTAAGCCGCTCACAATCTATCTATCCTAGACCCAGATAATTATGCCCGCTTATCTACCCATCCCGACCACACTTTCTCTCACAACAGGCACGTAGAGCGCGATATACTGATCCCAGGATTGCAACGCAGTACAAGTCTTCTCCTGAAGCACGTACTAACTACGTCTCTCACAATCCCTGCAGTCTCTTTTTCCTATTCTATTAGTAACGCTGCCACCAGTCCTCATGGACCCCACGCGCGTCGCGACTGGAGACGCAGGGCTTAAACAACAACACTGTCTCCTGACGACCGCAACTCGCAATTTCTTATATATAACCGAGCTTAAAGCAAATAGCAATTCTCCCAATCTCTTAGTTAGCGTGGATTTCATCAGCCAGAGTCAAAACTTAAATAATTTTTGTTTATTTACGATAGAAAAATCACAGTGCTTTGTTACAGAAAAAATTATAACTAGAATAAATCAATTAATTACACACTACACAGCAAATAAAAGAAAATGGGTGAACCATAGAGCATTACTTACGAAGACGTATTCCTTAAGCTAGCATCAATGGTCTCCTGGAGCCTGGAGATATAGCATGGACAGATCAGTCCTCTTTCGAAGGTACCCCAAGTGATCAGCCCCAGTACATGGCCAGTTTTCAGAATTTATACACTTCCTGATCCTTCCAGCCCACCCCCAAATGGCCCAGTGTCCTGGACTACATTTCCCAGAGTCCCCTTTGCTACAGAGCATGTCAATTAATCTTTAATTGCCCAAAGGTGTCCCTCTTCCCTCCAGACCCCCCTTAGAGATCAAGGATGTGCTTCCTGTCTTTGAAGATTGTGTCCAAATCTCGGTGCCGGGCTGGCTGCTTAGGTGTGAGTACTATGTCAGAGTACAAAAGAAATTCCCTTTTTACAGCTACGTGTTATATCCTCCCCCAGGGGAGAAAGCTAACCATTTTAGCAGGTCTTCCTTAACAGCTGAAATGTAATCAAAATGGTCAGACACAAATATGAATATAACTCTATATGGAGGAGATATGTATAAACAGGCAGATAGACACATATATACAGGCAGACCCTTATATAGATAGAAATACAGATCTAATCTGCCACACCTTCCTTTCTTATGTCAAATAATTTTTAACAAAGACTCCATTGCAGAACTAAAAGTCACATCTACCCTCTGTGGTACCACCAAGCATTTTGACACTTCGTATTCATGCAAACATATTAATCAAATAGCATTAAAAGGATCAGAGGACGAAAGGGACATTTATCTAAAACGTAGCATTTATTATGCACTTAAAACTGAGACAAACATAAACATAATAGGTCCCACTAATTCCAAATATTGTATCTGGGCTCACAATGGAGCTACCTAAAGAATTTAGAGAAGTGAGACAAAGCATTGCTGATCAAATGGATTCAGCCTATCTAACTATCAAAGTCGACTAAGGTCTAGCTGTACAGTTAGAAAAACGAGCCTTCGTGAGTCCGTTATATAGAAAAGGTGGGAAGCCAGAAAATGTCAATGGAGCATAGATAATAATAGTAGACAAGCATTAGGATCTTTGGAGTGGTCTCATGCTCAAAGCGCTATAGGCAGAGATCCTTCACCATAAAAATCTCCTATTGCCAGCAAAACCAGCGTAATGAAATTCAGCATTTAGTAATCCTCACTTGGTTGCCCTACGCATTTCGCCACTAGGGCGTCCTCTGGAACAGTATGGATTGTAATTGGGAATGGTATGCCAGGAAGAGGCTATAACTTACTTGCGTTTTTATATGGTGAAGAGGTAGTCGTAACAGCTTTCAGGTGCTGGGATGCACCACTACCACTACCACTGCCTATAGCGCTTTCAGCATGAGGCGACTCTAAGGATCTTAATGCTTGCTTATTATTCTTGTCTATGCTCCATTGACATTTTCTGGCTTTCCACCTTTTCTATATAACAGACTCACGAAGGCTCGTTTTTCTAACTGTACAGCTAGACCTTTTAGTCAACCTTGATAGTTAGTTAGGCTGAATCAGTTTGCCCAGCAATACTTTGTCTCACTTTTCTAAGTTCTTTAGGTAGCTCCATTGTGAGCCTAGATACAATATTTGGAATTAGTGGGACCTATTATGTGTATGTTTGTCTCAGTTTTAAGTGCATAATAAATGCTAAGTTTTAAATAAATGTCCCTTTCGTCCTCTGATCCTTTCAACGCTATTTCAATATACTTGGGTTACCCCCTAAAACGATCAAAAGGACTATTACCTCTTTTTCTGTCTTTGGGATAGAAATTTAATTCTCTCTCTACCTATACACAGCGTATTATTTTCTTAAACATATGAATCATACTGACTCATTGCACCATTCCACTACTATATTGTGCTGGCTGGGTGGAGTAGAGGTAACATCACTGCTCTGCGTGGAGAGAGCCTGCGGAGATATGGGTTCGAACCCGACGAGCACCTCTCGAGTAAGTGTCCTTGGGCAAGACACCTAACGGTACATACTTGCCACCCAGGACATACCTGAAAACAAGAGAAATCTCAATGCATCCCTCCTGGTAAAATACATTCTCAAAAAAAATATATATATATAGGATCGCCAGATCAGCCATGGTTTCCTGGATACAAAAAATTGCTTCACAACTGCTGCCCTGTAATCTCCCTCTGCATGTACCAATGTTGCAAGAGGGATGTCAATTATCAAATCAAAGCAGTTCATATTGGATCCAGTCTGATTAATGAATTGATTTTCTACCTGTAGAGTATGGATTCTAAATACTGCAGAACAGCAATTTTCACACACTGCCTATCAGCATGTTTTATCTTATATTGTATGTAAAATAAAGAAATGAGAACCTGGCAACCCAAATCTACATAAATGCACATATTTTCCATACTCAAACACTCATTTAAACAATCATAATTAAAATAAGACTATCGTAATATGCATATGAGATTGTTTTGGATCCTGTGTCCCATGGTGTCCTGGTGGTAATCAGACTTAAATACCGCATGGCGGCATTTCACACCCCACAGCTTTCTGTGCCTCCCCCCTGACCCTCCTCCATTCCCAGAGGGCCGATCGCTCTCAATGGCTGCAGATTCACTGCCTGAGTTCAGTGACGGTGATCAGCCCTTTGGAAATGAGGAGGGTCAAAGGAGGAAAGAAATTCGCATGGCATGCTATGCCGAGCTGCTGCATTTAAATGGACACTACCACTTACATAAACTGTAACTAGATTACTTGTGCATCACAAACAGAAACACCTTATAAAACGCATGCTGCTGTTTTACTTTTTTTGTTTGAAGTAATTGAATGTAAAAAGGAAAAATAGGTTTAGGTTTTTTTATTTTTTTTGTGGATTTTTCCCATGATGCAACAATTACCAAAATCTGTATTAAACTTTCACACTGTGGCTGTACTTTATCTTATACAGTATTTATCAGTTAACCCTTTCAATGCGGTGGACGCGCTCAGCGTGTCCAACCGCATTGCTACTTGGCTGCGGAGGACGCGCTGAGCGCGTCCTCCCTTTGCAGCCCGCGATCAGCCGGTATTCCTCGGCCCCCCGGTGTGGGCTGACATCATCGATGTCAACCCAACCTCCGGGACCCAGGTGGGCACGATAGGCGTCATCGCGCATGCGCGATGACGTCTATTTCAGGCAACCCCCCCCCCGCCATTGCAGGGAAGGTGCCTGAAGGGGAGGGAGGGAGGTCCTTCGGACCTCTCCCCCTCCCCATCCGTGCGGGCCAGAGATTAAAGACAGGCACCGCCTGGAAGGGCACAGCCTGCCCTTCCAAGCGGCGGCTGTCTTTAACCCTTAGGGGGCTGGATCGTGATATGGCGCCAACATGCACCGTATCGCGGTCCCCTCCCGGAGCTGGCCGACATCTTGGATGTCGGCCACGCTTCCGGGATATCCCCCTAATGACTGGCGTCATCGCGCAGAGCGCGATGGCGCCAGTTTTCAAATAAACCCCTTGCTGCCACCTATAGTGGAGATAGGGGGTTCCAATGAACCCCCTATCTCCCGATCCGTGACAGCTATGGGTTAATGTTTACTATCATTGGAACGGCCAGAGCGTGGCCTTTCCAATGATACCAAACATGACCATGTAAAAAGTAAAAAAAAATTAAAATAAAAATAAAATTAAAAAAATAAAAAATAAAAATAAAAATAAAAAATAAATGTTTTTTTTTTTTTTTTAGATTTATTAGTGCAACAATATTGTTCCCATTTCAATTATAATGTGAACAATGATGCTGCACTAACGATTTTTTCTATGGGGGGCGTTTGCTAAAAAACACGTAATTTTCCCCAAAAAAAGTAACGATTCCTCATCTCTAATTTTTTTAACAAGCGCACCCCATAGAAAATATAACCGCAAACGATCGCATTTTAAAATGTGAAAAAAAACACTTTACACATTGTAAATTATTGAAAATTCAAATTTTATTGCATTTTTTGTTATAATATACAGACATGACATAACGTATACATATAATAATGGCATATTATGAATCTGCACAGTCTGCCGGAAAGAACGATATATAATATATCTGGGTCATATAGTACAATAAGGCTTCAAAACGCGGTTAAACATGATGAGCAAAACCGGTAAAAATGAGCTCAGCACAGGGGCAGGAAAAGGCTCAGCAGCGAAAGGGTTAATGAGGTGGAGGAGTGAATGTTTAGATAAGGCAGCAGGGGGTGTATTGTGTTCCTCAGCTACTCCAGATAAGAGATGGCAGCTGGATGAGATAAAACAGAGAGTTTAAAAGACTTTTAATTTAACCCTTGATGATATCCTTTGCATAATCCCACACAATTGAATGATATGTGTCAGTGATCGACCCATAGACTACAATTCTATGGACATTGCCACACATTGAGGAGCAAATGACGTAAAGATACTGTGGGGGTTAGTTTACAACAAAGAATATCACAAAATTGATGCACCAAGTGACACCTATGGAGCAAAATATTTTCTTAACTAAACATTCAAGAGAAAACCAAAGCACATGTAAGATCTCAGCAACATTAAACAAAATAAAGATATTTAATTTTTTTAGTGGTAGTGTCCCTTTAAACCTGCCTGACTACACGACTGGCTGCTTCGTTAAGGAGTTAAAGAGCCTTGTTGGCTACAAAGTAAGGAAACGAACATTCCCAGTCACTCTAAAAGACAGCCTTCATAGTGTAGTTACAATCTCAAGTTTGATGCCCTGTTTCAAGAAAAAATAAATTGCTTTGAAAACTCTACTGAAGAGACAGAGTCCTAGCTTTTCTAATAAGCTGAATTTGTAATAGCTCCTAATATGCCAATTTAAGCTCTAAATACTCTTAATTATAACTGTGCAGTTTGTTCAAATTACTAGTCTGGTGTTACACTGCTAGGCGTAGACTCTGGTCTTTCTAACGAAATCTCACTTTACTTTGTGGTATGTTTTATAGGAGTGGAGAAACTAGGATCTGCCCAAAGGACGCCTGCCTCCACTGCTAAATATTCTCCAGCTCTTTTGGGGATGAGAGGGTTTATGCTGTCATGATGTCAGGGAACTAGGAGGATTCTCCTGACTTGGACTAACTCAGTGCACCTTATCACCATCCCAGAGAATTCCAATGCCACGTGGGACACATCGTCTAGTGACGAAGTTAACAGAACATGAGATTCAACTCAAACAGCACAGAAGTTTAAAATCACTGTTTGGGAAGCTGAAGGGAAGCTTCAAACAAATAATGTGCACCAGTGATAGACAATGAATGATTCTTTGTATCAGTTTGACTTAATAGAAAGAAATAAGCAATGTGCTAAGTTATTATCTGAGGAACATTACAGGAAGACATTCATTTGCTGGCTGGGCATCCACCATTTAAAATCTTCTTTTGACTTGAGGGACATTTGGGAAAGCCTAAAGCTGATTTTTATAGGATGCTGCAGATACAAGGAAATCTCTACTTGAGTGTGCCCTCCTTGTACCTTAATCCTTGTGAGTATCGCAAGTGGTCATAGCACTTGGATTGTCATTTCAGTGGAAAAGTCGAGAAAGAATTTGAAATGTATTTTGTAACGCTGAAAATTTTAAAATATAACCAAAAATTTTTTGGTAAAGGTAACAAAGCCTTAGTAGGAGTAATCAATATTAACAAAGTTGAAAAATCAAACTAATTTTTCTAATACTCATAGACTATTGATTATACGTCTTACAGAAGACCCTAAAATATGTTGAAGAATACTCGTCTGGTTTTCTCACAATATGTGTGTGTTCCAGGTCAACTTATCCCTGAAGTTGATGCATGTAAATCTAAGCAGGGATATATTGTCTGCCAGAGAAGAATATTTCCCCTCTGGGCTATGGATAAGGAGCTTAACACTTCATTGATGTCTTCTGTTTTTTATTGAGATGGTTGCTAGGCATCAGTTATGTGAAGTGTGATGTGATTCTGTGACATCACCCCCATATTTGCAATACATTTAAGGACAAAAATATTGTTTGGGCACATGTGCGAGTGTGAAATTTATGAAGCACAATTGAACTTGTCATTTTTGGCAATGCCAACCCACGGCACCTTTCCAAGCATTGACAGATTGGTCAACACCACCATCCAGATCAGATTTAGGGAGTTTCTACTTAGCTACTCATACTTTTTATGACAATATGAGATAAAATTCTACAGAAAATGCCATCTTAAAATAAAGTCAATCGTATAACCAGTTAATAATAAAATATTTGGCGCAAGTTTAGAAGACTTTAGTTTGTTCACTTACTGGTGAAATTTATAAAAAGTCCTTTCATATAGTAGATGGTTTGACATGTTTATCTATGTAAAGAAGCCTTTTCCGTTTCATTTCTTAAGTAAACACTTAAATGTGTCGCAGTGGTATTATATATTCCATCCAATACAGAAAGCTGGTTTTTGAATGTTTGTTTATATTTGTTTTTGTATTTCATTCAGCAGGTGAGCTTTTTTTTGTTTAAGGTTATAAACCAACGCTTCTTTTTTCCCCACATATTAAAGAATTTACTTTTCTTTGGCGAGACCGAACTCAAAGCAAAATAGAACTGTTACTGTAATAAAGATCTATAGCTTTGTTTTTCAAGCAATTACCAGATACTTACATTGACTGACACATGCAGCAGAACATCTCAATGAACCATTTATTCTGCCATCATGTTAAATTGTGTTAGCAAAAGCAGTCTTTACAGAAATATGTAGGTGTCTGTTGTACGCAAAAGGCAAATAGCTGTTTTGAACTATAAAGGCTATTTAAAGGTTTAATGTACACCTTAGATTCCTGCTGCCGACAGAAGTACAGAGACCTAAATCCACTGCATACTGGGACTAACTGATCAAAGCCCTATTTAAATCTATCCATGGAAAATCTAAGTAGTCTTTGGAGGCAGCTCTTTGAATGCAGATTAGTGATTTCATTGATGTAGTCAATCAACTGCTTTTTTTTCCCCTTGGCTGCTGAAATGTCATTCAGAGAACATACAAGATAAAAAAAGAGATGAGCAAAAAAAATAAAAAATATATATCTCAAGTTGAACAACCTTGCTATTTTATAGACTCGATCGTATGAATCCGCTTCAGCCCAGATCATTCTAGAGGTATCTACAAGATTGGGTCCCACAAAGGGACTGAGTTTAATCAACCAATCCCAGGCCGTATTGATTTTTCAAACTACTTGCAATGACTATATAAATAAGCTATTTTTTTTCTTGCAAACTGTATCTTTTGTCGGTCATGAACCCAAAAACCTTCACAACCTGGTCCAAAGTGAATTATGCCCTGCAGAAATAAATTAATAAAAACGAACACAGCTAGGCTTCCACACCGACTCATTTTCACATTTCAAGGGCTTAAAAATCTAAAATCAATAATCATTTAGTCATAAGGGTAAATGAAGCGACATAACATCAAAGTCTACCCTTTAGCAATTCGAGTCATTCTAGGTAATTTATCTCATCAAAAGCTCTGGTAATAATCCTTTTCACTCTGAGACAAGCAGTCACACAGCTGCAGCATTATCCCAGAGTAAACAAGTTTGAAGAAAATATTAAAAATCAATATCTGTTTCCTTCTATCAGGCCAGATGGCATCCATCATAAATATGCCTTTGTAAAGAGTTTGTTAAGTTTAGCAACCACGGTGTGAATGACAACTGAATTAACAACATAAAACTAGGCCTGGCTTAATGACAACTGACATCTGGATTTGTTTAGACCTACAAATTCTGAGAAGAGTGAGGGCTGTGATGAAATTTGACAAATACTCAACAACATTAGCCATATAATTGGATGAAAACAACCATACAAAAAGACACCACGGCTACTTAAATAACAATGTACCTGTTAACACCCGTGAACATATAGGATTATGGATACATTGTATATCATGTACTGATACAGTTTTTGAATTCCATATGAAAACATTTATTGGCGTGATTAAGTCCATCCCAGGGAAGGATACTGCTTAGTGGCTTAAAATTCAAGTCACCGGTCTTCAAAATGCATTACTTTATAAATAAAGAATAATAATAATAATAATAATACTTAGAAAATCGCAAAATGGCTTTACAGCAGGAGATTAATAGCAACACTTCTGGGTGAAGAAATGTAAATAAGAAACATCTATTTTATCTTATGTTTAGACTCCATTCTTTTGATGCATTGAGAGAAATGTTGTAGGCAATATTTCCATTTTCATGTGATCTAATTAAAACGTACCTACCAAATCCTATTTATTCTGTATAATTTTGGAACCCTGCCCTAGTTCACTTAAGCAAAGCATTCCTAAACTCGGATGCCTTAAGATTGGGCCGCATGAAGAAAATGTATGAGAGGGTTAATTTTAGTTGTAAAGAAACAAAGTGAGGCAGTAATGCAAATGTATCTCCCATGTTGAGAGTAGAGTAAAACCCATCCATTGTGGGGGTTTTTTGGGGTGCTCAAACATACTTATCACTTTTAGAGTTTTCTTTAACCCTTTTGCTGCAGATGACATTGATTCTGCACCCTGAAGGACTCCCAAGCTCAACACTCACAGTCACCGCTCCAGATTCTGCACCCTGAAGGACTCCCAAGCTCAACACTAACAGTCACCGCTCCAGATTCTGCACCCTGAAGGACTCTCAAGCTCAACACTCACAGTCAGCACTCCAGATTCTGCACCCTGAAGGGCTCCCAAGGTATCCACAATTCGACCATGATGTCATTCAAGTCACTCCTCTGCTTCATTTCTGTCATTTTCACAGTCTGCCTGATTACTTTTTCCTTTAATGCCTTCCCTCCAATTTTGATAGGATTTGATAGTACAAAAAACTTGTTGTTCCACCATGCTTCTGCCTCCCCTCCCCCACTTCCTCCGGCCTTGCATCTCATTACCTGCTTGCATCTCATTACCTGCTTGCATACAGAGTCCCTCTGCTAAATCTCTGCCTCTTCCTTCCCCACAGCTCAACACTCACAGTCACCACTCCAGATTCTGCACTCTGCAGTGCCACCTGCCTGCCCCATCCACCCTCCCACTCAGTCCTCAGTCCAAACATATTCATTCCCCTCCACCTGTAGCCACTTTATTCTAATAAACCTGTGGCTTGCTATTCTCTCTCTAGCCACAAGATCCACACTCCTCAGCTCCCCTTCTGTTTCACTTACCTCTGTCCTTTAGATTGTAAGCTCATGGGATGTCTAGCTGAGCACTTGTATAAATTGCTATATCAGTAGGACAATTATCCTAAGGGCAGGGCCATCTGTTCCTTATGTGTTTTAGTATGTCTCATGTCTGCACTCCCCCATTGTACAGTGCTGCGGAATATGCTGGCGCTTTATAAATACAGAATAATAATAATAACTCTGATTCAACTCTGTTATAAAGATTGGAGATATGCAGAACTCTGATTCAACTCTGGTATATAGATTGGAGATATGCAGAACTCTGATTCAACTCTGGTATATAGATTGGAGATATGCAGAACTCTGATTCAACTCTGGTATATAGATTGGAGATATGCAGAACTCTGATTCAACACTTATATATAGATTGGAGATATGCAGAACTCTGATTCAACTCTGGTATATAGATTGGAGATATGCAGAACTCTGATTCAACTCTTGTATATAGATTGGAGATATGCAGAACTCTGATTCAACTCTTGTATATAGATTGGAGATATGCAGAACTCTGATTCAACTCTGGTATATAAATTGGAGATATGCAGAACTCTGATTCAACTCTGGCATATAAATTGGAGATATACAAAACTCTGATTCAACTGTGTTATCTAGATTAAAGATATTCAGAACTCTGCTATAAGTCAGCGATTTCACTGATATTTTCCCTGCAAGGCTGCCAATGTCCTCTACTCTCTCTCTGATACACCTCCTCTCCTGCAGGCTGCAACACCCTGATAGCTGGCAACAAGACTCAAATTCAACTCTGAATAGATAAAGATGAACTCTGATTCAACTGTGGAATTCTATGGTATCTAGAATTAGGTCTAAGATATACAGATTTTCCAGAACTCTGCTATAACAGTGATACACCCTGATAGCTGGCAACAAGACTCAGATTCAACTCTGAATAGATAAAGATGAACTCTGATTCAACTGTGGTGTTCTATGGTATCTAGAATTAGATTAAAGATATACAGATTTTCCAGAACTCTGCTATAACAGTGATACACCCTCATAGCTGGCAACAAGACCCAGATTCAACTCTGAATAGATAAATATGAACTCTGATTCAACTGTGGTATGATATTTCACAGCCAGGCTACCAGTTCCCTGCTATTTGCCACTGCCAGCTTATCCCTGCAAATCCAACAATCTCCGCTCCTCTCTGATTCACTCCTACAGCACACACGCTAGGGCTGCAGGGAAGCCTTATATAGTGTGCTGCGGGAGTTAGCTCTGTGAGCCCATGATTGGGCAAAATTTGCCCAATCAGGACTCTGAGCTCTGATTGGCATAGTCTTGCACCTGTCTTGCACCTGACCTGTGGTCAGGTGCAAGGCTGTAGACAATTACAAGCTTCAGGCCAGGGCACAGTGCATTGTGGTCCATTGTGGTGCATTGTGGACGAACACGCGGAAATGTTCGCCGTTCGGCGAACGGTCGAACAGCCAATGTTCGATGCGAACTCATGTTCGCATTGAACCGCAGCCCATCCCTAATTGTGAGTTCCCACAGGAATAGGGCCCTCGTTTCTTCCTGTACTGGTTTACCAAAATGTTGTTCAATCTCAATGTATTGTAACCCTGTCTGTATCATGCCCATTGTTCAGCGCTGCGGAATATGCTGACACTATATAAATAAAGTATAATAATAATAATAATAACATGTGGAAGAGGTCTTTTTGTTTAACCCTCAGTATCATTGCTTCCTTGATTGAAGATATAGGTATATTGATTCCCTCACACACATCATTTTATATCTTGCTATTTTTGCACAAATGTTTCATAAGAACACATATAGAAAAAGTAATTTTTTAGAAGCACTGTTTCCCTAATTGAGCATTTTATAGAATCACGTATCGATCATTTTTTTTATGCTTATCATGTGCACTTAGATGTACCAGTTTTTAAGACAGTATTATATATTTATATATTATTGCTTTTGATATTAGCAGGGTTATTCAAAGAAAGGTGAAACTCTGGAGAACATTTTTAGAAGTGAAAATTCTAGGTCAAAATAGCCAAACCAGAAAACTTCTCCCATTTATCTCACTTTCCAAATCAGCTATTTTGACCTAGAATTTTCATTTCTCCAAAAGTTCTCCAGAGTTTCACCTTTCTCTGAATAACCCTGTATAGTTTTAAATACTCATCAGGATCAATGAGAAAAGCCACTTGCACTGGTGTGATTTAATTCGCTACTATATTTGAAAACAGCACTGATGTTCTTGTGCTCTTGAGTGCGTCTCCTACATTTAGTATGTGTTTTCCTGACAGAGGTTTTTTGGTGATTAACTGTGTCACTGCACTTATTTATAGAGCAGCACTGTATCAGTAATTATAGTAGTTCCTATTTTGAGCACTCTGCAAAATAGGGTTTTGCCATTTGTTCTTCTCTAAGTAGAATTAAGAAATAACTAATATAAACTAAATGCGAATTAAAACGAAATATGAAATTACGAGGTACCCAACACTAATAAAAACGAAATACGAATTGATCAGAAATACAAAATAACTAATAAAAACAAAATACGAAGTGATTCGAAATACAAATTGCCAATAAAACGAACTAACGAATTGATCTGAAATACGAATCACGGCAACATAACGAATGCACCGAAACAAATCGATCTGAAACTAAACTAATTTTTACGTTGTACACATGTCTAACTCAGTCATATAATATATCATTGTTTTCAGCAGACTCAGGAAATTCAAAATATATCATTATTTCATGTATATGTCATCTCAAAATGCTATAAATGCTATTACATTTGATAAAAATTTGATAAAATTGTAAATTTGCCTTTGGATAACAATCATTTATTGCGCGTAACTTTATTTTTCCACATTTTCTTATCCAAACCTTTGTGGTTTTGTATTTTACTTAATAAAAATCAAAAAAGAAGAACCTGCTACTGGATTTTTGTAACGAAGTAACCAATTTTAATTAAGATTTTTTTAAAAGTTTTTCTTTTGTATTTTGGCACAATGCCTTTCAAAACAGATAAGACATGTATTAAACACTTATCTTGCTCCTGGCATGGTAAATGAGAAGGGGGAGTAATGGCAGTTGCATTGCTCATTTTATCTGTAAAAAAGGGATACTACAGGCTTACCATTTTCCTTTTTTTTTCCTTTTTATTGTTTAAGTTTAATTAGTTCATTTTTATTGTCATTAGAAAGGCAAACCTCTAGCCTTTTGTTACATCCTCAGCCCCTGTCGTGCTTTCTGGGGGGTCTGGGCATGGTTCGGTGTCACTGGCTGGTCGAGTGCCAGCACCATGTAATGGCCGAACGGCGTCTGAGGGGGCGGGGCCTGGCGTGGACACGAGGAGCCGCGGGGTTTAAAGCAGGGTGCGAGGAGTTGCCTCGTCGCCCTGACATGGAGTTCATTCCCGCATCGCTTCCTATTGATTCTCATTGCTGTTTATGTTGCCGACCCATTCACGTCTACAATTCCTGCTCCTGATTTTGACCCGGCTTGTCTTTGACTATTCTCATGTTACATACTATAGCGGTTGCTAGTGCTGTGCGTTGTTGGTTTAACCCTATGCAGGCTGCTTGGGGTGTAATGTATAGTCATAGCCAAGGTGTTAGTATAACTTTCAGCGTAACTTTCTGCATAGCTTTCCCTGTTGGTTTCACCATAGTTTCTGCTGATGTCATATACAGGGTTACTCAGAGAGAATCGAAAAGTCACTGCACGTTCAGTGACCTTTCGTTCCCCGCACTTCGGGGCAATTCGGCGAATCCTAGTTCGCCGAACCTGCTGTGTATTCAGCAAGCACCGCAGGGCCCCCCATAGTGCAGGGAACACTCACCAAACACTCACCGAAAACCCGCAGAAACCGCTGCAAAAACCCCACCGAACACGCCGGAAAAACCCGACTACCCACCGATCACAGCGCAGAGCAGCCGCCGGAATAACCCGACAAGCAGATGAATGTGATGAAGAAGAAAAAACAATACGCTTGAAAATTTTTTTTATTTGAAAAGCTGATTGCAAACAAACTACTGAACGAAAATGTCTGGATTTACATATAAGATCCTATGAATGATAATAAAAAGGTGTGTTAAGGAAAAATGAAAAAACGATGTAAAAAAAAAAAAAAATTTGGCCGAAAAAATCCTGAAAAATGCCTAGAAGATCCTAAAAAAATTAATAATAAAGAGACTTTTTACAGCAGAATAAAATAATAAATGGTTTATTAGATAGTGAATTAAAACGGGAATATTTTTAACATTGAAGCCTATGGGATTCACCTGAATAAACCTGCCGAATGAAACCACCGAACAGCAGAGCATTTCAGCAACTTTTCACTGCTGTTTGGTGTCTCTGAATAGACAAACCATTGCTTCTCTATGGGGTATTTCACTGCCCTCGAACCGGCACCGTAAGTGTAGGCAGTTCGCCAGAATTTGGCAAACTGCCTGCTCTTTGAATAGCCGAATAGCCCCAAAATGTCCCAGTACACTGAAATTCAATGTCCGGTTACATTTCAGTGACATTTCGGCCACATATCGGATCTCTCTGAATATCCCCCTTAGTGTAGATTTCGCCAGAGTTGTCACCGTTGTTTTAGCCAAAGGAAATCAACATATTTTTTTCCATTGTTTTCACCATTGTTTCAATCAGCATTCTATAAAGGGTGCCACTTTAAAACATCCTAAGCATCATACTCGCAAACAACAGTGGAACAACAGTAAGGCTAGGGTCAGATGAACGCATTTTGTACGGAATGTGCGTCCGTGCTTATCGGACGTACTTTCTGACTGACAACAAGGTAGTGGCCACACAGTCCGTTTTTTTCACTGACGTTATTTTTGACTGATGTAGCAGGGAAAATAAATTAAAATGCAAAACCATTTTGTCCTTCAAAAATGCTGGATGTACAAATGCAGTCTGTCTGACCTCGTTCATTACTCACACACAAAGCTATGTAGACGTTGCAGACTTTGGTGCAATCTGCACGTCCGTCCTAGCGGTTCGACGTTCTTGCTAACCTGCATCCGTTTGCCACGTCCGTTGTGCGTCCGCACTTCCGTGCGGACGTACTTCGTGTGTGGGCCTTCATTGGTCCTGATTATCTGCTACTACGGACGTACTAAAGTGCGGCTACACGGACGTTAACACTGCATTCGTCTGACCCCAGCCTAAATAGTGCAGTTGACTGCTTCTATAGAAAAGCCTAGTTGACGTCCTCCAGAACCATTGTCGCTGCAAGTATTCGGAGACAAAATAATGTCAGCATGTCACTGGCAGATCCAGAGGCACAGGTGGTATTTGCCCTCGCCTCTATTGTAGGAGATACAGGGACCTTTGAATGTTGAACTCCCGTGTCTCCGGTCCCATACACTCTACATGGTGAAATGAGGTCCACACCATGTAAAATGTAGAAAGAAAAAAAATTGAAATATTAAATCCAAGAGAAAAAGTAGTGGGTTGCGTGGCTGGACTTTCTTGCGGCCGTACTTCGTATATTGGCCGTCATTGCCCGTCATTTGCTGCTACTGTGGCCGTGATTAAGTGCGCCTAAACGCAAGTTAAAAATGCGTTAGTCTGACCCCAGCCTAAAATTATGTATTTCCTTAGAAAATTGCAGTAACGGGTTCTCCATTTCTGAGTTTTATTTTTCAAAAAGGTTACTGTGACAGAACACGCTGTCACTGTGCGACTTGGAGGGGGATGTGCGCTAGCCTCCTGCCCAGAGACTATGGCCCGTGAAAGAGACTATTGGGGAACTGGTGAACCTTTTAAATATATTGTGGTTTTCACTGTTTTATAGATATGCCAGTTAACTAAAGATTTCTGATGTCTGTGTGTTATTCCCTGTATAGTGTAGATCTCTGTATTAGTACCTGCTATTGTGTAAATTCTCTCAGTAAGAAATTCCTTTTGTTTACGTGCTTTCTCCTTCCCCCATTCTCCATTGTTTGAAGGCCCTGGGTAGTTATCTGATCTGTGATGTTGTCTGTTTGATTGTATGCAAATGTACTGGTCCTTGACTCTATCTGTCCTCTCTGTGAATAGACAGTCAGTTCTATTCTGACCAAGCTTGAAGTCACGACTCATGTTTTGGAGTACCAGGAATCTTCTGCCCGCTGTTCCAAGGAAAGGCTCCAGGTCTACAGCTTTGGCTTATTCCTGGGGGTGCTAGCCAGGCTCTCTACATACACCGGGCCTTGAGCTGTGGCTAAGGTACAAGAGAAAGGTGTGAGAGTCACAAGAAGAAACTGGGTGTCCAGCGAGGAAGCAGCATTTGGCAGATGCGACCCTGTCCGGGCACAGAGATCTGTTACAGTTACCCTTAAAATATATAACCACAAAGGCTTGGTTGATAACATACAGGAAAAATATTTTACAAGGTGAAAATGATTGAAATCTGAATAGAAATTTAAAATTTTTACATAGTTTGATATGTGATTCTACGGAGCCCCACCGGTGTCATGAAAGACGGGGCCAAGTCAGAGAGAGTGAGGAGTCACAGAGGGAGAAAGGGGGGTCGCAGAAACAGAAAAGGGATCACAGAGGGGGAGAGAGAGAAGGATCACAGAGAAAGAGTGTGGGATCACAGAGAGAGACCACAGAGAGGGGATCACAGAAGCAGAGAGGGGTCGCAGAGAGAGACTACTCATACACACCGCACATTATTATGAGTTTTGTTCAAGGAAGTTAGACCAACGTGGGACCCCGGCCAAAGAGGTAAATATAGGGAGGGAGGGGGGTTAGAGGACCATGACGTACATGGTATATCCTTGGTCCTTAACAGGACTTTTTCCCAGGACGTACCTTGTATGTCAGTGGTCCTTTTGGGATTAATGACCTAATAAAAATATATGTGTAGCGCTGTTTAAAAACTCTGTTGATGTATTGCTCGGGTTTGGCCACCAGAGGGAGACAAGTGCAATGTAAAGTATACTGGACACAATGGGACTACGTTTTCCATCATGCTTTGCTGCGGGGACAGGAAGTGGGTGGGAGAGAGCGAAGGACATCCGCAGCCTCGTGCGAAGGAGAGCCAGTGTGAGCCGAGTGACGAAAGGTGGAAGACGCACGTGAGACTGCCAGAGATTGAGACCAGGCTGGAGAGCAGGAGCTGCCTTGCGGGTGCTGAGAATCAGAGACAGTGCTGGGGAGACCTATCCACACATCACTGAGGGGTTTTGCGCAGACACAACGTTCCGGTTTAGACCCCGAGTAAGGAGACCGCGATGATCCACTGGGAGAGCAGGCGGTAGGCCGTAATTCTCGTTACCGAAATCAGACAAGCAGGAGAAGCGGATCCGGTGGAACAGAGTTCCAGTATAATCAAGCGGAGAGAGATCCTTGATCGGACAGCGGAACAGATTGTCCAGCGGATGGGTGAGAGGCCTTCCAGGCCACAGTCCAAGTTTAAACAAAGCACGCTGAAGTAGTGTTTAAATCTACAGGGCCCCAACGTGACTAGTCAAAGAATTGCTCAATCCATTCACTGGCCAGTTGAATATAGTACCCGGATACCTGAATCGCACACACACACCTTTTTGGGACATTACTTTTGCGGGACTTACACTCCAGAAACAAAGGGGTTAAACTTTCCTTTTGCCGCCGCGTGTTTTTCTCGCATTACGAAATCCTGTCGTTCATATACCGTATTCACATTATATATGCCGCTTTATTGGGATCAGTAAAGTATATAATCTATAAAATCCACAATAGTGCTGGTGTATATTTATTCCCTAGTGTGGTGAGACTAACCCGAGGTTAAATTCGGCGGCTCCTCCGGGAGTGAGCGCTACATATGTTTTTCTTTTTCATTTTCTAATGCAGCACTATTGTTCACTTTCATATAACAGTAACAACGATGCTGCACTAACTCACCTTCTCATTTCCCATGATGCTAGTAAGTTTGAAGGCAATAGCACAATGCGTTATTATTAGGAATTGGTTCAACGCAGACCTAAACCACCGCACTGCTGCAAGGAATGCCAGGGGACCTTTAGAACCCTGCATTTTCAGTTTTAGTTGAAATTGTGTATTTTCTCAGAAAAATACAGTAACAGGTTCACATTTCTAAGTTTTTTTAACAAGAGTGCCCCATATAACCACAAAGGATAGGATGATAAAATGTGTAAAAAATATATATATATTTTACACGCTGTAAATGATTGAAATCTGAATGGAAATTCACTTTTTTTTTTAATTTTTTGCTATAGCATTCTGAAAGGACATGATATATACATATAATAATGAAATATTATCTGCAAGTCTGCTGAAAATAAGGATATATCATTTGTCTGGGTCCTATATTAAAACATGATTTCAAATCGCGTTTAAGCATGATGATCACAAAACGGTCAAAATTATCTCAGCATACAGAGGTGAAATGGCTCAGCAGTGAAGGAGTTAAATTAAGTATCTTACAAAGACAAACCGAAAATACACAATATAAATGTGCACACAATTGCTAGTCCACTTGCAGTATCTATACTAATGCATCCAAATGTAAAAATGTATGATTTTTTCCACCTTCGATGCCATTGTGTTTACCTAGACGCTGGTTGTTCAGGCAAATATCGTTCTAGCTGCAGGTTAAGGGTTTGTAGAAATTAAACACCCAATAAAGTTTAAGAAAAAAAGGGGATTCCCCAGGCGCTTAGTTACCCCTAGATTCGCTTCCACCCCAGTAGACACTTCCCAATATCTACAAGGGCAAATATCGAGAAAAAGAAGAGTGATGGGTGTGGAATAGCGCTTCATAGAAGTCCCCAGAGGAAAAGGCGCAGGAATGGAAATGTCACTTAAAGAGGAAGTAGCCCCACTTTAACAGGTCACTTTAGACGAAATACCAGATAGGGTCTTCTTACAGGTAGGACCTCAAAAAAGAACACATAATTTTTTTGTATCTTGTTTTAGCCACTGAAGAAGCCTGTGTAACAGGCAAAACGCGTTTGCCATTTTACTTCAGCCTATGAGTGGAGCTCTCTCTCTCTGGAGCAATCTCACTGGCTGAATCTATTTTTTAACAAAGAATTCTATTGGTTAGTGTTCCTTGTTAAATATATTGAAGCCATTGAGGCCCATTCTTCAGGAAGACAGTGGCCTAAAATGATCGTTCTAGTGTAACTGATCACCAGATCATATGTATAATAGACTAGGGACTGTATATTATTTTAATGTTAGAAATTGTTTATTTTATGGGGTTTTAGTCATAGTTTAGCCTAGGGTGAATTTGTTATTTTAGGTTTAATAGGAGAGGGGAGAATTTATTTAATTTCCAGGGCTTTATATTAAATTTAGGCTAAGGGAGTAGGGGGGATGGCCTCTTTAAATTTCATTAGATTTGGGGGTCTTAATCCATATTAATTATAAACATACATAAACACTCAATTGCTACACTACATAATCTGCTGTTGGGTGTTTCATTGAGATATCTGGACAAGCAAGAACACTTGCTAGTCACTAACATTTGTGTTAGGGAAAGGGAAAAGACACTTTCCCTGTCTAACATAGCAACCTTTAAGATGGCAATGTTCAGTCCACAAATAGGCTTTCTGGCCGCATTTTGCAGTTGGGTGATTCACTGGACTCTGAAGGGTGGTCCAAGTTTTATGAAAGCTTACACAGGGTGGTCTCTGGTGCCAAGTCAAGTCAAGTGGGTACACAATCTGCACAAGGGGATCCTCTGAGTGCCAGGTCTGTTCCATCTATGCCAGTGTTTCTGTCAGTGTCTATGTGTTTCTGTAAGTTTCTTTGAGTGTCTCAATGTATCTCTGTGTGTCCTTTGTTCTCTCATACAGGGTTATTCAGAGAGCGGTGAAAAGCAGAAGAATGACTGGAGAATGGGAAATTCTAGGTCAAAATAGGCGATTTGGAAAGTGAGATGAATGGGAGAATTTTTTTGGTTTGGCTATTTTGACCTAGAATTTTCACTTCTCAGTCATTCTCCTGCTTTTCACCGCTCTCTGAATAACCCTGTTTGTCTCTGCTTTTGTCTCTAGATCTTTCTCTGTATGTATTTCAGCTTTTGGTTGGTAACACTGTGGTTTTCTGTCAGCGTTTGTTGTGTATGCCAGTGTAGCGCTGGTTTTACATCCCCTGCCATGTAGTACTTATTTTTGGCCACAAGAGGGAGACAAGGGCAATGTGAGACACTGAACATTGGGACTACATTTCCCGGCATGCTTTGGGAGCGGAGACAGGAAGTGGGTGGGAGACAGACGCTGACATCCTGAGCCTCGTGGAGAGAGCTGGCAGAGCGCGCCAGGGAGTGAGAGGAGCGAGACGCAGTGCAGCAGAACGAGACAGTGACTAGGCCGGAGTGCAGGCGGCCTGACAGAGTTGAAGACCGGGTTATTCAGCCTTATCAGAAGAAGACCCAGTGATTCACCAGACTACCCACGCTGATATTGAGGAAGCTGGAAGACCCCGAGTTAGGAGTACCGCAGATCGATCGGACAGGGAGAGCAGGCGGTGAGCTGGACATCTTGCGGCAGGTGCAGAAAGCCTGACAGCGGATCCAGTAACCAAGAGAACCCCAGTCAACATCGAGCGGAGAGACGTCCTGGGTCGAGCGGAGCATCAAGTATCTGGCGGATGGGTGAGAGGCCTTCCAGGCCGTTGTGAATATAGAAAGCACGCTGCTGTTTGTTTCCAAAACCCACAGGGCCCCAACTTGACTAGTCAAAGATACCTCATAAGCAATTCACTGGCCAGTTGAATATTGTACCCGGGTACCATAACACACACACACACGTACATTCTGGGACATAACCTGTGCGGGACTCACTCCCCAACCTCAAGAAAGGGGGTTAAAGATATATTTTCTTCTTTTCCGCTGCGCGTTTCTCGAATTACGAAGCATTGTATTTTCTTTTCCGCTGCGCGTTTCCCGCATTATGAAGTACTGTAAATATATATACGAACACCGTGTTATTCATTATATGCCATTTATTCCAGTAAACTATATAATTTATAAAATCCACAACGGTGCTGGAGTAAATTTATTCCCTAGTGCGGGGAGACTGACCCGAGGTTCAATTTCAGCGGCTCCTCCGGGAGTGAGCGCTACACGTGGGGGCTCGTCCGGAATCCAGTCTCTGGAAAAAACGCATTTAAAGGGTTAAATATGGATCCAGACACTGCTGCCAAGTGGTGTGAGGAGCACAGTGGTCAGTTAGAATTAAGTATAGTTATGGATATTCCTGCAGACACTTGGGCCGAAGATCAGATTCGCCAGGCTGTGGCCGCGCTGACACCAGATAATCGGGGGTTAATCCTGGACATTAAAGCGAACCCAGATACCCCTCACACGTATATTCTTTTTGAGTGGAGAAAGGGTGTTCCAGTGTGTTTTCAGGGCGCGAGTATGAAGCTGACCGACGATGTGGAAGTTCGACTGGTCCAGCCAAGTACGCCACGTGGTGATCACGCGAATGTTCCCGATGTTACCCCAACTACAGAATTCCCTCCTGCTACATTTTTCACCACTATGGGGAAACTGGTGGAAACACTAGCCAAAAACTCTGCTGCGTCTCCAAATTACGGATATCGCAAGTTACGGTTTTATTCTGGTAAGGTCCCTGTACCAACTGGAGAAGAGGACTTTGAGACTTGGATAGATCAGGCAGTGCAAGCAGTGGAAGAATGGGAAGTTGCTGACACCGTGAAGAGACAAAGGTTGATCGAGAGCCTAAGAGGTCCTGCTTCAGATGTCATTCGAAATCTAAAAAGGGACAAGCCCGGCTGCACTTCTGCGGAGTATCTAGAAGCTTTACAGGAAAATTTCGGGGGAGTGGAGGATTGTGCCGAGCTTATCCACAAATTCTCTCACACCTATCAAAAGGAAGGAGAAGAATTGTCCACATATGTCTGGCGGCTGGATAAAATCATCCATCAGGTCATTCTTAAAGGGGGCATGGAACCGAGTCATGCAAGCAAAGCTTTGATGGACCAAATTTTCAAAGGAGCACTCCCACTGGATCCCATAATGTTGAAATTTCAGACTACATACCAGAGCACGAGACTGACCTATTCCAAACTGATCAAAACTATCCGAAAAGAAGAGGCCTTGATTAAGGCTACAAAGGTTGCAAATGTTGTTTCGCACACAGCTTTCACCGCAGAAGTAGGAACTCTCTGTGTGGCAGACATACAGACTGAAGTGCTGGCTTTAAAAACTCAGATGTTGCAAATGATGGAGTTAATGACGTTGCTGTCGGCTAAGGACACCAGAACTGAAGGGGTTGCTGTAGCCTCGAACAGGGGGTCTCCAAGTGAACCGCAAGAAGGAAATATGCTCACACACCCGAGAAAGAAATGTTTTGGCTGCGGGGAAATCGGCCATTTCAGGGCTCAATGCCCACAAGGGAGGGTTGAAAAGAAACCGGTCGAAGAACTCCTAAAAGCTGTGGAGAAACTGTTGTACGCCCTGCAGGCAGGAAACTCCAGAGGGTCCTGGTAAGAGAGCAAACCAGGTGCCCGAAGGTTGAAACCCGCTCCAAAAATCAAGCCAGGACTAAGAGGGCGAGAAGGCCCAAAGTCTGGCCAACTGCCGAGCCTGCCAGGACTGAAAGAGTCACTCCCTTAGCATCCGGACCTACGTCATGGGGAAGCAATGCACACCCAAAACCTACAAGGGCCAAGAAGAAGGCCAGGGTACAACAAACTGGGTCTAAACTTCCTGTTACTACAACCAAGTTTCCTGACCAGCTGATAGGTCCTTCCCCTATTGTGCCAATCCAAGTGGAGGGAGTCTACACTAAAGCTCTGTTGGACTCAGGGGCTCAAGTGACATTGATTTACAGAGATTTCTATGAGAAACACTTGAAGCACATACCTCTACAGAAATTGAAGGATCTGGAAATCTGGGGTATCGGAACTGAGAAACTCCCCTATGACGGGTATCTACAGGTGAAGTTGGAGATCGGATCCAAGGTCATCGGACAGTCCGGAGGTTGTGATGCATTGGCCATTGTGTGTCCTCGGCCTCCAGGGGCAAACAGGAGTTCCATGATAGTGGGGACGAATACTGATTTGGTGCGACGTCTCCTGACACCTATCGTGCTGGAAGAAGGTTCTACTAGAGGAGTACACCCAATGTTACGTTCAATCTATCAGAGAATGGTCGAAGAACAGAAGGCGCCTGCTGAAGTGGGGCGCCTGTGGAGATTGGAAGGAACAGATCAGGTTCTGCAAGCAGGAGAAGTAACGAGTTTCCGGGCTTCAGTCAAGTTGAACGGATCGCAACCAGGTCCCTATGTGGTACTGGAAACCGATTTTAATCACGGGAGTGAAGCCGGAGTGGAAGTAATTCCTGAAATAATCTCCACTAAAGCTTTGAAAAGAACACGAGGAAGAGTCTCAGTCTGCGTGTGCAATGTTTCTGATTCTCCAGTAGTCCTTAAAGCAGGAATGCCTATCGGGCAAGTAGCGTCCGCTACGCCCCTCTCTACCGATTTAGGAGGGGGAGTGGATAAAGAGATTCCAGATGAAAGATTCTACCCCAAGGACGCTCCCATTTCACCTGAATGGAAGAAACGTTTTCAGTCCCAAGTTCTAAAGTGGAGAGACTTGTTCTCGAAAGATGAGTTTGACGTGGGCCTAGCTAAAAGTACTGAGCACCGCATTCGTTTACAAGAGGACAAGCCGTTTCGTGAAAGGTCAAGACGAATTCCGCTGGGAGACTTGGATGATCTACAAGAACAGCTGAATGAACTGCAAAGAACCAAGGTGATCCAAGAGTCCAGGAGTCCATATGCATCTCCAATAGTAATGGTCCGGAAGAAGAATGGTTCTGTCCGCCTATGCATAGACTATCGCACGCTGAATCGGAGAACCATCCCAGATCAATATGCTACTCCTCGGATAGAAGATGCCTTACAGTGTTTGTCTGGAGCAAAGTGGTTTAGTGTACTAGACCTGCGAAGTGGGTATCACCAGATACCAATGCATCCTGAAGACAAAGAGAAGACCGCGTTCATCTGTCCATTGGGGTTCTTTGAATTCAACAGAATGCCTCAAGGCCTTACGGGGGCTCCAGCCACGTTCCAACGGTTAATGGAGAAGACAGTCGGGGACATGAATCTGATTGAAGTATTAGTGTACCTGGATGACATAATTGTGTTCGGGAAGACTCTGGAAGAACATGAGCAACGTTTGGAGAAGGTCTTGAAGAGGCTCCATGAAGAGGGATTGAAACTGTCTCTGGAGAAATGTCAATTCTGTTTACCATCTGTTACGTATCTGGGACATGTGGTCTCAGCAGAAGGCGTTTCGACAGATCCTCGGAGGTTGGAGGCCGTAGCTTCTTGGCCTAGACCCCGCAACGTCACTGAACTTAGATCTTTCTTGGGGTTCTGTTCCTATTATCGAAGATTTGTAGGAGGATTCGCAAAAATAGCTCAACCACTGAACAAGCTCCTACAGAAGGAAAGCACAGAAGAAGGCCACAAGGTCTCCGACCGAAATCCGTCAGCTCCAGGGCCGAGGAAAGCTCGAGAGTCCATCCAGGGAGAGTGGACCAGTCAGTGTGAAGGTGCTTTTACGAAGCTGAAAGAGAGTTTAACTCGAGCTCCTGTCTTGGCCTATGCGGATCCTCACAAGCCGTACGAGCTACATGTGGATGCCAGCAGAGAAGGTCTAGGAGGAGTCCTGTATCAAGAGTATGGTGGATTGCTGAGGCCTGTAGCGTATGTGAGTAGGAGCCTTACGCCTTCCGAAAAGAACTATCCTACCCACAAGTTGGAGTTCCTAGCCTTAAAATGGGCAGTGGTAGACAAGCTAAAGGACTATCTGTATGGAGCTGAGTTTGTGATAAAGACGGATAACAATCCTCTTACTTACATCTTTACTACTGCGAAACTGGACGCAACGGGACATCGGTGGTTGGCAGCTCTGGCAGGGTTTCGGTTCAGCCTGAAGTATCGCCCTGGGGTGAATAATCGAGATGCTGATGCTTTGTCGAGAAGACCCTACACTACAGAATGGACTCAGTTAACTCCAGACGGGGTACAAGCTTTGTGTCAAGGAGCAGAGCGTCGGGTCAAGGGAGGGGTTGAAGCGGAGGCCATAGGAGTCATGGCTGCGGCTGTTCCGGAGTTCTACTGCAACCCTACGCAGTTGAGGGATGAAAGTCTGCCTACCTTGTCAAAACAGGACCTGAAAGCTGATCAGACTAGAGACCCCTTGATTGCGTTAACCATAAAGGCCCTAACTGCGAACCAGCGGGAAATTCTGCTGACCAATTCCCCAGATGGAGCCAGATTGGTCTACAAAGAGTGGGAACGGTTGAAGATGTTGGATGGGGTGGTCTACCGAAGGGGCCCCTCAACCAATGCTGAAGAGACCCAACAGTTGTTCCTTCCCACTAAACATAGGGAGAGTGTACTGCGATCGCTACATGATGAGCATGGACATTTGGGCGCAGAAAGGACTTTTAAGCTGGTGCGAGACAGGTTCTATTGGCCTTGCATGAGAGCTGAAGTGGAAAGTTACTGCCATTCATGTCTGAGGTGTATTCAAAGGAAGACCCTACCGACCCGAACTGCTCCAATGAGCCATCTGCAAAGTCAGGGACCCATGGATTTGGTGTGCATTGACTTCCTGTGCTTAGAGCCGGATGCTAGTGGGCAGGGAAATATTCTAATAGTGACTGATCACTTCACACGTTACGCCCAAGCCTTTTCTACGAAAGACCAACGCGCTCTGACAGTGGCCAAGGTTCTGATGGAGAAGTTCTTTGTTCATTACGGCCTACCAAGGAGAATACACTCTGTTCAGGGTAGAGACTTTAAAAGCCGACTTGTTGGGCAATTGCTGGAACTGTTGGGAATCCAAAAGACCTGAACTACACCATATCACCCTCAAGGTGATGCTCAGCCTGAAAGGTTCAATCGCACGCTTCTAAATATGCTGGGGACGCTGTCAAACACAGAGAAGCAGAGCTGGAGTCGTCACATAGCTACGCTAGTACATGCATATAACAGTACGGAAAGTGATGCCACTGGATACTCACCGTACCGTCTTATGTTCAGAAGAGAAGCTCGACTGCCGGTTGATTTGGCGTTTGGACTATCTCTGGACCAGACGTCGGTAGCTTTCCATAGAAATTATGTGGATAGACTTCGAAAGAATCTGGCCTCTGCGTTTGAACAGGCCCGTTTGACCTCAGGAAACAGAGAGCAAAGGAACAAACGGAACTATGACCTGAAAGTTCGGATACAGGATCTACAACCCGGTGATAGGGTTTTGTTGAAGAACTTGGGTGCTGCTGCGAGGCACAAGTTGGCGGATAGATGGAGCTCTCAAGTCTACATTGTCTGCAAGCAGCTGCCGGGTCTGCCGGTGTATCAAATCTGGCCAGATGGAAAGGCTGGGCCTCTTAAGAACTGGCACCGGAATCATTTGTTACCTTTGAGAGAGGCTGTGAGGATACCAGTTGGGGATGAACTTTCTCTGCCGAATCCGCCTGCTCCACGTTTGCCTCCCGTTACTCGGTCTCAGCAGACCCGGGCTGTCGAAGAGAGCGAAAGGGACAGTGAGGAAGAAAGTTTTTGTCTGGACTGGATGCGCCCACGGGAGCCTGAAGAGGTTATCTTGGTTCCTGATCGGTGGGAAAGTAATTTGAGGCCTGAGGCTCCTGAATTTCAGTTAGAAGTCCCCGGGACTATTGAAAGCCCTGTAGTTCCTGAAGCTGAATCTTATGACTACAGTTCTATGCCTTCACTGGTAGGATCATACTCCGAAGAGATGTCTGCTCCAGTGGTAGAAAGAAGAACGGAACCAGCGCCTATAGTACTTCCACCTGAAGAGGAACTGATTGAGCCAGAACCAAAACGCTCTGTTCGACCGCCTCAGAGACTCACCTACGACTCACCAGGACATAGCACTGAACAGGCCGTCACCACAGTGCGAAGGTTGCCCGAAGTGTCTGCTATGTTAGCTGAGGTAGCTCAAAGCATGAGTCAACTTGAGGAAGTGTATTTAACTCATTGTATGCTTGCTGCTGAGCCTGTATATGTTGCCTAATATTTGTTGAAATGTAATGCAACTGTTGTACCTCCTTGGAGAGACCCAAGAGTTCTAGGAGGGGGAGAGTGCAGCGCGGGTTTTAAATCCCCTGCCATGTAGTACTTATTTTTGGCCACAAGAGGGAGACAAGCGTGATGTGAGACACTGAACATTGGGACTACATTTCCCGGCATGCTTTGGGAGCGGAGACAGGAAGTGGGTGGGAGACAGACGCTGACATCCTGAGCCTCGTGGAGAGAGCTGGCAGAGCGCGCCAGGGAGTAAGAGGAGTGAGACGCAGTGCAGCATAACGAGACAGTGACTAGGCCGGAGTGCAGACGGCCTGACAGAGTTGAAGACCGGGTTATTCAGCCTTATCAGAGGAAGACCCAGTGATTCACCAGACTACCCACGCTGATATTGAGGAAGCTGGAAGACCCCGAGTTAGGAGTACCGCAGATCGATCGGACAGGGAGAGCAGGCGGTGAGCTGGACATCTTGCAGCAGGTGCAGAAAGCCTGACAGCGGATCCAGTAACCAAGAGAACCCCAGTCAACATCGAGCGGAGAGACGTCCTGGGTCGAGCGGAGCATCAAGTATCTGGCGGATGGGTGAGAGGCCTTCCAGGCCGTTGTGAATATAGAAAGCACGCTGCTGTTTGTTTCCAAAACCCACAGGGCCCCAACTTGACTAGTCGAAGATACCTCATAAGCAATTCACTGGCCAGTTGAATATTGTACCCGGGTACCATAACACACACACACACACATACATTCTGGGACATAACCTGTGCGGGACTCACTCCCCAACCTCAAGAAAGGGGGTTAAAGATATATTTTCTTCTTTTCTTTTCCGCTGCGCGTTTCTCGAATTACGAAGCATTGTATTTTCTTTTCCGCTGCGCGTTTCCCGCATTACGAAGTACTGTAAATATATATACGAACACCGTTTTATTCATTATATGCCATTTATTCCAGTAAACTATATAATTTATAAAATCCACAACGGTGCTGGAGTATATTTATTCCCTAGTGCGGGGAGACTGACCCGAGGTTCAATTTCAGCGGCTCCTCCAGGAGTGAGCGCTACACTTATGTCTGTCATTGGCTGTGTGTATCTGTGGGGCTTTATAAGTTTGTCTGAGAAAGATAGAACACATACATAGATATCTGAAAATGGACTTTTGAGGCTGAGGCAAAGTGGGGTAAATATATAAGTGTGAGAGAGATTTTAATAGATGAGACATGTACATGTGGCCAGTGGCCACCCGATGCGGTAACTCATGGTGTCACCCCCCCCCCAAGTTTTACTTTTTTTAACTCCTGTTACTCATAAAGCAAAACTCCCCTATAACACTGGATGTAATGACAATAGTACTGACATTAGTAAGCTGGTAAAATTAAATCAAAAAAATTATTGCTGTGGAGCTCTGTGATCTGCTCATACACACTGCACATTACTGTGAGTTTTATTGCTGTGGAGCTCTGTTATCTGCTCATACACAGTGCACATTACTGTGAGTTTTATTGCTGTGGAGCTCTGTGATATACGCATACACACTGCACATTCCTGAGTTTATTGCTTTGTGGATCTCTGGATTACACTCATACACAGCACACATTCCTGCGAGTTTTATTGCTCTGGAGCTCTGTGATGCGCTCATACATACCACACAGTACTGTGATTTTATTGCCGTGTGGAGCTTTGTGATACACTCATAGCACAGCACACATTCCTGTGAGTTTATTACTTTGGAGCACTGTGATACACTCCATAGGAAGGGGCAAATCCTGATTTTTTTTGTCTTTGGTTTGTTTATTTATTTTACTTTATTTGCCCCCCTGCTATGGAAAGAAAATTTTCTTTATTTGGCCACCCATGGAAAAAAATATATATTTATTTGCCCTCCCCAGAAAAAGATTTTTTAAAAAATCATTAATTTGTCTTCCACCTGTGGGCAAATTAGTGATTTCATTTTATTCTGGGGGGGGGGGGAATAAATATTTTTAATATTGAAGCCTATGGGTTTCGCCCGAATGAAACCACCGAACAACGGGGCATTTTGGCAACTTTTTACTGCTGTTTGGTGCTCTCTGAATAGATTCACCCCTGCTTCTCTATGGGGAATTTCACTGCCTTCGAACAGGCGCCATACTTGCTGGCAGTTTGCCAAAATTTGGTGAACTGTCTACTCTCTGAATAGCCGAATGGCCAGGAAATGGCACCGTATGGGGAAATTCCCTGTTCAGTGCCATTTCGGGAAGAGATCAGCTCTCTGAATAACCCCTATAGTCTTGTGCTGCCTGGAGGGCTCCTTCAAGTTTTCAGCAGCCCCCTAGGTTAGCTAGAAGCTCCAGCCAGCTTGACTTGAAGATGAGAACCACCAGGACGGGGCTATAGGGCTGGGGCCTGGCGGAGACGTCACTGACCGGCGTGCCCACTGTTGTCATCAGAGGGGGCCAGTTTCCATCTTTGATTCTCATCTGGCTGGGCCTCCCCTGCAGCCTAAAAAATACAGCTGGGTAGCGCCGTAGCTGCAAATGCAGCGAAGGGGGCTCCGGCCGGATTGAGAATCTATTAGACTGGCCGGGGGATCAATTGGCCCACACTGGCAGCCAAGTATCACAGAATTTGTAAATGGAATTATGGTTATTCCTTGGCCTGGATAGCATCACTAGGGTTGGTGACTTGGTGTCATCCTTGAGGGTGTCACTCGGGTGTGTCCCGCACCCACCGCACACCCCCTTGTGATGCCACTGCCTGTGGCAGTAGAATATGTGCTGCGTAGTGTGCCTGAATCTCTTATGTACACTAGGGGCAGTATTTCAAAGACGGTGCTAACTTAACCAGACTTGTTGTAAACTTGACGGCTCCATAGACCATGGGTCTCAAAGAACTGGCCCGCGGGCCATCTGTGGCCCAGTTACAAATGGCCCGCTGACAGGGGCAGACCGACCCGGCCCGGATTGGCCTTACTGCCCCTGCAGCCCAGAAGAATGAAGAGTCATTCCCTCCTGACAGCAGCCCTTGCTGTGGGACGGCCCCCCGGGTCACGGGAGTCATTGCGCGCGTACATATGATCAAGTCACTCTCTGGGATTCCCCCTGCCCAGTAGGATCCCATTACAGGAGAGATGCAAGGTTGTTTAGACCCCAGTATCTATGGATCCATAGAAGCTACAAGGGCAGTTGAGATGACATTGGAATGGTCTTTCCAGTGATACCCAACACCGATATGTTTTGTGTAATAAAAGAGAATTAATAATAAATAAAAAAAAATTAAATACAGTTAACAGGGTCATTGTCCCCCCCTTATAAAATAAACAATGCCGCTGCACTAACTCACAATTTTTTATATATATATTTTAATATATAATATTTTATTTATGTTATTATTTTAATTAAATATAGTTTACTAAAATACTGCATTTTGACATACCTTTAATATACGTATCTGGTACAACGCAACAGATGCTCTGGGAGTTCTGGTGTTTATCTACAATAAGAAGCCCAACAATGAAATATACATAAAATACAAAATATAGAACATCATGGTGTAGATTGCATATATAAACAAACACTCTATTTGTGAGTGAAACAGCTGCAAATATAAAGAGCCCCAATACTGGCTCTGAGTGGATGTACGCCTCTGGTTTAATTTTTCATAGGTCCGGGGAAGTGGCTTTAAAAAAATAATAATAATTGGGGGCAGAGCTAACTGCCAAGGTGAATGGATGCTTACCTGCTGAGCTCTGCTGAGATTTTGCTTATTGGTGTTCCAGACAGATTCTTATCTCACAGCTTTCCCCCTCCGTGCCGGCTGTTGTGGACTGTGCTAAACTAACCCCTGGACTGGGATTGCGAGGTTTGCAGTGGGTTACAGGTCAGGTGGCCTGTTTGACTGCAGGATTTCTGGTCTGCAGCCTACTTTTCTCGACCATTTCCAGCCCCAGCTGCTGCCTTGTTTTCCCCTCTCTTTGTGGACCTCCCTCTGCCGGCCGTCCTTATACCTGGGAGCGGATGGGGAGAAGTCTCTTAAACGTTCCCTGCTGCTGGAAGGCGATCGCCAGTGGGACATCCGGACATCCCTCTGCAATGGGAATAGAAATGATCACAGCGCTACGTCTCACTCGCCTAACGGGGCTCTGGAGGTGCAGGACGGGGGCTCTGATGTGTCTGTGGGTGCCTGTTCTCCCGTACTCAGAAAGCAGCCGCCGGTTTGTTCCCCATCCCCCTGCAGCACCCTCAACCATAAGGAGATGGCCAGCTGGCCACTAAAGGTGATCTCAAGACCTTTTTTGCTGATCAGCGGGCGAAGTGGCGAGCGAATTTACGAGGAGTGCAGGAATACATATCGTCCCTAAAGACCCAGTTGGCGATCGCGAGTGCGTAGGTAGCTGGGCTTGAGGAGTCCCGCTCCCTCCAGAAGGCCAAATTTACTGCCCTGCGGTCGCAGGTGGACACACTTTCCCACTCAGTTGAAATGCTCGAGGCACGCAACCGACGCAGAAACGTCCGGATATGTGGGATTCCAGAGACAGTTCCTAATGCTTCTCTCTTTTCTTTTGTTAACCGGCTGGCTACTCATCTGCTCCGTCTCCCCCTGGACGCTGGTGATACCTTTGTTGTTGCTACCCAGATCCGCAAAGCCTAAACCACTCCCGAACCTGCCCTCCGTGATGTCATCGCCGTTGCTTGGGATATACACATGAAGGCTAAAGTGATGGCATCGGTGCCACTTAATACGACTATTCCCTAAAAAGGATATTTTCTCCTGCTCTTCCATGATGTCCCTTTCTTGTCCCTCTTGACTCGCCGCAAGTTTCATGCTGTCTTCGCTTTTCTCTGGGATCAAGGCCTGAAATATCATTGGGGGGTGGGGGATCCATATTGATTCCCGGGTGAGATGTGGTCCACTTTGTTACCACCGTTGAGGTAGCCTGGTCAATCTTGCTGGTTGAGGATCCTGACTGAGGAAGGTCCATCACCCTCTTTTGTTTGCTGGCTCTTGGGTTTTTTCGATGTTTGTTTGTTTTTTTCTACTGTGTTGACTCTTTCATTATTTGCAGGCTCACTGTTGGCTACTGAGACTTACTTCTGTGGACAATTGGGACATCAGAGTTTGTTCTTTCTTTTGTTTTGTGTGTGGTGTTGGTGTGGGACACTGGGTGGTCCTGGGCGAGCCATCTGAATGGCAACCATGGCTCTGGCCATCTCTCTTGGCCAGGGACATGCAGTCAGGGGCGGCAGGGCCTCACCTGACATTCCATTAAGTGGTTATTAAAATACGTGTAATAAAAATAAAATTTGCAGATTAAAAAAGTTCACATACTCACCTGCTCCGCGCTTCCGTGCCGCCCGTCTCTGCTCCGCTTTTTTTTTTTTTTACTTCGCCGGGGATTAACTATGTCAACACACTTATTTATAGAGCAGCACTGTATCCGTAATTATAGTACTTCCTGCTTTGAATGCTTTGCGATATAGGGTTTTGCCATTTGTTCTACACAGCCAGCAGCAGCCTGCTCTGAGCCTATGCAATTTGTGTATTTTAACGCTACGCTAATTGCGTAAACTCAAGCTGGCCAAGTGAGATTGAGAAGTCTGCAGCGTGCCTCTGGCGCTGCCTACTTCCTGAGTCTACCCTCTTCAGTACCTCAGAGAGGCACTGAGAGCAATGGAACTACTTGGACCAATGGGAAAGCACCATTGGTCTCAAGCTATTCAAAAAAACACCTCCATGGGAGGCACATCCTGAAGAGCCCTGAGAGCAGCAACAGATCCTGGGGAGTCCTGAGAGCAGCAAGATCCTGGGGAGCCCTGACAGCAGCCAGATCCTGGGGAGCACTGACAGCAGCCAGATCCTGGGGAGCACTGACAGCAGCCAAATCCTGGGGAGCAGAGAGCAGCCAGTTCCTGAGGAGCACTGAGAGAAGCCAGATCATGGGTGTCATGCTGGGGGCACCAGGCTTGTGCCGAGTTGAGGCCCTGGTTCATGGGAAAGCCCCAATATGCAGATAACAGATGAACAGAACAACACTGAGTAACACAGTATAAACCAGAGACCTCTGCAAAACCAATACTACAGCAGCCCTGCTCTGATAGACCGGTCTTTAGGATAGCTGGATCTGTCCTATAGAAGAAGTACCTAGAAGCTGTGCAGAGTCTAGACAAATAGAGATGGCAGGAGATGCTATAAACTGTACAGACAAGGATTAAACATGAGGATAGTAATAACAATAGCCAGGGGTCAGGAAGCCAGAACAAGAACGTCATACAGAATGCAGGTATCAGAACCGGAAGGGAAGTTATATGAGCCAAAGGATCAAAACCAGGGAATCAGTAAACATATTACATGAACATAAAACCAAATCACAGTGAGGAAAAACCAATAGGAATAACTAGACATAAACCAGAAAACACAGCTGTAGAATACAGACAAACAGGGGAAGCAGAACCAAAGTAATCAACTGAACAAGAAAATACAAACTTGGACTGGAAACAATGAAGCAGGGAGCTCTCAGAACACAGACTGAGTACTCAGGAAGTGAACCAGATGACAGAGCGAATCATATAGGGCTAATCTCTCCTAAATAGGGAGGAGATCAGAACACAAGGTCCAACAGGTGAGCTGAACAGACGTGAAACAATTAACCCCTGGGCTGCACCCAGGAAAAGAAACAACTGAAACACAAGGGCAAAACAGGTATATACATATACAGAGGACAGGAAACAGGGCTGGAACGAGGAAACATGACACTGGGGAGCAGTGAGAGCAGCCAGATCCTGGGGAGCCCTGAGAGCAGCCAGATCACGGGGATCACTGAGAGCAGCCAGATCCCGGGGAGCACTGAGAGCAGCCAAATTCTGGGAAGCACTGACAGCAACCAATTCCTGGGAAGCACTGAACCTGAACCTACATAACCCGTGTATATCTGGCTCTGATACTAGCCAGTGCCTCACCCGCCACTGACCTCACCGCACGTCACTGCTCTTGGCCCCAGGTCTCCAGGCCCTGTGACCTCTTCCATGGCTCCTGGTCTTCCCTTTGGTTGCTGAGGTGAGCCAGGATTGTCATGATTTGTGGGCAGTCGCCCCCTGCCTATCCCCACCCCGTTTCTCCTGATGACTCCACCAAATTTTTCTTTTTGCTCTCCTGATGGGTTTCACCATTACTGCTTCTTTTTGCAGCGCGATTTTCCTATTTTGACAGCTTTTCTATAGTATGTGTTTTTGAAGGCCCTACATGGCTGTTGTGTTACTGACCTATTTTCAAAATTAAAAAAATTAAATACCAATAAAATAAAAAAAATTCACATTTTTAAAACTTTTTTTTTTTTCTAGTTTGTCTATTGGTTTATAAACGTGGAGACACAGGTTCGAATCCCGGCAAGAGCACCTCTCCAGTAAGGCTAGCGTCAGACGAACGCAGTCATCACGTCCGTGTCGCCGCACAGTTTAACGTCCGTCGTAGCATTGATTTGTGATCAATAGAGACCAACACACGCAGTACGTGTGCACGGAAGTGCGCACGCACCATCAACTGGCAACGGACGCCATTTAGGCCTCGACATAAAAGCGCTACGATGGACACCCAGAGTGCGCCGTGTCCGCATAGTGGCCTGTGTGTGTGATGAGGCGATGTCAGACGCAGCGCATTTGCGACGTTCATCACGTTGACGCTCAGATGTTTTTCTGGTCTGGCTGACTGTACCTGTCATTTAATTTTAATTCCCATATTTCCCTTTTTTTCTACAACCGTTAACAAAAAACGGACCGTACGTCCGTTATGCACGCACGCAGAGTGCGCTCAGACTGCGTTCTTCTGACATTAGCCTTAGTGTCCTTGGGCAAGACACCTAATAGTACATACTCACAACCCAGGACATACTTGAAAACGAGTGAAATCTCAATGTATCCTTCCTGGTAAAATACTTTTAAAAAAAAAAAAAGCCAATTTAAAAAAATATTTTCTAGACATGCATATCCCTTTAAGTTTTTGTCCAATGTCAAGTGATTTTGTCCACTCATTGCAACACACTATTTTCTGAAATTAGAACAATTTGATTATATTTTGTCAGTCAGAGAAATAAGAAAGTATGCTGCAATATCACCTATATGGAATGTTGGACATATTATTTATTTCTTACACAAACATCTACGTTCTCTCTGCGTTCCTTATAGTGTTTATTTCATTGTATTCGCTTTCTTTTCTGTATCACTAGATAGTTTTGTCTGGTAAATAAAGAGCAGAGCACATGAGCTATATTATGAACCTAAGGTGCCTTTGTTATATAGAAGCAGAGTCTGTGTCTCTAGAGTAGTTCCTTTGCAACAGGTGCACTCTAGTGTCAAGAGTGCTGAAAAATGTGCTAAAATCAGGCAGCTGTAGGTACTGTAGTTTTAGATTCCCGGCTTGACCAATTGAATATCATTTCAATATAAATAAATAAACCAATCAGATGTATATTTTGGAAAATAAAAACACAAACATACATATACAGTATATAGATACATACATGATTATATTTGGAGAGTACATTTACACATCCCAGCAATTCAGAGAACTGCTTACAGAGCTCATGTGCTATATTCCCCATATGCAGCAAAGAACTCAGGGTAGGACATGCAAATGAAGTCCAAAGCTCACTCTTTTTTGCATCTAGGGTCTGTAATAAAACAGAACCGTCTTTGCCAGTGCCATGCCATACTAGATGGCGGTTTTTAAGCAAAGATCAGGTTATGCAACCAGTCACAGTCACTCCTGTACAGCTGTTTCAGGCTTATTATGCCCTCATCAGCAGGAGATAGACTGTAAGGCCAGAGTCTGACGAGCGCACTACGTGCGCCCGTACTGACGTGCCTCCCGGCGTCCGTCGCAGCTTTGTTGTAACGGCGCTATAGCGCTCACCCCTGATCAGCGTAGTTTGGATCCTTATGGACATATTTCTATTTTACAGGGTTTCAAAGCAGTAAAGACTATAATACCTATAATCCCAAGCCAGGAAGGCAATACCAAATCCTGAATAACACTCAGCGCCAAATGGTTTCGTGACCAAGAGGTCGCTGAGTGAAAGCACATTAACTCTTTGTAAATAGATACAATCAGTGGCGTCACTAGGGTTGGTGTCACCAGGTGTGGTAACTTATGGTGTCACCCCCCCCCCCCGAGTTTTACGGATTTTTTAACTACTCTTACTCATAAATCAGTACTCCCATATAACACTGAATGCTCAGGCACAGCGCACATTACTGTGAGGTTTATTGCTGTGAAGCTCTCTCATATGCTCACACACACATTGGCGAACTGCCAGGAAGACAGTGAAAGTGAAGGCACACATGGATATATATTGCCCCAGCAGCTCTGGATATATTACCCCCAGCTCTCATATGGATATATTGACTGAGTTCACAATTATATATTGCACCCAGCAGCTCACCCATGGATATATATTGCCCCCAGCAGCTCAAACATGGATATAAATTGTCCCCAGCAGCTCAAGCATGGATATATATTGCCCCAGTAGCTCAAACATGGATATGTATTGCCCCAGTAGCTCACACATTGATATATATTGCCCCCCAATAGTCCAAGGGGATGGAGTGCAGCGAAAACAATGTTCCTTTCTATGAGTCCCAGGAGTAGATTTCCCAGATCCTGAAGAGAAATTTCTTCCTAGGGTAACCTCAAAAAAAGAAAAACATCATTGTGCGACCTAATGTACACCACATTGATAAACCAAAGAAGTGTCAGCACACTCACGTGAAGTAGAGCCTTCCTGGCTCTGGATGTGCGCCTCTGGGTTATAAATGGCTACCCACTTGCCCTTTTCGGTACAGGTAGTCTTGATACTTCAAGTCTTTACACCATTAAATATGGATACAGACAGGGCATACGGTGTCAAAAAAAAGTATGTGAACCCTTTGGGCTTACGTGGAGTTTTGCATGAATTGGTCATAAAATGTGCTCTGATCTTCATCTAAGGCTAGATTCAAACGAAAGCATTTTTACACGCGAACGTAAAAAAGTGCGTCCGAACGCATTGATGTATTTTTTCACGGAATATGCGAAAACGGTCATACGATGCGCATTTTCGTGCGTGATGTTTTACGAATCCAAACCAGGAAACTTTTTGCGTCTGGACGTTATGTTGGCCGGACATGAGCAGGGTCTGACGTCTCCAAATCACACACACACACCGCTAGCGGGCGCAGCGCACTCTGTACGTCCGTACTAGCGGTTCTGCTTTCTCGAAAAAATGTGTTCATTTTCCACTTGCGTTGCGCGGCCGAACTTTCGTGCGACCGTACTCCGTATATTGGCCAACATTGCCCGTCATTTGCTGCTAGTGCGGCCGTAAATAAGTGCGCCAGAACGCACGTTAAAAATGCGCTGGTCTGACCCCAGCCTTAGTCACAACAATTTGAAAAACACAGTCTGCTTAAAATAATACAACACAAACATTATATGTTTTCATGTTTTTATTGAACAGAACATGTAAACATTCACAGTTCAGGGTGGAAAAAATATGTGAACCTTTGGACTTAATAACTGGTTGACCCTCCTTTGGCAGCAATAACCTTAACCAAACGTTTCCTGTAGTTGCAGATCAGACCTGCACAACGATCTGGAGTAATTTTGGACCACTCTTCTTCAAAAAACTGTTTCAGTGTAGCAATATTCTTGGGATGTCTGGTGTGAATCGCTCTCTTAATGTCATGCCACAGCATTTCAATCGGGTTGAGGTCAGGACTCTGACTGGGCCATTCCAGAAGGCATATTTTGTTTTGTTGATGCCATTCTTTTGTTGAATTACTTGTATACCTTTGGGTCATTGTCCTGTTGCATCACTCATCCTCTGCGGAGCTTCAGTTGGCGGACAGATGGTCTTACGTTTTCCTGCAAAATGTCTTGATAAACTCTGGAATTCATTTTTCCATCAATGACAACAATCCGTCCAGGCCCTGAAGCAGCAAAGCAGCCCCAAACCATGATGCTCCCTTCACCATGTTTTACAGTGGGGATGAGGTTTTGATGTTGGTGTGCTGTGCCTTTTTTTCTCCACACATAGTGTTGTGTGTTTTTTCCAAACAACTCAATTTTGGTTTCATCTGTCCACAGAATATTTTGCCAGTAGTGCTGTGGAACATCCAGGTGCTCATTTGCAAACTTCAAACGTGCTGCAATATTCTTTTTGGACAGCAATGGCTTCCTCC
Organism: Leptobrachium leishanense; assembly: GCA_009667805.1. Taxonomy (NCBI): domain Eukaryota; kingdom Metazoa; phylum Chordata; class Amphibia; order Anura; family Megophryidae; genus Leptobrachium; species Leptobrachium leishanense. Next base: position 185,680,779 of record CM019067.1, on the reverse strand, counting down.
ATGGTGTCCTCCCATGTACTCCATTCTTGTTTAATGTTTTCCTTATTGTAGATGTGTCAACAAAAATGTTAGCATGTGCGAGAGATTTATGGAAGTCTTTAGCTGACACTCTAGGATTCTTCTTTACCTCATTATGCATTCTGCGCTGTGCTCTTGCAGTCATCTTTACAGGATGACCACGCCTAGGGAGAGTAGCAACAGTGCTGAACTTTCTCCATTTGTAGACAGTCTGTCTTACTGTGGACACATGAACATCAAGGCTTTTGGAGATACTTTTGTAACCCTTTCCAGCTTCATGCGAGTCAACAATTCTTGATTGTAGGTCTTCTGAGAGCTCTTTTCTGGGAGGCATGGTTCACATCAGGCAGTGCTTCTTGAAACCAGTAAACCCAAAACTGGTGTGTGTTTTTAAAGGGCAGTCAGCAACACATCCAATAATATCACACTGATTGGACTCAAGGTTGGCTCACTCCTGGCTCCAATTAGCTCTTGGAGAAGTCATTAGGCTAGGGGTTCACATACTTTTTCCACCCTGCACTGTGAATGTTTACATGTTCTGTTCAATAAAAACATTAAAAAAATATAATGTTTGTGTTGTATTATTATAAGCAGACTGTGTTTTTCAAATTGTTGTGACTTAGATGAAGATCAGAGCACATTTTATGACCAATTCATGCAAAACTCCACGTAATCCCAAAGGGTTCACATACTTTTTCTTGCCACTGTAGCATAGACTGTAATACTATGGAAAACAGAAAAGTGGAATAGAAATATACTCACACTTTCTTGGACCTAACCTAGGTCCTTAGGAATCAGGCTCAGAAGTTGTTGTAGGGTACAACTTCAAATAAAACCCCATGCGGTGAAGTAAAAATCAAAAATTTAATAAAACACAGCATAAAATACAACAAAAGTATAAAATAAGGTAATAATTAGTGACCAGAATGCATTTCGCCCGTTGAGATATCCTCAGTGGCTTCCTCAGCTGGTTTTACAGATCAAATGACCATTACTCCCTTTAAATACCCTAATCTCTCAATGGTTACCCAATTAGGAGTCTTCTTTTTGGCAGGGAATTTCACCCCTACCAATCATCTAATCCCTTTCAAGACTACCTGTACCGAAAAGGGCAAGTGGGTAGCCGTTAATAACCCAGAGGCGCATCATCTAGAGCCAGGAAGGCTCTACTTCACGTTAGTGTGCTGACTTCTTTGGTTTATCAATGTGGTGTACATTAGATCGCACTATGATGTTTTTCCTTTTTTGAGGTTACCCTAGGAAGAAATTTCTCTTCAGGATCTGGGAAATCTACTCCTGGGACTCATAGAAAGGAACATTGTTTTCGCTGCACTCCATCCACTTGGACTATTGGTATATATTTTGGTGGTTCGGGACAGGAACCACGCGTGAGTGCCTGTAGCAATCCTTCCTTAATATCTTATCAGCGCTGCCATATTGTGTTTGTAAAAATATATTGCCCCCAGTAGCTCACACATTGATATATATTGACCCCAGTAGCTCACACATTGATATATATTGCCCCCAGTAGCTCACACATTGATATATATTGCCCCAGCTCACATGTGGATATATAGTGCCCCAGCTCACAAATGGATATATATTGCCTCAGCTCACATATGGATATATATTGCCCCAGCTCATATGGATATATATTGCCCCAGCTCACATGTGGATATATAGTGCCCCAGCTCACAAATGGATATATATTGCCTCAGCTCACATATGGATATATATTGCCCCAGCTCATATGGATATATATTGCCCCAGCTCACACATGGATGTATAGTGCCCCAGCTCACACATGGATGTATACTGCCCCAGCTCACACATGGATGTATAGTGCCCCAGCTCACACATGGATGTATACTGCCCCAACTCACACATGGATGTATACTGCCCCAGCTCACACATGGATGTATAGTGCCCCAGATCACACATGGATGTATAGTGCCCCTGCTCACACATGGATGTATAGTGCCCCAGCTCACATATGGATATATTGCCCCAGCAGCTCACCCATCAGGACTCAGGAGGCAGGTAGGGTGCGGCCGCATGCTTCGAAAGAAATGGAGGAGCTGTTAGGGTGGGCTGCCGCTGATGACTCACTCGGCAGAGACGTCAGCGTCAGCCCATCAGACCGCTCCCTCTGGCATGTGGCGTCAGAGGGGGTGGGATCAGCCACCATCTTTGATGCCCTTAGGGTGACACGACCCACCCTTAGGGTGACACATCACTGTCGACTTTGATTTTTGAATCGGCCGCCGCACTGCAGGTTACTAACTTTGGTCCAAAGTTAGTAACCTGCAGTGCGGACCCGGTGGCCAGTTCAAAAATCAAAGTCTTGCTTTGGTGACGATGTCACCCTCAGGGCGGGTGTCACCAGGTGCGGACCGCACCCACCGCCCCCACCTAGCGACGCTAGTGGATACAATGACTTAAGACATGAGCTTAACATGATACAAGAATAGCCTGGTTATAGATATATTTCAGCTAGCTAATATCAATGGTCGTGGTACATGAAGCACATATAACAGAGGCAGCACCCTTATATTTGTTCTCAACCATACAGAGTAGGAACTCACTGTGGGGCAGGGCAGGCCTACAATCAGAGATTGTGATTCTGTATTGCAACTTGGTTTTACACAGATTACATGAACGATAGTTATATTCAGCAACCTGCAGGGCAGGACTATGATCATAGATTGTGCGATTTGATTTGTAATCAGACCAGACGTTACACAAGCAACTAGAACTTTTGGTTAAAGCTGCATCCAGAAGGGACATAAAACAGATAACTGGAGCAATGACTAGGTCTCTCGAAATGGCGGGCAGACACACAATCGGACGCTTTGCGATTAGGACTCACACTTGATTGATTAGTCAACAGAGACCTTGGGTGAGAGATAGGTTTACCAAACTGGCGGGCAGACCTCCAAACAGCAAACATGCGGTTAAACATAAACATGAATATTGAATACCGCACAGACAGAACACAAAGGGAATATGCAAGAGAATGGTCAATGGGAATAGCCGGGTCAGAACGTATACAGGATCCTCGTTCAAGCAGGTTGGCAACTAGGAAATCAATTAGCAAATAATACTAGACAGCAGGTGATGCGGGAATTATACTCCACGTCAGGGTGACGAGCAGATCCTCTTGCCCTGCTTTAAAGGCCGATGGCTCCTCGTCATTATGCCAAGCCCCGCCCCCTCAGATGCCGATCTGCCAGCTCTAACTACTGGCAACCGACCAGCCATTTATGCCGCCGGGCACCCTGACCCCCCAGGAAGCGCCGCAGAGGTCGAAGTCGTCACAGTTCTGACGCTTCGACGGGGTGGGCCACACACTGTAGCACGCACACGAATTGAGCGCACTACAGCGGAAGTGCTGTGGCCTTGCTGAAAACCTCCCCCGTCAAAGCGCTACAATGCACATTCAACGGGGCTGCAAAGTGTGATCCTCCATAGGAGGATCAAGCCTTATTATTATTATTATTATTATCCTTTATTTATAAAGTGCCAACATATTCCGCAGCGCCGAGCGCACTAACTGCGCTTAGCGAGGTGGCCAGATGGGTGTCAGAGTGGAAGGAACGTCCACTCACACGGACATTTATTCCGCTCTCAAAAACGCTCATCTGACACCGGCCTTACTGGTTGTTATGAAAACTTCTAGATTGTAAGTTCCCACCACAATAGGGGTCTTGTTTCCTCCTGTACTGGTTTGTTAAAATGTTGTTCAGTCTCCATGTATTGTAACCCTGTCTATATTGTGCCCATTGTTTAGCGCTGCGGAATATGCTGGCGCTATATGAATAAAGAATATATGTCCGTCAGGTAATAGCCAGCACTCCAGGGTCTCCTTAATACTTCTCCTTTTATTATAGACAGTTGAAAGACAGTCAACGATGTTTTAGCTCCACATAGGAGTCTTGTGTGTGCAATATATATATATATGCTAATAAGGTAGATATGCCTTAACTGAAGCATAATTTTAAAACCAAACACAAAATACATGATCCAGATTCACGTATTGTCTTTTAGTTTAACACAGCAATCTATTATATGTGTCAGATGTGTAGCAGTGGGTATAAAGGGAATGGATAGAGAACCACTTGACCATGAATGGTAAGAATGCAGAGTGTTTAACTAGCCCTCCATCCTTTACCTACTACCCAAAGGGTTCATTTACTCCCCCATTATTTATTTCTAAACCACAATACCTTTTGTATGAAAATAAATATGTGAAACGGAAAGAAGACTGATAATACAATGCATGATGTTTAGCAAAATGTTATTAAAAATAAAATAGTGTATAGAAAGATCAAACATAATACATTAACTTACAAATGTTTACTAACAGGGATATTCAGAGAAATGTGAAAATCAGGAGAACTGGCAGGAGAAGAGAACAATCTAGACCAAATAGCCGATTTGGAAAGTGAGATAAATGGGAGAAATTTTCTGGTTTGGCTATTTTGACCTAGAATTTTCACTTATCCAGTCATTCTCCTGAGTTTCACCTTTCTTTGAATAGACCTGTAAATCATCTAAATTACTAGATGTAATGAGTAAAAAAATGCATCCCATATGTATGGTGCACAACTCTCAGAATACCATACAAGCCTGTAATTGTCTGTACAAATGTTCAGGAGCTGAAGTCCAAATACATCTGGGGGTGCTGCAGTTTGAAAAACAATTCAGGAAATAAAAACATAACACTAAGATTTATAAATTTCTTAAAATATTGCAAGAAATGAACGTTTAGAGAAAGGTCATAACCCCCTGAATCAGGCCATATCATCCATGTGTGGTATTCTAATGTATCAACCCCGTGTACACTGATCTTATAAAAGCGCTGCGTAATTTGTGGGGCTATATAAATAAAAGATAATAATAATAATAACTACAATAACACTCACAGGGTTATTCAGAGAAAGGTGAAAAACAGGAGAATGACAGGAGAAGAGAACAATCTAGACCAAATAGCAGATTTGAAAAGTGCGATAAATAAGAGAATTTTTCTGGTTTGGCTATTTTGACCTAGAATTTTCGCTTCTCCTGTCATTCTCCTGGTTTTCCCCTCTCTCTGAATAACCCTGTCAGAGTTGGAATTTAGGAGCCAGGTGAATATTATTACAGTAAATGAAATTGTATTCAGTTAATAGACAAAAATAGATAGATAGATAGATAGATAGTAGATAGATAGATAGATAGATAGATAGATAGATAGATAGATAGATAGATAGATAGATAGATAGATAGATAGATAGATAGATAAGAGATAGATAGATAGATAGATAGATAGATAGATAGATAGATAGATAGATAGATAGATAGATAGATAGATGGATAGATAGATAGATAAGAGATAGATAGATAGATAGATAGATAGATAGATAGATAGATAGATAGATAGATAGATAGATAGATAGATAGGAGATAGGAGATAGATAGATAAGAGGTAGATAGATAGATAGATAGATAGATAGATAGATAGATAGATAGATAGATAGATAGATAGATAGATAGATAAGAGGTAGATAGATAGATAGATAGATAGATAGATAGATAGATAGATAGATAGATAGATAGAGACATAGAAACATAGAAACATAGAAAATGTCGGCAGATAAGAACCTTTCGGCCCATCTAGTCTGCCCAATTACATGGATACTTTACCTGGATTTATCTTTTGATTAGGATAGCCTTATGCCTATCCCATGCCTGCTTAAATTCAATTACTGTTTTGGCCTCTACCACTTCTACTGGAAGGCTGTTCCATGTATCCACCACCCTCTCAGTAAAATAATGCTTCCTGATGTTACTTTTAAACCTTTGCCCCTCTAATCTAAGACTATGTCTAGATAGATAGATAGATAGATAGATAGATAGATAGATAGATAGATAGATAGATAGATAGATAGATAGATAGATAGATAGATAGATAGATAGATAGGTAGATAGATAGATAGATAGATAGATAGATAGATAGATAGATAGATAGATAGATAGATAGATAGATAGATAGATAGATAGATAGATAGATAGGAGATAGATAGATAAGAGGTAGATAGATAGATAGATAGATAGATAGATAGATAGATAGATAGATAGATAGATAAGAGGTAGATAGATAGATAGATAGATAGATAGATAGATAGATAGATAGAGACATAGAAACATAGAAACATAGAAAATGTCGGCAGATAAGAACCTTTCGGCCCATCTAGTCTGCCCAATTACATGGATACTTTACCTGGATTTATCTTTTGATTAGGATAGCCTTATGCCTATCCCATGCCTGCTTAAATTCAATTACTGTTTTGGCCTCTACCACTTCTACTGGAAGGCTGTTCCATGTATCCACCACCCTCTCAGTAAAATAATGCTTCCTGATGTTACTTTTAAACCTTTGCCCCTCTAATCTAAGACTATGTCTAGATAGATAGATAGATAGATAGATAGATAGATAGATAGATAGATAGATAGATAGATAGATAGATAGATAAAAAAATCTCATAACATGGGTCTATCACAACTTTCATGACATATACCAATATATATTACAAATGCATGGTAGTAATAACCGAAAACATAAAATAAAAATATATTGACCTATATAGTCCTTTTTATTTAGCAACAGAAAATTCTGACATCCAAAAAATTAATTGTATTTTCTCTATAATTTTGACAAAATAATGCATGTTTTGTTTTAAGAGTATTTTTAATAATCCTCTATCTGTAGGTGTAAGTGATATGATGCTGTGTTTGCTGAATTCAGCCCTTAAAATATGGGGAATATGTATTTCAGTGTACGGATCCCTGGAAATAAACTAGTAGTTTCCATGTGAAATGAATAAGGCTCAGAGCCCAGTATTCCTGAAATCGCCTTAAAGCCACAGCCACAGCGCCCTCTTGCACATAAAGCATGCATTGCATCTCAGACACCGAGCACTTCATCCGCTTTATCAGGGAAGCTGCTGCATGCAAGCGCATTCCTCCCGGCTCCGCGCGGCCATTAAGCCACTTGGAGATTTAAAGTGCCTTTAATTAATAATTCAATGGATCCATTCACTAAACAGCGACTTTTGATGACAGGAAAAAATCTGTCACACAAAAATAAACTAACAATATTTGTGTAAACCACTCCTAAGCCATGAAAAGGTTAATATATTCTTTGTTGTTTCTCTTTTTTTCCCGAATTCTATTATTTAATTGTATCTTTTACAAGTCACAGCTCTCAGGTAAGTGACTAAATTCCCCTCCCTAAAAATAAAGTTGATTTTATTTTTTTCTTGCCAGAGAAGGATAATCCTGATGTATATGGGGGTGATGGAGCCAGAATATATCCCAGTATTTTTCACTGATGAAATCAGAGAACTTCACAATATTGTTACCAGGCAAAAGGAAAGTTTCCCAGTATATGTGAACTGAAAGTGTCTGCACATCAAAGGAAAAGTAATATTACACAGATGGGAACAGGAACATCTGCTAGTGATTGATACATTACAGAGAAATGATGTGAAACCATAAATATTCTGTCAATAAAGCATTTATGTCCCTATGACATGTTTTGTCCAATTTGTATATTAAGTGAAGTATAACCCTCGTCATTTATAGAATAAATTAGCCCATCGCATGCCTTGCTATGCTTCCTTTCATTTCCCTGCATGCTGTATATTAGTATATAAATGAGTTTCAGGACACACAGATAACTGTGTTTAAACTGGGTTTTACTGGGAGTGGGTGAATAGTGAATGAACTGCATATCCCTAAACTGGGAATGTCACCTAATGGAATGTCTTTAACAGGGATGAAGGGAAAAGTACAACTTTCTCTAAAAGTGAATTCAGATGTCAGGTCTACAAGACAGGATACTTGGTGTATTTTTGAGGATAGATAGATAGATAGATAGATAGATAGATAGATAGATAGATAGATAGATAGATAGATAGATAGATAGATAGATAGATAGATAGATAGATAGATAGATAGATAGATAGATAGATAGATAGATAGTATTTATAGTGACAGATCTTTATGTAAATAAACAGAACGGAAGCTAATGTGTGAAATGTGGGTAGATATGTATATACACACACACTAATATATATAAAATACTACTATACACACTATATATACACACACACACTAATATATATAAAATACTACTATACACACTATATATATATACAAACACACTAATATATATAATATACTACTATACACACTATATATATATACAAACACACTAATATATATAATATACTACTATACACACTATATATACACACACACACTAATATATAATATACTACTATACACACTATATATATATATACACACACACTAATATATAATACACTACTATACACGATAGATAGACAGACAGACAGACGGATAGATATGCGCAAACACATCATACATATATTTATATATACACAGAGATACAAACTCTTATGTATTATAGATACTATATGTATTGATAGTATATTGCACAGAGACACTGACACGTTATATATACACACAGACACTAGTATACTATAGATACTATGTATGTTTACTAATATGCTGTAAAATATAAACAAAACTACACTAAACATAGGCACTAGTATACTAGGGATACTATAGATATGCGCACTAACTAATGGATATACATATACAGTATATACAGTATATAAACATACTCTAGTATACTGTAGATTCTATAAGAATGCACACAAATATATATAATATTTGTATACAGTAATATCTGCACCCAGGCATTAATATACTACAGACGCTATATGTGCACATAATAAATGTATAAAAGACACACAGAAGCTTCTAACCCGTTAAAAACGCTGTGTGAGATGAAATTCAACAATGCTGTATTGTTTTAGTTTTGTACATAAAAGCGTTTAAACTCAGGCACATGTAAACAGTAAACCCACCTTTAACACTCGTCCTAATCCCACCGATGCGATTAACCCTATCCGCCCCATATAGTCCCCTTCTCGGTCGCCCTGTCCCCCAGGCTGCGTGAGATCTGCCGGGCTCAATTAGCTTTTTATTTTCTCAGAAGAGCATGAGATTTATTCATCATCTCTCCTAAAAAGAAGGGGAAAAAGTTACTTCAAAGAAGTGTTTTTACAAGCCCCAAATATTCTTCTTTTTCTGTTAATTTTTCAGTTGATTTATTTTTTCTTTGCATTTATTAGAAAGAGTAAATAATCGGATTGTCCTGACCTATTTTCTTCAAACCTCTGGATGGGAAGTTGATAAGATGCTGATTATAAAGATCCTTATACCAGAAGGCTGTAAGAATTAGTAACTATTCAATAGGTTTCATAAAACTATAAGATATACAAAATATTCGGGAAATGTATAGACTAACAGAAAAATGCTCACCTTTTAACCTTTCTATTTGCAATTCCTTCTAGTAATCTGTCTGTCGATCTCTCTTATTTATCTGTCTGTTTATCTGTTTATCTTTCTATCTATCTCTGTATCATTCTATCCATCCATTTTTCTATTTTATCTGTCTCTTTATCTGTTTATCTTTCTATCTATCTCTGTATCATTCTATCATCCATCTTTCTATCTTATCTGTCTGTTTATCTTTCTATCTATCTCTGTATCATTCTATCCATCCATCTTTCTATCTTATCTGTCTGTCTGTTTATCTTTCTATCTATCTCTGTATCATTCTATCCATCCATCTTTCTATCTTATCTGTCTGTTTATCTGTTTATCTTTCTATCTATCTCTGTATCATTCTATCTATCCATCTTTCTATCTTATCTGTTTGTCTGTTTATCTTTCTATCTATCTCTGTATCATTCTATCCATCCATCTTTCTATCTTATCTGTCTGTTTATCTGTTTATCTTTCTATCTATCTCTGTATCATTCTATCTATCCATCTTTCTATCTTATCTGTTTGTCTGTTTATCTTTCTATCTATCTCTGTATCATTCTATCCATCCATCTTTCTATCTTATCTGTCTGTTTATCTATTTATCTTTCTATCTATCTCTTGTATCATTCTATCCATCCTTCTATCTTATCTGTCTGTTTATCTATTTATCTTTCTATCTATCTCTGTATCATTCTATCCATCCATCTTTCTATCATTTTATATAACCTATCATCCACTTGTCTATGTATGCATGTATGTGTCTACCTATCTATCCATCACCAATTTATCTATGTATGTCTGCACGTCCATCCAATTGTATTATCGGTTTATCTCATATCGATGCATCTAGTTCATCTCTAGCCATAAAGTCTGTATAAATAAAAATCTAGAAAATTTGTCTGCCTGATATTATGATCAAAATTCGATATTTTTGTTTCCATCTCTACCTGCCATTCTATTTATTATATACTCTTTTCTTAGCTAATGAGCAGTAAGCAGCTTTGTTTCCTCTCAATCACTCCCATCACTAATTATTAATCAGCTGTAACCAAAGCTCCGGTGAGAAATAGAAATCCCTGGAGCTCCAAGTCACCATGTTTCTTCCAGGTATGTGAGTGGTGTTTGGGGTTATGTGTGTGTTACAAAATGTGCAAACTGCACTGATACTTTGTGTCAATCTGCCTCCAATTGACTTCATCGCCCAGGAAGCTGAAGCCTGGAGCTTTAAGGCTACTCGCCTGTGCTATGATTAAAGCTCTGAGACTGAGAGAAATGTTTTATTCAGATGTTATTTGCTGCTATTGATTCTGTCATAAAGGTACCTAAATTAGAAACATGTAGAGCACAGGGAACAAACATGTATTTCAAGGTTTCAGCTTGATTTTAAGCAATAATGAAGAATTGGACAAGTGATTACAGACAGCCATCCCTCTGTGCAGGGGAGTGAGGACACTTTATTCAGACACTGTCCTGACAACTAGGGGAATCTTCAAGGGATCCGTCTGGCTACTAGAACATCTCACTTGGCTTATTTTTGGAAAAGGGCACCTCCTACAGGTCAATTCACAGATTGTTTTTCCATGCTCAAGTTTCATTTTTTTCAGCTTCTCCTTGTTTTTATTTTCTGGGGAATATATATTTATTACATTCATAAATTACAAAGATATGTATTTATTCCAATTTCAAAACATTTTATTCAATATCTATCTATCTACTAAAGATCCTGCACTTTATGTGTGTACATTAATAAGGATACTTTGTGTACTGTCGCTGACCCTGTTCTCTGTGTCTTTGTCTGCTTTGACAGTCATACCTGGATCACACCTCTCCTTGATCTTGAACTTAATTCTATTTAGATTGTGTCTTGGCTTTAATCTGCAGATCTAGGCCAGCCTGCTGGAGAACAATCCCTAAAATGCTTCAGTGATAGCTCCTTGTCATTCGCTAATAGAATCTTGTTTTGTGGACTATCCCTGTCCATCTGCATTAGAAATGGGGTAATGATATGCTGTGTGCCTACCTGGGGTGTTTGCTTTTTATTTATTTATGTAGTTTATAGAGAAGTCACACGTATGGCGGTGACAATGCTCAGAGGTCTTAATACAGTTTGGAGAAGGGGCTCAAGGTGACAGGGGGATGATTAGGAAGAGTATGGACAAGCTGTCTGCCTGTTCTGTCATTCACCTCATGCTACTGATACTGCCATGCTCACAGGAAAAGGGGGACACTATATATATATGTGTGTGCTTCTATAAATAATGTAGAATGCAATACTCTGGAGATATTTATAAATAACGTGTTATATATATATATATGTGTGTGTGTTTATAAATATTTAATTTAACTACTATTAAATGTGTATACACACACGAGTGCATATGTATATAATATGTGTGTGTAATTATGTATATATAGATATATCTATGTATACATACAGAATAAATATATATTTTTATTTATATATATATATTATATATATTATACAAAACAGCCGAAGGTTGCACTCAACCTCAAAACTAAAAGGGTGCATCTGAGATATATATATATCGACACTCACACATATATATATCGACACTCACACATATATATATATCGACACTCACACATATATACACATATATATATCGACACTTTACACATATATATATAGACACACACATACATACATATATATATAGACACACACATACATACATATATATATAGACACACACATACATACATATATATATAGACACACACATACATACATATATATATATAGACACACACATACATACATATATATATATAGACACACACATACATACATATATATATCGACACTTATATATAAATATCCAGTGGACCCGCAATCTGGACCCATAACAATCTGCTCCGGTAAAACAACCGCCGAAACGTATAGCTCACCAGGAAGGCACAATTATATACACAATAAAAACTCCCTGAGAGTGAGCCTTCCTGTGAACTATATATAGATATATGTGTGTGTGTATAAATAAATAACTTGGACGTGTAAACAAACTCCCAGACACACTTATACTTTTACACATGAGTTTTGTGTTAAGTATATATATATATATATGTTATTTAGCCAGCTTGTAACACTTTGACACTTGCAGGACACACTGCTGTTTGTTTTTCTGGCAGGGCAGACAGAGGGATGTCTAGATAGAGGGACAGATAGAGGGACAGTGTGGAAGGTGCCATGCTTTCTCTACAAGTGCTGACTGGCTTAATGGAGGCAGAGCAATACTTACATTTCCAAGTCACCCGGGAGCCTCTCCGCCCCTCCCTCCCTCCCTCCCTCTACCCCCACCCTCCTGTTCCTGCCCTGCCATACAGGGGAGGAGGATGGGAGGGGGATGGAGGCTGTGAATATGCAGATGATGGCAGTGATGATGGGCAGCTCCGCTTTTCCCCTTTTTTTTTTGTTGAAAACTCTAGCGCTCCTTCTTCCATAACTCTTCTCCGAGCTGTGCTCTTCCTCCTCCCACCGCACCCACCCACCCACCTACCAACTCCCCTCACCATCATCCTCCTTCCTCCCTGGGAAAAAAAAAAGTTCGAGAAAAAAAAAAACATCCCTGCTCACAGGCGCTGGGGGAGCTGGCTGGCTGCAGGAGCTCCATATGCAGCAGCAGCAGCAGGCACTTTCCTGATCACCTAGCTGTCCTGCACTCCATGAGCAGCTTCTCCTTGGTCTGACACCCAGGCTGGATTTCTACCTATACACCATCAAACAGGCAGCACATTGATCTGCGGCTTGAGGGGGACCCAGAGGGGAGGGGTGGAGGCAGCACACTTTTATTTCCTTGCATGAGTGAGAAGAGAAGCGACAATTCACAGCTGAGGGAGAATAAGAGCACAAGCTGTCTTTATTGACATCACCCCCTCACCCCCTCCCTTTTTTTCCCTCTTCACCCCGATCCCCCTTGTAACTCGGCCAGCTCGGGCGATCCCCGGCCAGACTTGCCATGTCCTATCCTCAGGGTTACCTTTACCAACCCCCCGGCTCCTTGGCTCTCTACTCCTGCCCGGCTTATGGAGCTTCAGCACTGGCCGCCCCGAGGAGCGATGAGCTAGCCAGGTCCTCCTCCGGCTCCGCGTTCAGCCCTTACCCCGGATCCGCAGCATTCAGCGCCCAGGCGGCCACAGGTTTCAGCAGTCCCCTACAGTACTCCAGCGACCCAGGCGGATTCCCCTCTTACATGGTGAGTGCGCTCTTTACCGCCCTGCCAGGACCTCATGCTCACCCCCAGCCTTATGCTCCACCAGAGCCCCCTCTTTTTTTATCTTTAAATCATTTTCTTTTAGCTTGATTATCCGCATCATCAGCGTTTTATCCACAATAAAAATGTCACTACAAACATGTCTCCAGCTGCTTCCTCCACCGTTTTGAATACTTTTGGTTTCAGATTAAATTCTATTCATTTTTTTTTTTAATGCTGCAAACATTATTAAACTTATGTCACACACTGTATGCGACCATCTGCATAAAGGTGTCATATATATACATATATATAGCTTATGTACGTTTGTACACACACACATGTAATATATATGTGTGTGTGTGTATAGAAAAGTGCACAAGCTAGATAGAAATATATATATAATTTCTAGCTAGCTTGTGTACTTTTATATATACACAGACATATATAATATATATGTGTGTGTGTGTATAAACAAAAGTACACAGGCTAGCTATATATATGTATTTCTGTAACTGTAACACTTCAATGTTCTTGAACCCAGGACATACTTGAAAACGAGAGAAATCTCAATGTATCCTTCCTGGTAAAATCCTTTATAAATAAAATATATATGAGATTAAGATAGTAGATCGATTTATTTTATATATAGATATAATCCAAAGAATAAATATTAAATATATGTGTTGCTTCAGTTTTGTTTTATATTTTATTCATACACACACAGAGGGAGAGATCATTTGTATATTTATGTTAAATAGGTATTGTCCATAGATGCACAAACAAACACATACAGCAATCCATAATCTATCACTGTTTATTATCCGTCGATGGTCATTAAATGATTATTGGTTTATTCCTATTTCAGTAATATGTTTAATTGTTAGATATAAAACTATATATAATATATACAAAAAGTGAAACTCTTCGTGTTTTCTTCGCTACAAACATCAAAATAGTGATGCTCCCTTTTCCCCCTTTGCTGTCACACATACATTCAGGTCTCTGATCTCTCGGAACGTTCGAAACGTTAACATTCGGAATCCTTTAACATTGTTGTTACTTTCTGCGTTCTATATTTGTACATATATTATTTTCTTAATGTGAAGAAGTAACAGATGGAGCTAAATTGTGAGTAATGCGCGTAAAAGTGTGTGCACAGGACAGCCATGGGAAAACAGTGAAAGCCAAAGAAAAATAGTTTTTTTTTTCCTGAAATATATATTTTTAAGTATACTAAGTACATTTTTTTTTAACACTATACATGTTTTGTTTTCACTCCTTAAGTCCTAATTGCATAATTAAAGAGTGCTGTGAAGTGCAATTGGTCCTGGATTTATTGGAGCATAAACACATTTTTTTTTAAAGTAGTTTATGGCTTTAACAAACAAGAAAAAAAAGAATTGTCTGAAGAAAAAACTGTGTTAATAGTTGACTTGAAAAAACTGATCAAGTTCTTAAGGGATATCTTTAACTCGCCACCATTATGCAGCCTTAAATAAAGGCAATTTGAACGTTAAAGAGCGAATTAAAATGCAAATTGCATGCTATTTGAACAATTCCAAGTCATGCATATCTTCTGATTTGCAAATTGGATTTACAATGCATTAGACGAGTGAATTGCTTGGAGATGGCATTGTTAAATTTCCAGCCACAGAATAAAGCAAGTGATTTCTTTTGAAGGCTCTTCGATGATCTCCACAATGTACAAAACTACCTGTAGACAAAGAACAGTAAAGCACATATCAAGATAAACCGTTTTCTAATTACATGTGACTTTATTTGTTGCTGTATTATCCTTTTTGAATGAAAATTGTACTTGTTTTATTTACCAATGGAGTTTTTTTTACGTGGAAGTCCAGCGAAATAATTTGTTTAATGTATTTGTTAAAAGAATTTAATAGAAGAGAGTAAAGTAGCAAAACATCTACTTATGATTAGAAAAAAATACATAACAAAATAAAAACATAAGAGTTTTGTTGGAAAGGTTTTTAACCAGGAATTGAAATCTCAAAATTATTTTATCATTAAGAGATCTGGAATTTTTTTAAATTGGCATTCCCTTTTTTTTTATTATTTGTTTTTAATATTATTGTTTTTGTTATTATTTCAGGGTTCTCCTTATGATGCCCACACGACTGGCATGGCTGGAGCAATCAGCTATCATCCCTATGGCAGCCCTGCTTACCCCTACCAACTCAATGACCCTGCGTATAGGAAAAATGCCACCAGGGATGCCACAGCCACACTGAAGGCCTGGCTGCAGGAGCACAGGAAGAACCCTTACCCCACCAAGGGAGAGAAGATTATGTTGGCCATTATCACCAAGATGACCCTCACCCAGGTCTCCACGTGGTTTGCCAATGCCAGGAGGAGGCTCAAGAAGGAGAACAAGATGACCTGGGCACCTCGAAATAAAAGCGAGGATGAGGATGATGATGATGGAGATGGTGAAAGAGGGAAAGAAGATCATTCTGAGAAGGTCCAAGACAGCAATGAGACGTCAGCAGAGGACGAAGGTGAGTCCTATTTTACCACTGATAAGGCCAAGACATTTTCCAGCAGATTGAAAAGCCCAGGCAGCAGCAGACAGGCCCAGCCAGCACATAAGGAACTCAATGCACTTTACTTTTTCGTTGCTGCTTTCACTTGACAATCATAGCACTTGTCTGCAGGGAATTAAACTTTTTTTTTAAATAGTACTAAGATCATTATTTTATCTTCTTAAAAAGCAGGTTGAGTTAAATATTATTTGAGATCGTGGTATCTTTCCTAATTCGTAGCAGAAAATACCCTCCATTGCCTTTAGCACAAGTATTTAGCCCTGTTAAATAATAAATGACTATAAAATAATATTTATGCTGTAGAACATGAAGGGTGATAAAAACAATACATTTTATAGTGTGTATAATAATTATTACAGTGTTACACAGCACCCACTGCTGTTTAATATAAGGGTCAGAGAAATGATGGATTTTCCTTTATGGGGGTCCTGGCTTTTTAGCAAAACAAAAGAGTGGAGGGTGTGCATAGTGAATAAGGGCAACATATCCTAGAAGTGACTTTATCATCATGATATGGCTGTTTGGTGTCCTTATATTTCTGGACACTGTATATACAGTATATGAATGTTCTAGTTTTGCTGGCAGGGTCTACATTGTACAAAACACATATTTGTCTGTACAGGACAATTTGGGGGTAAAATACTAAAGTGTCGCAGTTGCCATGGTAGCCATGGTTGATTGTCGAACTTTTGCTGCAGGATTTACTTTTTTTTTGCGTCATACACGCGTGGGGCAGCCAGTGTGTACTTTGGAGAAGTGCGTGGGGATGACCTTGTCCTGTGACCTTTCCTCTCTTTGCAGGTATCAGTTTGCACGTAGACTCCATGACAGATCACTCGTGTTCGGCCGAATCGGACGGGGAGAAGTTGTCTTGCAGAGTTGGGGATCATCTATGTGAATCGGGGACCGAATCTAAGGACAAGTATGAGGATGACGAAGAAGAGGTCGATGACGACGAAGATGATGATGACGACGATGATAGAGGGGTCTCCTCTGCTAAACCTGTGACTTCATCCCCCCTGACAGGAGTGGAAGCCCCTATTTTAAACCACCAGCTGGAGGGAAGCCCCAGAATCCTAAACAAGGCCACCTTGGACAATAGGATCTCCCCAGGGACTCAGACACCAGCCAGCAAACCCAAACTCTGGTCTCTGGCAGAGATAGCCACCTCGGACCTTAAACAGCAGAATATTAGCCCCAGCTGCCTCCCTCCTAGTTTACCGTCAGCCCCCTCTTCATCGTCTTCTCACAGCTCGCCATACCCTTCTTCTTCAATTTTGGGAAGACACATATACTACACGTCGCCTTTTTATAGCAATTACACAAACTATGGGAATTTCAATGCTCTGCAAAGCCAAGGGATCCTGCGGTATAACTCTGCAGAGGGACTGAGCCAGGCGGTGCTGAGCAGCAGCTCTATACACAAACATGCAAGTGACTCCCTAAAATCTGCCAGCTCCCAGCATGATCAGCACTACAGGCCAAACAGCTACGACTCCAAAAAAGGTAGGGGATGCCTCTGTTTATTACTATTTTACTTAATTTTTAAAAAAATATATATATATATATTAGTTGCATTTTGCATTTGAAAGAGATTTAGGAATTCAAGAATTCTTTATTTCTTTTTACTTTGGTAATTCTGTATTCATAATTAAATAATAACAAACACATTTACAGATAGAGTATTTTAATAATCATATATATATATATATATATATATATGTATATATTATATCTATCACAGTAAACCTATATTCCTAGATGTATGTTTTAGTAATTTGGAAAGAGATGCTAGCAGAATTCTAAGTGAAACAGGTTCATTTCTGTGTGTAATTCTTCTGGCAGTTAAGAGATCTGGTTTGTTAAATAGCTGTGTGTTTTAGGTTAATTGAAGCTGAAAATTTCCATTAATCCTTGGATTTGTCCCAGGGTGTGAGAGTCGCCTCCTGGTTATGGAGATATGGGAAAGGAGCAGCTTGATGCTGTAGATGTGATCAAGCCTATGCAGCCCATTGGAGGATTGCAGGCAGACAGATAGTTCTAATGTGGATATAATGTGGGTATAATGCAGTTAGCTGGCTGTGTCCTGTGACTAACCGATGCTTGTGTTTTGACAGATCCCAGTGAGGTGTGCACAGTAGGAGTACAGCCCTACCTATAGATGGGAAATCACACTGCAAAACAAGTAAGTTACACTATCCCCCACTACCCCTCCTCACATAGAAACACAGACAAAGTGGGGAGCACATACATTTCCATAGAGTGCTATTTTTCTACTTTAGGACCTTGCAATTTGTGCAAAAAAGATAGTAGATCCCTAGATGTGGATACTTGTTGTATATATGTGTTTATGTATATCTATCTAAAAATAAAAAAAACTTAATTATTCTAAAAAAAATACTAAAAGACCCAAACTCTATTATATATATATATATAATTACTATATTACTATATATATATATAGTAAAAATCACCCCTTAAGCCCAAAATATATGTATAAAATTATACATATCCATTGTTTATATGATTGTTGAACGAGCCACCCTAGTGTGAAATAGGTTAACCTGAAAATTCTGTTGCTTCACTTTTTTTCCTCTTTTATTTTTTCCATTATTGGATTTCTTAGTATAACAGCAGTTGTAGCATCAATAATTTATTTTATAAAGTATTTTACCAGGAAGGATACATTGAGATTACCAAACAACACTAGAAATAAGAGTATGTATGTATATATATGTGTATATATATATATATATGTGTATATATGTATATATATATGTATATATGTATATATATATATTAAATAAAATACCGTGCCTGTGCGATACTATATATAGCAGTGTTATTGTGGAAGGATGCATTTAGTGATGTGGTATTTTTTCCCTTGATTCACAGGTAGGTGTCACAATTGCTTTGAAAAAAAAGTCAGCAAGCCATCATCTCTCCCAGAGCTACAGTAATAAGTATTACAAGAAATATCTAAATCCGGATCACATCGTGTGCCACTGTATAAAGGAAAATACACAGAGCACTAATAACCCAAAAGACTCCCTCTAAACAATACAGAGAGAAAGAAAGCTTTCCCTTCCACATATGTGAAATTATTGGTATAGTATAGTTCATTTCATGTCTATTTGTGACTTTTTATTTGGCAAACGATCTGTTTTTCTCAGGATATCTTGACTTGATTACTCCATTGCCACTGATAGGTGCGATTTACAATTCATTCTAAATAATGGAAAGAAGAAGGACATTAAATAATAATAATAAAAACTATAAACAAATAAAAAAATACTATTTGTAAAAGACGTATACAATAGAGACGATGATTGCGATTCTCAGAACTGGAGTACTTAAAATGTGGAATAATAAACACAAAAAAAAAGGAAAAAAAAAAAGCGAAACCACAGAAAAGCAGATTTGATATTTATTTTTGTAATGATATAAATGCTTCTAGTAATTTATGCAAGTTGTATTGCAATGAAATTGAAAAAAAAACTTTTTTTGTAAATAAACTCTGCCTGGTTTTTATTTGGAAACGAAATATGACATTTATTAAATTTATTGATTGTCAACGAGTATTCTTTACTAATTTATATTCTAAAATTGTAAATAAACACAAAATAGACTGATCACTTTGAAAGCTTGTGTTTTACTCAGCTAATATCTTAGTAATTCAATATCTATCTGTCTGGTCAGGAATGGATAATGGTGTTGATGGTCTTGGCTTCAATAGTGGAAGGGGGAATCACTTCTTTTTGGAGCATCATTTAGATAACGTGTACCAGCAAATTCTGGAGACTGAATGTGGGGAGATAAACGTAGCATTTGTTTCCCACCAAGATAAATTGAGTGAATATAACATACGGTAATAAAACAAGAGTAATAGCTTCTTAGATTGGCCTTTAATCAATCATACACTTATTTTTCAAGAGGCTCATCTATTTTATTGGGTGATTAATACCATGATGAGCTGCCAGCAGGGGAGATGCTGTGCTCTCAGGGACTGGGAGATGGTCAGTTGGGCTTCATTACCGGCTCATATTGAACTATTTATAAAATCTTGTCTAAACATCTGCCAGCTCGCATTGGCCGGGGACACTGAGGATGAGGGGATTGCTGGACCACTTCCTATTGACAAACACATCTCTCTCCAGTGGCCTTTTGTGTTCACAGAATGACTGGCCTATGGCTCTGGGCTTGTTAAAAAGGGCATTTGAAAGTGATCCTCAATTCTTCTGTATCAGCACAATGGCTGTAAACCTCATACAGAGACTTTTATCCAACGGGTCCTTTCCCAGTCCTGACGGCTCCTTTATTGCCGTGTGTGTATGTAATAAATAAATAAATATATATATATATAATATATATATATATATATTAAATAAAATACCGTGCCTGTGCGATACTATATATAGCAGTGTTATTGTGGAAGGATGCATTTAGTGATGTGGTATTTTTTCCCTTGATTCACAGGTAGGTGTCACAATTGCTTTGAAAAAAAAGTCAGCAAGCCATCATCTCTCCCAGAGCTACAGTAATAAGTATTACAAGAAATATCTAAATCCGGATCACATCGTGTGCCACTGTATAAAGGAAAATACACAGAGCACTAATAACCCAAAAGACTCCCTCTAAACAATACAGAGAGAAAGAAAGCTTTCCCTTCCACATATGTGAAATTATTGGTATAGTATAGTTCATTTCATGTCTATTTGTGACTTTTTATTTGGCAAACGATCTGTTTTTCTCAGGATATCTTGACTTGATTACTCCATTGCCACTGATAGGTGCGATTTACAATTCATTCTAAATAATGGAAAGAAGAAGGACATTAAATAATAATAATAAAAACTATAAACAAATAAAAAAATACTATTTGTAAAAGACGTATACAATAGAGACGATGATTGCGATTCTCAGAACTGGAGTACTTAAAATGTGGAATAATAAACACAAAAAAAAAGGAAAAAAAAAAAGCGAAACCACAGAAAAGCAGATTTGATATTTATTTTTGTAATGATATAAATGCTTCTAGTAATTTATGCAAGTTGTATTGCAATGAAATTGAAAAAAAAACTTTTTTTGTAAATAAACTCTGCCTGGTTTTTATTTGGAAACGAAATATGACATTTATTAAATTTATTGATTGTCAACGAGTATTCTTTACTAATTTATATTCTAAAATTGTAAATAAACACAAAATAGACTGATCACTTTGAAAGCTTGTGTTTTACTCAGCTAATATCTTAGTAATTCAATATCTATCTGTCTGGTCAGGAATGGATAATGGTGTTGATGGTCTTGGCTTCAATAGTGGAAGGGGGAATCACTTCTTTTTGGAGCATCATTTAGATAACGTGTACCAGCAAATTCTGGAGACTGAATGTGGGGAGATAAACGTAGCATTTGTTTCCCACCAAGATAAATTGAGTGAATATAACATACGGTAATAAAACAAGAGTAATAGCTTCTTAGATTGGCCTTTAATCAATCATACACTTATTTTTCAAGAGGCTCATCTATTTTATTGGGTGATTAATACCATGATGAGCTGCCAGCAGGGGAGATGCTGTGCTCTCAGGGACTGGGAGATGGTCAGTTGGGCTTCATTACCGGCTCATATTGAACTATTTATAAAATCTTGTCTAAACATCTGCCAGCTCGCATTGGCCGGGGACACTGAGGATGAGGGGATTGCTGGACCACTTCCTATTGACAAACACATCTCTCTCCAGTGGCCTTTTGTGTTCACAGAATGACTGGCCTATGGCTCTGGGCTTGTTAAAAAGGGCATTTGAAAGTGATCCTCAATTCTTCTGTATCAGCACAATGGCTGTAAACCTCATACAGAGACTTTTATCCAACGGGTCCTTTCCCAGTCCTGACGGCTCCTTTATTGCCGTGTGTGTATGTAATAAATAAATAAATATATATATATATATAGTGTCTATAAGGGTTGTGGTGAAGGACTTAAAGTGAGATAAAAAGCCTCCACACTATTAAACACAATATATATATATAGGCCGTGTTAGCACAATAAAAATTTTATCACTACGTACTTCTATACTTATATATATATATATATATATCAAATTTGCATTGTGGAAGCTTTTAATCTCATTTTTTTTTTACCCTTCACCACAATTTAAATGTGATATATATATATATATATATATATATATAATCTGTGTGTGTGTGTATACTACTTGAATTAGTGTTTATGTATATATAATATTCTAATCAATGTAATTTGTAATCTACTGTATATGGATGTGATATATATATATATATCACGAGTATAGCAGTAGGTAGTGATACCTTTTTTATTGGACTAACGTTACATTTGTATCACTACCTACTGCTATACTCGTGATTTTGGCATCTGGACTAACACGGCCTATCATATATATATATATATATATATATATATATATATATTAGTGATTAGTCTACTGAAGGTGATGTAGTAATGGTGTCACGCACACTAACAGATCTATATCAGTCTCTCTCCATATATGTATATATATACACACAGGAATCTGCACGTTTGTCTCCACGTATTTCGAGTAATATGATATTTAAAGCCTAATGCAAGTCTTATAATTGCTCCAGCTATCCACGAGGGCATGTGACTGAATGGAATATATATATATATATGAAAAAGAAATGCAATTATGTATACTTGAATACATAATAATTCTATCTATATAGTGATAGAAATAAAATAAAAAAATAAACACAACACATATTTAGTATTCGCCACTGATGTCTATGTGGTGACTTAGTCCAGTGGTGGAGAGTCCTCTGACATGAAAGGGTTAAACGGTAATGACCAATACCGGAGAGACGCTGATGGAGACTTTTCATTTTCGAGGACGGGGCATTATACACAGGTGCTTTGTTACACATGTAAGGGTTAATTAAGAGCTGTATTTCCTGAATGCTGTGGCAGGTATGATTATTAGGGGTGCAGGTATGATTAGGGGTGCAGATATGATTATTAAGGGTGCAGGTATAATTATTAGAAGTGCATGTATGATTATTAGGGGTGCAGGTATGATTAGGGGTGCAGGTATGATTATTAGAAGTGCATATATGATTATTAGGGGTGCAGGTATAATTAGGGGGCAGATATGATTATTAGAGGTGCAGGTATGATTATTAGAAGTGCATATATGATTATTAGGGGTGCAGGTATAATTAGGGGTGCAGATATGATTATTAGAGGTGCAGGTATGATTATTAGAAGTGCATATATGATTATTAGGGGTGCAGGTATAATTAGGGGTGCAGGTATGATTATTAGAAGTGCAGGTATGATTATTAGAAGTGCATATATGATTATTAGGGGTGCAGGTTTGATTATTAGAGGTGCATATATGATTATTAGGGGTGCAGGTATGATTATTAGAGGAGGTGTGATTTGCACCTTACAGCTTTCCTGCAGGAATCTGATTCTTCTTTATAACATTTGTGAATTAAATGACAGTTGTGCTGCTGGGTTTTCACAGAGTAATGTTCAATGTGTTTCTCCAGTTACTGTGGGATTTAGCTGCTAAAGGTGACTCAGAGGATTATCAATATATATTATTTGTATCAATGCAATCATTTTGATAGAAAGCTTTGTTTCTGTTACAAGCAATGAGCACACCGACCCCACAGACCCTGAGAGGGGTCTCTCCCTAGTCTGTCAAGATTACACTGATAGGTCTCTGGGGATACCAGATACTTTGGTCTCTGGGGCACGGTATATGGTGGTCTCTGAAGATAATGGACAGGACAGTCTTCTGGACATACATGGTGGTGTATGGAGTCCTGGGAATATGGTGGTCTTTGGGAACTCTGCATATGGCGTGGCCTCTGGGGTGGGGGACACGAGATGAGTGTCAGAGTAGGACCAGTCAGAGGTGCTCTCCATCCAGGAATGGCTTTGGTCTTACTTTCTCCAGGGCTATATTTAAATTCAACATCTTAATTCTATGAAGTAGCTATAGTGTTTCTACTAATATGTGTCAAGAAACCTGGGAACATCTCGAGGGAAAACCCCAAAATCTGGGGAAATATACAGTGAAGGTACGGTGGGTAAATGGTCCTAAATTATATTATTTATTATAACATTCGTTTTTAAACGGTTCAAATAAAGGAAAAGATTTTATGAAGACCCCGAAGTGTTGCCTGTCACTAGAAAACATATAATATATGTATATATTATATACATTCGCACAGGGACGTTATACTGTTATATACTGTATACACACCCAGCCATTCTATAGGCTATTTAAGATTTAAAAAACTACGTTTCCGGTCCAATCAGCCTTTTTGAGATTATATATATATACACACGAATATATATATATATATGTTTATATTATTGCAGAAGCCATCTGCACTTCACAGCAATTCAAAGAACTGCATCCCAGTGCTCCTGTGCTATATTCCCCATATGCAGCAAGGAACTCTGGGTAGGATATGCAAATGACATCTGTCTTACTTTTATTGCATCCTGGGTCTGTTATATATATATAAGTGTTACGATATAAATATATAAAATGAGGTTTGTCATGCACTCCAGCTTTGCATAAATATCTTGCCCGATGCCCGACACTGAGCCAAAAAGTCAATATGGATGGAATAGCGTGATGGCACTCAGGCTAAAACAAAAATATTTCATTAATTCATTAAAAAGGACAATGAGGTCGACATTTCAGCTCCATACAGGAGCTTTCTTCAGGACACAGTGTCCTGAAGAAAGCTCCTGTATGGAGCTGAAACGTCGACCTCAGTGTCCTATTTAATGAATTAATAAAATATTTTTGTATTAGCTCTGGAGTGCCGTCACGATATATATATGTGTGTATAATATATATATATATATATGTGTATAATATATATATATGTACAGGCAGTCACAAGTATTTATAAGGCGCCACCCTGTACAATGGGCCTGGACATACAATTTAGACACACACAGAAGAGTTGGAGAAATGCCCCTATTCAATAGTTTACAATCTAAGACACACACACACTACTACAGTATATATCTATATTATACATAATGTTAATCGTTGAACATATTCATATACACTCACATCTTGATCCACAATACTGTATGGTGATCTGCTCACTAGATTGTATCCCAGCCCATGAAATCGTGTGAATCCCTCTAATTGGTCATACTAGGATCAAACCCAAAATTTAATTTCCCCATCACACTAGTTACTATTCAGTAAAAAGCGAGCTGACAGAGGGCTGTGCACAGTACAGGCCGCAGCAGCCGAATAGAAAAAAAGGATTTCATTTTCATTTATTCTTTTTTTAAACTTTTCTATTTTTGCCAAACTTTCAGCAGTGTGTCGGTACATTACTGGGAAACCTTCAGAGTCAGCACAGACAGAGCAGAAATAAAATCAAATAAACATCATCACATCATTTTTTTATGGAATAGAATGAAAAAAAAAAGGAAAAATTGTACAGTTTGTCGGGTTAAAATACATCAGATAATTCAGACTAAGATAGAATAGGGGGTGTATTCGCTAAATAGTGAATCCTGGTGACAAAACTCCCAGAGTCACTTAGAATGAAATTTAAAATAGTATCATACACATTTATTGTCCTGATTACAGCAGAGTCGCAGTTTTATGCAAACTCAAGGGTGTTCTGATCAAAAATATTCAACCCAGGACTCGATTTCTGATTTACCTCTCAACGTAAAAAAAAAAAAAATCATTTTCTTTTTTCCCATGGAAATGGGTAACGGTTAAGTATTATTTTTTTGCCAAAAACTTGAAATCTGGAAATCTTTAAAGAGTGCAATTATTTATTTTTCTTTTACCATCTCTGATGATAATACATACCCCAAAAACAAGGGGAAACACTGGAGCCCTAACACAGCATCACTTATAAAGAACAATTCATCCTTGGGACAGAATCAGGAGACCAGTGTATTAAAAAAAAAATGAATAACAGATTAAAAAAATAAAAAACAACTTCTTTTGAAATCTAAACAATGAGGATACACATTGGCAGTGGCTCCCATTGATTTTAATCCTAATTATTTCTGACAGTCATAAAGGCTGGAACACAGGAGCACATTTACACAGTGATTGACAATTTGTTGTATGTAGAACTCTTTATAAATTATTAATCACTACTGTCAACAACCGTGTTAGAACTGTACTCGGATTTTTGAAATGAATATATATTTTTTTGCCATATTTGATTCACATCCCATTGTTATAATGCCATGGATAATTGAATTAAGACCTTGCTCATCTGAACTTTTTAAGTGTTTTGGAACCTTATATATTTATCACAGAATAGGGAGTAAATGAAAAATCCTGCAGAATGCGATACAGTTTTTCCCTACAGATTAAATAAAAAAAAACACACATATCAATGCTTGCAGGGTACTGGTTATTTTAATAGCAGCAGGATCCAGGTGTAGAAATATGACACAATCTTAACAGATAAAAAAAATGGGAGGGGGTACAGAGTGACCAGTGACAGATATAAGCAGGAGGAGAAGCAGAATTAAAAAAAAACTGAATTGGTAGTAATCTTGTACAGATAATTTCTTGGTGAAAGGGTGAGGTGGAAATGAAAGTGTCTGGTTGTATCTGTCTGTCTCTAATAGCCCTGATAAAGTGACTGATTCTACAGGATACGAACAGACTGGAACAAAAAAAACTCCTCACACTGTGCTAAAATAATAAGGCACACACACACATATATATATATATATATATATATAAATAATATTATATATATATATAATATATATAAAAATAATATAATATTATATATATATATTATAGTGATATGGAGGGACCTACATCAGTCAGTTGTTAATCACAAAGTACAGAGACAATTAAGAATACAAACATTTAATGACATTGTTGCATTAGAGGAACTGGAGAATATTACAGTCTGAATGATCCAGACTCCCAGGGAGATTAGATACAGACACACTGCTGCTTATTGAATAAATGCTCCACATCCAATGAGTAAAGGGCAGCAGAATAAAACCAGGCTATAATGCTGCACTGATTTAATACAGGAATAAAAAAATGAATGGTCAATTAATATATATATATATATATTTCAGTGTGATGGATTTCATTTTATGGATTTTCCTTTTAGAGACAGATTTCTGTGCCTTGTCTACTGGGAAATTAGCAAGGCAGCCCACCACCCAAGGGGTTAATGTTCTCACTATCATTAGGAGAAGCGTTAATTAACGCAGTTCTAAGTGTTTTATGACTGCTGGTAAAGACTGCTCAATTATTTAAATTAGAGATTAGTGTACTTTGTTATTTGTAGCATTTGTCAAGATTGCTAATAATAATAATAATAAAACAAAGCACAGCCCAGGCTTTTTACTAAGGTTATTTATTTTAAAAGTTTGTTTAAAGGTTGATATTGAAGCAAGGTATAACACGAAAATAAGAGGTAAATGATTAGATATTAAAAAACAAAATAATACACATAAGTACATGATAAATGAGACCAAAATAAGAGAGCATTGTTTTAAAGTCCGAATGATCCCAGGGTCTGTGTGTCTGGCAGCAGGGTAATTGAGAGTGACAGCTCCGACAACAGAGTGAACTTTTTTTTGTTACGTTTTTTTGTTACGAGTGAAAGCAGTTTGCAGATTATACACAATTTGTCACATTAAAGGAAACACAGGCAACACACAAACACAAACAGTTAACAGCAACAGGTCAGACACTCACACTAATTGGAAACGAATGGCATGCCACCTCACATCCCTCCACATCCTGGAGAAACAGCGAGGAACGCAAGGGGTTAAGGATTCCGAACGTTAAACTGCAACATTGTATCACTGCTGGGGCGGATTCACTAAACAGCGCACTGTCCCGGAAGCCATATAGAAAATCTCTGCTTCTGACTGTGCTGGAGTAGTGGCCCAAACAATTCTGTTTTACCCACATTTTTTTTTAATTCATGCTTTTATCCACTAGATAAAGTGAATAACGTCATACCGAGGCATTCATTCCTCTTGTTTTATTTATCAACGTTACCAGTATTGTGAGTTTAGCCAACAGGTTTAAAGAAAATATATAATTTTTTTTTTATTTATTTGTAAATAATGTGCTTTCTGGGGTGAGTCGAAAAAGCAAATTTTAAAATAGTTTAGAGAAAGAAAAATCTAAATCGTAGATCCCCCCCTTGAAAATAAAATAATAATAATGATAAAAATTTTTAAAGAATAAAAAAATGAAATGAAAAAATGTAAAAAATGAAATGAAAAATGAAAAATATCACATCACTTTGTATTTGTGACTTGTTTTTAACTAAGCCATTGGTGTAAATAGTTTTAAATCTACAGGATTTAAAAATGACTTATAGGTCCATTAAAACACGTTTTAATAAACAGGCAGTGATACCTTTTAGTGTTAAGGGATAATTGGTATCCTTATTAGGTGCAACGTGGCATGCATACTGTTGGCCTAGATTACTTATCATTGATTAAAGGTACAGTATTACAAAATCAACATGTATAATGCAAACAGTCTGCCTAAATAACTAAAGTTCAGTTGGAAATCTTTTCCAACTCAGCTATTCAATCTGGAATTTTTAATATTCGGTTTTCAGTTCAGAGTTTAGTGAATAATACCCAATAGCTTCACTCATTCAAACCCTGTAATGCATCATACTGCACTGTTAAATAAGCCACAAGTCAAATTACATTATGCAGCCCAATGCATTTAAATCCCATAGAGTATAAAAGTGCAGATTTAATAAACCCCACTCTCAGATGATAAGTGCCAGGGATCTGAAAGGTGTAAAACCCAGGGAAGGTGGAAGAGGAGCTGTTGTGTGGTTATGTTCCTCTCATTAGCACTAATAATCTCTCCATTAGACATCACTGGAGTCTGTCTATGGCTTCTCTTCCTGATCTGCTGATTTTTTTTTTTTTTGCCATACACATTACATTTCTGTCATGCTTTGCAGCAGAACAAGATATCCCCAAAGAGAGGGAGAGAGAGAGAAAGAAGAAAAATACCCTGACAGCAACCATTAGTTAAAAGTTCAATGAATAAACCTCTTGCACAACAACATCAGGACTAATTAAGATTCTGTTTAGCAGCCCCTGCATGGAATGTTAATGTAGCTTTGACTAACTAGAAGTAAACAAGGAGGGAGGAAAAAAAAAGGCATATTTAAGTGGAATGTAGGGGTGATAACATCTCTCACTTCTCTTCCCCAAGTCTGTTACAAAGTCATTATCTGGAATTACCAGTGATGCACTTCATTTTCAGAGGATATTGGACCAGCATGGTCCCCAAGTTCTTTTACAACATCAATATCCTCCAAGGACCAAGGGGTTGAATTTAACCCACAATCTGACTGTTTTTCCACCTTTTTTTATACATATATATATATATATTATTTTTTGCAGGTACTAGTTCCTTGGACAAATATAGCCAGGATTGAGAAGGCAGATTAGTATCTATTGCTGGCGTCTCAGCACAAATCCCTGAAGGCGTTTTGACCCTTTGAAGTTTCTTCTATTTTGCTTACACAGAAGTTTACATGATTAAGTCAGGTTTTTACAAGGCTCAACAAGGCAAATTTAATCACCTCCAAACACTCAACACAAAAAAAAAAAATACAACAGTTGTCCTGCTCATTTAGCAGTCACAGACATACAAGAGACAGGCATGTGTAATGAAGAAGTGGAAATTAGAAAAGGAAAAAAAAAAAAAAAACCCTTGCATTTGCCAGAGCTGTAAAGTACTAATCACAAAGAGTAAAGATAGAAAGTGATCTGAGATGTAGGATGGTAATTGCTACATGGGTGAATTAGAGGAGTTTGGAAAATGCAATGATGAAAGTTTGTTTTTATTGAAGAGTGGCTGAAATGTGTGTGAGCTTCTCAATGATACACAGGACATTCAAGGAGGGTTCTCATAATGGATATTTAATAATATGATCAGATCTGATAGACTGCCAGCTATACCATGATATATACATACCGCACAGGGGTGTATTTAGATGGAGCATAGGCACAGCACAAATTCTGCTCCTCTACCTGAAAACAAATAAATATGAACACAAGACATCTGATCTTGAAATTAAGACTATATTCAATCTTTTAATTTATGTCAATAATTTGAACAAAAACAAAATATCTTATATATACCAACTGGTTTAAAAACCAGCATTTATTATTTTTTAGAGCAGGTGTGAGCATCTACGGCCCTCCAGATGTTTTGGAACTACATTTCCCGTGATGCTCGGCTGATCATTAACTTTGCAGAGCCTCAAGGGAAATATAGTTAAAAAACATTTGGAGGGCCAGGGTTGCTGACCCCTGATTTAAAGGAATATTTCATATTTTACAATATGTCATTTTGCTGCCCTGTTCTGACATACTTGTAATTAATAGAAATCCTGGTGTAATTTGTTTCTGATAGATATTTATGAAATGTTTATCACGCCGGAAGGCACGTCAGTACGGGTGCACATAGTGCGCTCGATTTACCCCAGCCTAAAAGAAAGGACATTAAGAATATATAGGAAACAAAATTTTTCTCTAGTATGTTGGTGCATCTTGTTTCATGGACTATGTAAAAAACACTGTACTTGATTGAGCCATGGAAAATTAAAAGGTGAGTAATGGCAGCAGCATTGTTCACTTTTTAAGAGAAAAGCCATCAATGCCATTGTCTAGTGGTTTAATAGAAAATCACTTGGTAGAGATGAGATTAATGCTGTGAGATATGTAAACAGGTCCAAGATTGGAATATGGTCATTTGAGGGTCTGTAATGGATAGGAAAGTAGGGAAAAAAAGGATTAATTAACTGGAGATACCTGATACATAAATATACCAGAGACAATGGAGGAATAGTGAAGTACAAAATGTCATCCTATCTGGTGACCTAGAATAGATTCATTGTTTGGAGCGCTCCCAAACCAGTACACTTTAGCTTGCTCAGTGTTGTAAAGCAACAAGTATTAAAAAACAGATAGTACTCTTAAATATAAAATAAGTTTTTTTGGTTTTGAATATTTTGTGTGCTAGAGCTGAGTTTTCTGTTTTCCAGTTTCTCACTCTGTAACATGATCTCAATACTGTTTCCTGCAGAACTCTCAGCATACAAGGTAACAAAGAGCAGAAAACTGGGTCTATAGTTCCCTGAATGCTGATTAAATAAAGTTCACAAAGATTGTAGGCAGTACATTTTTAATTTCAATAGCAAAAATGCTTATTTTGATTTTATGAAGACTTCTCTTAGCGCTTTAAAGATGGGCAGGCGTCGCACGTCGGGAGGGAATTAATGTCGTGGAGGCGTAATGGTTCGGGTCGCCACCAGGTGCCATTGCGGGCATCTGATTTGGCCTGCCGACGCGCGTCACTGGCTGCAGGGGGAGCTCAGGCCATCTCTCTGCAGTGAAGGGCGTGCGTTGGCCAAGTGGAGGGGCCGACACAGCGCAATGAAGACAATGGGGCGGATGGCATGGTATATCGCGTGGCGGGAAAGGGTTAAAGCATACTAGAATGTACCTTTAAAACTTCCTTGAGTCCAGTAGCTGTGATTTGTTTGGAGGAGGCTGAATTATGTCAATCTGTTAGCAGACATCCCAACCTGCAAAAACTCATTTACTCATTTCAGGAAGGCTGACCGCCCGCTCACGCCCCCCGCAACGTTTGATGGTGTTTTTTATGATTTTTTTCCCACAGTTCTTTGTTTTTAAAAAAAATAAAAATTAGAAACAGTCAGGAAATCTCCTGTGGGGCCACTCTCATGATCTTCTGGCCATCTATTGCATTCAAAGATTTCTGGGAATTGTAGGCAACTAACTTGAGGGATGGGGGCTGGAGTTTGCAGAGTTTGACAGCCCAGCAGTAAGGATTTGTGCAGTATAAGGCTGGTGTCAGATGAGCGCACTAGGTGCGCCCGTACTGACGTGCCTACCGGCGTCAGACACAGCATTGTGACGCTGCGACAGGGCCGGTCACACGCTTGTGTGTGCGCACGAAATGCGCACGCAACAAGCGTCTGCCCACAAAGCCTCCCCGTCGAAACGCTAGATATGCGTCGATGGGTCTGTAAAGGGCAATCCTCCGTAGGGAGATCGAGCTTTGCAGCCCTGTGCGCACCGAGTGCGCTCAGCGAGTTGGCCAGATGGGCCTTGCGTGGAAGGAACGTCCACTCTCACGGACGTTCCTTCCACGCTTGTCTGATCCTGGCCTAATCAGGGACAGATTTACATGTCAGGAGCCGTTAGGCACAGAAATCTGGATCGCCCCCCCCCTCGAAAAAAGTGCCAACATATTTTTCTTAATTTTTGTGTTGTGGAATAAAAATAATTAGCATTTAAAAAAAATGAAAACCAGTCTCTCACTGCGCTCACATCAAAAGAAGAGGCAGAATCTGTAGCCTTAAAATGAAGCAAAAATGGAGCAATATGTCAGAGCTCCGTTTAACTCTAAAACAAGCACTAATAGTAACCTAGCCTTAACTCTAATTTCTAAGGTTAACCCTAATTTCTAACAATAGCCATGGAAGATGATGTTCAATTTCAACCCAGAGCAACCAAAATTCTGGGCATCAATTACGGCTGCGGTCGAAGATCTTTTTCAAGACATTACTTTTTTACTACTTAATTTTTGTGATCATTTTATACCTGAAAAGTGGACATTGCCTTTACTTTGCAACAAAAAAAGGGGGTATTTTTCTTTTTTACAATTTCAGGTCATGTTTGGTGTCATTGGAAAGTCCAGACTCTGACTTGTCCAATGACACTTAACTTGAACTTGTGGGTTGGAAATAATGAAGCTACAGAGGCCCGAAGGACCCCCACTCTCCTCACAGCAGAGATTGTGTTTTAGATGATCCAATGCATTGTACCATCACCTCTGCATTTGCTACCGGAATGGGAAATGAGAAGGTGAGTTAGTGCAGTGTCATTTTTTTGCTTTAATTCTAAAAGCACATAACGCCCCTGCCTTAGAAAAGAGAAAAAAAAGTAATTTTTCCCCATATTTTTTATTTTTACACATTACATGGTCATGTTTGTTATCATTGTGTCATGGTTCCCCCCTAGGATCTATGGTACTGGTCCCTATATGCAGAAAACTATCTACCCTTCCGATCCTTTATGGTCAGCAAAGCTACCTATAGCTAGTGAGCAGGCAGATACATACCCACAAAAGGTTAACAGACACCAGATACTAACAATAAACATAGTCAGTGGAATAGCAGGAATCTTAACACCAGGAGAGGTAGTCAGTCGTATGCCAGAGTCAGTACACAGAATGGTTCTCAGAAAAGCCAGAATTAGTCCAGAGTGGATTCTCAGACTTGCCAGGGATGATACAATGAGCGGGTTGACAGGAATAGCCGAGGTCAGTACACAGAGCAGGTTGTCAGAAATAGCAGGAGTTGGTACACAGAGCAAGTAGCAATAGAGAACACGGAAGGGATGTGATAACCACATCAGGGCACTGGACTAACTGAGATGCTGGGCTTTAAACCCGAAGGGCGCCACATCATGAGGCCGCACCCCGCCTACTCACCTGACCCGCGACCACCAGGGATTCCCTTATAAGTCAGTGCCCGGCCAGTGAACAGCGAGGAACATGCTGCCGGGCGCTGGCTGAACTGAACGGCGTGGAACGTGACATATTGGGAAGGTCAGACTTTGACCTTTCCAGTGATGCCTCTTGGAATAAAATGTAAACCATTGCCATAAACAATTAGGGTCATTATACTTAATCCCTTTACTACTGTGAACTACTATACTATACTCAATCTTCAAAAGCAGGCGCCCGGAGTTTGAATTGCCGATCTGCTCTTATTCTTTAGCAATTACAGGATGTTTGTTTATTGCACATGAAATTAGTTTGCAAAGAAAAGCCCAGGTATGTGCCCCTAAAATTTCAACTCATCAGACATAACAGCCAATGTGTTGACAATGTTTGAAAAGCTTTGAGTTTCATTTTTCCTTGAAGGAAACACCGAGCCCAAGCTGTAATTTATATATGTAGTTGCGCTTTTGGCCAGCAGAGGGAGCTCCCTCTGCTTGTCAAGTTGGGCTTACTGACAGTAGATATGTTACTGGATATTTTACTGTGTGGGTAAGCAAAATGGTTTGTCATATATCCACCAGATGCTGCCAGTGGTTTTATAAAAAATATTGGTAGTGAAGGGATAACAAGGTATTAGTGACTCTTAAATCTCTGTGGTTCCTCTGTTCTTTTCCCTCTTTTTCTCTATTTGTCTCATCTCATTTTCCCTTTCTCAGTTTCAAGTCTTAAAATAGGATTCAAATTGTTATCTTTCCTGCATACTGCAATTTTTTTTCACAATAGCACATTGCTTATAGAGGAAGATGTGTTATTCTGACTCCACAAAGCTCTGCTTGACTTCTATTGCAGAATAAATATATCAGAGGAGATTCCAAGCCTGGTAAATGGTTCCTGCTGTGAAACTTTGCAAATAGTATTATACCAGCAGGAAATTAATATCAAACCTAAGTGTACCTGGAGATCCTTGTTAAGGTTTATTTATATTCAAAACTAAATTCCCCAAAAAACTTTAAAAAGATAGGGCCATATTACATAGTTGGTGCTAACTTAACCAGAGCTGTTGTAAACTTCCCAGAGCCATTATAGCCTATGGAGGTTTTAAGTTTACAACAGCTCTGGTTAAGTTAGCAACAGCTATGTAATACTGCCCGTAGTGTATTATATTATTTTCTCCTTTTCTTAATGGTAAAAAGTGACAATAGGAAACTTTTCAAATTTAGTCAAAATGAAATCTAGGCAGTGTTATGCTATTTGAAGTGTTCAGTTTAGAAACATGCCGTGCTATTTATGTCTGCAATGTTACTCTGATATTTCAACAAGAAACCAATCAATCTAGTGGCAGGGATGTATTCTTGCATAGAACAACTACACCCTGGCTTAGGGCAGCAAATTTCCAGGACAGCATTTTTAACCTAATGTTCTGTCTTTTAGAAGTCTGATCAGGGGCGGACTGACAACTAATGGGGCCCCCGGGCAATAGGAGATCCTGGGGCCCCTCATGCCATGCCTACAATAGGTTAAACCCCCCCAAAAAAATCTGAGTTAAGAAAATCCACCTGGGTCCAACAGCGAATTGGGCAATCCATTTTGCCCCCTCCAGACTTACAGATGGCAACCGCTCTGCTGCAACAGCCATCACCCACTCATTGCAGCTAAGGCTGCACTGCTTCACAGAAGGTCCTTGTTGCAAATGTGGGAAACTGCCGATCACTTTTCAGGTTTATAAGATGCTGTGCATTACTGATACACTGGTACACACTGCACATTACAGAGCTCAACAGAAATCTCTGAACGGCAGAACCCGGTGTTAGGTAAAGCCTGCCAGTAGAGACTCAGGCACGGGGCACTATGACAACGGAATAACGCTTTAGTTATATTGGACTATTCCAGTGTCAATCTTGTGACTATTGACCAATCGGATTTGATGTAATGGGATTGGTCTATATGCAACCCACAACGAAACTGTGATTGGGCCATTGTCCTGTCTATCAATCTATTGTGGTCGTTTCCACACCCACAGGATCCTGATTGGCCAAAAAAGAGGTGGATACTTAATTACCACAGCGTAAAAGGCACACTATCTTTTCACTCATTATGCACTCCTGACGACCCTTTAGGTCGAAACGCGCTTCGGGTGCTTCTATCACTGTCCACCATTGAGAGCAAGGCATGTACCTAATATACTCTATGGTTACTTTGTCTCGGCTTACCGCTTGAATATACCTCTTATAAGCCAACTCCCTACGCCAAAATTTCCAATTGAATTGTGGCATTTGTGTTTAGCCTATATGGTTCGGGTGAAGCTGGCTATTTTTGTATAATACACTGTTAACTAGTGCCATGTGTGGTTATTGTGATAGTAACCTTTGAGACTAATTACCAAGCCTAAAAATCCTTGTCTCTCATGCCGTTCCACTGTTGATTCATTATTTTGAACCTATACTTAAAATTATCAGATTTATTGCATCACCTCACTTTTCAAGTGGAATTTACATTGTGGAACATTTTATTTTATTAGTGTTTGTCTGGGTATCATGATCATGATTATGTTTGATAGGATGTTAACCAAATGACATTAAAAGTTACGTTTTATTTTCAATTGTTCAGGCAGAATCAATGGTTTATCTAATGGTTCAGGTGAACTTGTATGCATGTATTTTATACTCAACAGAAATAAAACTCACAGTAATGTGCAATGTGTATAAACGTATCACAAAGCTCCACAACAATAAAACTCACAGTAATGTGCAGTGTGTATGAGCGTATCACAGAGCTCCACAGTAATAAAACTCACAGTAATGTGTTGTGTGGATGAGCATATCACAGAGCTCCACAGCTCCCCAGTAAATTTGTGGTATTATGGCACACGGGTATTGTGGCACACTGGTATCATGGCAGACTGGTATAATGGCAGACTGGTATAGTGGTAGACTGGTATTGTGGCACAATGGTATAATGGCAGACTGGTATTGTGGCACAATGGTATAATGGCAGACTGCTATAATGGCAGACTGGTATTGTGGCAGACTGGTATAATGGCAGACTGGTATAGTGGCAAAATGGTATTGTGGCAGACTGGTATAGTAGCAGACTGGCATTGTGGCAGACTTGTATAATGGCACCTTAATGCTTGCTTTGATGGAGCCTGAGGAGTGGATGCAGCTGGGCTGTCAGACGCTGGCACGCTGAGCAGCTGCTGATGCGCTCAAAGTTGCAAGTTGTCTCAGAGTCGTTGGGACGAGCCAGGCACGCCGCGAGCAAGCATGTGAACTTCATCATGTGACACCACACATCACGTGGTCACGTGAGCCACTGCGCTTCAGCCGCTGATGGGAGGAGGCAAAGAGGAAGAGAGACGTCCCCGACCCATGACACCACTCCCACACTGTCAGTGATTGGTGGAGTGGGCGCTGCATCTCTCTACCAAAGGAGGAACGCGGCAGCATGGGTAAGTATGAGACGGAGGTGGGGACTGTGACCCGGTTCCTACGAGTCATGTGTCTGGGTGGCAGGGGGTGTCAAACCCAGACACATGACTTCAAAACCGGACGGTCTGGGTCAAAACCGAGTACCCGATGGGTCAGTCCGCCCCTGGGTCGGATACTTTTGAGATGTATGTGTGTATAACAGAGCTGAAAAACAGTAAAACTCACAGCAATGAGCCTCTAAACCAGGGGTCAGCAACCTTGGCCCTCCAGATATTATGGAATTACATCTCCCACGATGCTCAGCCAGTCATTGGGATAGTTCCAAATAGTTCCAAAACATATGGTAGGCCAAGAATGCTGACCCTATTCTAACCCCATAAAAGTGTTGTTAGAATTCACTTTAGGGTCTATTCACAAATTGCACGCAATTTTGGTGCTTTGTTTTTTTATGCATTTTGCCACAATTATATATGGTGAATTCACTATTTAGCGAATGTTCACTGAACTGAAAAAAAAAGAAACTCCTAACAGAAGTTTAAATCAATAAAAAGTATGAAAAACAAGTCTATATAATAGGACAGGTCCATTAAAAAATAAAGATATCTGTAAAAAGAAGATAAAAAAGTCTTTTATAAATTGAAAAATCTTTTAAAAAACACAAAAAATACAAAAAGCTCTTTTATAAAATTAAAAAATAAGACTGTTTTTTGTAAAAAAAGGAGAAGAATAAATGGTCTTTCCATGAATAGATAGTCTTCTATGGGATAATTTTGGTGCTGCAAAATTGCTGTGTATTTCACTGTCAATTCACCTGTATTTGGCAAATTGACTGCTTTGTGAATACACAAATTGCCTCGCAATTGCACCTTCGGTGAAATACTCAATTTGGTGCAATTTCGGGTCCAATTTGGAGGTTATTGAATAACCCCTTCTTGTGTATTTATAGATACTTTGCTTTTGTTCAATGACATTTTTATTTACTTATATATAGCCTGATTGTAAATATTTGTGTTCATTTCAGGTTCTTGTCTATCAGGGTTATTCAAAGAGATCTGAATGACTGCCGAAAGGTAACCGAACGCTGAAAATCAGCATTCGGTTACCTTTCTTGGCCATTCGGCTATTCAGAGAGCAGGCAATTCGCCAAATGTTGGCGAATTGTCTGCACATACGGCGCCTGTTCGGTGCCTGTTCGAGGGCAGTGAATTCCCCTTAGCTTCATCTATTCAGAGAACAAAAACCAGCAGTGAAATGTAGCCGAAATGCCCTGCCATTCGGTGGCTTCATGCGACAGGTTTATTCAGGCGAATTCCATAGGCTTCAATGTTAAAAATATTCTCGTTTTAATTCAATATCTAATAAACCGTTGATTATAATATTCTGCAGTAAAAAGTCTCTTTATTTATAGATTTTTTGGGATATTTTAAGCATTTTTTGGGATTATTTTGCTAAAAATATTTTTACGATTTGTTTTTTTTAAACGATTGTTTATTTCTGTAACAGCCCTTTTTATTATCATTCCCTGGATCTCATATGTAAATTTCAGACATTTTCACTCAGTAGTTTCTTTGCAAACAGCGTTTCACTTTTCAAACATTCAAGCAAACTGTTTTTTTTTTTTACTCCATTCATCTGGTGTTTTCGGCAAGGTTAATCCAGATGTTTTTGTGCGCTTTCGGTGTGCCTTCGCCGGGTTTTGCGGTGAGTTTTCGATGGGTTTGTGGCGACTTTTCCCTGCATTGCGACGGCCCAGTGGTGCTTGCTGAATACACCACAGGGTTGCCGAAATGGGATCGCCAAATCGTGCCGAATTGAAGAGAACGAAAAGTCACCGAACGTGCGGTGACTTTTCGATTCTCTTTGAATAACCCTGTTTATTTATTTCAAATCAGAAGTGTGAGGGGAACAGCAAAATTTGGGGTGCGAAAGACAGCACCAAGCCTAAATACTCATAAACAGTATGTGCTAGAGTTGTCTCTACTTGATTTACACCAGCATTAATCTGGATTATCTTGAAGTTTGGGGTTAACTATCAGAGGAATATTTAGAAAAATATATAAATTGTCCCAAAATGTTTATTTTTGGGTGCAGTTGATGGGGGGAAGGAAATTGATATCAGGATTTAGAGTGAAAAGCTCATCTGTAAAACACAAATGATCCATCCTCTTCTGTATTTTTCAGCTACAAAGATATAAAACCATGAATCAATAGGCACAACATTTTGAAGATTTTAAAGGGAATTGTGATGAGATTGACGTTAGACAAGGTACAATATCAGGGTTATCCAAAGAGATTCGAATTGCTTGAGAAAGGTAACCGAACGCTGAAAATCAGCGTTCGGTTACCTTTCCTGGCCATTCGGCTATCCAGAGAGCAGGCAATTCGCCAAATCCTGGCGAATTGCCTGCACATACGGTGACTGTTCGGTCCCTGTTCGAGGGCAGTGAAATCCCCATGAAAAAGCACTGCTTCGGCTATTCAGAGAACACAAACCAGCAGTGAAAGGTTCCCGAATTGCCCTGCCATTCGGTGGTTTAATTCGGCAAATTTATTCAGGAGAATCCCATAGACTTCAATGTTAAAAATATTCCTGTTTTAATTCAATATCTAATAAACCGTTCATTATAAAATTCTGCAGCAAAAAGTCTCTTTATTTATAGATTTTTTAGGATACTTTAAGCATTTTTCTGAATTTTTTAAAAAAAAAATTAAAAGTCCGATTTTTTTTTTTTTTTTTTCAGTTTGCTTATTTTTTTTGTAACAGCCCTCTTTATTATCATTCCCTGGACCTGCGGTGAAAATTTCAGACATTTTCGCTCAGTAGTTTCTTTGCAAACAGCGTTTCATTTTCCCAGATTCATACAAATGGTTTTTCTAATTTATTCACTGCCTCCTCTACGTCACAGCTG
Source organism: Leptobrachium leishanense (assembly GCA_009667805.1). NCBI lineage: Eukaryota > Metazoa > Chordata > Amphibia > Anura > Megophryidae > Leptobrachium > Leptobrachium leishanense. The sequence continues at coordinate 185,640,680 of CM019067.1, read as the reverse complement.
CTTCGGCTCTGTGTGATTCGGCTCATGTTCGGCTCCTGTTCGGCTCCTGTTCGGCTTCTTCGAAGGTTAATCCAGATGTTTTTGCTTGTTTTCAGCATGCATTCGGTTAGTTTTCGTCAGATTTTCGGCAGCTTTTCCCTGCAATTCGGGGACCCTGTGGTGCTTGCTGAATACACCGCAGGGTCACCGAAATGCAATCGGCAAAAGGAACCGAATTGAAGAGAACGAAAAGTCACCGAACGTGCGGTGACTTTTCGAATCTCTTTGGATAACCCTGTATATTTAGGGTACTGATGAACAAGAAAAAGAAATCCTATAGTTTGTCCAGTGGATAGGATGTACAATTAGGGTGGAAGGATTCTTTTAGTTTACATCTGATCAGGGCTCTGTACAAAGTTTGTTTATGTCTTGTTATTATTTGTTGGCAGTATTCTCTAATTTTCCCCTCCCTCTCACCACTATATAGGGAATGTGCAGAATTCAGGTGAGTGTAATTGTGATCCTTGGTTGCTTTATTCATTTCTTTCCAACTCCAGTCAAGCTATAAATTGACTTTAGGACACTTATGTGCTGTTAGCAAGGTTCTTGGGATCATCAAGTTTCTTTACAGCAGACATCAAGCAAGCCTGAAGTACATTGTGGGCTCTATCACCTCCTTCAAACTAACACTAGCATCAGCATTAGTGCTAGCTTAAAGGAGGTCATAGCGCTGTGCCCAGATGGCCTTTGAATCGCTAATGGGTTAAAAAACCCATTAGCGCTCGTTAATTTGAAATTTGCAGCGCAAGTTTACTGTACTTTACGCTCCCTATACATAACATGGGAACGCAAAGTGCAAGCACAGATTAACTAGCGTTAGGATCACTTGGTCCTAACACTAGTTACTAAGAGCTGGCGCTAATCAAAAAGTTTCCACAAGCTCAGAGGTATAGGTAACGGATTCCGCTGCTATAGAATCCATTACCTGCAGCTCAAAACCCCCCAAAAATCACATACTCACCTCTTAACGGCGGCCCGATCCGCTGCTTCTGGTCGCTGGGAGCAGAGGGAGACTGGGGGAAGGAAGTCCTCTGTCTCCCTCTGCGATCACTCTGCTGACCAGCAGGAGGCAAGATCCTGACGGTCATGTGACCCGGCAGCACGATCCTCCATGGAGTCCTATGGATGTCATTGAGGGGATGCTGGGGATTGCGCTGTAGCGCTGCCCCAGCATCCGTGAGCTTAGCGATCACTAAGTGGTAGGCAGCCGGTCTAGGAGCCTGCCCCATGATCTGCTGGGGAAACCAGGACGCTAAGGGGAAATTAGCGAATGCTTATTTTCCCCCTAGTGTCCCGGGTTTTAGTGAGAAGCACACGATAGTGCCCAGTATGTTCACGGTCAATTACCAGATGTACATTGAAAATTCCAAGCTGTGTATTTAAAATGCATTAATTAGACTTAACACTACCTCTACCAAAAACATCTATATACACAATTTTGCATACCTTCCTAATGCGAGATCATTGTCTTTCATGTGGCAAAGCAAAATTCTCCTTGAGATCTCACTCCTGCCAGATTTTATGACTGCAAAGTTGTGTTGTGCATTCATTTTAATATTTTTGTTTTTTTTAATTGTGATCTTACAAAATAAACACTTTATCAGTCTATCATTCGATCTGACAGTTTATCGATGTGTTTGTCAATGCAATGGAGCCGTAATATTTAAAATGTACAAGAGTTTAAAAACACCAGGGTCAAACAAACAGCTGCCCTGAACAGGAAGCAAAATCAAGATCAAAAGCTTGTGTATTGTAGGTTGTGTGTATCAGAACAATGTGCCATGTGTTACCTCTGTCTCTATATGCATATATGTACAATGAAGATCTTTATTTAACATTTAAAAATTTGGCCACAGATATTTTGCGTGCAGAATTGTCTATTGGGGTTCGGTAAAAGTTCACTGTAATTTTTTTTTATCATAAATCACTTCTTAAAGTTATTTGTAGCAAAACAATGAATAATTTCTAAAAGTCAGCTAAAGATCAGCTCAGTTGCTTTTTTTCATTTCTTAAAACAAGTTGCTCTGCATTTTTAGGTATTTTGACATGTGTGCAAATGATTGCTGGCCCTTAAGCAACATATATTAAGTTGTTCTACAGCTTAAGAAATGGTTTTGTAGTTGTCACTCATTCCTGTTTGCACATTAGAACATGTTCTACAAAAACGATAGAATCAGGGGCGTTCACACCAAAACAATGTCTGAAGACACCGGATCCTTCAGACAGGCAATACAAACTTCTCCATGGCCTTTATCTGTTGTTTCCTAAATCAGAGGAAAAATATGATATCCATAGAAGCAGCAGAATTTGTGATATTTATCTCCACGTGGACGACATGAACAGTTGTAGCAGGGCAATATCTAACCTGTTGGGAACCTCCAGTTTATTATGCTTTGTTTAGAAAATACACAAAGTTAACATCATAAATGCAGAGAGGAAATTTCACACACACTTTTAAAGTGTTTATCGCTGCTATCTTTAACTCAAGAAATTCATACATTGTACAGGCCCTGATAGTTTCAGTTCTAAGGACTACATTTTAAATAATGCTTATGCCTTGAAGGGTAGTTATTACCAGTTAAATTATTTCCTTAAATTGCAATTACATTCTTCAGAATGATAGGCCAGGATACAGCAAATAACACAACAACTCTGCTACACACTGGATCCTGGATAGTGTAATATTTAACTCACATGTTACTGAGTCACAAATGTGGCTACAAGTATATTACCATGTTATCAACATCGGGCATAACAGATTATAGGAGCATGGTAAAACGTGTCAGTGTGCAGTAGAATTTTTGTATGAATGAATCAAGTCCTTAAAAGCTATAATTTACAATATTATGCTGCATGCAGATGTCAGGGCATTATTTTCCTTGCATGAACTATATTTCTCAGCTGATTAATGATGTTGTATTGTCCAGGCAACCTGTACAGGAGGCTGTACTATAATGAATCCCTTCCCCTCCAGTCACTAGTGCCTGTTCATTTATGTGCTTGCAGTGAGACAGCAGAGATGTTCGCAGACAGAGGGCGATCGCATTCAGTAAACTATTGTGATTATCAGCTGTGCATGGTTAATGGCAGGAGGGCGTTGCTACAAAAAAAACAAGGCCTATCAGCACTCATCCGTAGCAAAACTTGTCAGTGTAACTGTCTGTTGCAGAGGTCCAAAAGATATTTTTAGTGTGTTCATATATTATGATAAAAGCTAGTTGTATCCAAAATTTTGATGTAATACATTTTCTATTGACGTAACTGTATTTGATTATAGAAGAAAACCTTCAGGGTTATTCAGAGAAAGGTGAAACTCAAGAGAATGACTGGAGAAGTGAAAATTCGAGCAGGGTTATTCAGAGAAAGGTGAAAACCAGAAGAATGGAAGGAGAAGAGAACAATCTAGACCAAATAACCGATTTGGAAAGTGAGATAAATGGGAGAATGTTTCTGGTTTGGCTATTTTGACCTAGAATTTTCATTTCTCCAGTCATTCTCCTGGTTTTCACCTCTCTCTGAATAACCCTGTAGGTCAAAATAGCCAGACCAGAAAAATTCTCCCATTTATCTCACTTTCCAAATCGGCTATTTGGTCTAGATTGTTCTCTTCTCCTGCAATTCTTCTGATTTTCACCTTTCTTCGACTAGACCTGTTAATCTAAGTAGAAAACAGCACTCATGGGTTGTCATTTATTTCAAATGATTCAGTTTGTTCACCACAAACATTTTTCAAGATCAAGAATACAAATTATACAGCAATATATATATAGGAAATCTTACCACCTTTATGCTCCCCTCCATCCCGTGGTGCCGGTACAAAAGATGCCGTTGACTGATGATGACATCAGAGCAGTTTCCACTCACGAGTACCCCGTCACCATGATTACCACTGTAATCCAAATGCACTTTTTACAATTGCCGACATGCTACCTGTATGCCTAATATATCACTATAGCAATGAATACATTATAATAATCTCCACATAGCATATTGCTATTTACAGAAAAAAATTCAAACAGTTAAAAACAGTTAAAAACCAACCTTTGCCTACTAATTGAACTCCCTGTCAGAATATAATCTTGTTTACAACCATTTCTTATGAAAATACACAAAATGCCAATAAGCCTTCATTTTTCAACAAATCGCACTATTCCGTATTATAGGGCCAATTAGGGCCAAGAAAAAAGGCAGTATTTCAGTTTTTCAACCTCCATGGCTCACTGAAATAAGCAAAAAAACTTTGGAAAAAAAAGAGAAAAAAGCAAGACATATTATAGGATAGTATATAGATGGAGAGTTTAAATTGGTTTAAACCACAAACACTGAATAAAAAGTACAGAAACATGCAGGCCTCTAATATTTATACTGTAATATAACCTTTAAGCTATAGAAATTTACATATGTCTAGAGGGGTGCAGAGATCACATGTCAAATTAGCCTTCCAAGTCATATTAACCCCTTCACTACCAAGTGCTTTAATTTTTTTTGTCAGAAACCAGTGTTTCTTTTGTAAAATCATTTTTTATTAGTTATACAGAAACATATTTGGGCATATTTCTATTGTATTTCTTTTTGTAAATAACCTATTTGGCCAGTAGATGGACTTCCTCAGGACTGAGGAAGCCTACAGATTATGCAGGCGAAACGCGTCTCTATATTATTGTTTTTATATTTTAATTAAATATCGCTAACCTACAACAAGAATTCCAGTCTGAGAATTGATTACTGGTCTACATGTTTATTTACTGAGCCACTGTCCTAAGAGGCTCTTGAGATTGTGAGTACCCATCTGTTTTTTATAACCTTAGAACATTGATACTTGCGCAATGGAGGTCTTTTTTCTTTCTTCCAAGTTATCAAAGAAGACATTATGACCATAATTATCGTTTATGGCTGTATCTACTGCTGATGCAAGTGTTCAACACTCTGAAGAAATTACTTTGAAGACCCGATTTAATACTAGGGGTGTGACCCCCAGAGTGGTCAAAAGGCGTTATCTCCTGAGCCTAGGGGGCTCCACCTTTGTTCCATCAACAATGATTCTTAAATCAAGACTATCCAGTCCCATTGCTGAAAATTTCTACATTTAAGTTAAGTGCGCTCACACTGGGTCTAGTACCCATTTCCATTCTATGTATTTTGTAAAGGGTATACATAAGTGGTTGGAGCTGCATATACATATCAATCAGCGCCATTTGTCTCTCTACTTCTTTCTAGGTGTGTGCATAAGTCCACAAGCAGACTACCAACAAACAAAACACAAAAAAACTAAGTGGTCAGTCACCTATATGTGGATGGTACACATAAATGGGGGATCCACATAAGGCTAGGGACAGATGAGCGCATTTTCTGCAGCCACCGTCAAAATGTACGTCGATGCGTGCGCACGCATTTTTTCACGGAATGCGCTTGAGTGGTCGGACGATGCGCAATTCTGGACGTATTCCATGACGGTGGGGTGAAAAAAGAGAAAAATCAGATGAATCTAATCACTTTAAAAATGAAATAATAAGGGCAAGGGCTATAAAAAGTCGTTTCGGGGATGGTGGCGTTTTTCTAAGATGGATCCTGCACACGTCTTTGTGTTTGGTGTGATGGGGTACCTGTACCTAAAGAGGAAGAGAAAGCGGCGAACCTGGGTTCATGAAATCAACGCTGCCAGACCCACGCATGGACACTTGTGACGCTGTACAGGCCACTGCGAGAGAGGGACCCGCGAAGTTCTTCAACTACATGCGGATGTCCATCGCCTCCTTTGATGAACTGTTGTCGCGGGTACGGGAGCCGCTGACCAAGAGGGACACCAACATGCGGCCCGCCATACCACCGGAGGAGATGCTGGTCATCACTTTGAGGTACGTACTGTCACACACCTGTATACATGACATCGCTGCCAGTCACCTGACATGAGTGCATCATGTCTGTAGTCACATGCCCACTGTTACATGCACACACACACACACACGGGCATCACATCACACGTACATAATCATAAATGACTCCGACAACAATGTTGATAAATAATACTATAATATGAAAAGAAACTGTAATATATTATGGACATATATTACAACTCGTAAACTGAAGGTCAGTATATATACAAAATCAAAACAATAACACATAACAAACAAATAATCAAACATATTTAGCTCATGTATCAAAGTTGCTGATACCGCGGAGCATCTGGGTCATGAGGGCCGGTGGTGTGGCTACAGCTGGACCCCGACTCCGTGTGTGGCCTGGCTCCAGGGGGCATGGCTGGGTGGGTGGACAGCACCTCACTGGAGACGGAAGATCCACTGGCGGATTGTGGCACAGCATGGTAGGCGGCTGCGTGATGGGGACGTGAAAGGATGTCCTCCAATATCCGAGAGATCTGTGGCGATACTCCATTTTCTCCGCCTCGCTCATCCTGTTCAGGAGGAGCGTACATGCATTGGAGAACGACATGTCGACGGAGTCCGCAAGCATGCAGCGTTGGTGTGCATGGGTGGTCTGTGCCTCCATGAACATGACCATGGCCTGCTCCAGGTCTGCAGCCTGTGCCCTTCTCTTCTGGCCAGGTCTGGTGCTGGCCGTTGTCCGCGGTACCTGCCACCTGTGGTGTCGCCAAATCCTCCTCCATCTGCGACTCAGCACCACCCTGGTTCTCCTCCTCCTGGCAGCTGGCAGAATCTCCTGGCACCATTTGTTGTGCCTGGGTGCCGGAGGTCGATGGCTGGTCCATGCTGCTGACAGACCTGCGCGGCTCCTGGGTCCTGCGGAGGAACGATAGCTGCTCTGCGTAAATGTACCCCCGGACCTTCTTCGCACCAGCTCCAGAGCGCGCAGCCATGGCCTGCTTCTTCTGGACGCGCATGTAGTTGTCGCGTACTGTGCGCCATTTGTTCATTGCCTCTTGTGCTGAAAAACATGATGAGAGTGACATTAGCTTGTGTTCATGGTATGTGATCATATTCAAACAGTTTTGTTTTGTCTTCTAGGTATCTCGGTAGTGGGTGCAGTTTGAAGGATCTGCATTATAGCTTCCGCGTTGGCAGATCAACAGCTGGTGAGATCGTCCGCAAGGTGTGCCAAACCATATGGGAGACCATGAAGGGCGAATGTTTGCCAAGACCGACACATACGGCATGTCTGGAAATTGCAGCAGGATTCTGGGAGAGAGCCAACTTTCCAAACTGCCTTGGAGCCGTGGATGGCAAACATGTCCGCATAGTGAAGCCACCGCACAGCGGCTCACTGTATCAGAATTATAAACATTACTTTTCTATTGGCCTACTGGCGGTGTCAGATGCCAACTATAGTTTCGTGTATGTGGATGTCGGTTCATACGGCAAGGACTCTGACTCCACACTGTTCAGGAACTCCACACTGTGGAATGAAATTGAGAGTGGGACCCTGAACATCCCCAGACCCGCACCATTGCCTGGCAGTGACGTGACAGTCCCCTATGCCTTCGTGGGTGACGAAGCATTCGGCCTATCCACACACCTCCTACGGCCCTACTCAGGGACACACCTGACTGTGAAGAAGCGGGTGTTTAATTATAGGCTGTCGCGGGCGAGACGGTATGTGGAGTGTACCTTTGGCATACTGACCAACAAGTGGAGGATTCTACATAGACCGCTGGATGTAAATGTGGACTTCTGTGTGGACATAGTGAAATGCTGTTGCATTCTACATAATTATGTGCGGGCCAGGGATGGTTTTAATTTTGACGATACCCTCACAGTTGTCGGTCTTGAGGATGATGTGAACTATGACATCATAGCTGTGAATAGATACAGCAACAGGTATCGCGATGCTCTATCTAATTATTTCATCAGTGATGCAGGTGAGGTGCCCTGGCAGCTGGGGAGCATTTGAGTTTCACATCAATGATTTCATTTGTTTGTTTATTATCATTTTTGTGATTTACATTTATGGGATTATGAATTAAATAATATTATACTCACTCTGTATGTGCTGCTACTTCTCGGACCAGGTATCGTACTCCGGGTACACATGACGGGACACCTCGACCCATGCGCTCGCCTTCCTCCCCTTGTCCTTATAACGCTCGCAGGCCGTATCCCAGATCCCTGGATGCTCTCCCACAGCGCTTATCAGCCTCTCCACGTCCATCTCTGGTCCAGCAGCCATGTTCAACGGTCGCAGGTACACTCCAACGAAATGCAGGAAACTTTGGCAGTTTGGACGTTATGTAGGCCGCACACTAGCAGCGTCTGACGTCTCCTAATCACGCACACACGCTGCCATGCGGCCGCCGCGCACTTTGTACGTCAGTAGCAGCGGTTTCACGTTCTGATAAAAATGCGTTCATTTGCTGGTTGCGTGGTGTCGGCGCACTTTTGTACGCACGTACTGCGTATATTGGCCGTCATTGGCCGTTATGTGCTGCTACTGCCGCCGTGATTTAGTGCGTCTGCACGCGTGTTCCGACTGCCCCACTCTGACCCTAGCCTAATAGGAGTGATTTTCTATTTTATATTAATAACTTTTATTTTGAAAGATTGTCATTCGTACAGACAAAAAGGAATAACGGCCGCGCAGGGCCAGCTAGAAACAGTCGCAAAAAGACACATCAGAAAAATAATATAAACCGGCATAGGTGATCAATATAAGTCAGCAAGTAATGGAAAAAAATATAAGAAAAAAAAAGAAAAAACTAACGGTACGGAAGTGGAGATGGTCTCAATGGACAAAGTAAGGGAGACAAAGGAGGTAGAAAAAAACCTAAAAATACCCCACACAAAAACCTCCAGCACCAGGGACGTGGAGAAAAAACTGCAGGGGACTGCACTCAGGTTAGTGAGATCATAATAACCTTGATTTTCACACTTCACTCTTATTAAATAAAGATCTAAATATGCGTGCAATATCCGCTATACCAAATAGTAATTGATAATAATTGTTATACGGAAAGTTTCTTGTGGAATGTCAGTTCATATATGTGTCAAATCCGGGAAGAGCACTTCACTGGTTCCTGTCTTATGCAGAAATATGGAATCTGTAACCAAGTCACAGAAACAGGGACCCAATGGTGCAATCTCTGGTACAGAAATGAATTCCTTTGTACCCTATGGCAGTGGTTCCCAACCGTGGTCCTCAAGTACTCCTCCCAGGCCAGGTTTTCCAGATATCTGAAGCACAGCACAGGTGATATGATTTCTTGCTCAGTGACTGCAGAATTCAGTCTGCATTTCCCCAAGGTGATCTGCAAAATCTGGACTGTTAGGGTTACTTGAGGACCGCGTTTGGGAGCCACTGTCCTATGGGGTACTTATAAGATGCAGAACCTATGCCTTGGCACTAGGGATAAACGCCTCTGTGATCTCTCCAGGTGATCCTCAACCTCCTTTAGGATAAAATCCAACTACGCCAATCTCAAAAATAAAAACTTGGTTTATTTGTGCAGTAAAAACAAATTAAAACAATATAAATACAGGCTGAGGCACGTTTCGCCGGCAGTACATCTGGCTTCATCAGTCTTGGATTCTATCCAAAGGAAGTTGGGGTCGTCTGGAAAGAATACTTAAATATTTATTTAATAAGAGTGAAGTGTGAAAATCACATTTATTATTATCATATTAATGAACAAGCGCACTGGTGAATGATCATTTAATTGTTTATTCTGATTTCAGAAATAATTCTACAAAAATATTTACTAATGTCTCTCAAAAAGCAATTGGTTGTTTTAAACCCTGACGTGCTCTGAAGGTTTCTTTTTCCAAGTAAACAGGGCCACTATTCTGGTCCATCTGATGCAAGAGAGCCAAAAAAATCAAAAATTAGGTGTAATTGGTTGTTTTAAACCCCTCCTCCGGTGTCATCTTATTGTTTCATAATTTTATTTTTTATTTTTTTTGTTTTCAAAATTTTTTATTATGGAAGATAGTCAGCATAACAACAAACTGTAATATAATAGTTGGTCTCGCAGGGCCAAACAATAAAATATTACACCTGAATTACCTCGCAGGGCCAATATATGTCGTCAGAATAAACAGCAGGTGATAAAAGTAATTTAAGAACTGCAAAGTGTGAACGAATAACATCCCCAAACGGGGGGTCTCATCAAATAAAGAAATTAATAAAATAGGGAGAGGTAAAAAAACCAGCAATATCCTCAACAATAAGCGTCAAAGAGGGAAGGGAGGGGGGGGGAGAAAAAAAAAGGGGGAGAACACACACCAAAAGAGTCCCAGGACCCAAAAATAAAGAAAGCAATAATGGGGATGGCAAAGCCCAAATATGTGACCTTCCTGGCTCACTCCCAGGAGTCCAAAGGACAAATGGAGGCCACGGAAGTGTGCAGGTCACGAGGCCAGGACGCTCGAGGGTCAAGTATGGCGGGCAGAGTCATGGTGGCCGCCACAATGGCACACCTCGAAGCAGTCCTAGGACGCCAAAAAATAAAGGGGGTGGGAGAAGTGGAACTAAGTGCGTGGTGCGTGTGTGGAAAAGGGGGAGAGAGAAGGAAAAGGGGGAAGGGAGTAAAAAAAAAAAGGAGCACTCAGCGGGTTAAGAATAAAAAGTCAGCTTTTAGGCTAGGGTCAGACTAACGCATTTTTCGCATTGTCCATGAAAAAGTGCGTTTGAACAAATGGACGTATTTTTTCACGGAATACGCGATAGCGGTCATACGATGCGCATTTTCGTCCGTGATTTTGTACGGATCATCAATAAAACACTTTTTGCGTCTGGACGTGATGTTGGCCGGACATTAGCAGCGTCTGACCTCTTCTAATCACGCACACACGCCGCTAGCGGATGCAGCCACTCTGTACGTCAGTACTAGCGGTTTGACGTTCTGGAAAAAATGCGTTCGTTTGCCACTTGCGTTGCGAGGCTGCACTTTCGTGCGGCCGTTCTTCGTATGCTGCCCAGCATTGGACGTCATTTGCTGCTAGCACGGCCGTGATTAAGTGCGGCTAAACGCACGTTAATACTGCGCTCGTCTGACCCTAGCCCAGTGGCGTCACTAGGGTCGTTGTCACCCGGTGCGGTAATTTATGGTGTCACCCCCCCCCCCGAGTTTTTCAGATTTTTTTTTTAACTACTCTTACTCCTAAATCAGTACTCCCATATAACACTGAATGCTCATACACACAGCGCACATTACTGTGAGGTTTATTGCTGTGGAGCTCTCTCATATGCTCACACAACTTTTTGCCAACTGCCAGCAAGTACGTTGCCTGTTCGAAGGCAGTGAAAGCACACATGGATATATATTGCCCCCAGCAGCTCTGGATATATATTGCCCCCAGCAGCTCACCCATGGATATATATTGCCCCAGCTCACATATGGATATATTGCGCCTCAGCTCACATATGGATATATTGCGCCTCAGCTCACACATAGATATATTGCCCCAGACCAGCTCACACATGGATATATTGCCCCAGACCAGCTCACACATGGATATATTGCCTCAGACCAGCTCACACATGGATATTGCCCCAGCTCTCATGGATATGCCCCAGCTCCTCTCATGGATATTGCCCCAGCTCCTCTCATGTATATACTGCCCCAGCTGCTCTCATTGATAATGCTCCAGCTGCTCTCATGGATTTTGCCCCAGCAGCTCATGGATATACTGCCCCAGCAGCTCATGGATATACTGCCCCAGCAGCTCATGGATATGCCCCAGCAGCTCATGGATATGCACCAGCAGCTCATGGATATCCCCCAGCAGCTCATGGATATGCCCCCAGCTCCTCATGGATATGCCCTAGCACCTCATGGATATGCCCCAGCACCTCATGGATATGCCCCAGCACCTCATGGATTTGCCCCAGCACCTCATGGATTTGCCCCAGCTCTTCATGCATATGCCCCAGGTCCCCATGGATTTGCCCCAGCTCCTCATGGATTTGCCCCAGCACCTCATGGATATGCCCCAGCACCTCATGGATTTGCCCCAGCACCTCATGGATTTGCCCCAGCTCCTCATGGATATGCCCCAGGCCCCCATGGATTTGCCCCAGCTCCTCATGGATTTGCCCCAGCAGCTCATGGATATGCCCAGCACCTCATGGATTTGCCCCAGCAGCTTATGGATTTGCCCCAGCTCCTCATGGATATGCCCCAGGCCCCCATGGATTTGCCCCAGCTCCTCATGGATTTGCCCCAGCAGCTTATGGATTTGCCCCAGCAGCTCATGGATTTGCCCCAGCAGCTTATGGATTTGCCCCAGCTCCTCATGGATATGCCCCAGCAGCTCATGGATTTGCCCCAGCAGTTTATGGATATGCCCCAGCACCTCATGGATTTGCCCCAGCAGGTTATGGATTTGCCCCAGCTCCTCATGGATATGCCCCAGGCCCCCATGGATTTGCCCCAGCTCCTCGTGGATTTGCCCCAGCCCCCAGCAGCTCATGGATTTGCCCCAGCTCCTCATGGATATGCCCCAGCAGCTTATGGATTTGCCCCAGCTCCTCATGGATATGCCCCAGGCCCCCATGGATTTGCCCCAGCAGCTCATGGATTTGCCCCAGCTCACCTCCTGGTCCTGGTCCCAGCACATGGATAGCGGCCCAGGCAGCACCTCTCCGCCGCGTTTTTCGCTCCTTCTGAGCGTCCGGCGGCACGCAGCTTGGGCGCTCGTCTGGGGGAGCCACGTGACCAGCCGCGATTGGCTGGTGACGTATTTCCTCCAGGCGAGCGCCGAAGCTGCGTACTTCGGACGCTCGCACGGAGCGAATACGCGGCGGTGGCGGGCGGTGGGTGAGACACCCGCCCTTAGGGTGACGGTGTCACCCTAAAGGCGGGTGTCACCTGGTGCGGGCCGCACCCACCGCCCCCACGTTACGACGCCACTGCCCTAGCCTTACTCAGCGGAAAACGGCCTAAAAAACAAAACGAAAAGTCAGCTTTTACTCAGCGGAAAACAGCATAAAAAAGAAAAACAAAAAATAGTCCTCAAAATAGAGCGCATACAGGGGGGACCTAAGGGAGTAATATAAGAGTCATCACGGAAATGGGGGGAAGGGAAAATAAAAGTCTCAGAGTCTCATCACATAGAAAGGGAGAAGGGGCAATAGGGTCGTAGGCCATCAAATCGGATCAATAAGGTGTTCCAGACATCAGAAAAGAAATGTCTGCTTCAGCCCGTGTCCTTCCAGCGGACTCAAACCTTTCACAAAGGACGTGTCGGGCGGCCCACCTCCAGGCTGTTCGGCCACCATCCTCATCGCCGGGCCTAGACACACATAACTCTGCGCTATCTGGCTGGCCAACAGAGTCATGCACCTGAGCCTTCCCAGGCCTCCGGTACGGATCTATTACTGCAGGACCAGCAAGAGCAGCCTTCCCCGGGGCACGCAGGTCACCGATACTCCTCCCTTAACCCGGCGGAAGAGCAGTCTTGGTGTCCGAGGCTCCAGAGCCAATGTCCCGGCTGGGGCGTCGCCCTCAGTGCAGTTCCCCGTGCCAGCTTGTAAGTAGGTCTCAGCGGGATGCTGGGTCGGGGCATCCTCGACTGCCCTCAGGGTCCAGGCAGCCCCACAGCGGGGACATTACTTGCCTTCAGACGCCTTTTCGTGAGCGGGCCGTCCGCATCCTCCCCCTCCAACAGCTGCAGACAAGCATCCAGGCCTGAAAGAAAGGCATCCATACCGTCAGTGTGCGGAGGAGGTCCCTCCCGCTGGTCCTCCGCAGGTCCGGTCACCTGCCCCACCAGACTTCCATCCAGGGCTGGCTGGAGATGGGGGCCCTCTGTCTTACCAACTCCCAGCGCTATCTCCGATCGGGCTGAGGTGTCAGGCAAGGAGGCAGCCGGAGCCATGAGGAAGGCCGCAAGATGGCCGCTGGCACCGCTCTCCAGGTTCAGATCGACGGCTGTGAGGCACTTCTCAGGTCCAGAGGGGGGACAAATCGGGCTCCGACGGCTCCGTTCCGATGGCCAGCCACTTAGGGACCCCAAATCTAAGTCAACACGTCAATACAAGCCAGCTGGAGGTCCCTTAGAGCAGCAGACATGTGGAGCTCCACCAGAACACGTCTGCTTCCGTTGGTAGCCGGCCACATCCCCCTATATTTTCTTTATAATGAGTAGAGTCCATATTCTGGTGCAGTTGATACAAGAAAGTCAAACATATATATAAATTTGGCGCATGTTCCTGTCACCAGCTCATTACTAGCCAGCCTTTATAATAGTGGCCAGACTCGTTGTGAATGGCAAAAAGAATACCTGTGTTGGTATCGCAAACCAAGGCTGGTATTCCATGTTGGAGTCTGTAGGTCTCAATGGAGAGTCACTCAAGACCTGCTTAAATTCATGTGACATGAACATTATTTATCCTCCATGTCCTTCCATCAATGGTGACAGGAGACACTGGGGGTTATTCAGAGAGATCCGAAATTTGGCCAAAATGTAACCGGAGACTGAATTTCAGCGAACGGGGACATTTCTGGGCCATTTGGCTACTCAGAGAGCAGGCACTTCGCCGAATTCTGGTGAATTTCCTGCACGTACGGTGCCTGTTCGAGGGCAGTGAAATCCCCCATAGAGAAGCAATGGTTCGTCTGTTCAGAGATACCAAACAGCAGTGAAAAGTTGCCGAAATGTCCTGCTGTTCGGTGGTTTCATTCGACAGGTTTATTCAGGTGAATCCCATAGGCTTCAATGTTAAAAATATTCCTGTTTTAATGCAATATCTAATAAACCGTTTATTATTTTATTCTGCTGTAAAGAGTCTCTTTAGTTCTAGATTTTTTAGGATCTTTTAGGCATTTTTCAGGATTTTTTCAGCAACATTTTTTACCTGTTTTTTTTTAAAATCATTTTTTTCAATTTTCCTTAACAGACCTTTTTATTATCATTCATAGAATCTTATATGTAAATTCCAGACATTTTTATTGTGAAGTTTTTTGCAAACAGCGTTTCAAATTTCAGTCTTTCAAGTGTTCTGCTTTTTCTTTTTTTTCACCACGTTCGTCTGCTTGTTGGGTTTTTCCGGCTGCTGCTCTGCGCTGTGATCGGCGGCTAGTCGGGTTTTTCCGGCCTGTTCTTTGCGGTTTCTGCGGGTTTTCGGTGAGTGTTTGGTGAGTGTTCGGCGATTGTTCTGCAGGTTTGCGGCGAGTTTTTCCTGCACTATGGGGGACCCTGCGGTATTGCTGAATACACCGTAGGGTCGGCAAACTAGAATGGCCGAATCGCCCCGAAGTGCGGGGAACGAAAGGTCACCGAACGTGCGGTGACTTTTCTATTCTCTCTGAATAATCCTGAGTGAATCAAGCCGTCTTCTTCACTGAGGCATTAGAGGAGAATTTTACATTTATTTATGTATTTCTTAAGTGTTAAATGGTTTTGCAGTTGCAGAGTAAATGGAAAGTCATGCGATTGTAAATATATTTTATTGTTCCTTACGCTGTACCACAAAACAAGTTTTGTTAATGTTTTTTCACATTAAGAAATCAGGAATGTCACTTCCATATAAATATATCACAACTGTCCCTGCTTTTATTCAGGTAAGCGAGCAAGTAGTGAGGATTCTTCTTGTATCTATGCACATGAGTATGGGTAATGTTTTTTTTTATTATGTGAAAGGTGTAAATACAGAAGTCGAAAATATTTTGGGATTTTGTACAACTGTAGCTCTCCGTGAATTTGTCTTCACTGCTAACTTGTCTGACTGAAGATTATTAAGGCAGCAGCTGTCTGCTTGCTCTGTAACATCCCACAGGAAACAAAGTCATCCATTGTGTTTGAGGTTTGCAGTGCGTTTGTATCAACAAAAATATTGTTGGGAATGGGAACTCGGGACTTCTGCTTATATTACATAGACTATTTATGCAACTACCTGTCGCTTTGTACATGCACGTACAATAATAGAAAAACACATTGCAGACCATAATACTTGTACATGGGAAGCACATTTCATTTGGGTGTGTACGGATATAGGGATTAATTACAAATTAGCTCTAACAATATAATTAAATTCATTTTACAATATAAGCTCACAAAATGAGGCACAATGTGCATTTTTTTGCTTAAATGTAACAAAGTGTAAATAGTGCGATTTTATGTTTTTTAATCCCGAAACATAGATGAAGCTGGAAAATTTGTAGGCAGAGTCCTAAGGGGAAGTCAGTCTTGCCTCATTAAGGTATGTCTGGTCACGAGCCTAGCACATGATTGTGCATCAGTCAAATTTAACATCAAGGAAACTGGAGACATACATGGTAATTCAGAGAAAGGTGAAAACCAGGAGAACTGAAAGGAGAAGAGAATAATCTAGACCAAGTACTGTTAACCCTACCACAAGGAGTCTTTCAGGGTTATTCAGAGAGAGGTAAAAAGCAGGAGAATGACTGGAGAAATGAAAATTCTAGGTCAAAATAACCAAACCAGAAAAAGTCTCCCATTTATCGCACTTTCCAAATCGGCTATTTGGTCTAGATTGTTCATTCTCCTGGCAATACTCCTAGTTTTCACCTCTCTCTGAATAACCCTGTTAGTGAGGAAGTACTGGAGCGTGTGTTTTGTGTCTTTCAGGTCTATTCAAAGAAATATGAACCTCAGGAGAATGACAGGAGAAGTTAAAATTCTAGGTCAAAATAGCCAAAACAGAAAAATTCTCCCATTTATCTCACTTTCTAAATCGGCTATTTTGACCTAGAATTTTCAGTTCTCCAGTCATTCTCCTGGTTTTCACCTCTCTCTGAATAACCCTGTTAATCTTTTGCTTTTGGTGATAATATTATCCAATCTGAAGTACAGTAAATAAAGGCACAGGATACAATTTCTTTTTGAAAATACTGTCTGCAATAATCATGTGCTCTATCTCCGTTAAGACGTTTTTAATGTGTAATGATAAATCAGTGCAAATAAAAATGTGAATAAGGATTAAGTTGCCACTTGTTTTTCTAAATTTTGTTTTTCTATTTATGGTCTTCCTTTGGTAAATAGTTCAGACACAAGTGTGCAAAAAATGTTTATTGTCTTTATTACTGAAGAAAAAAAAGAGGTTTTATTTTTTTCCAAATTTGCAATTATTTTTGAATGCTATTTAAGGATGCAACGGCAGACAGCAGCATTCACCAAGCTGTCAGCGCCATTCTTTTGTTTCACGGTAAATTGAATTTTTTAACATATTAATAAATGTTTTGGAATACAGGAAATTCAGCTGGGAGATGCTGAGTTTGTGTTTTTGAGGATTGTTTGTGCTTTCAAATTGAATTAATAAGGTCCTTAAGTCTACAATGTCTATGGATTCATTTACATGATAAGGATAAACTTTGATCCAGAGGAACAGTTTAAAAATAATAATAAAAAAACTCTGTTTTCAAAGATGAAGAATATTTGTTTTTACAAATAGACATTTTGCGATATATGTATATGATTCTATATGAAGATAAAACCCAGATACGGTTGTGCACGGTGATTGCGCGTGGATTTTGTCTCATCTGTATGTGAGCCAATTTATCCAAAGCAGCAATAACATAAAGTAAGAATACCTGCCTTCGTTATGAGACACTTACTTTTGTTATGGCACATAAAATTAAAAAAGCATTATTACTTAAATTTATTATATGATACATGCTAAATCAATAAGATGCCATCAAAGGCATAGATTTTCTCACATGGGCTTAATCTCCCTCTCAGGATGCGTGACTCACTTGGAGACCCATGTTTTTTTCAGGGAAATCATATTTCATTATATTCACATAGGAATATTAGTCTTATTCCATTTAATCAACAAATCCTAACTACTAAGAATTCACTTCATTAAAGGCACTTAAAAATTCTGGCCAGCTGTTTTCTGCCACTTGGCTAAGGACAAGGTGGAGAAAGACAGGCAACTCGATCCTAAGCAACTCTGTTGTGTTCGGCATAATTCTGCAACATAATTATCCTTCCAAAAGGTTTTATTCCGTAAGTGGAATTCACAATAGATCAGTTTCTTTCTTTCTTTCTTTCTTTCTTTCTTTCTTTCTTTCTTTCTTTCTTTCTTTCTTTCTTTCTTTCTTTCTTTCTTTCTTTCTTTCTTTCTTTCCTTCTTTCCCTTTTCTTTTTCTTTTCTCTCTTTCTTTTCTTTCTTTCTTTTCTTTCTTTTCTCTTTCTTTTCTTTTCTCTCTTTTTCTTTTCTCTCTTTTTCTTTTCTCTTTCTTTCTTTTCACTTTCTTTCTTTTCGCTTTCTTTCTTTTCGCTTTCTTTTCTCTCTTTCTTTCGCATGATAGTGTGGCATCATCTTCACTTGTTTTTTTTGCAAATTGTTCTCTAGAATTGTTATTATTTCTTATTCTTTTCCCATTTTTATTCATTCACCTACCCAACTTGAAAAATGAAACGACAGACCCAGAAAATATTTTTTTCTTCAGCTTACAAAAATAAGTTCAAAACCGAAGGTATGAGCTTGTTTAAAAAAAGATAATAGATCCCAGGATTCTATTATCTTGCAGATGATTAGGGAAATATTTCTTCTCAAGTTTTTGAAAGATTTTCCAGAGAACTATGTAAAGTATTGGGTATGTGCATTCCACAGATATAAAGGTAAGATTTTCTTTTTCTGTTTTTGGTTTTTATGCTTCAATGTATTTATCTCTGTACAAAAAATGAGTCAATAAACTCAAAATGATACAATTCACACATGATACCTATTAATTGTCAGTTCCACTGGTATTGAGAACTGGTTTAACTAGCCATAATCCAGTAATTTATACTTCAGTTAATCCTTTGTGAAGTATACATCAAAGACAAACTCCACTCTGAGGTCATTTTCTTGTTTCTGTGTGAAAGATGATATTTGGTGATAAATGTATACACAATACTCTAAGCACATTTTACATGTTTCCAAATAAAAATTTGAATATGTTAGAACAGAGATTTATTACTTGCAATGCCCTTATTGTAAAATCTGCATTTAACTTTAAAGGGACACTACCACTTACATAAACTGTAGCTAGATTACTTGTGCATTACAAACAAAGCCACCTTATAAAACACACTCTGCTGTTTTTTTGTTTGTTTGAAGTAATTGCATATATAAAGGAAAAAGAAGAGTAGTTTTTTTTATCTCTTTTTTCTGTTTTGTGTACTTTTCCCATTACGCAACATTTACCAAAATCTTATGGTGATTTTGACTTTTGGCTGTGCTTAATCGTATACTGTACAGCATTTAACAGTTAATGAGGTGGAGGAGGGAATGTTTAGATAAGGCAACAGGGTTGTATTTTGCTATCAGGGCTCCTCAAGATAAGAGACGGCAGTTGAATGAGATAAAACAGGGAATTTAAAAGTCTTCTAATCCAGTGGTCCCCAACCCAGGCCCTCAGGGCCCACTAACAGGCCAGGTTTGCCAGATATCTGAAGCACAGCACAGGTGTTATGATTTGCTGCTCAGTGATTGCAGGATTCAGTCTGCATTTCCCCAAGGTGATCTGCAAAATCTGGCCTGTTAGTGGGCCCTGAGGACCAGGGTTGGGGACCACTGTTCTAATCTACCCCCTGCTGATGTCCTTTATATTCATCCCAAGCAATACAATGATTTGAGTCTATGATTAACCTATAGGCTCCAGTCTATGGCTATTGTGACAGAATGAGGAGCAAGTGATGGAAAGATACTGTGTGGGCAGGTTATAACACAAAATATATATACCCAGTGACACACATATAGAGTAAAATAATTTCTTAACTAAACATACAAGAGAAAAACAAAGTACATGTAATATGTCTGCAAACTCCTTCCCTGCAGGTGTGGAGGATGACCTCATGCACTACCTCTATATGTAGAGGACATCCCCATGTAGAGGACATTCCAAATCATTGGAAAAACGGGTCCTAGGACTCTATACTCCCCTCTCTGTCCAGGGTCCCGAAGTTGTCGTGACTGACCTTTCCAGCAATGCCTCTCTTTAACCTCTTAGATGCTGGTCCACGATCCAGCACCAATCGGCGCCTGATTACGGAATTGTCTCTGTCACGTTTCCACATTGCAGCCAGGCCCTCTGGTAGTGAGTGCGATCCTTATTAGCCCTTGTGGGTTTCAGGGTTAATTAGTTCAGGCTCTCCACCCCTGGATTCTGTGACTGAGTTGGCCTATGGTCGCATGACCTGCCCTGCCCTATTTGTATGGCCAGCAGTTCATTAGATCCTTGCTCCAGGATATGTCTTCACTTACTGAGTGCCTGATTCTCCGATATTGTTCTGTTATTTCTGTATATGACTATTGGCGTGATCTCTTGACTATTATCTTGTCTGCTCCCTGTACCCTGTATGCTGTATATCCTGTTGCTGACCCAGCTTGTCTGACAACCACTCTTGTTGCCGACTTGGTCTGTCTGAGAACCGCTCCTGTGTATGACTTTGGCTTGTATGACTTACTCTTCTTGCTCCTAATCCCTGGTTTATGCTGACAATCCTCTCTGGCATCTAGACCTGGCTTTTCCCTGACGATTCTTTTATATTCCTGTTTATGTTCTGTATGTCTGATTTCCTTGTCTGTTTTGTATTTGCCCAGCAGCAAAGTGTAGTCTGTGTGATAGAGGCCAACTATGAGGACCTCATATTTAGTTCAGGGTTCTGTGTTACTGCTGGACATATTGGTTGTTTATTCTGGTGTTTATTTCCCTACCCTGTAATCTGTATAGATTCAGAAAGCCAAATAAGGACCTTACACCCAGTGCAGACTTTCCTCTTGTGTATGTATCTCTTCTGTCATTCGTGTTTAGTATCTGTTATACTGTGTGCTGGGTTCTGCATCATGCAGCAAACCACATTCCTGCCTAAAGGGCTTAACAGCACTCAGTACAAAGGGCCCTCCTTGGCATCTGCCTGGGGCACTCGTGACAGTCTCGGAGGTGGCTCACATCCCCCCGCCCACTGACATCATCATGCATGGATGCGATAATGTTAGTAGTTAACCCCCTAGCAGCAAAAGTATTTCCATGGAAATCCTTATAGTGGAGATAGAGAGGTCCCATATTGAAGTAATGATTAATCTATTCAGAGAACGCCAAACTGCATTGAAGTGTCAGTGATATGCCCTGGTTTTCGGTGAATCAGTTCGACAGGTTTAAACAGGCGAATCCTATAGGTTTCAATGTAAAAAAAATTTTTATCTCTTTTTTTAAAATTCATGCATTTATCCTTTTTGTTTCCAGCAAACTGTCTTTTTAGTTATTTATTTTTTGGATCACCTTTATGTATTTTTTTTTCTTTTACAACACAATTTTAATAGAATTCTTCAATAAAACAGCCACAAAGCTCAGAAGCATACAATGAAATATGAATTGCAGACCCATGCATCAGGCGGTGTTAAGACAAGTAATTTACATATACATTAAAACACCGTTATGCATTTTTTATATATTTTATACAAAATCTTTGATTCCCAATTTTTTTAACCCCTTCACTATCAAGTTATTTTCCAAAAAATGATTGTCAGGAACCAGTGTTTTTTTGAAAAATCTTTTAAAATTAATTATACTGTAAGAAATATTTAGAAACACTCCCAATGATTTTTTGTTACGGTGCTGTCATATTTGGCCAGTAGATGGTGCCATCTACTGCCAAACTGAGTTACATTTGTTGCAGTGAACTGCAGACTGCAACTGTATCGGCTTGCTGAATGTCCGATGTCAGGACAACTGCAGGCTGATTTTATACAGTTTTAGCTCTTTGGGCATCATGCCCAAAGGACTAAAACTTTGGGGGCACCTTCTGCAGCCCAAAAGCAAACAAAATTAGTTTTCCGCAAACAATTTTAATTTGCTTTTGGGCTGCAGATCGAGATATCTCAATATCAGTGCACCAGATGGTGCCTTTGAAGCCTGAGATATGTCGATCCTGGTAGTGAAGGGATTAAAAGAATATCAGAGTTCAGTTTTTTTCCTGCTGTTCGGTGCTGTCTGGCGACCTGTTCGGCGGTCTTCAGCGACATTCAGCAGTATGTTTGGCAGCCTTCAGCGGCTCCATGTTCGGCG
This sequence comes from Leptobrachium leishanense, assembly GCA_009667805.1. Classification (NCBI taxonomy): domain Eukaryota; kingdom Metazoa; phylum Chordata; class Amphibia; order Anura; family Megophryidae; genus Leptobrachium; species Leptobrachium leishanense. The sequence continues at coordinate 185,618,713 of CM019067.1, read as the reverse complement.
CATTTTGGTGACCCTGCGGTGAATAGTGAATTCACTGCAGGGTTGGTGAAATGGAATCGCAGAAGCAAAACAAAGTGCGCCGAAACAGAAAGCAAACATCTCACAGAACGTTTGGTGGTTTCTGAATAACCCCATGGTGATCTTCCCCTCCCCTCTTACTGGAAACAAAAGAACATCAAGAACAAATAGTTCCCAGTGTCCTACCACTAGCCAAGTAGGGTTTAGGGAGATTGCGTGCACACACACACACACACACACACACACACACACACACACACACACTCTTGAGTCTGAAACAACTCTCAATCTCCATAGATTTCTGTGGACTTCAGGAGAGAATAACAGCAGTTGTGAATGCCATCACTGGATCGTAATCGGTTACACTAATTAATATTATCAACAATGTGAACAAAGCTATTTTATGTTTTTTCAGGTATTTTATTATGATGAAATACTCTATACATAGGACATCCACTAAATAAAGGTCTTTTAAATCTGGGGACTGAAAGCGGGTATTTCTTTTTGTGATGTAAAAAAAATTCCAGGGCCTCCTGCATTATCAATGTTTATATCTAAACAAAGATTTGCAAAACTCTGTTCGATGTCTAGTATACATTTTGCAATGTGCCTTGCATATCACTTATTTCATGTATAAGTAATGCGTTCAAATGTTATTTTTTTTTTTAAAAAAAATATCCAGCTACTGTATATTGCATCCAACCATCTGTTTATATGGATGTCTGTTATCTTTGTACTGGTTTTGAAATAATAAACATAGGAGATGTATTGCATTTTGTGTATGAAATATACGTGTGTATGGTTTGTCTACTCTCACAGCTCCGGTAATCCTTGATTATCGTTGGCCAGTTGAATTTCACTGCAGATTCATCATTATTTTATACATTATACTTTGTATAAAAAGAAAAGCATAACTGGTTATTTTCATAACAAACACACAAATGTTTTATACATTTCTACCAGTTATTTCCAATGCGTAACCAGGGCAGATGATAGACAGAAGTGATATGTGTAACAAAGTATTGGAATTCAAAACTTGCAAACTATGTCAAGTGATCTCCAAACTAAAACATCTTATCCCAGTATAGATGCCTAAGAACCATAACAAAACACTGTTAATTGGAAAAGTGTATACCTGCAGAAAATGCTTGTGCCGTGTGCATTTCAAAATAATGTATGTAATAGTTTATACTAAAACATTTCTACTGTGAAAAAAACTGCAGTGCAAATCCTTAGGACTATAATTAACATTGCTGTCTATATCCCAGGGCTCCAGAGAAATAAACTCACAGTAAGGCACAGTGTGTATAAGGGTGTGTTTTATTTCTGTGGAGCTTTGTGATACAGTAATGTGTGTTGCATATCAAGAGCTCCACAGCAATAAAACTCACAGTACTTTAAAGTATGAATGAGAATATCAGAGAGCTCCAGAGCAAAATTATCTCACAGTAACGATTACACATTATTTAAATAAATCATGTTTTATTATAAATTATATATTCAAGTAGGAATACATAGTTACACAGACTAAAAAAAGATGTGTGTCCATTGAGTTCAGCCTTTCACATATCACCTACAATGCAAAAGATGGCAAAAAAACCTATAAAAGTACATTCAAATTTAAAAATGAATATATACATTATATTGAAATAAATATAAATGTTAATAACACTAAAATATATTGAAATATTGAAATCTTAATTGTATATTAAAATAAATTATACAATAAAACTAAATGTGTAATAAATATTTTAAAATAAATATTTTCTAAACACACAAACACACACACTCACACACACACACACACACTCGCACACAAAGCCTGCCTAAACACACAATCACATACACATAGCCAGCTTGCGCGTGCACACATACACACCCTGCCTAAACAGACACACACCCTGCCTAAACACACACACACACACACACACACACACACACAGACACACACACACCCTGCCTAAACAGACAGACAGACACACACACAGACACACACACCCTGCCTAAACAGACACACACACACACACACACCCCCTGCCTAAACAGACACAGACACACACACACAGACACACGCACCCTGCCTAAACAGACACACACACACCCTGCCTAAAAAGACACACACACCTGCCTAAACAGACAGACACGCGCACACACACACAGACACAAACACCCTGCCTAAACAGGCACACACGCAGAGACACACACACCCTGCCTAAACAGACACACACACACACACTGCCTAAACAGACAGACACACACACACACACACATCCTGCCTAAAGAAACACACACACACACACCCTGCCTAAACAGACAGAGACACACATACACCCTGCCTAAACGCACACACACAGACACAGACACACACACCCTGCCTAAACAGACACACACACACACGGACACACACACACCCTGCCTAAACAGACACACACCCTGCCTAAACAGACAGACACACACACACCCTGCCTAAACACACACACACAGACACACACACCCTGCCTAAACATACACACACAGACACACACTCACACACACACCCTGCCTAAACAGACACACACAGACGCACACACCCTGCCTAAATAGACACACACACCCTGCCTAAACAGACACACAGACACACACACCCTGCCTAAACAGACACACACACACACACCACACACACACACACACCCTGCCTAAACAGACACACCCACCCTGCCTGAACAGACACACACACACCCTTCCGGAACACACATTCACAAAACCAGAGCTAGCCCCTCTATCACACTCCTGTTCCTCTGGTGCACAGCATTGTAGGCCTCCTGATCCTAATGGGGGTCATCAGCCATGGTCTGAGAGGGTATCTAGAGTCACCTAATACATGGTACATAAAGCACAAAAACAAAAATTCTGTAAGATTAGCCAATACTTTACAATTAGGATATTTGTGTTAAAGGAGACATATACCCACCGAGAAGTCATCCTTCTGGGAACATCCTGTCCTAGAAGTCACATGACATCGAGGAGTTCTGCAGAATATATGAGTCATGGGCACTACCAGGAAACACTGCAAACAGATACACGATGTGATTGGCATCACAAATCATTTGCATGTCGATGGAATGGTAGTGCTTGTGACTGATATAAACCGCAGGATCCTGCCACGGGGCACAGATCTTTGTGTGGGTGCAATCGATTGCACCCAGGACATTGGGGAACCCTCCAAAGGCAAAAAAACCTGATTCACACTACCCCATCCCTCAGGGGTGGTAGGGTATCTAATATATGCTGTCCCGCATAGCTATGAGGAAGCAGTGTAGCATCTTGGAGAAGGTGCTTTTGGCTGACACCTAGTTTGGACAAAGGTGCTGAAAGGTCCCAGTAGTGAGAAACCTTAAACAGCACAGCAGCTTGTTCATCTCTGGCACAGATAGGGATGAGCCAGCAGCTGAACATAGAGCTTGCAGATCTGCTCACGGCTCAGTCTGTACCATAGCAGCAGCAATAAATCTAACATGCCTGACTACATCCATCGTCTTATAACTCTTGTGTATAGGGCCAATATGAGCAACTGTGCTGCATTCCTTTTTATAGGCTGTTGATTTTGCACTTGGCCAGGTTCATTGAGTTTGGAGTTAGCACTTGGTTTGAGGAGTAGCTAAAATTTTCAACATTGTATCACTGCGGTAATTTGTGTCAGCACTTTGTAATACGTTACTTATTGGCGCGCTGACGCTCGTTTGTTAAGTATAGGACACGCAAAGTACACTAAGCTCGGGCAAGGCTCACGCAAGCTCGCGCAAGCTCCAGTGCGCTAAGTGACTTTTGACAGGTTTAGCGTGAGGGATGTTATATGGGAGGTATGCGTTAAAGTCACTTATCCTGGTGGTATCACTTAATCATCTGAATGCTACCGCTAGCATTCACTAGACTAGGGAATAGTGGGTCAGCTCTGTGTGAGCAGCTCATAGGGTCTGCCGCATTTCCTGCTAGCAGAGATGTGCGGGACCCATGAACGGGATGGCTCTGCTTAACTGTAAATGTACCACACCAGAAACATTTCATATTAGGTATTTTTAAAATACCTGTAAAAAAACTATGCATTAATATGTAACAATAAAGTAGCTTTACAGCATGTCACAAATGTTAATATGCATTTCAAAGTTGGAATTTTGATCTTAAATATGTGTAAAGGCAATATTTCACTTCAGACAACATACACAAATGCACTCAATTTTAAATATGATAGGTATTATAACAAATTAATTATTTTATTATCATTATACTTTATTTGTATAGCGCCAGCATATTCCGCAGTGCTGAACAATGGGCACAATATAGACAGGGTTAAAATACACTGAGACTGACCAACATTTGATAAACCAGTACAGGGGGGAAACGAGGGCCCTATTCCCGTGGGAACTCACAATCTAGAAGGGATGGGGTGGAAACAGGATGAGAGGACTGCAAGATGAGAGTGATGGACTGGTTGGAAACAGGAGAGGACTGCAAGATGAGAGTGATGGACTGATTGGGGCAGTGAGGTGTAACAGTGAATCGGGTGGTAGGACACCATGTAATTTTATTCATTTAAAAGGACATTCCAGGGGAGAAAATCAGAAAACCACACTAACAGCCCAACCCTAACCCCCCCAACTACCCTCTGCTCTTTTCAGCCTATAGTTAAGTAATAGTTATAGTAAAAAAAATAATCTAATATCCAGCACTGAAGTCTCACTCCAAGCTCTGCTGGCTGGCTAGCTCCTGCTGCAGGACGCTGGATGGTGCCACCCTTTCAGTGCATGTGTAAGTTGATTATGTACAGCCATTCTGATGCCTCTCGATGCAGAAGCTTTTAGCAACATCAGGGTTTCAGTGGGCTGATTGACATACACAATTAGCCTGCACAGACGCAAGCTTTAGAAGGATGTCTACCTGGAGTTGTATGACAGCATTCACAGTGGAGGGAAGTCCTTCACATTGAAGGTCTGTCACAGCCTCCAGGGACAGCCAGGGTTGGGAGTGTAGGATACGCAGGAAACCATGATTGTTTAAAATGACTATAACGTTGACTGGCTATTGCAAGTGTATCAGATAATGGTAATAATAGTTGGGATAAGGGAGGAAGTAGAGGTTGTGATGTAAACAGGGATAAAATATACAGTAATTAAGTAATTCATTTTTTGATACGAAGGAGCAGATTAAAGAGGTATAAAGGGCTATCAAAAAGTGGAATACGTATGAATTGGTCTTATGATTCTATTTCATCCTCCGTGACCTTAGCTTTCCCCTAAGTCTACTTTTGGATTATGATTTGGCAATCGCATTTACAGAACGATGTTGTTAATCTCAGTATTGGGTTGCACGCCTCGTAAACCTGACAGATACCTATCTTTCAGTAGCCCATAACCTGTGAGGAGTTGTAGACAAATGATGTTGTAGAGAAGTGTTGAGAACGTTAAAAGGTTTCCATCTTGTGAGAATTCTTTCCCTGTGAAATCTATGTAAGTTTAATGCAGCAAAAACGGTGTGGTGAAACATCTGCATTTAATTTTGTTGGCTCTGATATGAAAGATAACATGTTACCTATGTCGAAGCCAAAAAGAGGGGAAAAGTTTGAATACCAAAGCTAAGGATTCCGTTATCTGGTGATTTCTGGTGATTGGGTCGAGCTTAGGGGGGATGCAGTTGTATCCCGTAGGCCTAATTGTAAAATATAGTTTAGTAGTTGTAAAAATATAGGTGAGAGAATTTAGTGTCTAACAGGGGGTCTAACAGATTTAATCTTATCCGTCATATTAATCACATGGGTAAAGAGAAGTATACAGTATGGGCCATATTACATAGTTGGTGCTAACTTAACCAGAGCTGTTGTAAACTTAAAACCTCCATAGTCTATAATGGCTCTGGGAAGTTTACAACAGCTCTGGTTAAGTTAGCACCAACTATGTAATATGGCCCTATATGTCTTCACTTCGGTAAGTTTGCAGATTCCCTTAGATTTCAATTGGTATACTCTTTCTTAAGAAGGGCAATTTTGTTTACTCATCTCATACTTTCAAATTAGATGAACAACCTAAATGAGCCAGAAGAGAGTATAATACTTTGGTAGATGCAGGTTTTCCCGTCAGTGTCCCCATTTTAGCATTAACTAGGGAATTTAGCCCTTACATTTTTGAAAATTGATGATTACGGGTCTAGGGGGTCATTCAGAGACATTCAGTGACTTTTTGGCGCTCTCTCGTTCCCTGCACTTCGGGGAATCAAATTTCCCCACCCTGCGGTGAATTCAGTATTCACCGCGGGTTCCCCAAAGTCCAGGGAATCGGCCGCCGAATCCTGCTGCCAACCCGTCGCAGACCCACTGCAAACCTGCCGCCGCCAACTCCTTTAATATCCTCCGCAAACTCGCGGAACATCTGCCGCAAACCCACCGGCGGGCCGCCAAACGCAACCGACAAGCCGCCGAACGGGTTAAAAAAAAACAATACGATTGAAAGTGTCAAAATTGAAATGCTGTTTGCAAAAAAAAACTACTGAATGAAAATGCCTGGAATTTACATATAAGGTCCAATTAATAAAAAGGTCTGTTGCAGAAAAAAAGAAAAATGCTTTTACAAAACAAACTAAAAGAAAAATTGCAGAAAAAGTCCCGGAAAATGCCTAAAAGATCCTAAAAAAATCATTAATTAAGAGACTTTTTACTGCAGATTAAAATAATAAATGGTTTATTAGATATTGGATAAAAACTGGAATATTTTTAACACTGAAGTCTATGGGGTTCGCCTGAATAAACCTGTCGAATCATACCACTGAAAATTGGGGCACTTCGGCAACTTTTCACTGCTGTTCGGTGTTCTCTAAATAGATTAACCATTGCTTCTCTATGGGGTCTTTCACTGCCTTTGAACAGGCACCATATTTGGCACCATATTTGCTGGTAGTTCGCCAAAATTTGGCGAACTGCTTGCTCTCTGATTAGCCGAATGACCCTGAGATGTCACCGTACACGGAAATTCCCTATTTGGTGACATTTCGGGGCCAGATCAGCTGTCTCTGAATATCCCCTTATGTTTTCCTTCTGTATGTTCCTCCAAAACCAGTCATTGCACTTTTCATTTTATAGGGGCATAGGTGAGGTAGAGGGAACCCTAAAAATATTGACACTTTTGGTAAATGAGCAAAGAAGACTGTGAAAAGCTATTTATATTGTTTAACCTTTTGAAGCTTTTGTTAAAAAAAATACACAAACATATTGAGCTTTCATGGATATTAGACAATTGCAAACACAACACAAGATTTTTCCAAAAATACATCCTTGTTAAATATATGTGTGGCACAATTATTGGCAGCCCTATAAATTCATATGAGAAAAGTATATTTGAAGGGTGTCCATAAAGTCTCTTTACAATTTAAAAAATGTATTACAAAGTCAATTGATGAGATATCTTCATCAGATATGTTCTATGTACTCACTGGTTATCAAGGTTTTTACCACATTGCATTTGTGTATTTCAGGTACCCTGTTGATGAATGAGGTACTGTTAAATGAACCCCGTTGAACATTTCCAGACCGTTGGATTGGAAGGGGTTGCCCAATTCCCTGGCCACCTCGTTCACCAGATATCACTCCCCTTGACTTCTTTCTTTGGGGTTATGTTAAAGATATCGTGTAACAAAGGTACAGGACATCACTTATCTAAAGCAGAGGATCACTGTTGCCATTGCCACCATTGATGAGGTTATGCTACAGCGAACATTTGCAGGAAATCGAGTACCGTCTTGATGTGCTTCGTGCAACTAATGTTGCCCATATAGAGGTGTATTAAATGAGGCAAAAAACCTTAAGTATATACAGTATGTCTCATTTTGTAATAATTTTCACTTATCTGTCTCTTCATTTGCCTTTGTAATACATTTTTGAAATTGTAGAGACTTTATGGAAACCCTGTATATTCCCACTAATATTTTTTAGTACAACTGGGTGACTAGGAACAGGAAATTGTTCAATCATAACTTTCTGTTCCACGAGTATATACATATGAGGTAACACATAGGCCAAATTCCCTTTCTCATTTATGGGTAAGACCATGGAATATAGTTGTGAAGTAAGGGTTGTTGAGCTTCGCAAAATGGAAAGGGGCTATCAGTATGTAGCAAAACCCCTGAAAATGCTCAATTCCACCACCAAGGCAATAATTAAGAAGTTCCAGTCCACTGGGAATGTTATGAATCAGCCTGGAAGCAGATGTGTGTCTATATTGTCTGAACACTGTAAAGAAGATTTTTTGAGTGACCAAAAAATGTCTAAGGATCACAGCTGGAGAATTGAAGAAATTACTTGCGTCTCAGGGTCAGAAAGTTTCCAAAATTACAATTCAACATCACCTACATCACATGCGTTGTTTGGAAGAGTTTTAAAAAAGCCTCTATTTTCATCCATAAACAAACTCAAGCATCTTTAGTTTGCCAGACAGTATTGGAACTTCAAATGGGATTGGTTTCTACGGTCAGATAAATGCAAAATAGAGCTTTTTGGCAATAAACACTAGAGTTGGGTTTGGCACACAGAGGTAGTCATAGGGAAAAATACTTTATGCCCACAGTTAAATACGGTGGTGGCTCTTTAAAGTTTTGTGGCTGTTTTTCTACCAGAGGACCTGGACATTTTGTTAGGATACATAGCACAATGGAATCTATAAAATATCAACAGATATTAAATGAAAGCCTGACGGCCTCAGCCAGAAATATTAAAATGTGCTGTAGTTGGATCTTCCAGCAGGACCATGACCCAAAACAAACATCAAATCAACACACAAATGGTTTACTGGCCACAAAATCCATGGTCTGCCATGGGCACCCCAGTCCCCTGACTTGAACACCATAAAACACCTATGGTGCAAACTGAAGTGGAGAGGCCACCATCATATCTTAAAATTTTAAGGATCTGGAGAAATTCTGTGTGGATAAGTGGTGTCCAATCCCTTGCCATGTATTCTCCAGCTTCATCAGGGATTATAAGAGAAGACTCAGAGCTGTTATCTTGGCAAAGAGAGGTAGCACAAAGTATTGACTAATAGGGTGGCAGTAAATGTGCCACACATATATTAAACAAAGAATTAATTTTTTTGGTAAACCTGTGTTGTGTTTGCAATTGTTTGATATCCATGAGAGCAAATTATGTGTCTATTTTTTGAAGAAAATATCAAAAGGTTAAACAATAAAGATAAAATTTCACTGCCTTCTTTGTTCATAATTATCAAGGGTGCCAATACTAGTGGAGGGCAATGCATATGAGGATTTAGCTCTCAAGGCAACCACTCTTGAGGGACGTTGAGAAGCAATTTTGTTTTTTAATGAATATTGCTATACAGGACTATAATACCTGTGATTTGGAAGTAATCCCCTTGTCCTGCAAGTCTTTAACCCCTTAATGACCGCTGATGTACCATGTACGTCCTGCCCACGCGTCTCCCTTAGACCTTCGGACGTACATAGTACGTCAGCGGGCTTCTAACCTCCCTCCTGCCAATACTTACCTCCCTCGCTGTTTTGGAGGGGCCGGCAAGCACGATGACATCACTTCGCTGCGTGGTGAGGTCATCTGCAGGCGCCCCCCGGCACCTGCATTGAAATCAATGAAGGGGAGGGGGCTCTATCTCCCAACCCTTCACCCTACAGCAATGCTTTTTGCATGGCTGGAAAGGGGAGAGCCTCCCCTTTTCAGCGGTGTATAAAGTTAACTGTTTCGCTGCCGGATCACAACTCTGTGCCAATCGGCGCTGAATTGCGATTTAAACCTGGAGGTGGCTGACATCTTGCATGTCAGCCAAGCCTCCAGGTCACCCCCCACCCACTGACATCCCCACCATATGTGTGGGGATGTCAGTGGGCCAGTTAACCCAATAGCTGCCAAGGGGAGATAGGGGGATCCTTTGGATCCTCTTATCTCCCAATCCGTGGCAGCTAGAGGGTTATGTTGGACATCATGGCATGATCATGGCCTTTCCAGTGATACCAAACATGACTAGGTTTGGTGTAAAAAAAAAGATCCAAAAAAATAAAATACTAATAAAAATAAATGTAATTTTTTTAATTTTTTTTAAAAAAAATTTGTCTGGGGGTGTTTAGTTAAATAGGACCTAGGCTGTCATCGAAAAATAATGAGCATAAAATGTTCAGAATGAGCTCAGCGCACATAGGTGAACTGGCTCAGCAGTGAGAGTACTTCCCTCTCATCCTATCTCCATCGCACATAAATCACCTCCCTGCAAGCCCAGCAACCTCATTCCCATAATCCCTCAGCGTCTGTCCTCTTTCTGCTGCGCCCTTTGGAACGCTCGCTCTGTGTGCAACAAACTCACAGCAATCCATGACCTCTTCCTTTCAAACTCCTTCAACCTCCTAGCTTTAACTGAAACCTGGCTAACTCCCTCTGACACAGCCTCCGTTGCTGCTCTCTCACATGGCGGTCTACACTTGAGCCATACCCCCAGACCGGGTGAGAGAAATGGTGGCGGGGTCGGAATCCTGCTCTCTCCCACCTGCACGTACCAGCATCTCCCTCCACCCCCATCCCTCTCCTTCTCTTCCTTCGAGACACACTGCATCCGCCTGTTCTCTCCTCTGGCTCTCAGGGTGGCAGTCATCTACTGCCCACCGGGACCAACCTCCCAGTTCTTTGACCACTTTGCTACCTGGCTTTCTCACTTCCTGTCTTCTAATCTTCCATGCCTAATTCTCGGGGACTTCAACATTCCCATTGATGATCCTTCCGCCCCTGCTGCCTTCAAACTTCTTTCACTCACGTCCTCCCTTGGACTCACACAATCCTCCCTCCTCCCTACCCACCGCGATGGTCACGCTATTGACCTTGTCTTTTCCAACCTCTGCTCCATTTCTGAGTTCAACTGTCGCCCTTTCCCCATCTCTGACCACCACCTTCTCTCTTTCAACCTATCTGGACTTCCTAAACACCCTGCTCCTCCACCCCGCACACACACTCACAGAAATCTACATGCTGTGGATCCCCATCAATTCTCCAATCTACTTCACCACCTCCCTCACACCTCATCCTTCACCTGCCCTGATGCTGCCACTAATCACTACAACACTACTCTTATCTCTGCTCTAGACACTCTTGCTCTTCTTCGACTCTGTAAGGCCCCACGCCGCCAGCTTCAGCCCTGGCACACCCTCCAGACACGCTATCTGCAAAGATGCTCCCGCACTGCAGAGCATGCCTGGAGGAAATCCCGCTCTGAAGCTGATTTTGTTCACTTCAAGTTTATTCTCCGGTCATACACCTCTGCCCTCCACTTGGCCAAACAATCCTTCTTCTCATCTCTTATATCTACGCTGTCCTCCAACCCTAAACGGCTCTGGTCCACCTTCAACACCCTCCTCTACCCACCTGCACCTCCCCCCTCAGCTGCCTTCAGAGCTCAAGACCTGGCAGACTACTTCCTCAGTAAAACTCTAACTATCAGAAGCAACATCCCAACACAAGATAGTTATCTGCCACCTCCACTCCCAGAGGTCCCCTCTGTCACCCTCTGCCGCTTCCTCCCAGCCACTGAGGAGGAAGTCAATTCCTTACTGTCCTCCTCACATCTCACCACGTGCCCGCTCGACCCCATTCCCTCACATCTAATTCCTCCCCTCTCCTCCTCCCTCACCCCTGCTCTCACACACATCTTCAACCTATCTCTCTCCACTGGCTCCTTTCCATCCGCCTTCAAACACGCGCTAGTTACCCCTTTACTAAAGAAACCATCCCTAGATCCCAACTCTCCATCCAACTACCGCCCTGTATCCCTGCTTCCCTTTACCTCTAAGCTCTTAGAAAAACTAGTCTTCAACCGCCTCTCCCTCTTCCTGTCCTCCAGTTCCCTACTTGACCCCCTGCAATCTGGCTTCTGTCCCCTACAACTGAAACTGCCCTCACCAAAGTCACCAACGACCTCCTAACTGCTAAAAAACACAGCCACTATTCTATTCTCATCCTGCTTGACCTCTCGGCTGCTTTTGACACTGTTGACCACACCCTCCTTCTACAGACCCTCAACTCTCTGGGTCTCGGTGACACTGCACTTGCTTGGGTTGACTCCTATTTATCCAACAGGTCCTTCTGTGTGTCCTTTGCTGGTAACTCCTCCTCTTCATTGCCTCTATCTGTTGGTGTACCTCAAGGCTCTGTCCTTGGTCCTCTGCTCTTTTCCATCTACACCTCCTCCCTGGACAAAATCATCAACAGCTTTGGCTTTAATTACCACCTCTACGCTGATGACACTCAAATCTACCTCTCTACCCCTGATCTCTCTCCCCCTGTCCTTTCAAAAGTCAGTGTCTGTTTATCTGGTATCTCCTCCTGGATGGCCTCCCGCCGCCTAAAGATCAACATGTCAAAGACTGAGCTCCTACTTATTCCTCCCTCCAATGCCTCCCCACCTCCCGACTTCTCTATCACGGTGGAGGGTATCACCATCTCCCCATCAAACCAAGTTCGCTGTCTTGGAGTTACACTTGACTCTGCTCTTTCCTTCATCCCCCACATCAAGTCTCTTTCCTCCTCCTGCCGATACCAACTGCGTAATATTTCCAGAATTCGGCCATTTCTTACCGCTGTCACCACAAAACAACTCATACACGCCCTGGTAATCTCCCGACTCGACTATTGCAATAATCTCTTATCTGGCCTCCCTCTGTCCCACCTCTCCCCCCTACAATCCATCCTGAACGCCTCCGCCAGGCTAATTCACCTCACCCGCCGCTCTGTCTCTGCCGCTCCCCTCTGCGAGTCCCTTCACTGGCTCCCCATCCACTGCAGAATTAAGTTCAAAATCCTTATCCTTACCTACAAAACCCTCACTAACTCAGCTCCCCACTACCTGTCCTCACTAATCACCAAATACACCCCAGCCCGCTCCCTAAGGTCAAACAGTGACCTGCGCCTAGCTTCTCCCCGCATCACCTCTTCCCATGATAGACTGCAGGATTTCTCATGCGCAGCCCCCACTCTCTGGAACGCTCTCCCTCGTACTGTCAGACTTTCCCCTAACTTCTCTTCCTTCAAACGCTCCCTTAAAACGTTCCTATTTAGGGAAGCCTACCACCCAACTCACTGACGCAACCATCAATCACTCTCACCTTACAGTCCTCTCCTCCTGTTTCCAACCCCAACCCTCCTAGATTGTGAGTTCCTACGGGAATAGGGCCCTCATCTCCTCCTGTACTGTTTGTCAAATGTTGTTCAATGTATTGTAACCCTGTCTATACTGTGCCTATTGTACAGCGCTGCGGAATATGCTGGCGCTTTATAAATAAAGAATAATAATAATAATAAAAAGGGGTAAAAAAGCAAAAACATTTTCTCGGGACAAAATTTTGAAACTATTTCGATTTTGGGGATTAAATTATGAAAAAGTGTGTTTTTACCATTTTCTCATCATATTTCATATTTTTTTAATAGTAAATTATCCGATATGATGGAAATAATGGTATTTTTAGAAAGTCCATTTAATGGCGGGAAAAACGGTGTATAATATGAGTGGGTTGCATAAACGAGTAAGAGGAAAATTTGACCTAAACACGAACAGCGCAGAAACGTAAAAACCGCAGTGGCTCATTTCCCCTTTCTGGAAACAAGTGAGGGATACTGTGGCGGAGGTTACGGACCTGGACCTGACGCTCACACCAGGGACATTCCTTCTCTCGCACATGCCCTGCCCAGCTGCCTCACTTAAAAAATCTGTGGCCCTCCCAACGATCATGACGGCGCGTCTCCACGTTGCACGGATGTGGGGAACGACGACCACCCCCCTTTACAGGGATTGGCTGAACAGTATGGAAGACTCACGTACCCTGGAGGATTTGATAGCTAGGATGCGAACTAAACCAGAGGAGCACCTCCGTAAATGGTTTTACTGGTGCGCTTACGTGACCTCAGATTCTTGCCGGACTCGCATAACATGAAACGCTTTACATGGCTCTTTTATTGTAGAGTGCTACGGGAGAGTGTAGAGAGCCCTCCCTCTCCCACCTTATCGGGCGAACCGCACCTACAGGGTCGCCGTCCCACCGCTGATCAGCCATTTTACTGCTGGTAGTAAACCATACGTGGCCCTGTGCTTCCTAGCTTCATCATCTTAGCTTTTCCTTTTCCCCTCCCCTCCCTACCCACCCCCCCTAAACCCCTCCCTATCCCCTTCTCTCACTCACAGATGTATATAATAACCCCTCCCTTTTTTTCCCTCTCTTTCCTTCCCCTTCTCTCTTTTCTTTTCTTTTCTTTTATAGGCCCCCACACGTACACGAATCTGAGTCTTCTCCGCTCCAATACTAGATTGTCATCATACCTTCCCCCTCCTTATAAGGATCCTGAGATAAAAGGTGATACGCTTGAGTTCTTTTATCTTCACCCCACCCCTGTCACCTTGCAGATATCAGATATATGGACCCACCTGAAGCATTGGTTGTTTAGCAATTTCCCCCTACCTCTGTTCCTATGATTTTTCTTCTTCTTTTCTTCTTTTTATCTGCTTGCCCTCTTCAATTTTCCCTTTTTACTTCTCCCCTCTTCCCACTTTCTTGATCCCCACCTAAATCAAACCCACTCCCTCATTACTTATTCTTTTAGCCTCAATTCGCTCACTCGACCTTTCCACTTTATGCCTACTACAGCTAGTTCCGTAAATTGCTCGTCTTAATCCGCGAGGCGGGAGGTGGAGGGGTACAGGGCTATTATTTCCACTATTATCTGCTGTTTTGCTTACGATGCTTGAGTCTCAGACTGTTATCCGATATTGTATTGCTACCACTTGCCTGTAACTATGACTCGTTGCTGTGAATAAAAAAAAAAAAAAAACAGCAGCGGTCACTAAAGGACGGATTTGTGTAAAACCGGCCGGTTACTAAGGGGTTATTTACAAAGTGATGCAGTTTAAGGTTCGCAAATGTGCATTGCATTGATTGTTGTTGTTGTATGTCTTTCCTACTGGTTGTGGTTCACATTTGATGGTATTGGTGGTTGGGCAACAGCTACACCAATAAGGATTAAATGCTATATCGCAAGTGTCTTTTGTTTATTGCAGAATACCCTTTCAGAAGGGCTGTATACACAGAATAAAAGTGTTTTGCTACCTGTCTCCAGCTACCCTTCAAAATCGACGTTCATTTAAACCAATCACTGATCAATTGATCGCTCATGACATTCGCTATCGATGGGGCTTACCCTTTAAACCTACTGTTTCTCATCAAGGAGCGATACACTCAATTGACGACCTTCATGATTCTGAATCTTTATTCCGAGCTTTGCGTCTTACTAGTTTAACGACTACAACATTATCCCAGCCCGATGAGACTCCATCAATTCCACGATTGGCACAGGAATGGTCTCAAATTCCCCCTAGGGAAAGACGGAAATAACTTTGAAATCATCTGTGCACCCCTTCTCCAGGATTCTAGGATTCTGAAGAGGGGAATTTATTATGAGGATATGACTATTTGCTCCCATATCGAATTATAATTTGCTGTAAGACACAGTCAAGGTCACTGTCAAGGCCTTAGCCATACTACTATACTACTATAGTTAAACTATAGTGCTAATATCGTGTCTACATTGTGACTATATTGTGTTTATACAAGATGTGGATGTTCTCCCTTTTTTTTTTTGGAGCACGGGTCGGGGAGGTCCTGGACTCCAGTGTTGGGTGGCCTAGATCTTGGTATTTACCACCGATTCTCCCCCACCAGGCAACACTCGCCTAACCTCGGACTCCCTCTCGGAGTGTAGATCTTCGAGATGTTTTTGGGAACCGAGAAGCATGACCTGCTTGTCGGGACATTGAATTTTTTTTTTCAAGGTCTCCTAAGGTCTGGTCTTAACTGGTTTAGTCTTACTGAATGTTTTCCGCAAACATGTATATATGTTTTTTTTTACGCTACAGATTTTGCAGCTTGCCTTACCTCTCCTGGGGGGCTCCCCAGGGCTCTGGGGGGTCCTTAGGCATTCGTTAGCCATCCCTATTTTCTTTAATAATGCCGTTGCATGTTATTTCACACAACGTTAAGGGGTTTAACAGCCCGGTGAAGCGTCGTAAAGCCATGCGATCTTATGTCTCTTTGAGGGCAGATATCCTTCTCCTCCAAGAGACACACTTCGCTAAGGGTAAATCTCCAAGGTTCTTTGACAAACATTTTCCGTTACATTATCATGCCTGTGCAGGTACTAAACATAGAGGTGTCTCTGTTTTTTTTCGATCTCATATTGCCTTTGTGTTACGTAAGAAAGTGTCTGATGGTGAAGGCAGGTTCCTCTTCCTACTGGGACATTAGACAATAGGCTGGTAATGATTCTTAATGTTTATGCCCCTAGTGAACGGGACCCGTCCTTTTATGACCGTATATTGTCACTGTTGGAACCTTTTCCTGGGGGGAGGTGATTATCGGCGGAGACTTTAATTCCATACTTGATATAGCCTTAGATAGATCCACCCCACCTAAACAATCAGACTCGCACCCCAACCGCTCCCTCCTCAAGGACTTTTTGGCTCAGGCTCACCTAGTAGATGCGTGGCGACTTTTACACCCGACTACTAAAGATTACACTTTCTATTCACACCCTAATAAGACATATACCCGTATCGATTTCATACTTGTCCCCCAATGCACTGCGAGAGATGTAGTATCCGCCCGAATCCATGAGATTACCTGGTCGGAAAACGTACCTCTTAGTGTCATACTGGCAGATGGGACTTTGAGCGTCTCTCGCCCCCCTTGGCGCCTGCCTGATTCTCTGTTACTCCGTGAGGACGTAGTGACAGAGATAGATTTGGCGCTCTCACATTTTATAATAGATAATGAACCCTCACTTTATCAACCGGATCTTCTCTGGGTTACTCCTAAAGCTGTCCTCAGAGGCCGTTGGATAGGTCTCCAAGCAGCTCATTATAAACGTTTACGTAACCAAATGGCGGATTTAACTACGGCTCTTTCTGACCTTGAACGTTCACATAAAGCATGTTCAGACCTCTCAATCTGGAATAAATTGGTAGCTGTCAGAGGCGAACTAAACTCTTTACAGACAGAGAGGGCACTAGGTGATCTTCGGCGGGTTGGCCAGTTGTCTTTTGAACGTGGGAATAAACCGGATGCCATGTTAGCTCGTAAACTGCGTGCTGTATGCAAGCGAAATTCCATTGCGAAAATTATCCGCCCTGGGAATACTCCCGCGGTGGATCCGGGATCTATTGCAGACGCTTTTGCACAATATTATGCCACTCTTTATGATGGGACCACAGCGGCTTCAGACGTGCAGTGCCTAGATAAGATTAGATTTTACCTACACCAACTCCCCCTCCGCTCTTTAACTCCGCAACAGGCCAGCGAATTAGCCTCCCCGGTTACTGCAGATGAAGTTCTCCCACTCTTAAAGGATCTTAAACCATCTAATGCCCCGGGCCCTGATGGGTTTAGCCCCCTTTATTATAAAAAATTTAGAGTTCAGTTGGCCCCTTTATTAGTTAACATGTATAATGGATTTCTGAATGGTAAAGCTCCACCTCAAGAACTGTTAGCGGCCTCCATTGTTGTAATTCCGAAGGAGGGGAAGGACCCTTCTGCATGCGCTAGTTACCACCCAATATCCATACTTAACGTAGACATAAAAATTTATGCGAAGCTACTTGCGCTCCGCTTGAGTCGCCACCTACCATTTTTAGTGCACCCGGATCAAGTAGACTTCATCTCTTCCCGAGGTGCTCCAGATAACATTCGCCATACGGTTGACTTAATCTCAGTAGCACATACTACTTAACAATCTGCCCTTTTGCTTTCTCTTGACGCCGAGAAGGCTTTTGATCGCGTAGACTGAGCCTATCTATGGGAAGTTTTACATCAGTTCGGCCTCGGAGCTATTCAGGCACTATACGCGTCTCCTATGGCTTCAATTACAACCATGGGAGGGAAGTCAAAACCATTTCCTATTCTTAATGGTACGTGGCAAGGCTGTCCTCTGTCCCCACTCTTGTTTGTCCTCTGCCTGGAACCCCTGGCCGAGCAAATACGTCAGCACCCGGACATTACAGGGATTGTGGTGGGCGACGCATCATATAAATTGGGCCTCTTTGCAGATGACATTCTTCTCACAAAAACCCAACCTCAAATTTTGCTACCAAATTTATATAGTTGTCTTTCTTCTTTTGGTGCTCTCTCTGGCTATAAAATAAATATTTCTAAATCGGAAGCGCTTAACGTTTCGCTATCTCTAGACGTGACACAACTTCTTAAAAACACATTTGCCTTTAAGTGGTGTCCTCACCGCATTCAGTATTTGGGCGTCTACATTACTTCCCACCTTAACCAATTGTATGCAGCCAATTATCCCGACATGATTAAACATATCAAATCTTTACTCCGTCAGTGGTCCTCCTACTCTATCTCTTGGATGAGACGCATATATGCTCTTAATAAGACAGCTCTCCCAAAGCTTCTATACCTCTTTCGCACACTACCAGTGCCCCTTCTACCGACCATGTTACCTGACCTCCAATTAGCTTTCTATCGCTATGTTTGGCAGGGGAAAAAACTAAGAGTCTCCAGGACCGTTTTGCACCGACCAAAACAGCGTGGAGGCCTGGCAGTCCCGGATCTTACACTATACTATGAGGCGGCGTAACTAACATAGCTCCTTCAATGGTCCTCGAGACAAGGCAGTGTTTGTTGGGTAGATATGGAGACCAGGTCTGTCTTTCCGGCTTGCTTATCACAGCTGCCCTGGAGACAGAACTCCTCTACCGAATGGAAGCGATTATTGCCTACTTCCATTCACTCACTTAATTTGTGGTCCAAGGTTAAATTTCGGGCGTCTCTTACTACACCGGGCTCTGGGATGATCCCTTTGAGGGATAACCCCCTTTTTCCACCATGGTCTGGGAGAAAGGGACGAGCGTTTCAGTGGTGGCAGAATAAGGGATTCACGACCCTGGGCTCAGTGCTCTTTCAAGGGAAATTCCCCTCTTGGGAGTATTATAGAGAATCTCATGATATTCTGTTGAGGGAATTTCACCGTTACATTCAATTACGGCACTTTATCCACAATTGCTTTACTTCAGGTATCCCTACCATCACACCGTTTGAAAGCCTGGTGATGAGGAGTTCGAGTACGGCTGGGGCGATCTCTCTACTTTATGCACTGCTCCTTTCCCCATCACTTGATAGACCATGCTCATATCAACAGCTTTGGGAGAGGGACGTTGGTCGCCCTATTCCGCGGGAGGAGTGGGAGGTGCTGATGGAGTCCTCCATGGGGATAACCACCTGTACCTTGGTGAAAGAGAACTGCTACAAACTTCTTTCCAGATGGTACCTGGACCCTGCTAGACTACAAAGAATCTGCCCGGGTTTGTCTGGCCTCTGTACTAGAGGTTGTGGCCATCGCGGAACGTTTTACCATATGTGGTGGGAATGTGGGCATGTTACTGTTTTGTGGTCCTCAGTATTTATGTTACTTCGC